>JASSKH010000005.1:0-600000 GCA_031763025.1 Macrocystis pyrifera | reverse complement strand
CTGTCAGTCTGTGATCACAGAATAGTATCTCTGTGAGAGAGGGAATCAGGACGGACACTGCTGTTACTATTAATAGGTAAACTGGTGTACTCCGGTAGATTGGGTACAAAGAGCGGTGTGACGTGGAGATAAGGCAACAAACACTCTTTGCGTTGTGCTATCAAAGCTGCAAACTCGTAACACAAAAAAAAAACACGGTATTGTTCGACGTTGTGGTAACAAAGCTGCAGACTCGTACACAAAAAAAAACAAATGTTTAGTAGTGTTCTACAGCAGTAGTATGTTGATGTAGTTTAAAATGTGTCGTACCATGTTCCTGTGAAGAGAAGCGGTGTGTCTGGTGCGTACCAGCATGTACCAGGGATATACGTACCAGTACTCACCGAAAGCTACTAAATTAGCTGTAGCGGTCGCTCCCATTTTAGAGGGCTCTGCTGTATCGGTTCGTTCCTTGGAAGTAAGTACCCTTGGCATTCAACGATGGCCCCATGTACCGGGAACTTCAACGTTGATGTGTAGCCAAACAGTGTACGGCAGTAGCGTATGTAGTAGCAACAATGTGGCCACCACATTAGAGTAAGAGACACCAGTGCCGCTGCTGCTGTGATGTCCTATTAATAGTTTGACGATCGACGATACAGGCTCGGAATGTACTGGAGTAAGCAGCACGACGCAGTCCTCGTGCGCGACCTTACCTGAAGCAGGCGTCGTGTTGAAAACACCCTTCCTTGACAGGATCCGTTTTGACCGCCTTGTGAGACTGGCGACTTGCGAGGCCAACAGGGACATAAGGCGTTATCAATTACAGCATATCGACCACACGTACACTCGTACGAACCCGGCGTTGCTGGGTTACGCGAAGACATTGTTGAATAGTAAACGAACTGCACTACGTAAAGGGATTGTATACCAGCAACACTACTTGTTGTATACCTGGTACACCGCCGATGGTCCACTCTAAAAGTCTGGAGACCCCGCACTCCTGTGAGTGATTTATGTTGTTTTGTGATGCGTGAACCAGCGCAGACGTCGTTTACGCTGGGTTGCGGCCTTCGAGGTACGTAAGCAAATGCGCTCAAATGAGTGGTATTGATTGATGGTTGGCCTACATCTAGGAAAGAGAAGGCTCAGCACACGGCATATGGTATCCCTGGTATGTCGTATGTGTATGTAGCCTGTCATAGTTGGAGCATGTATAATGTGCGTGAGGAATGTACGACGGGCGGGCGCCCTCGAATAGTCTCGATGCAGCATCGTGCCACGATCTCTGACTAAACGCAGCGGTTACGCGGCGAGGCGATAATATCCGGCACGTCACTTCAAGGCCTACTTATTTTTTTTTTATGTTGCGTTTATTTCAATGTTCAGGGGGGGACGTGTACTGATCGAATACTTGCTATACGCTTGCACGATGAGTACAGGGGGCGTGGTCAGCTGCGAATGATGCTTTCACCGGCAGGCTTGTATATGACAGGCGTGACCACAGTGTTTTAGCTTTTTCTGATTTGCAGTTGAACGGTAAAGGTGTCAAAAGGCTGGGCTTGTCTGCGGCGCTGAATATATGTATAGCGCTGAAATCACGTAGAATAGAAGCTTGCAGCGACGAACGGAAACACGCGATTATCATTTCCGCGCAGGTTACTCTTGTTGCCGGGATGGTTAGCGATTTGGTGTCTCTGCGCGACTTGTCTGTGCGGGAGGCGGGCTGATCGTCTGTTTCCTGCTTTTTTTATTCGTCGATGCCGTAAGAAGCCTTTCGCAGCAGTGTCCTTCTCCGATTCATCCCACGCTTACTGCATTAAAATATACTCAGGGCCAAGTGCACTGCCCTACCGCGAACTTCATATTTAGTCTTGATCCCCGCCCTCACCCCTTCCCGTCCCGTCACTTCCCACCGCATCCCATGTGCACCCATTTGCACCGCAGGGCAAGCGTCGGTACGACCACAAGCAGAGGGGTTTCGGTGGACAGACCAAGCCCATCTTCCACAAGAAGGTGGGTCATACATGCACCAACGTCGGCGATACCTCCGGCTCGGGACGGTTCCATTTTTTTTGTTTTCGGTGGCATGTGTCCCAAGAATCCTGGTTGACAACATCTTGGCTTCACCAGTGTGGCTGCAGTCAAGGCAATGCACGTTGTGTTCAAGAATTGAGGAACGCTTCATTGACTAATAAATACTGGAGGCTTGGTCGATTTTGGTGAGGTCTCAGTTCTTCATGCCTAACTGATACAAACCTGATACCAGTATTTGGTATAATGGTCGTAGTGGCTAAAAACTAGTCTCGGTTAGGAATACGCGCCCCTGACCGGTTGCCGGCTTGCGACGTTCAACGACGTTTCCGTTATGTTGGCATGGTCGATTGATGTACTATTAATATTATCCTGTACTATCGTCCCAGTACGCGCAGTACGTTGTATCTTTTGATCTATCGCGACGCACCCATACCATTCGGCGCGGGACCGGGAAACTTATTCAGATTGTTGGCTGAAGCACATAAAACCTGGGAATATTGCCCTGACCTACGGTAAGGCCCCACTATCTACCCCACAGCATGGTATTGCATCTTGAAGACTGTACAAGAAGTACTAGTATTGGGGTTTAATATTTGCACTTGAAGCAAATTTCCTGTTGTGACACGATCAAATGATGTATGTGATCGAACCTGGCAACGGTCACAGCCGTTAGTCACGACGTTGTTGTACAATCAGGTGATGGCGTCCCTTTGCCCGAACCAGAAATGCCCTCCACAGTGTGTAAAACCCCCTTGTGGTACATGAAGAAAAAATGACGGTAATTATCTTTTGTATTTTCTTCGTCATGCGTCAGTTTGAACAAACACCCTTTACAATTGATACGGTAAAATATTAAGGTGTGATGAACATCGTATCGGTTTTTGTGACAACTTTATCATACCATAGGACAAGCTTTCCGTCCGCTGCCAAGGCTTCTTTGTTGAAAACAGGGACGTTTCATTGTGGTCCCCGGATTGTTCTGGCACACACCATTCGTCGCTGCACTAGCCCAGTTGTCCGTTCGGCATGAGGCTGAAATTGCCGGCATTATCTAGGCAACTGTAGCTACGGCTAGTACATCATACAGCATGATAGCAAGGATCTATCTCCAGAAGAGTTGTCTTGGAAACTGGTCGGCGTTCGGAATGTTCTCGGAATTTTCTTGCCCGGTGCTAAAGTGGCGCAGCCGTGTTTCTGGCCCGGTTTGGGGTTAGGGGTTGGTTGGGGTCTAGCGCCCACACCTTGATCTCACGAGCAAGTGCTTCCTACAGTAGCTCACAAACCAATGCAACAAGGGAACAGCCCGCCCCTCTAAAGATTCTTGCTAGCGAACTGTAATTGTAATATTAGTAGGAGCTCGTTATGACATGCAGTAGATGCCCGATATGTGCAGATAGGTGCATCCTGCACAAAACGTTGTGCAGGACGTGTGTCGTTAGTTTCCACCTTGCACGTGGACCCAGACCAACCCATCCCCAGGCCTAACCCTGACCCTAACCCGAACCCTTTGGGGGGCTCGAGGTCGGCAGGGGCAGTCACGCGGCTCCGCCGCATGTTGCCGTTTTTCCAAAAAAAACGCCGGGCGGCCGAAAGACCCGCCTTGACCAATGAGACCCTCATCCTGCACAAAGTTATGTGCAGGATGCAGCTGCACATAGGTCGCGTCCATGCAGGAACGTAGTTGTATACCCTGGTAGATGCGATGCCGTACGTATTTATAATGCTAAATTTTCAAGGGAGGCACGAAAAAAAAAAAACACATGCCACACAAACCTGTTTCGAGAGCTAGACATGTGTATACATAGCGCTGTGCATATCGACACTCTACTGTAGGTGGCTGTGCGGGCAGCACACAAAGATCATCGTGTCTGCGCTATCATAAATAAGGGCCGTGATGGTTTTGATGCTTCGGGGACTTTGTGTACCGGTGTGTTTATGAGTGCTGCGCTTTGCATGTTGTGCACATGATGTCCAACAGGCCAAGACGACGAAGAAGGTCACCCTTCGCCTCGAGTGCAAGGAGTGCAAGGCCAAGAAGCAGGTCGTCATCTCTCGCTGCAAGCACTTCGAGCTCGGCGAGAAGAAGCAGGCGACTGGTCACCAGTACTGAGCAAGACAACCCGGGAGCGGACGGGGGCTGGGGAGACTTTTTCTGTCGAAAGTGTTCGGACGGCGATGCTGGCGTATTGTAGGAGCGACTTGCCCTCTGGGCGAGGTTGAACTACGGGCATCTGTGTCGTGGCGACCTTGAATCTAAACCGGTTTCTCTTGTCCTTGTGTTTGCCAAGTTTTCTCTTTCGGGAGGTTATTGCAAGTTATAACGCCCTCCCCTCTTATACGCGTATGAGGCGGCAGAATGTGCCAGGCTTGCGCTGGTTCTGCACCCGCTCAGGAGATTGACTGTTGAGATACAGAGATAGAGATGCCTTATGCGCGCATAGCCCACGCTCCTCTTCTATTGTGTGTCAGGGTCAATCAGCCTCTCGCCGCCTACGCTCACACAAGCGGACAGCTGAATCGCGCGCATTTCTTTCAACCACGGAACTACACTACGCAACTCGTCAACAGATGTTGTGTGTACAAATTCGCTGCAGCGACTTCACCTCTCACCACGAGTGCTCGCAGAGGCTTGAAGTGCGTTGGCACCTTGACCGTCCGCACCATCGTCTTGCTCAACATGTGCGGGTGGGGTGCTAATTATCTCATCCTGTTTAATCCGCACGCGTATGTATAATGTTAGGTTCATGGTGTGGCTCTCGATGAGCTACGCCGTGGTCAAAATGTACGTCATACCACACCCACAGGTACTTTCTACGATAGGATACTAACAATACTGTACGTACAGCAGTAGTATTGTGACGCCGTTTCCATGTGGCTGTCACTGCTGTGAGTTTTGGCGGTCAGTGTCTTGTAGTATCGACGCTTGGCGCTCTCCCAGGCTCCGTGGTGATTATTCACAGAAGACATCCAAGTTCCGGTTGCGTTCCGTCGTCCCCAAGCTAGAAGAACACTGCCATGTTTTGGGACAAGGAGGCGTTATGGCGAATAGCAGGAGAAATTCTGACGAGGAGGCGCTCTACGATAGAGGTTCACCTTGAATTTTCGGAGGCTGCTCACTTAGGGAGCTTCATACCTCACCCGAAAACTGAATTGAGAAAAAATCAAATTGCATCCCGATGAGTAATGCCATGGACCAAGCATACGAAAACGTCATTTTTGGAAACAAGATTGACAGTCCGACAAGTTTGGGTTGAGGAACCCCGTCATTCAGAAAGAAGAATGGCGAATTAAATGTGCTACCTCTATCGAGAACGCGTCCGAGGAGATATTTCAAAGTATTGAACGCATGAGTACGGTTGGGCACGTTGAACGCGCTGACGTAGACATCCGAACATGGCCTAAAGTTTTGCACATGGAGAGAGCGAACATACTGCGCGTCGAAATGGAGAACTACGCTGGGTAAATACACGGAAATAAACAGGGTGTTCGGCACACGGAGGCGCACTCCACATTTTTTTTTTTTTACAGGGCTTTTCGCGGGGCGTGACCCGACCCGCGAGTGTTCAAAACGTCACGGGACGTGTCGGTTCAAGAAGTTTCAAATCTCACGGGTCCGGTCAGGTCGGGTCAAAAGGTGACGAAAAGCTCACGGGTCGGGTCGGGCCAGCATAACCCGCGAGTTGTTTTATGCTGATCCGCGCGTCCGGCTCGCGGGTCCGACACTTGAAACGCTTCCCGCTCTCTTACCCAAAGCTTGTCTCGTGCCAATACTCAATAATACTCCTTTGGTATCATATTCAAACGTTCAAACACCGCCAAATCCATATACGCATGCCCGCATATCCATCTACACCCACTACAGCCAGGCCATATATCGCCGCGAGGCCCAAAAATGAACGTTGAATTGTTTGTAAAGTGTCGAACCACAGGCGGGATCCGCGGGTCGAACCTGTGGGTCAAGACAAATGGTCTCGTGGGTCGAGTGGTAATCCGACCCGCATGAAACTCATGTCTCACGGGTCAATCGGAAGGTGACGGGTCAGGTTGTGAAATCTCGCGGGTCGGGTCGGGTTAGCTGACTCGACCCGACCCGTGAGGTTTGACCTGACCCGCGAAAAGCCCTGGTTTTTTAGAGCCGAGGCAGCGGGGACGAACACTAATATCAAGTATACTGATAAGTGCAACTCCCGCCTCTAAATATATGAGGGGACCGATGTTTTTTTTTTTTTTTTCATGACAGCCGTTGGGCACGCTGAAATAGAGGGGGGGGAAGGCGAACATATCGGGTTACCCTTAGAAACCCACAGGATTTTTTGTTACTCAGACCCAGACAGCGTGGAAGAGCACTAAATACAATTAAAAATAAAACACAAGTACGGACTTGAGGGATATAGTGCAGGCAGGCACTTGGTGACCCGTATTTTGGGGCTCTTTAACGAAAAACAAATTGCCGGTATACTCTACAAAAATTGAGAAAATCTACAGTATACCTCCGAAAGCTCTTCGCAGGAGCTTTCCAACAAGCCCATGAAAACAACAGGGGACGCGGTATGAAGCTCACAATCGGGTGTTGACCGTCACCCCAGAAGGCGCTTAACCGAACAAACATCGCCATACCTCAACAACTATGGCGAGCCCGCCAAAACAAGTTGCAGATATGGACAGCTATTGTAGCTCACTCGGCGATTTATGGCATCTGAATCATCCCCGATTCCCTGTATACCAGGCCGAAACAATTCGACACCCAAAAAATGTTATTTTTCTACCCACTTCCAGTCTAACATTGAGAAAAAAATGCTGTGAAGGCATATTGGTGAGAACGTGGGACGGAGATCGACTTTTTTTTTTTGGGGGGGGGGGACACGACCCGTCATGTTGTATGTGCTATACATGAATTGATTTACAATGTCACGTTAGCAGTGGAAAGCTTTAGGCGTCTCGGGGTAGAGGGCAGTAAGTTCATCGACCAGCTGGCAGCTAGTGGCGGGGGGGGGGGGAGGGCGGGTCGATGGCAAGGAAAGGAATCGTGTGAAGGAACGCCTGCTTCGAATCGTCTCGGTGACTAAACAGGTCGCCTTTTCGAGGAGGGTGTCGCGCTTCAGACTCCAGCTTTTAGGTTTACCGTCAGGAAGCGAGAAGGAGCAGGAGGAGGGGGGATGAAAGACCCACTCCGATGGCGTGAGGATGGACTTTGGAGGCGGCTTAGGACGTAAAAATATAATGTACAGAGGACATCTTGAGACGGAGGAGGAAGCAAGGATAGCTATAATAGAGTACAAGTATTGTAGATAAAGCACAGCGGGAAGTAGACATAGAAGATATTACATTGCGGGGGGCCATAGTAAATAGGACCTACGGTACAGACAAAAACCTATATATTTATCTATTTTTACTATTACGGGGGTACATAGTTAATAGGACCTATGGTATATATAAAAACCTATATATTTGCCCATTTTTACTAACAAAATTTGATCCCGTTAACTATGGACCCCCGTAATGACAATGTTTGATCCTATTTACCATGGCCCCCCGTAGTATTAATAGTAGACCTCAGTATAGGTTTCTGTTATTATACTGCTTTGTATGAGGTTGAAAGTCCGGTAATTACCTGGGTTCAGGCACTGGGAACGTATTTGTAGTACTTGGAAGGCGTATCTTAGATGGAAAACCAGGGGTTTTACAGAGACGCACGAGTTTGGTCTCAGTCTCCGCGTGCACGAAAGGAGTAAAAATGTTCTTCTTCTATCTCTAAGCAAGCAACACACGTGAGTACCAACGATTACCGACTTGAAAGGCAGACCTGTCCAGGGATACAAAGTTTCCCGCATGCTTGATCTTAACAAGTGGGGTCGACGGCAGGACCCTTTATTGGCCCCCACCCGAGCACCGTTCTTCAAAACGTCTACAGGGTCTGCAGGCCCTCTTTCGCCTTTGCGCACGCCACTCCACGTGCGCAGCGCTCCTTCGGCTCCAGTGCAACAGGAGAAACCTGGCACTGTCTGTCGAGCCAGTGGTGACTCCACGGCCTCCGGTCAGATCAACCGGACAACGTAACCGTTAAATTCAGAAGAATCGCAGCTCTCGTCAAGCACGGGCTCAAAGGGCCCCCTGCCCCCTTTGGTCCAGGACAGACATCATCGGTTGTATTAAGAGAACCTTCTGGCGATTTTTTTCCTACGAGCAATGGTGACAGAGCCAGTACACGTGGAACCGGACTCGTCTCGTGCACAGGGGCTCAGTGTTCTCAGAGAAGCACACTCCCCCCCCACACACGCCGCAACTGTGGCCACCGACGACTCGGCACCGTCGGCCTTTGACCCTGCTCTCGAGTATCCAACGGAACGGGTAGTACTGTTCTGGCGGTCCCCCTCCTATTTTTCGGAGCGGTTCCCCTCGTCTTTTGTCATCGACGATGTGCCATATTCCTGCGCGGAGCAGTATATGATGGCTGAAGAAGCTCACCTTTTTCAGGACGACGACGCCGTGGAGCAGATTATGGCCTTGCCAGACCCACGCGAGCACAAACGCCTCGGTCGAGGCGTGCATAACTTCGACTGCGCTATCTGGGACCGCGTTCGGGAAGACGCCGTCCTTGCTAGTACTTTTGCCAACTTCTCGCAGAACCCGGCCATGAAGCAACACTTATTGAGCACTGGCACCAAACGTTTGGCTGAAGCCAGCCCTTTTGACCCCGTGTGTGTCATCGGTCTCCGGGCAGACGACCCCGAGGCTCAAGACCCCTCTCGGTGGCGAGGGAAAAAAATTCCTCCTGAAAGCTCTTTCCGCCGTTCGCGATACCCTCCGCTCAAGTGAGGCCGGGTTGGCACACCCCGCCTCCTCTCATCAATTTTTCACTCCGACCACGACTGACAGACTCCATGAGATTTCTCCAGCGCCGCCCCGCCCTTTGGCCGTGGCCCGCGCTTGCCCAGATCCTCCTTTGGAGTTATCGACCTATTGTTCTGACGCGCCAGCTGATCACAGCCCCGAGGTTTTGGCTGCAGCGCCTGTTGTCGACCCCGCCCTCGCGCTGCCAGAACACGGCCCCTGCCTCGTCGGGGGCACCATTACCCTCGATGACGCCTCTTTTACAACCAAAATCGCGATTCACAGCGGAGCTGGCGTTCTTGTGCCTTTTGGTTGTGTGGCGCTTCTTGACACTGGCTCCCCACAGACTTTCATCCGACGAGATGTTTCGGATCGCATGCACTCGGTTGGTGCGGCATCCCTCGCGTGCGAGCAGAAAGGCACCCCTCGTTCTTGGGGGGATTTGGCGAATCGGCCCCTCTGAAGACTTCGACGAGTGTGCGCCTGAGCGTCAAATTTTTTCGAGAAAATGAGCCTACTCTGCTCCCCCTTCAGTTTGGGCCTGCGTGGTTCCCGCCTCAGTGATGCAGCATGCTGTACTATTGGGACGTGACAGCTGGATGCGTTTTAACAGTGCTCCTACTGCGCTCTGCCACCTTGGCCGTCTGATCAACGCGTTTTTGGCGAGCTGGGGTTAATTCACCACGCCCCGACAGGCATGTCCGTGTACGCCATCGACCCCGCCGTTTCGGGTGGAGGCTTCCATCTACGCTACGAGGGCGCGGCAGGCGTCGCCCTGTCCGACGATCCTCAACTGCTTGCTGTTAACTTGGTTCGAAGCGATGGCTCCCCGGCCCTCACTGGACACTACTTGGTCGACATGATGCCCCAGCCCGACCTAACCTCGGTCGAGGAGCACTTTGTCTCCTCGGGACGACAGGTTCCTCCCCTCGTTGGAGTGGCGGCTCTCGAGCCGGGGGGTATCCTCGGCGTCGCCCACGCCCCACCGCTGAGCATCCCGCCGGACGTCTTGCAGCACGACAACCGAGCCCCCAGCCCTCCCTCCGGACTAGGTGAGGTGTGTCCGGTCTCAGCAGTTACTGCCCCTCCCCTCGCAGCTCCAGCCTCACCCTCGCCTGCACTGCTTGAGCGTTTGAGCTCAGAACAGCGCGCTTCGTTCCTGCACGTCTGGGCACGCTTGCCGTCACACCTGCGGGAGGTGGCTTTTGACCTCCACTACACAGGCTGGACCCCTGAGGCCATCAAACAGCTGCGAGGCGTTCTCTGCGAATTTCGTGACGTTTTATCGAAGTCCAAGTCTGATTTGGTTGCTGCTTGTTGATGCCTTTCGTGATTTCGGTCCCGGAAGGAAGCGCTCCTATCACGTCCAGGCCGCCGCATCAATCCCATCCTGGCCAAGGAAGTAGAGGCCACCTTGGATCAGTACCTAGCGGCAGGCCTGATCCAGCACTCGACGTCCCCATACTCGAGCCCGCTGGTGGTCATCCCGAAGAAGTCTGGAGGCGTTCGGATCACTGTGAACTACAAGAAACTCAACCAGATCAGCAACCACAGCCGGCTGCCTATTCCTCGCGTGGACCAAGTCCTGGACTCCCTGGGGAAGGGACGGGTGTTTTCCCTCTTCGATTTGGTCTCGTCGTTCCACCAGATTACCGCGCACAAGGACACCGCCCCTCTCACGGCGTTTTGCACTCCCACGGGCCTTTACGAGTGGCTCCTCGTACCCCAAGGCAGCACTGCTTCTCCCGGCTGGTTCGTCAGAGTGATTAACGAGGTCATCAAAGGTCTGGCACAGCTGGCGGCCTACCTTGATGATGCGATCGTTTTCGACTCTGATCCGACGGCCCACGTAAAGACAACACGAGCCCTCTTCGAACGCCTGCGCAAACACAACCTCAAGCTCTCCCCCTTGAAGGCTCGCCTCGGCGCCACGGACGCCAATTTTCTGGGCCACTCCATTTCGCCCGCGGGTGTAAGCCCTAATGCGGGAGAAAAAAAATCGGCTTTGATGAAAATGCCCATGCACAAGAACCTCAAGCAGGTCCGCGCCCTGATGGGCGGCGTAGGATATTATCACGAATTCCTGCCCGACCTGTCTAAACGGATACGTCCTGTCACCGCCCTTCTCCGGAAAGGGGTCAAGTACGTCTTCACGCCGGCTATGGAAGTTATCGTCCGTCCGGTCCTCGCCGAGATCGCTGCCTCACCGATTTTGGTCTTCCCTGACTGGGACACCGTAGCCGACGGCTCCCGCCCCTTCCACGTGTACTGCGACGCCTGCATCTACGGTTTTGGTGCCGCGCTCGAACAGCAGCAACCGGACGGCTCGGTACGGTCCATTGCGTATATCAGCCGCGCTACCTTCGATTCCGAGAGGCACTGGACACCGTTGGGCCTGGAAACTGGCTGCATTGTCTGGGCCATCAAACGACTTCGAGGAAAACCTGTGGGGCAAGATGTTTCGAGTATTTTCGGGCCACAAAGCGCTTGAGAGCATCGGCATAGTAGGGGACCACAACGCGCGCATCCAGCGGTGGCTCGAGTTCCTCACCGCGTTCGACTACCACCTCGAGTACCGCAAGGGCAGCGCCAACGGATATGCTGACTCTCTCCCGCTTGCCAGAGCCCGCCACAGAACACGACCGCAGTGGGTCTAGCGGCCTCACTCCCGTCGAAAACGGTGGTATCCTCCTCATCCGAGCCTGCGGGCTTCGCACTCGCTCTTCGTCGACCCCTCGTATCGGTTTGGGTGGGCTGGTGTCCCGCAGTGAAAGTGCCGTCTTGGGTGGGCTACCTTTCGCCTCCTCGGATTTCGCGATTTTCGCACACACGGGCCACGTATGAGGATTGACGACCTCTCTGCTCCTTCGGGGAGATTCGTCGCTCGTGTATCTGCTTCCGTCGCCACCGTCGACCGCCGTCCTGGCTTGAGGGCTTTTTCACCCCCCGCCAACGCCGCTTTCGCTTCGGTTTTTGTCGAACCCTCCGGGGGCGACCAGGGCTCTGCAGAAGCCCCCGCTGCAGCGCTGAATGTCGCCCAGCGCGCCCCTCCCCCAACGAGCACTTTACAGGGCGAAGATCCCGTCGTGAGCACTGCTCCGGCCGCGTCTTCCCTTTCAGGCCTGGGCTCTGCAGAAGCACCCGCTGCAGTGATGAGTATCGCCCAGCGCGCTCCTCCCCCGACGAGCACTTTGCAGGGAGAAGATTCCGCTGTGATCACTGATCCGACCGCGTCTGCCCCATCACCGCCTGGCAACCCGGCGCTTCTGAACGTTTTGCCGTCTACAGGCCGCATCTCAACTCAGACGCTCCGACGAACAGCCACCGCCGCTGGCACCGCGCGGCCTGCTGTTTATTATGGCTTCAGGCCCGGCGGGGCCCCTAGACCATCAGCCCGGCGTGCTATCACCCCGCCGCGAAACCCACGGCCGCGACCGCCCGCACCCATCGTTTTGGCCCCGACACCTGCCGCCTCGTCTGTCCCGACGGTACCCATCCCGTCCCGCCGCGACCGCGTCGAGCCCGTGGGAACTCCTCTTTTACGACTTCCGCCGCCAACTGACGCACCTCCCGTCACCTCGACCGACTTGGACGCCCTCGGCGCAGCTGCCGAATTTTAGTTCGGCGATTTCGCAGTGCGCTATTCGCACGCCGACTGGGCTCGGGGACAACAGGCTGAGCCCGCGTGCAACGCCGCCATGCGCTACATAGCCCTTGGCCGGCCGGAAGTTTTGCCAGCCGACGTTTTGTCGGGTTTCCCTTCCCACCAGCACCCTCCCTTTTCGGAGGTTCAGGAGCTGACTACCAAAGGCCGCTTGCACACCACAGACGCGGGTATCGTTCTACTTGTCCAACAGTCGTTCCCCCCCCCCTGCGTCGGATACGCAACGCCCGGTGGGTCGTACGGCCTGTTTATTGAACGACGAGCCTATTCGCATTTACGTTCCGCTGCTCATGCGCCCCTGGGTCATGCAGGCTTGCCATTCCAAGGCTTCCTGCCACCTAGGAACCGCGCGCACCCTACGTATGCTCGAACGTTTCTACTGGTAGATCGGTATGAGCATCTGCACTCGGTGGTGGCTACGCAACTGCTTAAAGTGCCAAGCACGGAAAACGTTGCGGCAGACGGTCCGGTGGCCCTCCATCACGTTGCCCTTGCCATAAGGGCCCGGCATCGCCGGTAGCATCGACTATTTCGGCCTTCTCCCGGTGACGCCTCGAGGTAATACCTACATCTTGCTTTTCACTTATCGTTTCAGCCGCCGAGCCGACATGTACGCCGTCATAGCTGCAGAGTTCACCGCTGAGGGCACGGCTAACATTCTCATCAACCGGTATATCCCTCTTTGGGGAAACCGGCGCAGCATCCTCTCGGACAACGGCCTCCAGTTCTGTTCCATGCTTTCGCATGCGGTATATCAGCTGCTCGGGGTTCGAAACATTGCCACCAGCTCCTACCACCCAAACGGCGACGGTGGGGTGGAACGTGTAAACCATACGATGGCCCAGATGCTGGCAATGGTCGTCAACGAGCTCTAAAACAACTGGGATGAACAGCTCCCTCGCGTCGAATTTGCGTACAACAATTCCGTCAGTGCCGCCACGGGTTTGGCTCCCAACGAGGTACATATGGGTCGGCTGCCACGCCTCCCTCTCACGATTTTCAAGCGTACTGGAGTCGCCGGCCACCAGAGCTTGGCCCGTGACCACCTCACCTACTGCGACTTGGCGACGGACCGCCAGCAGCGCGCGTACGATATCGTTCGAGAACACTACGCCCGCACTGTTGCTCGCGTGAACCGCCGCAACTCCGCCCTCTCCAACGCTCTGCGTCCAGTCCTCAAATTTGACGTTGGCGGTTGGGTGTGGGTGTACAATACGGCGGCCACCATCCGCCAGGGCGCGAAACCCGACACGGACACCAAGGTCCTTGAGGCCAAACTCTCACTCAACTGGACGGGCCCCTACAAAATTCTCGCAGTTGGCCCCTGCTCCTCAGCGGACACCCCGGACGGATCCCCTCTCGGAGCAAAGCTTCTGTACTAGGATCCTCCTTCCGATATGCCCGGTGCTGACGCTCGCCGGCGCGTATCAGTTCAACGCTGCAAGCCCTGTGCCAACCCCCACGACCGTGGCGACATGCTGAAGTATTTGCCGGCGGGGTTGACGCTATACAAGCTCAACATCTTCACCAAGAAATCCCCCCCGTATCACGTCACCGAGGACGACGTTTCGACCCCTCTTGAACGACTCGAGGTGGAAAAGATTGCTGGACATCAATCGGTTAGAGGTCGAGGTGGCGTCATCGCGGTGATGTACGAGACCCACTGGACAGGACTATCCTGTCCATCCTGGGAACGGGAAAAGGACCTTCAGCTTTCTCGCCACGCAATTTTGCGCTACTGGGCCGGCACCCCTAACCAACACCGCCAAGCCAACCGCCTGTACCGCCGAATGAGAATTGGCGCGGCACAACGGGAGCTTTCTCGGAGTAACGACGAGCGGTTTCTGGCACCCGGCTATGGCTGCGTATCGCACGCCGATTGGCTCCGCCGATACAGCAACACTGTACTTCCCAACGGGACCCACTTTTGGTACAAGCACGACGACGGTCTGTGGAGGCTCGGGAAAATCAGCGCAACTACACCAACGGATGGAGTATATTTGGTTCGATTTTTGGACGACCCGGGACCGATCAAGCTTCCTATGTCTCCGGCGCGCTGCACGACTTGGACGAGAGCTGTATGAGGTTCTTGGTGTCTGCAAATTAACTTGACTAGCGCGTTTGCACGGGGGGTCCAGCGTAACGTAGATGAATCTCGAGGCGCCGCCGTGGATAGCTGATTTTCGCTTCTCGACCGCACTCGATATTTTTTTCTCTTTTTTGTCGTTTTCCTGGACTTTGGGAGGTGTTTTTTTTTTCTGCTCGGTGTGTTCCTGGTTTGTTTGTTTTTTCTTCTTGGGTTGAGTTAAGGATGAGTTTTGCGTATTTTGTCCTGCCTACGCCCCCCCCGCTCAGTGTCGGGACTGGTCTGGGTAATCGGCCGCTCATTTGTGGCCCAGGACGCGCTTTCAGAGTTGCGGGCTGGGCTTAGGTGGTTCTTGCCGTCTTCCGTGTTATTTTTCTTCTCGCTTTTGGTATTCACTGTTCGCTTTTACATGCATCTTCCTCGCCCCCCCCCCCCCCCCCGTGCGGGTGGCATGGCGATGACTTTCATTGACGATTTCTTCCTTCCCCTTAAGGCTAGGTCTTCCCTTTCATTTTTTTCCACGTACTTTGCCGGCTTCGTTGCCTTGCCGTTCAGAGGTGTGGCAGTGGGTTTTGAGGAGCCGCATCTTCGACTCATGTTCTAGTTCGTGGAATCAGGTTTTCTATGGAAATCCCATAATTCTGCATATATATACGGCTCATCAGAGTGCGCTAGTGTTATGATACAGCTTTGTATGAGGTTGAAAGCCCGGGAAATTACCTGGGTTCAGGCACTGGGAACGTATTGTAGTACTTGGGAGGCGTATCTTGGGTGGAAAACCAGGGGTTTTTTCCAGAGACGCACGAGCTTTTGGTCTCAGTCTCCGCGTGCACGAAAGGAATAAAACTGCTCTTCTTCTATCTCTAAGCAAACAACACAAGTGAGTACCAACGATTACCGACGTAAAAGGCAGACCTGTCCAGGGATACAAAGTGCCCCGCATGCTTGTTAACTTTTCCTAAATTTCCGTCGTTTTCTTCTTTCAGGAATGTTTTTTATGATCGACGTTGAAGCTCATGCTGCACATTGTCGGGTGGCAAACATGTTGATCATGTAAGGTATGTTGTTCTCGTGTCTTTCATTAAATGCGAAAGTTTTAGGCGTTGAGCAAGTAGCCCGTTTTCGCGGGTTCGAGTCTCATGGCACTTTTTTTGTCTCTCGGGAACAATTTTTACGTGAATATAATATTTAATTTATTGTCAACCAAAAAAAATATCGAGTTCATCAGAGTTCATCATTCTTACTCGTTTTGTATCGCAGGGACGTCATGAAGACGTATTTATTTTTCAGATCGGCAACCGCCGCAGTCAAAACTTGTTGTTGTTGTTGTTGTTGTTGTTTTCGTCACATTAAACCGTTCTTTCAACCCGTTGACTTCCAGTCCAAGCAGTGTCCGTATCAATTCTTCAATCCTATACGGGGGTCCTATGATATACATAAAAACCTATATATTCACCTATTTATACGAACAATATTCGGTCCTATTTACTATTTTTTTTTTTTTTTTATCCATCACTTTTACTTCCCAGCCCACTCGTAGGAGGTTTTACCCTCGACGATCTTCTGGACAAGCCGTGGTCACAGGTGTCGTCCCTTCTCCCCCCCGGTACGTGCCTTTATTTTTTTGTCGCGCATAGGGTTCAGCATTTCCACTGCTCGTCGATTTTCATCGAATGTAGCCAACTCACGCTTTCGCGCTTTCCGCTTATCAATTTTTTTATGCAAGAAAAAGTCCCTATGAGCATGCACTCGGTGGGACTTGAACCCACGAAATTGATCTTGACAGGCACGCCGACCACCTACCAAGCCACCGGGGACGCCGCCCACCGTGATAGAGAGATACAAGTTATGTGGTCACAAAGTTACGCCGACCGTTCAAATCAATTCAGGGATATACGAGTGCCCGCACCATATGTGTGTGTGTGGGTGTTCTTCACATTAAACCGTTCTTCTACTCGTCGACATCCAGCAAGCCCAGTGTCCGTGCTGATTCTTCACCCTAGAAAGATACGAGCTCCGTGGTCACAGACTACGACACAGAGATAGCACACCGTAATGCATTAATAGCCTACGCAATACCATGCCTTCGCACTAGGTGCGGCCGACACAACATACATACATACGCCAGCAACCAAAATACACCATAAAGAAAGAGAAGCAACGAAGAAACCAAACCGAAAAAGAACAAGAAAAAGAAAAAGAAAAGGAGAAGAATCCCAAATAAATAAATAAAATGGGAAGCCAAGCTCAGACACATACATACTTACCCCGAGCATGAGCCAAAAGGGACGTGCAAGGGGAAAGATACGAGAAGGAAAAAGGGGACTATGCATCCCGGTGAACACTTAACTAAGTAAAAAGAGCAATAGTGAGTGGGCCAAAATACGCTCGTCACCCACCCACTATGTAGTACTTCTTTCATAAGGATAAGAAGGGAAAAAAATCAAAATGCATACCGAACGGCCGCAGCAGTTGGCGGTACGAGTAGCAAAGAAAAGTCCAACCTATTAGTCGGCCTGGTACCTTGCTACCCTATCTGCGGTCTCTCTGCTACTCTCTTCTACCGCGGTTTCCCTTCTACTCCTCCTGTTCCCCCCCCTGCCCCCATACACCTGTACGGTGTTCCTTCTACCCCTCCTGCTGTTACCCCTCCCCCCATTCCCTCTGACACTACCTGCAGCGGATGCACGGCGCTGTCTACTCAGCTTTGCCTCAGCCTCGTGCCACCTGCCCATGAACTGTTCATCTGCTTCGAGGATTCCCCGGTACCACTTTCCCGTCTGTTTTGCTGCAGTGGGCCACAGTGCGGTCCCAACTCCAAAGACTAAGGGGGAGTCTTCCGTTGATCCCTCGGTGGCTTTGAACACTCTAAGGTCCTCAGCAATGGCCCTAGGCCAAGTCTTGGGCTGCCCGCCTGGTTTCGGGCTCCCCCCACCAGCGATCGTCCCGAACATCAACCGACTGGGCAATCGCCCCTCGTGTTGCCGCACCACAGCCCCCGCAAAGAAGAGTCGCCGTTTACGGATGGTCGTTTCGATACTTTCGCATCGTGTTATCCTGATACAACCTACCCGAGATATTTTTTTCGTTTCCTATACGTATACCGCTGACATGTACCAGGTAGGTATATACCTGGTACAGCAGTAGTATGTGTTACCGCAAAGTTACCGGCTACCTGGTACTGTGGTATACCAGTTCGACCATAAATATAAGGAACCTCCCTTACATTTTTATTATCATCAGACTGGTATACGTTACTGCCATCCCTGCTATGATACACGTTCGAATTTATTTGTATACATCTACTACTGCTGCTATTAATAGTACTATACTGCTGTGCAGTGTGTACGAGTAGGTCGAATATCATACTGGTATAGCTAAAATGAAATGATGTGGGGAATGGGAATTTGGAAGCGACTGGCAGAGAAGTGTATGAGGGATACTGTTTTACGGAAGGATATTTGGTTTATATAGGAACGGCATCGACGCTGTTTGTCAGAAGGCAAGCATAAATAATAATAATAATAATAATAATAATAATAATAATAATAATAATAATAATAAATAATAATAATAATAATAATAATAATAATAATAATAATAATAATAATAATAATAATAATAATAATAATAATAATAATAATAATAATAATAATAATAATAATAATAATAATAATAATAATAATAATAATAATAATAATAATAATAATAATAATAATAATAATAATAATAATAATAATAATAATAATAATAATAAATAATAATAATAATAATAATAATAATAATAATAATAATAATAATAATAATAATAATAATAATAATAATAATTAATAATAATAATAATAATAATAATAATAATAATAATAATAATAATAATAATAATAATAATAATAATAATAATAATAATAATAATAATAATAATAATAATAATAATAATAATAATAATAATAATAATAATAATAATAATAATAATAATAATAATAATAATAATAATAATAATAATAATAATAATAATAATAATAATAAATAATATATATTTGGTACTCTTTTGTCCTTCGACATCCACGAATGAACATACTTTTTCTTCTTTTTTTTTAATCATCACTTTTTTTACTTTCCAGCCTATAAAAAAACTCGTAGGAGGTTTTACCCTCAGCGATCTTCTGAACAAGCCGTGGTCACAGGTGTGTCGTCCCTTCTTCCCCCTCGTACGTGCTGTTTATTTTCGTCGCGCATGTAGGGTTCAGCATTCCCACACCGCTCGTCGAATTTCATCGAATGTAGCTAATTCGGGCGCGCTCTCCTCTCGCGCTTTCCGCCAATCAATTTTTTATCCAAGGAAAATTCCCTACGAGCACATATACTCGGTGAGACTCGAACCCACGAAATTGATCTTGATAGGCACGCGGACCACCTACCAAGCCACCGGGGACGCCGGCGATAATGGAGGTATGTGCATTATTGTCTTTTTCCGCGACATGCCGTGGCATGCCGTGGCACCACCTGCGGCAAAACCTTCCACGGCATCTTCCACGGACCTCCACGGCATACCGTGGGACCCTATAACCCTAACCCTAACCCTAACCCTATCTCCAACCCTAACCCTAACCTAGGTGCCGTGGACATTGGGGTGGTGCCGTGTGGGGGTTGCCATGACATGCCGTGAGGTTGTCATGGAGTGCCGTGGCGGTAGCCGCGGGGGTTGCCATGGTACTACCCATACATTGTCATGGCAACCCCCACGGCGTGCCATGGAATCTTATGCCACGCCATGGGATGCCGTGGTGATGCTATGGCATGCCATGGGCGGTACCATGGCAATGCCACGGCATGCCCACGACAAGGTCAAATAGTGTTGAATCCTGACTTTTTCTTGCATAAAAAAATGATACCAGGTAAGCGGAAAGCGCGAAAGCGTGAGTTGGCTATACATTCGATGAAAATCGACGAGCAGTGGGAATGCTGAACCCAATGCCCGACAAAAACTAAAGGCACGTACCGGGGGGGAGAAGAGACGACACCTGTGACCACGGCTTGTCCAGAAGATCGTCGAGGGTAAAACCTCCTACGAGTGGGCTGGAAAGTAAAAGTGATGAACAAAAAAAATAAAATAAAAAAATATGTGAATAACCTCACAACCTTCCGTCGGGAGAGAGAGGGTCGCGCCCCCCATCCCACGCTGACCACAAAAGCGAGAGCTTCGGCCGTGATGGCAGTATACATATTACACATACTGACTGGTACACAGCACTGTTAATGGTATAATAACATATGTTAATAGTATAGCAGCATACATACACATACCTCTTTGTCTTCGGCCTGCCCCGTCCTTGGGGTGGGCCGAGGAAGTCCGCAAGGATCTGCAACGGTCTAGCGACAGTCACACGAACATCGAGCTTCTGACTGAGTAGAGAGGGTACCTTGCGCGGTCCGGCTGGTGGCCTGGTCGCTTTAAGGACCGCGTGGGGTGGTGGTGATGTTTTTTCTTCTTAACCCCGACGCCAAGGAGTTCATCCCTCTGGCGGGACGGGTACATCACCACAGCAGAGAGCGCTACACGGGCAGTCGGGGGAGGGGAGAGGCTGGCCACAGCGTGGGTATGCATGCACGACAGGAAGGATGGGAATGTCGGCGTTGGCTGGGACGGCTGCACCCAGCCAACGGAAACCAAGGCGCGTACCGGGCTACGAAACGGAGAGCCACTTTCGCCATAGAGAAGAAAAAGAAACAAAAGAAGAAAAAAAGGAGGCGGGGACGAGCCTCACGTCGGCTGGCAAAGAAATCAGCACGCGAGGTTCGTAAGAGACAGAAGGAGGCACTGGTCGCGGTAGCGACCTACAATGTGCGCACCCTGGCTGTAAAGGGGAATAACGGGGACGGACATGACGAGAGTGTACCGGCGAAGGGACGGCAACTCGGCTGTGACTTCATTGGCCTGCAGGAAACCCGGAGGACCGGTAGCACGACGTTTCGTGCGGCAGGGTATCGCGTTTTCTGTTCAGGTCAGGAAACAACAGCTGCTAGGCAAGGGCTGTACGGAGTAGGTCTAGCTGTAAAGGAATCGTTGTGCAGTAAGGCTGTGTACACTCATCAGTTCATTGACGAGCGGCTTATGTCTATGCGCTTTGAGCTGGCTAGCAAATACGAGGCAGTTAATTTCGTCGTCGCGTATGCTCCAACTGATTGTACCAAAGACGTTGGACTGAAACGTATAGCTTCTGGCAGAAGCTGGAGGACTTGGTGGAAAAGATCCCGACGAAAGAGTGTCTGTTTGTACTGATGGATGCCAACGCGCGAACTGGACAGGGTTCTACACTATTTGACCTTGTCGTGGGCATGCCGTGACATTGCCATGGTACCGCCCATGGCATACCATGGCATCACCACGGCATACCATGATGTGGCAATAGATTCCATGGCACGCCGTGGGGGTTGCCATGACATGCCATGGGTAGTACCATGGCAACCCCCGCAGCTACCGCCACGGCGCTCCATGGCAACCCCACGGAATGTCATGGCAACCCCTACGGTACCCCAATGTCCTCGGCACCTAGGTTAGGGTTGGGGTTGGGGTTAGGGTTAGGGTTAGGGTTAGGGTTAGGGTTAGGGTGAGGGTTAGGGTTAGGGTTAAGGTCCCATGGTATGCCGTGGAGGTCCGTGGAAAGTTACGTGGTATGCCGTGGAAGATGCCGTGGAAGGTTTTGCCGCAGGTGGTGCCACGGCATGCCACGGCATTATTGCGAAAAAAGACAATAATGTACATACCTCCGAGGATGGCACGCTGTTGCGGGATAAGGTGCGAATTCGTGAACGGTGGGGGGAGGTTTTACCACAAACTTTTGAACACGAAATCGCTTAAATTCGATTCCACGATCATCGACCTCTTGCCACCACGACCGCTTAAACTGTCGCTCGGAGATGAACCATCCATGGACGAGATGACGGAAGCACTTAAGGGGATGTCAAACTGGAAAGCTGTCGGGCCAGATGGTCTCCCGGCCGAACTCCTGAAAATCGACCACCCCGCATTCGCCCAGTGCTTTCACAACATCCTTGTCAATGTTTGGGTAACAGGAGAAGTCCCCCAGCAATGGAAAGACGCGATCATCAAGGTCCTTCACAAAAAGAAGGACCGAACTGATTGCAACAACTACAGAGGGATTTCGCTGGTTGCCCACGCAGGCAAAGTCTTGTTGAAAATCGTCGCGTCGCGCCTCAGCAACTACTGCGAGACCGAGGAATTACTCCCGGAGGAACAGTGCGGCTTCCGCCCCGCACGATCAACGATTGATATGTTGTTCGTCGTGCGCCGGTTGCAAGAGCTTGGAAGACAGAGGAAAATCCCCCTGTACTTGTGCTTCATCGATCTGCAGAAAGCGTACGACTCTGTCGACCGAGAGCTGTTATGGGAAGTACTCACACGTTTTGGCGTACCAACCAAGATGCTGAGAATTATCCGTAATTTCCACGATGGCATGCGGGCTCGCGTGCGTACGGATGACGGCGAGCACTCGGAATGGTTTGATGTCACGCAGGGGCTGCGGCAAGGCTGTGTGCTGTCACCGTTACTGTTCAACGTATTTTTCGCTGCTGCGTTGCACGTCGTACTAGTACGCTTTAGCCATGACGAAGCAATCGTAAGGGATTTGGTCCAACTTAGTGATGCTGGAGTAGCCGGGACGGAGGAGCAGGAGCCGTTGACGTACGTGCGAAGGGCTGTATGGGGCATGTTGTACGCCGATGACGCAGGGATTGTCTCGAAGTCGGCTGAAGGGCTCGCGAAAATGATGACAGTCATCGTGACTGTCTTCGAAGCAGCAGGTCTTACGGTGTCGGAAAAGAAGACAGAGACTATGCTTCTACAAACGCCAGACCAGAAAACCCTCGCACCACCGCTCGTTATCGAAGCAGCAGGCCAGAGGTATAAGCAGACGGCCCAGTTCTTGTACCTAGGCGGCGTTATCCACGAAAATGCTGACCTCTCGCTCGAAATCGACCGACGGATCCGTCTCATGCGAGCATGCCTCAAACGGTTCGGCCCGGAGCTGTATGATAGGACGACCGCCCCCCTTAGCCTGAAAGTCCGAATGCTGAAGGCCGAGGTGATTGAGACCCTGCTCTACGGGTGTGTGACGTGGACCCTCAGAGCGGAACACTTTGCCAAGCTTCGAACGGCTCACCACCAAGTCCTGTTGCGAGTCATTGGCTTCCAACGCCGACTTCGTACTGACCATGCCACCCTCTCGTACGCGAAGGCCCTCAAGACGACACGTTGCGAGAGCATCGAAACGACCATCCGCAAACGGCGTCTCTTCTTCGCGGGGGGGGGTGGCACGGCAAAGCAAGGATCGATTACCTAGCCGGGTGATGTTCGGGACGATTGCTGGTGGGGAGAACCCGAGACCTGGCGGACAGTTCAAGACTTGGCATAGATGCGTAGTCGAAGACCTTAGGGGTTCCGCGCCACCGAAGGGTCAATGGAACTTGCTCCCTTGGTGTTTGGAGTTGAGACCGCACTGTGGCCCACTGCTGCAAAAAAGGCGGGGAAGTGGTACCGGGGGATCCTGGAAGCAGCCGAACGGTTCATGGTGAGGTGGCACGAGGCTGAGGCTGAGCTGAGCAGGCAGCGCCGCGCATCCGCCGTGGGTGGTGTCCAAGGGAATGGGGGGAGGAGGGGCAACAGGAGGAGTAGCAGAAAAACCGACCAAGGGAATGCGGAGAGGGGGGGGAAGAGGAGTAGCAGGGAAACTGCAGTGGACGAAAGTAGGAAGGAGATGGCAGATAGGGTAGCCAGGTACCGGGCAGACTAAGAAGTAGAATATGCCTATACTACTCGTACCACCAACTGGTGCAGCTGGTTCGAACGTGGTCTTCCTGTTGTTTTTGTTTATTTTTATTTCATTTTATTGTCTTCTTTGCGGTGACCCTATGTGATTTTCATTTCTTTTCCTTTCTCCGATTGATAAGCCTTATTGAAGGAGTCGTGTGGCGTGGGTGGATGACGAGCCTGCTCTGCTTGTTTCGTACTGTCTGACGCCGAGGGGCCGGGCATAGTTGACGAACGCTGGACGATGGTGGCAGACAGGGTAGCAAGGTACCAGGCGGGCCAGCAGGGATACCCTGGCTGTGCTACTCGTACCATAAACTGCTGCCGCTACCTGGAGCATGCCTTGTGCTTTGTTCGGTTTGACTGTTATTTTTACCTTGGTTCTTAGTCTTACTCTGTTGACGACTAGTGGTGTTTTCTTCTTTTTCTTTTTTTTTTTTCCAGCTCGTTCTTTTCAAGTGTCTGCCACGTCCCCTACGTGGGGGTACGATGGTTTGTTGCTATACTGAAGTATATACATATACCAGGTATATTTTAGTTTCTTTTTTTTGTTTATTTTCTCTTTCGAATTGTCTTTGTTTTTGTTTTTGTTTTTCTCTTTGTTTCGTTTTTGTTTCTCTAAGTCATGGAATGTGTATGTCGTGCCTGTCGTACGCAGTATGATGACATGGCATTGCATTACATACGTGGCAACGTAGTATCTCTGTGGCGTAGCTTTGTGACCACAGAACTTGTATCTCTCTAGGTTTGAAGAATCGGCACGGACACTGGTTGTGCTGGATGTCGACGCGTAGAAAGAACGGTTTAATGTGAAGAAAACAACAACAACAACACAGCAGCACAGCCCGCAAACAAGTTCGGCGAATATAATAAAAGTTGTAAACTACCATACATACACA
The DNA here is from genome assembly GCA_031763025.1 of Macrocystis pyrifera. NCBI lineage: Eukaryota > Phaeophyceae > Laminariales > Laminariaceae > Macrocystis > Macrocystis pyrifera. The sequence continues at coordinate 575,677 of JASSKH010000005.1, read as the reverse complement.
TGCATGCAGTATTAATACTATAAGTCTCTGCTGTTAATACTAATATTACTACTATACTACTACTGCTGTTGGCACAGACCGGCGTCCCCGGTGGCTTGATAGGTGGTCCGCGTGCCTATCAAGATCAATTTCGTGGGTTCAAATCTCACCGAGTGCATGCTCGTAGGGACTTTTTCTTGCGTAAAAAATTGATAAGGGGAAAGCGCGAGAGCGTGAGTTAGCTACATTCGATGAAAATCGACGAGCAGTGGGAATGCTGAACCCTATGCGCGACAAAACATAAAGGCAAGTACCGGGGGAGAGAAGGGACGACACCTGTGACCACGGCTTGTCCAGAAGATCGTCGAGGGTAAAACCTCCTACGAGTGGGCTGGAAAGTAAAAGTGTATTGGAGATGTTACTTGACAGTAGCTATCATTTTGTCGTCACTGGATACCACGGAATATCTGGTAGTATACGGTACAAGGGATCCATAATAGATCGATTTTGGGTGTGTCACCACCTGACGAACGTTGTCATAGACCGTAGTCGGGTACGGGTGTGTCATCACCTGACGAACGTTGTCATAGGCCGTAATCGGATTCGGGTGTGTCATCACCTGACGAACGTCGTCGTAGGAGGTATATGTATCTGTTATGTATCTGTTAAAGATCATCAAGATCGGAAACAGCCAAGAGGAGCGTTTGCACGCCCACCTGTTCACTCTACTTTTGCTCATCATCATCAGCTTGTCTGCTGAGCTTAATAACTAATCAACCTTGGCCTGGAGTCGCCAACACCATCATCTTTCTTCTATTCGACGATTTCACGCGAGTCTGCCTAACAGCAACTCAAGCGTTTGCACCTCGATCAGTTCTGTGTCTTGACCGGTCATCGGCAAGCGAGACTAAGCGTACACCAGCTTCGAGCTGATACACGCTACTTCACACCAATCCTCAATAGGTTATGAGCCTCGAAACGCGTGCAAACGCAACCATCAGCCACGGGGTACTTCAGCGCGGCTACGACCACGTTATCCCAAGAGCTTTAGTTCGCAAACGCAACCATCAGCCACGGGGTACTTCAGCGCGGCTACGACCACGTTATCCCAAGAGCTTCAGTTCCTCCTGGCTTCAGCGGGGCGGAGATTTCAAGATCATAAGAACGTCTGCTGTTGCCTGAGGAGCTTTTTGACGACGAGTATCTCGTTTGTTGAAAACTACGTACCAACCTGCTGTACGCTGTTACAAAAGCAACCCCACAGACAATCCCAGTACTGCTGTGTGATTAGGGGCCCTGCCTGGCGTAGTCCACACCGTGGATAGTAAGCCTCGGAAGATTCCGAGCGACAGGGTTGAAGTTTTTTACCGGGTAGCTTTTTGATCGTGTCTGAGATCAGCATCTACACCGACGATTCTACGCCTACAGCAGTAGGCTATTTATACGAGTAGAAGTTTGTTACTGCAGCATGGACGACACCAGCAGCAACAACCTCACCAATGCTATCAAGGGGCTAAGGAAGTTTGACGGACGGAACCCCAGCCTCTTTCGAGATTGGCACAAGAAACTTGCTGTGGTCCTCGGCGTTACACGACGAGATATCGCAAACTTGATCAAAGGACGGGCCCGACCAACCGAAGAATCGGCGGCCACGACACTAGATGGGACGCAACAAGCTCAGGACACTCTCCAGCAAAGCACAGCGTCCTTTGACAGGGCGAACGAGGACTTATACGCCATTCTGTTCTTGCTAACAGAGAAACCAGCAGCTAATCTCGTACTGAAGCATGAGCACCCAGACGGGATGAGCGGCAACGGACAACAAGCTCTGGAGGAGCTTGTACAGAAGTACAACAAGGTTACAGATGAGGTCGTTCGCGCAGCCATGGACAAGCTGGTCAACACCGCCATGACGCACAACCAGGACCCCGACGATTTTTTCATGGAAAAATACCTCGCCCGCACCGAGCTAGCCAGGATGGGAGAGCCCATCACCGACCGGAGATTCAAGGATATCTGCGTCCAAGGCTTCACATCTGACTACAAGGACATCAAGCTGATGATGTATCGTGATCCTACCTTCGACATCGAACAGATGCAAAGTACGATGCGACACTTATACCTTGACAATCTTTCTCGCCACAGCGGAGCGAAGGGAAAAATCGCTGGCCGAGGTGTCGCCATGTCGGCGGAAACATCCATCTGCAACTACTGTGGAAAGGAAGGGCACCACGCTCGCACCTGCCGGAAGAAGCGAGATGAAGCCAACAAATCCAAAAGAACCAAAGGAGCCGCTGGACAGAAGTGGTGTTCCGTCCACAAAACCACTTCGCACAGCGATGCGGAATGCTATGAACAGGGTGCCACTCGATCGGAACAATCGGGGGCTCACCTCGCTTCTGCTGCATCAGGTACAAGATCCTCTCCAGCACACGACGAGCAGAGACCATCTTTAAACTTCGACGATGATTTTGATCAAGGATTCGCTTACTCAGGACTAACGACGGGAGATGGCGGCGGAATCTCAGCGTCCAACTCGGACAGGTTCATCATGTTAGTGGATAGCGGCGCATCGGATCACTTCGTGGACGACGAGCTGATCCCAGGGCTGCGGCAACGCTTGACAGAGTACGAGAAGCTGGACCAGCCGAAGCCCATTAAAACCGCCGGTAACAAGAAGGTGTTCGCGACGGCAACAGGCACCATCCGCGGGCACATCATCAACCATTCAGGTCGGCCGATCCCAGTTCGCATCTTCGTGCTGATCGTTCCCGGAATGGGACGCCACCTCTTCTCCTCCGCAAGGGCAATGAAATCAGGGGTAAGCACCATCCTCGAGACGGGAAACCCCCGCCTCCAGTTCGACACCACGACTTCTCTCCCTTTGAATCAACACCAGAAAGACGCGGGCATGTGCTCTTTCGAAGTGTCGCTGAGTGCCCTGGACGGCGTAACCTACGGAAAACCCAAGACGCGACCAACACCCTCGATGGGTCTGACGGCACTGCTAAGCGCCGATCTCTGGCACAGACGACTGGGGCACATGAACCCCCGTAATATGGAGCTTCTTCGGAAGGTGGACGGCAATGGTGTCGACTACACCGGCACTGTGTCAGGCTGCGATATTTGCGAAGTGTGCAAGAGCACGCAAAAGGTGCACCCGAAAAAGGACAACCACAAGACTAACGGACCAATGGAACTGGTTTACACGGACCTTTTGGGACCCGTTACGCCAGCAGCAAGGGGAGGATTCAAGTACGTCAGCAAGTTTACTGATGATTACTCTCGCATGAAGGAAATCTTCCTTCTTAAGTCCAAGACGGAGGCCGCCCACTCGCTCCACCTTTACAACAAAACGGTGGCTGTTCCACTGGGGCTGCGCATTCAGCGATTGAGATGCGACAAGGGAGGGGAGAACACTTCCAGAGAGTTCAAGGAGCTCTGCGTCAACTCCGGCATTACCATGGAATACACGGCCACAGCAACGCCTCAACAAAACGGCGTATCCGAGCGCGATGGGAGGACACTTGCAGCAATGACAAGATGCCTTCTTAAGGACGGCAACTTCCCCCGCACTATGTGGGGTGAGCTATTTTTTACAGCGGTCTACCTGTGCAACAGGTCGCCACATTCGGCATTGAGAGGACAAACACCTTTTTTGGAGATGCACGGCAAAGAGGCAGACCTTTCGGGCTTGCGGGCTATCGGATCTAGGGCCTTTGTGCACATCGAGACCTACACGACGAAGCTCGGCGATAAAGCATGGGAAGGAAAGCTCTGTGGATTTAGCCAAGACAGCAAAGCCTGCCGCATCTACAATCCCGACAAAGGGACTGTTGTAGAAAGCAGAAATGTCACTTTCCTGGAGACACCATCATACTCCATGCCGCCCGTGGGAATCAACAAGAACTACGAAGATGACGTCTTCGATCTCACCTCCTTCCTGGATTTCTCGATTCTAGATTCACCGGAGAAAGAGCTGGAGCACCTCCGAGCGAAGATGAGGGGTATGCTACAAGAGAACGTGATAACATTCCTGCACCAGGAAACATCATCTCTACCAGAGGAGCCTAGGTCATCCCCGCAGGAGGAACAGTCGGAAGAAGCTGGAGCCTCGCCCGAGGTCGTACCTGCTGCATCAGCCGAAGAACCGGTTGTACAGCAGCCTCGGGTAACTCGAGCCAGCACGAGATCCAGTCCAAACACGGATGACACTTTCGACAGCTCACTCACCCCCAGTCAACTGCTCTACTTCGCCAAGGGAACACCACGGATCAAGACCATGGGCATGCGTAAGGACTTTGCTCACATCGACGGAAATCCCTTCCTGTCCTACAAGGCCTTTACATATGCTACTTCAACCCCCGAAGACAAGCGGTTTTCGGAGGAGGAGAAACGAGTACTTCAAACTCCTCGTACGCATACTGATGCCATCAACTCACCAGAGCACATGGAATGGAAAGAGGCCATCAACAAAGAGATGGACAACGTTAAGGAGCATCAAGTCTACGAGCTGGTCCCAATCACCAGCGTGCCCATGGAGCAACATCTTCTTTTTCACCCTGGGACGCATCTATCTGCTGCTTCGCCCGGGGTTGAATCTTCCACTCTGGGTGAAATCACACTGGATGCACCGCATCACGAGACCGCCCATACGGTACACAATCCAAGCGTCCAGGAGACCTTCGACAGCATGCACGCCAAGAGGGCATCGGGGGAAGACCCCCCGGACACGTGTGTGGATTTTGCCTACACAAATAGAGACCCTTTTCGAGTCTCGGAGGAGGAAAACTGGGTGATCGAATCCCCACCAAAACACTACGATGCCATTCATTCCCGGAGCAGCATCACCCGGGATCATCAGATGAACGACATCTGGGGTCATCAGAGCATCAGTATCTATCTATCATCTGGGATCACCGGAGCATGCACGTCTGGGATCACTGGGTCAACATCATCTGGGATCACCAGATCATCATCTGGATCATCATCGTCTGGCATCACCGAAGTATCAGCTGAGACATCACCGCCTGCTTCGCCAGGGGTCGTGTCAGCTGCTCGAGAGCTGTGTCTGACTCGTGCCTCCACACGAGCCGAGCCCAAAACAGAGAACACAGAAACAAACCGTCAGCTTCAGGAGGTCTACACGCTCACGATAGCGGAGGGACAACCACGGGCAAACCCCGGACAGGATTTGCGGCATCGACACAGGACGATCAAGAGCCACTTGCGACTACGGCCTTCGTGTACAACTGCAAGCCAACTTCAGGAATCCTCTTCTTGCTGGACGGAGAGCCCATCATAATCGGGACCAAGAAGCAAACACTGACAGCTGAATTCAAGGTGGAGGCAGAGCTGAGACGACCATCAGTTGTGAGGGAAAGGAAAAGACTACCTCTCCAACTTCAACATAAGTTGAGCCTCCAGCCACTGGAAGCGTGAACTGTATTGTCTCCCTTACCGAAGCTGTGGGTTGTCGCATGTTCAATTTGCACGGGGCGGATATGAAATTATTTTCCTTGGGTCAGCGAACTGATCACTCGATTTTTTGCATTCATTGGTAGCGTATCCCGTCAATCTTCCCTACAGCAGTGCAGTACAATAACCGGTGTTGTGCAAGATTAAAAAGATAAATCGCAGTCTGTACCAAGCAAGGGTGCATTGTAACCAAGTCGAATCATTAGATTCGAATGTGTAGTTGAAAAGAGTACATCATCTCCGGAACTTCAGGATGTATAGCAGGAGAACTTTCCACCTAGATGAGTCCGGACAGGAGATTAGCATACACGAGGAGGATGTCTCTCTGATAACAGTATGTCTTGTTACAGCGTTAAGCTGGCAGTATAAAAACAAAAAACATGTTCCTTTGTTTTGTGGGCGGCAGGAACGTTAATACTTTGTTCACTCCTATTCTTGTTGCGGAATGATGAACAAATTCACTGTTTTAGACTACTACACACATTTAGTATTCCTTTATCGTTTAACTGACTGGAATGTAGTTCACGGTTTGATGTTTCTTGGACTGATAGCTAAGCTTGCATAACACGTGCAGAAAAGTAGCAGAGCTGGATATTTTACATCTGCTTGTTTTGTGTAACCCCTCGGGTATTCTAGCAGAATGAGTTGGCTCTCAGTAGTTCAAGTTGAATACTTTCACCACAACAATTATGCCCTTGTTGCGTGCATTTTTTTCAAGTATGGCATGTGGCGCAGAGGTCGTACTAATTGTTTTGTTTGCCTGGGACTACCAGCATTGAAACGAGTTATCGTAACGAGAGGTCGTATTGGAGATGTTACTTGACAGTAGCTATCATTTTGTCGTCACTGGATACCACGGAACATCTGGTAGTATACGGTACAAGGGATCCATAATAGATCGATTTTGGGTGTGTCACCACCTGACGAACGTTGTCATAGACCGTAGTCGGGTACGGGTGTGTCATCACCTGACGAACGTTGTCATAGGCCGTAATCGGATTCGGGTGTGTCATCACCTGACGAACGTCGTCGTAGGAGGTATATGACCAGCTGGCAACGAGCATCATCGGAGGAACGGACGGGGGATCTCTAGCAAGAAAAGGGGTTTGTAAGGAGCATCTTTTCCAGATCATATCGGTGACCACCCAGGTCGCGATCTCGCGCCGGGTGCACCGATATAAGCTCGCCCTTCGAGACCGACAGGCCGCCAGGGGGAGAAGAGAGGAGGAGGGAGAACTACTTCCAATGGCGTGGGGATGGAATGTAGATACGGAGTAGGACGCAGGGCGTATAGATACATAGTCAGTGAAAATATATCGGTAAAAGGTAGTGCGTAGTCAATTGAGTATACGCAAGGAAGGAGAAAAGGTTGGATAAAATTGAGGGTGTTCGACGAATTATGTTAGTTTTTTCATCTTGAATGAATAACGCCCTGCACATTGTCAGAAGGCAAATAATAATAAAAAAAAAAAAATCTGTTATGTATCTGTTAAAGATCATCAAGATCGGAAACAGCCAAGAGGAGCGTTTGCACGCCCACCTGTTCACTCTACTTTTTCTCATCATCATCAGCTTGTCTGCTGAGCTTAATAACTAATCAACCTTGGCCTGGAGTCGCCAACACCATCATCTTTCTTCTATTCGACGATTTCACGCGAGTCTGCCTAACAGCAACTCAAGCGTTTGCACCTCGATCAGTTCTGTGTCTTGACCGGTCATCGGCAAGCGAGACTAAGCGTACACCAGCTTCGAGCTGATACACGCTACTTCACACCAATCCTCAATAAAGTGATGATGAAAAAAAAAAATATATATATATATACAGCAGCAGCAGTAGTTAGTAGTACTTGTCTGTACGCATATCATATATACCAGTGCCAGGTACTTTTATTATTTTACCAACAAACACTAAAGTTATACAGCAGTACACACAGTAGTAGTAGTAGTGGTTTATTATTTTTTAATATTAATATTAATATTACAACATCACACATTGTCGGATGGCAAGCGTGTCATGATGAAAATAATATAATACATAATAGTATATTTGATGCCATACATAACATATATACACTCAGATCACATGTGATACTCGATAATAACAACGTACTCCTGCGAGTATTTCTACTGTGATTGCTGTATTATAATTATATATATTATAAGAAACTAAGAAAGCACGCCAGCTGTGTGAGTTCAACCGATCGGCAGATATCGATCGATACTCAACTTTGCAAGCTGCGTGAACCGCGCGCGTTTTCCATTATTTCCCTCGCGATTGACTACTACTGGCCATAATGCTCAATTTTCCTTTAATTTTTCTTTGCACAACGACAAACACAATGGTTGTTCTTGGTCCTTAATATTTTTCACTTCTTTCACTAAAAAAAACAGCAGCAGCATGGTTAATAATAAGTTCAGATTTCAGTTGTTTCGAGCACTTCGTATTAATACTATTACGGGAGACCATAGTTAATAGGACCAAAAAAATATTGTTTGTAAAAATAGGTAAATATATAGGTTTTTGTGTGTGCCGTAGGTCCTATTAACTATGGTCCCCCGTAATGCTAATAAATATGTTTTTGTTTCTGATGTCACAGCAGACCCACGGGCGTCCGTCCTTCACGCTGCTGTTCGGACGTGGCACGCTAGCCCTCGAAGCACACTCTCTCCGCTCTGGTGCCTTCTGCAGACTTCTTGCAAATAAATGCCCAGGTATGATGATGTGTGATATGAGATACCACGTCACGAGCGAGCATATATATAGATGCCCCTTCATACCCAGGCTACGTGGTTCCGATAGCAATATGTGTAGCACGTGCTCGTGCAAAAGTGGTCTTCTACTATCTTCATTGCTACAACCACGCAAGAAGCGGTACGCTCCTTGTTGCTTCTCTTTTCTTTATGGTGTATTTTGGTTGCTGGCGTACGTATGTATGTCGTGTCGGCCGCACCTAGTGCGAAGGCATGGTATTGCGTAGGCTATTAATGCATTACGGTGTGTGTTATCTCTGTGTCGTAGTCTGTGACCACGGAACTCGTGTCTTTCTAGGGTGAAGAATCAGCACGGACACTGGGCTTGCTGGATGTCGACGAGTAGAAGAACGGTTTAATGTGAAGAACACACACACACACACACCTGAAACGCGCAGCAAGTAAGTATTAATAGTTACAACAGCACACCACGAGTATACCGGTAGTATTTACTTCGAAATAGTAAACCGGAGACCTGTTGTTGCACCATTGATTCTACATATACACCAGCAGCAGTAGAATGTCGTAAACAAGACGTACAGCAGCAGTGTGCACAGCAGTAATAATAGGTATGACGGCAGTCCTGGTGTAGGCTCCATGCCGGCTCCACTGCACAGGAAAGCAAGCGTGGCCGCGGCCGCGTCTGTCTTTGCTGCCGACAGCTGTGTTGCAACACAACGAGCGGATCCGTCGCGGAGTCACGCACACAGGCGGGGTATCTGCGTCAGTCAACATTAATTATTATTAGACCCGAAAGCCTCGCTTGCTTGTGCTTCTTGTTCGCGATGCGGAATCCAACCAAGTCCAAGTGTTGTGTATCGAGCGAGCTACTACTACTATTATATGAACTACAGCATGCTGCAGTAGTAGTAGTGTTCGGTATCGTATCTAGAATTCTCGATATATCATGCGATATTTTCGGGATATATCAATATACATATATCAATATCGAGAATATTCCCGGGATATTTCGATATATCGTATCTTGTAATATATCGCATGATATAAGGTACGATATTACGTGTAAATACACACACCAGGTACAAAACAGTAGTGCATCAGAGAGATCATGTGCGTGTGTGTGTTGGTCCGGGTCCAGATTCCAAATAAAAGCCAGAACCAAACGCATCAAATCAGTATGACAGCAGACTTCAGAATTACACTACAGCCCGAATCGCTGAAAGCGCTGAATGATGGCAATTTCACAAGAAGAAGAAGACGTGTTCCGTAGCGGCGCATCCTGGAACTTGTGCATGCCACGACGTCTCCTGGGAGCAGCTGGGCGTGTTATTGTGGACAAAAAGGCCGCGAGGTTTCGTTGAAACTGTGTTTGCCTGCTGTTTCGGGGTGATCTGGCGTGATATCGCATGATATATCGCGATAAAAATCGTGATATCATATATCATATCATGTGATATTGCAAGATACGATATATCGAGATATCGTTCGTATCCATATCCCGAATTTTGGGGGCTAATATCGAGATGTCGTATCCCGTCGAAACAAATCTCAATACCGAACACCACTACGAACCCTTTTTTTTTATATTAATAGGACTGCTACTGTTTAGGACTGCAGCAGTCGTCCCGTGTTCGGGACAAGCGGGGGGGCATAGTAAACAGGACCAAATATTGTTAGTAAAAATAGTTAAATATATAGGTTTTTGTGTATACCGTAGGTCCTATTTACTATGTGGTCCCCCGTAATAGTTACCAGGTAGATTTTGAGTAATTTGTGTCCAGAACGGGGGTTGTGTCTTCTACCTATACTACGTGTATCTACGTCTGTCTATCCCATCAGGAAGTACAACTTAGTGCTATTCGTAGAATATGGTGTGTACTGTACTATTAATACTGCTGTTGTAAGTCTAGTCTCGTGTTGAAATCTCTCAAATGCAGCACAGCAGCTTTGAAATCTTACAAGGGTGTGTTCGGTACGGTACTACCGAGGCCTACCGGCGGTAAAATACCGCCGGTATACCTGTACCGAGAGGATTCGGTACGTTCGGTCTGGAGTTCTATACCGTACCGACAATTTCGGTACGTTCGGTCTGGAGTTCTATACCCTACCGAACATTTCGGTACGTTCGGCACGATGTCCGTACCCTTACCGGCGGTATCGGTATGATACACCGTACCGATACCGAGAAGCTCGGTATGTTCGGTACGATGCCCATACCGGTACCGAGAATTTCGGTACGTTCGGTACCATGTCCATACCCTTACCGAGAACCTCGGTACGTTCGGTACCATGTCCATATCGTACCGGCGGTATCGGTATGACACAACGTACCGATACCGAGCTTATACCCTACCGAGAGTACCGATCCCGGGCTAATCGGGAAGTTAGGCTCGGGACAACCCGGTGCCGGTACAGTACCGCCACACACATAGCACGCAGCAGCACAGCAGCACAGCAGCGTACCCTGCCTCATCGGTACAGCGGCCCTCATGAGCACCACAACACCCCCCCCCAGCAACAACGACAATGTTATGAGTTTTTTCTCTCGTTGTCGTGTCTTGCCGGTGGATAGCGCGCAAGCGTGTGTACACAGTGGGAAAGAGGTGGCTGGAACTCTTCTCGCAATAAAAATTTCAGTCAGTACCGCAGGAGGATGGGAGTGGGGGCCTCAGGGAGAGGAGCCTTCTGTGTGACCACGGTTTAGACGTTCAGGCAAGACAAATAATACCCGGTGTGGTAAGGCGCCCATCGAACTCTGGAAATGAATGTGATGACAAAACAAAAAAAAAAAAAAAAACTGTCGCAGACACACACATTCTTGATGGGCAATACCATGGTACTGCTGTGGAGCGACGCTCGGTTTGACAAATACCGCTGGTATCTGCGGTACGGTACCGGTATGGAGGTCTATACCGTACCGAGAATTTCGGTACGTTCGGTATGGAGTTCTAAATCGTACCGAGAATTTCGGTACGTTCGGTCTGGAGTTCTATACCCTACCGAAAACTTCGGTACGTTCGGCACGATGTCCGTACCCTTACCGGCGGTATCGGTATGATGCACCGTACCGATACCGAGAAGCTCGGTATGTTCGGTACGATGCCCATACCGGTACCGAGAATTTCGGTACGTTCGGTACCATGTCCATACCCTTACCGAGAATTTCGGTACGATCGGTACCATGTCCATACCGGTACCGAGCGTACCCGTACCGTACCGAACACACCCTTGAAATCTTATATAAAAAGTCAAAATCTCTGCGGCATTCCTCGTGATTTTTTCCCGCGGGATTTATCCCGCGGTTTTGTGTGGGATTCGGGATAATCCCGTGGTCACGTGATGGATGTGAAACCCCATGCCCGCACAAACGCGCCCTCGCAAATTATCTAGCATCCCGGTCCCGCGCCACGGAAAAAAAGTGTAAATCCCGTTCCCACACAAACGCGCCCTGCACAAATATATATATATATATTTTTATTTTTATTTTTTTTTCTTCATCACTTCTACTTTCCAGCCCACTCGTAGGAGGTTTTACCCTCGACGATCTTCTGGACAAGCCGTGGTCACAGGTGTCATCCCTTCTTCCCCCCGGTACGTGCCTTCATTTTTTGTCGCGCATAGGGTTCAGCATTCCCACTGCTCGTCGATTTTCATCGAATGTAGCTAACTCACGCTCTCGCGCTTTCCGCTAATCAATTTTTTATGCAAGAAAAAGTCCCTATGAGCATGCACGGTGAGACTTGAACCCACGAAATTGATCTTGACAGGCACGCGGACCACCTACCAAGCCACCGGGGACGCCGGCTAAATAGTGATATATCCCGTTCCCGCACGAAAAGAGACAAAACACGACCCCCAATTGAACGTTTTTGAACTTTTGGACAGCTGCAGTTCCTTCTACAACAACCAAGAAGCCACAAACCAACGAACGAAATTGGGACACGTTTCTTATGCAGTATGGCAGGAGGGAGTGTGTCAAGGGCGTGGGGTGCACCACACAGCGGTCGGAGTCAGCAGTCAGCCAGAAATCCCGCGGTCCTGTGATAGATGTGAAATCCCATTCCCGCACAAACACGTCCCGCGGTGGCCACATCCCATACAAATATTACGGGGGTCCATAGTAAATAGGACCGACGGTACACACAAAAACCTGTATATTTCCCTATTTTTACTCACAATATTTGGTCATATTTATTATGGTCCCCCGTAGTAGTGCCGTTTAGTCCCGAAGTAACTGAGTCCCGCGGGATATATATTAGCGTCCGGGAGTCGAAAAGGCGTCCCGAGGAATCCCCTGTCTGATTATTAGGGTTGTGTGAAGGTGTATTATTACCTACCAGGTACCGCTCAGCAGTAGCTATACATACGACGAGTAGGGGGAAAAAATCGATCGAATATCCAGTCCAGGGGGATGAATCCTTACAACACTCTTCCCCCTCTCTGAACGGCGGAATTTTTTGGGACGTCGGTACCGGCCCTATACGCTGTGACCTACCCGCTTTTCGTTTCAATACCTGGGCAACCAGGGAGGAGGTATATATATATATATATATATAGTGTTCAGGGACGCACCACACGCGCAACCGCTTCAATAAAAGAAACGTTCGACGTGAGATTTCGAACCGGTATCCTGCCGCCGACGCCAAATACTGTGAAGGTGTTACCTTGTGGGCTGTAGGGGTAAAATATCGATCGATTAATTGCCCGCCCCAGGATAATCCTTATAAGGGCTGGGCACTTACTTACTTACTTACTTAATTACTTACTGGCTCTGTCAGTAGCGAATATTATGCTGTCGTCAAAATCAATCAATATGAACGGGGGGGGATTTCTCGCTCGTGACAAGCTACGTGCAACCTCCGGATAGTTTTGTTTTTGTTTATTTCGAAATATGGACACACCCACCCACTCTTTGAATTATTATTATTGTGTATCTCTGGACAGGTCTGCCTTTTTAAGTCGGTAATCGTTGGTACTGACGTGTGTTGCTTGCTTACCTATAGAAGAAGAGCAGTTTTTATCCCTTTCGTGCACGCGGAGACTGAGACCAAGCTCGTGCGTCTCTGGAAAACCCCTGGTTTTCCACCCAAGATACGCCTTCCAAGTACTACAATACGTTCCCAGTGCCTGAACCCAGGTAATGACCGGGCGTTCAACCTCATACAAAGCAGTATATCGTAACAGTTAACTTCCTATATAAATAATTCAGCTTCAGATTTTGTCTTCGCCATACGCGGAGTGTGTATATATCTACCCTGCATCAAAATCAGGCCATATAAAAGATAAATCCGTAGTATGCGCGATCGAAGTATCACTAGTATCAGTAGTATAGTATAACAGACACACAGCAGCTTGCAGAGATAGATGAGTTTGGACGAAAAAACTCGAATCACAGCTAGCTGCTGTTGTTTTTTAATTCGATAAATGTACACTGGATTGCAGCAGTATACTGGCCGAGCGAGGCGAGTAACGCAGGGCGAAACGAGGAGGCCGAGCGGCCGAGCATTGCCCGACCAATCGGCTTCCCCCGGCTCGTCAGGGGGGGGGCGCTGGAAGCGCCGCCGGAGGCCAAGGAAATAAGCTTTTTCGTGTCATTTCCCGCCACGATCGGGGCTCAAAACTGCAATGGCCGGGGGGGGTGGTTGCGGTCATAGACAGAGAAAAAAAAAACAAGGAAAAAATCAAGAAAGAAGGGCATGCAGCGTGTGCCGCGAGGATGTGACGATCTTTTTATTTTATGATACGAGTATGTTACTCATACTGGTTTTGGCTCAGGTGCATTATTGAACGCTCTGGTACTGCTACTACTACTACTACTACTACTACTACTACTACTACTACTACTATTACTACTACTACTACTACTACTACTACTACTACACTACTACTACTATACTAATAGTATGTAATGTTTGATGTTGCTCCATCACTCCCACCCTTGGGGCACGCGAGGAGGTAGGGTCCCAGCACCAAACGAAACGCAATAAGGCACAAACAAGAAACAAAAATGAAAACAGAAAAATATCCCAGAAAAGAAGGAACGACAAAAAAGTAGCCGGTATCAGGTATCAGGTACTCAACGCAGCAGAAAAAGAAACTAATAAACATGAAACAAGCAGACGTAAGGAGCGTGTTCAAAAGGGCCAATACAGCCGGGGGGCAGCGGTGAGCTCCCCTCTCCTCTCTCCTCCCGAAAAGGGTTTCCGCACTAACATATGGCGTGATTCTTAGACGCCCGAAATATATATACTAACATTTTTGGCGAATATACTGGCCGGCTCAATCAGTAGATTACTACTGCCAGTACATATCGTGCCAGTGTCCAGCCCTACTTATGGGCGTTGTTATCGGAATTTTTTTTTTTCTTTAGTTGCCACATTTTGTAGAATAATTTCCAGATACGAGTGTGGAATTTGACAGAGGGCAAACTATCAGGAAGAAAGTAAAATTTCACAAAATTGGAAACTATCTCACAAATATGGAAAAAAAATCTTTTGCGATAACAACATGCATGGTCTTTTCGTTACGCTCGTACGTATTTCATGTATATACGTGGTACCTGGTATTATGTACGTACGTACTCAAACGATCGTACGAGCTGGTCCCAAGAAGATGCATAAGATTCCGCTTTCGGGTAACAATAAGGGGCCATATTAACGGGGAACGCTAAATTTCGTTATTTGGAAATGAAATTTCAATTTCAATGAATTTTAATTTTAATTCGAAAAAAAAATGTGTTAATATCCTATCGGGAAACGGCGCATTCATTGTCAAACAAAAAGGAATTCGAAACAACCCGGAATAACGCACCGCGTCACACAACGCCCAGCGGACAAACAGCGACGAGCGTAGACGAGAGCGAAGGTTTGCGTTGTCGCGTGCGCGCCGCCGCCAGCATTTGTTTCTTTTTGGTGGCTTAGGATAGGAAGCTATCACTCTCAGGATGTCTTCGATGGGCGGAGAGAGCCCTCAAGCGCCACGTGCGGAACAGCAACGGTGATTCAGCTATCGAGGTCTCGAGCGTATCCTCTGTTTTTTTGCTCGTTTGCTCGGTTTTCGTGATGGTTGGCCGATCGAGCAGGCCGAAAATTGGGCTTTCGGCCGCCATGATTTATTTTGAGGCGCCCCCGCCGGGGGACGATGTGCTATGGTCTGTGGCCGTGGGCGCGGCTATTGCTCCGATCGCCTGTCGTTGAGGTTCGCGTTTTAATAATGCCGCATACACGAGGGGAACATCTTTCAACTCGCCGACCTTCTAAGGATATCAAACCCCCGCTGCTCGTACATCCCCACGAGTAGAGTACTACGGTAGATGGTCTACTTCCTCACTAGTCTTCTTCTCCTCACTGTGTCAACCCTTCCCAGGCTGCCTCCCTATAGTTCCACCAACTGCACCCGTCATCATCTCTATGCACCTCTAGCCCATCCCCGCTGTCCAAGCATGCCAACCATTCAATACCTCTCCGCAAACCCCAGATTTCCTCCGTTCAATCCTCTACTTGTTTTACTATGGCGTGCGCCAGTTAGTTGTAGTGGTTCGCGAGATATGAGAGGGATTGGTTGCAATATGACTTCCCCCGATATGTATCATCTGTCATCTACCAGGACTTGTGATGGAGTAGCGTAGCATAGCATATCATATCATATATATCGTATTGGAACGTGCACACAGCAGTTGGGTCCTTGTTTCGTGGGAAGAAGCCCAGCAGCCCCTCTTCACATACTCGTGTTTTTTATTTCTTGCCTCTCGCTCGTTGGGGAGGCGATATTTCATAGGGGTTTTAGTTTTCTATAGTAAAATCAGTATATGTGTGTACCTGGTATATATTTTCAGGCCGTACATCAGTAAATACGACGAACAATACGACACTAACGTATTAAAATGATCGCATCAAGAAAGGGAAGACGTCTACTCGTATGTCACTCGTTTGCTCTGTTTGCTGTACAAGGCTGTCGAAGGGAAAACGCCAGCCAAATTACTAGAACAATTTATTGTGTTTTTGGAAACCCTAAGAAATAATAGAGTTTTTTCGCGGAAATCATTGTTTTTCGCACTTTGGCTTTATAGAGTTGGAAAACGAAATTTGGTACAGTATATATTTTTGTTTTCGTGAGGCAGGTAGAGAGTCAAGAGTTGCCGAAAAAAAAAAAAAAAAAAAAAAAAACAGGAAAATGTATCTCAAGAATACCCCCCAAAAAACTCAACAGAGTCCACCTTGTAGTTTTCTTCGTCTGGTCCATGACGCACACTGACATTTTTTTTGGCGGACGCCCCGCACAGGCGTGTGTGCGCGGCTCCTCAGCTACATCAGGCAGCCCGCCGCAGAGGTTCGTAAGCACTTCAGAATCTGAATCAGCCGGTGCCACCCTACTGGTGGTGGTTGCTCAAAAGACTCAGCTCGCAGCAGACAGAAAAGAACATGCCACATATAGTATGAAAGAACGTGACACTCAAGGCCACAGTGTCGATTATCGGTCTTTGTCCCTTTGTCCAACAGGACAGGATGAGAAGGAGAGGAAAAGAGACGTGAAGTAAATATTAGGTATGGCGATTGGCGTGTATACCAGCTCGTAGCTGGTGTGTACGCCTAGACTCGATTGCCGATGGCCGGTCAATACACAGTCAAAATAAATGTTCGAGGCAAACGTATAGCCACTGTTAGGTGACTTGTACGAGAAGCTTCAATAGAAGAGAAGAAGATGTGGTGACCCCAAGCCACAGTGTTGGTTCATTTGCTCAGCTGGAAGCTGATGATGGTAAGCAAAAGTAAAGGGGAGCGATGCGCGTGTGCGCTCACTGCTCGAAACAAAGGACGACCCCTACAAATTCGTTCAAAAACAAAAATAGGGAAATACCCTTGCATTCAGTTCAATATAAAACAACACGGAGACCCGCAATTCTACTGCTAAAAAAAATAAAACTTGGGGGTACGTACTCATGACCCTCTTGTAGCCTATATTGTTACTTCAACCACAACTAAAACTATGCTACTGGTCCCGACGGGATACTGAAGATACCCTGTCCATTATTTACCAGTGCGCACGCACCAGGTACTGCTGTACATGTGTGCTGCTGGCTGTAGATTCTGTACGTACGTAATACAGTAGATCCACGATGCGCTGCTTGTTATTGAGACCTATTATTATGCAATATGCACGAGTGCACAGCAGTAGATATTATTGTAAGACTGCTGCTGCTGTATACTGCTACAGTAATACTACTCACAGACTGGAAAACTGTCCGCGGTACTTAGAAATGCGTAAATGTATACCAGATGACGCAAGTGTTATCGAGTAACGACTATGATGGCTACTGACAAGTATCATCCTTAATACCTCCTCCCGTTAAGCATACACTTTCTTACTCTGCGTTACATGCTAAAATTTCTCCAAAAGAAATACATGCAACATCAAGTGGTGATGTTGCTATTGGGAACAAACACTATGTACCATGATGTACCTACCGCATGAGATCCAAGGAGTGGATTCAACACGTACAGGACAACAAAATAACCGAACATAGAATCGTTCTGTTCTTCTATACTGTTGTAACACCTGCTTGTATGAGATGGGTGTATACCTAAATTATGGTTGCTACAGGAGTACCTGGTAGCCTTGCGTTATGCAGCAGCGACTAGATGATACTGGTTTCTGCTGTAATAGGTGTCATCCCTAATACGACCCCTCGATGCGTAACACCGAACATAACTGGATTTTGAAATTCAACTGTGGAACAATGTACTCGTTGCTTCTGCGTTACATGCCATACTTCAAAAATGCACGCAACAAGGCCATAATTGTTGCGGTGAAAGTATTCAACTTAAACTACTGAGAGCCAACTCATTCTGCTAGAATACCCGGGGGGTTACACAAAACTAGCTGATGTAACATATCCAGCTCTGCTACTTTTCTGCATATGTTATGCAAGCTTAGCTACCAGTCCAAGAATCATCAAACCGTGAACTACATTCCAGTCAGTTAAACGACAAAGGAATACTAAATATGTGAAGTAGTCTAAAACAGTAAATTTGTT
This sequence comes from Macrocystis pyrifera, assembly GCA_031763025.1. NCBI lineage: Eukaryota > Phaeophyceae > Laminariales > Laminariaceae > Macrocystis > Macrocystis pyrifera. The sequence continues at coordinate 557,475 of JASSKH010000005.1, read as the reverse complement.
CATCATTCCGCAACAAGAATAGGAGTGAACAAACTATTAACGTTCCTGCCGCCCACAATACAAACAAAGGAACATGTTTTGGATTCTGCCAGCTTAACGCTGTAACAAGACATACTGTTATCAGAGACATCCCCCTCGTGTATGCTAATCTCCTGTTTGGACTCATCTAGGTGGAAAGTTCTCCTGCCATACATCCTGAAGCTCCGGAGATGACGTACTCTTTTCAACTACACATTCGAACCTAATGATTCGACTTGGTTACAATGCACCCTTACTTGGTACTGACTGCACTTTATCTTTAATATTGCACAACACCGGTCATTGTACTGCACTGTAGGGAAGATGGACGGGATGCGCTACCAATGAATGCAAAAGATCCAGTGATCAGTTCGTTGACCCAAGGAAATGAAATTCTTATTCGCCCCGTACAAATTGAACATGCGACAACCTACAGCTTCGGTAAGGGAGACAATACAGTTCACGCTTCCAGCGGCTTGACCTTGTTGGTGTAGACGTCGGTGGCCGTCCGATGTGCTTGGTCCGTCATTCCTTGCTTAGGACTTGAGGCTCAACTTATGTTGAAGTTGGAGAGGTAGTCTTTTACTTTCCCTCAAAACTGATTGTCGTCTCAGCTACGCCTCCACTTGTTAATTAAGCAGTCAGTGTCTGCTTCTTGGTCCCGATGTTGATGGGCTCTCCGTCCAGCAAGAAGATGATTCCTGAAGTTGGCTCGCGGTTGTACACGAAGGCCGTAGTCGCCAGTGGTTCTTGATCGTCCTGTGTCGATGCCGCAGATCCTGTCCCGGGGTTTGCCCGTGGTTGTCCTTCCGATATCGTGAGCGTGTGGACCTCCTTCAGCTGACGGTTTGTCTCTGTCTGTGTTCTCTGGTTTGGGCTCGCTCGTGTGAAGGCACGAGTCAGACACAGCCCTCAAGAAGCTGGCACCACCCCTGGTGAAGCAGGCGGTGATGTCTCCGCTGATACTCCGGTGATGCCAGACGATGATGATCCAGCTGATGATACGGTGATGCCAGACGATGATCCAGCTGATGATCTATCTGGTGATCCCAGATGATGTTGATCCAGTGATCCCAGACGTGCATGCTCCGGTGATCCCAGACGCTGATGCTCCGATGATCCCAGACGATGATGATCCAGCTGATTCAGATGATCTGGTGATCCCAGATGATGTTGATCCAGTGATCCCAGACGTGGATGCTCCGGTGATCCCAGACGCTGATGTCCCGATGATCCCAGATGATGATGCCACGATTATCCCAGATAGATATTGATGCTCCGATGACCCCAGATGTCGATGATCCGATGATCCCGGGTGAGGCTGCTCCGGGAATGAATGGCATCGTAGTGTTTCGGTGGGGATTTTGATCACCCAGTTTTCCTCCTCCGAGATCCGAAAAGGGTCTCTATTGGTGTAGGCGAAATCCACACACGTGTCCGGGGGTCTTCCCCCGATGCCCTCTTGGCGTGCATGCTGTCGAAGGTCTCCTCGACGCTTGGATTGTGTACCGTACTGGCGGTCTCATGATGCGGTGCATTCAGTGTGACTCCAGCCAGAGTGGAAGATTCAACCCCCCGGGCGAAGCAGCAGATGCGTCCCAGGGTGAAAAAGAAGATGTAGCTCCTGATGATGATGACGACACTCCAGCTTGTTGCGGTAGTGTTCTAGTCTCTGATGATGGCGTTCCGGTCCCTGATGAGGAATCTTTAGTCCTTGGTGATGGTGTTCCGGCCCCTAGTGAGGATACTCCAGCTCCCGTCGATGATGCTCCGGCTGTTGTTATCGATGACGTGTCCTCTTCCAGAAGGTTGCTTGCGGACGGCTTCTCGTCGTCGTTGACCGGAGGTGATATCGCGCTCAGTACAGCGCCGTGACTTTGCGGCGGGTAACGTTCCGAGTCGTCGTGAGATGTAGTCTTGTGTAAAGAACACCACTTCTGCTCAGCTTCATCGTTGGATCCTGCCTTGATCTTGGAAGATTCCTTGTTGTACTTGTTGACTAGTTCTTGAAGAGCCCGCTGACCATCCCGGCACGTACATACAAGTCGAGTAGTCACCAATTGCCCTGTCAAAAGACGCCTGAGCTCCCGTGCCGGTCGTTTCTTCGGTTGGTCGGGGTTTCCCTCTGATCAGGCTTGCAACCTCTAGGCGCGCGACGCTGAGCACTGCCGCCAGCCTCTTGCGCCAATCGCGAAAATCCCCTGGTTTGTCGCCGTCGGACTTCGTCGGTCCTTTGATAGCATTGGCGAGGTTGCCGCTGTTGTTGTTGAAAGCTGAGTCCCCCATGATGATGAGTAGTACTTGGCCAGGCGGTCTTGTAGGATACTACGCCAGCAGTACCGTATGTACAGCAGTATCTCTTGGAGTGGCTGCCGCACAATGCTCGGGGATCCCGAGGCTTTTAATTTGTCGTACGTACGTATGATACAGCAGTACAATACTCGACTTTGGGTCGAGATTTTGGAGTCCCACACTAACTTCGTATGAGAAATATGGCACGAGGTTAAATGTACACACACCTTCAACAACGCAGTGATGCTCGCTGGGTATCTCGCATAGATGAAACAGTCCTGACTGCAGTAGTACGGTAGCAGTTGATAGCAGACACCTATCTATGCGGGACCCTCTGGATGCGCGCAGTGTAACTGATACCGCTCACTTTACGTTTGAAGTTGGTGTCGTACTTGTATGATTCTACAGCAGTAGTACGAGTAGTGCACTCAGGTACAGTCTTGGTAGTACGTAGCTACCAGTACTGCTGTGTGGATAACTTGTCGTATCCTCCTCGCAGAAACTATTGAAAAATAGTTCTCGTTCCAACAAACAGTCGTGTGGGGTCACAGACCTACGTGAAGTGCTAGTGACGACTGCAAAAAAAAAATAATCTCTGTGGGGCCGACGACCCTCTTGGAAATTTATAGAAGTTCAGCGCTCCTTTGACTAATATCAGAATACTTGTCGGGAGTTAACTTCTATGTCGCTGTAGTAACGACTGTCATGTAATCTCTCTGGGGCCGATGGTCCTCTTGGAAATTTATAGAAGTTCAGCGCTCCTTTAACAGATAGCAGAATGCTTATCGGGAGTTAACTTCTATGCCGCTGTAGTACGGACTTTCAAGAATCTCTCTGGGGCCGATGGTCCTCTTGGAAATTTATAGAAGTTCAGCGCTCCTTTAACAGATAGCAGAATGCTTATCGGGAGTTAACTTCTATGCCGCTGTTGCTCAGAGTGACTGAGGCTTATGATCCACGAAATGGACTACACTAGACAGAGCTCCTTAACCCCAGCGGTGCTGTGGGTTGTGGCGAAGTTGTCCTTGACAGCGTACAGCAGAATCTTACTCGACGCGTTGATCGAGGTTTTTGTATTTTCTAGGCTCCCTCGCATTGGAAGGTCCTGTCAGAAAATGGTGAAGTCACAGGGACTCCTTTGACAGACAGCTATCACGCTTGTCGGGAGTTTGCTTCTGTGCCACTGTTGTAGTGACGACCAAAAAAAATCTCACTGGGGCCGACGCCCTCTTGGAAATTCGAAGTTCAGCGCTCCTTTGACAGATAGCAGGGTGCTTATTTATCGGGAGTTAACTTCTATACCGCTGTTGCTCAGAGTGACTGAGGCTTACGATCCACGAAATGGACTACGCTCAGCAGAGCTCCTAACTTTCAGGCGTGCTGGGTTGTGTGGATGTGGAGTTGCTGTTGAGCAGCGTACAGCGGTTACACTCGAGTTTTGCTCGAGATTATTGGTCCTCGTCTATGAAAAGACAAAGGGGAGCAGGTGAGATTTTCACAGCTCCTTACGCGGTGGTGCTCTGTGGGTGTCTCTATCGTAGTTACAGCAGTTTGACTACAACAGCAGTAGTGAACTACAGCAGTAGTACAATGCCCTACGCAGGACCCTCTTAGAAGCACGCGGTGTCCGTACCACGTGTCACTCACGTTTCAACGAAGTATGTAGATCTTCGATGTTTGGTTCCTCTCGTCGTGGAAGAAGCTCCCTTTTTCGTACGTAGCAGCAGGTTTCTTGATCTAGAAAAAGTCCAGTCCTCCTCCTGCTGTATAGCGAACCAGTAGCAGTTCAGGGTGGCGGTCTTGGGCCACCGTTGCTAGTAGCTTGCCGCGTTTACGCGTTCCGAGGCTAATTAACCTATTAGGTATGGCTATACGTTTGCCTCGAACATTTATTTTGACTGTGTATTGACCGAGATGTGCAAGGTCGATCGATCACGGAGCTCTCAAGTCTCAAGATTAGACTATTAATACTAGTACTAATACTATATACTGCTGTAGAGTACTCAAGATCCCCAGCATGCGGTGAAACTATTAATATTAATAAAACTAGAACAAAAAACCTTGGCTGGCCTCGAAACGGTATTTCGGGTTCTGTCGCATGTAAAACCCCCGAGATAACTGATCCAACGGAGTTCCAGCGCATACAACTGAACCGGCAGACCGCACTGCTTGTGTTCATATTCATACTGCCGTAGCACTTTGTACTACTGCTGGGGCCTACTCGCTACAGGCGACGATGATGCCGATCAGACACTCGCGGTATAGACTGCCTGGTACTGGCTACTGCTGAGTAGCATGGCAGCTATCCTTAAATGAATTTCGTTTCAACACTCTTGAGAACCAAGACGCGAAAAAAAAGTGCGAAGGAGTTAAGTAGTATTAATACGTCTCGCCTGTCGCTAGAACTAGCTCGTATTACGGGGGACAATAGTAAATAGGACCTACCGTCCACACAAAATCCTATATATTTACCTATTTTTACTAACAGTATTTGGTCCTATTTACTATGGATCCCCGTAATATTAATAGTAACTTTTTTTTTTCGTAGTCCGATTTCCAGTTCCTAGCTGAGTTTTACGAGCTTAATTTAATACTACCAGGTACTGCCGTATGCTGTATGATATAATACCTTGTATCATATGTACAAAATTCCCCCTCGAGATTGTGGTTGACTTCAAACCACGGAGGAGATGTCGCAAACTGACAAGGGACAACAGCACAACAGCACAGCAGGCGTCCGTTCCTCGTACCAGCCTGTCGTCGTACGCAGCACGGGGCAAGAATGAATAAAACAGAAGGGGGGGGGAGCTACTACAAATGAAAAACGACGTACAGGCTACACGTACGCTACTGTAGCCAACGGGACTCTATGGGGGATGGCCCTCATAAACGGCACCGGGAGGAGGGGGGGGGGGCGGGCTGCATGATGATAACATCTTTTGGTCATTTTAGGTGTGGGAAGTATGAATGCGAGTTGAGCTGTGGAGACAGCAGTGGTGGTGGTGGTGCATGATTAAACACCTGAATTGGTGTAATGAGCAGCATAAGCGGCGTAACATCTGACTGACGTGCAATACAGAGTACGAGTACACATATTAATATTAACAGTAGACTACAGTATTAATATTGACATCAATAGTAGATGACGTCCAGAACAATCCGCGAACCGTTTCAGGGCGCAGCTGCCGAAACTAAACAATAATTCCACAAATAAGGACGGAACGTGCGAATCCTCTGCCCACACTTGTTGCGTCCACAATGCAATTTACCGTCTGCGCTATGATGTATACACACTGCTGTATGTACGTTACCGTATATCTGAGATCATTACTGAGTACTCCTACATGCCCTCCCGAATAACCCGAACCCTTTCAGTGGGGGCAAGCTCCAGTCATACGTTGCAACTGCCACGGCAAGAGGAGAGAAGCAAGAGGAGCAAGGAGGCCGAAGAGCTTCAGGAGAGGAAGGCGACAACACAGCAACAACAACAACTGTTTAACAACGGGTGTGCATAATAAGCTTCTGGAAGATGGCGAAGGGCGTGAAGAAGAAGCAGAATGTGATGACCGTTTCTCTCAGGAAAAAACACTTCTCGGCGGGCGGTGTGGCCAGGGGATCCGTGAACCTCCAGGCCAACGCGGTGAGAACGGTGAATCTATCATATTAAGAGTAAGATGGTTAGAACCGAACACATGCCAGGTACCAGCTATAGTTCCAACCACAGCTGCTATAAAAAGGCAGCGGAGCTGAAAAGGCAACGACGTCCTTCCGAAGACATGTCATTGATAAGATCAAGCGCACGCACAGCAGAGGCGTTCTGCGATACGGAGAGATTCACCCTTATTTTTCTGAGGCTCCTCATTCGACCTTAAGGAGCTCCATACCTCACACGAAAACTGACTTCCGCTAAAAATCAAATGCCTCCCGATGAATCATCCCATGGCCCAAGTATAGAAAAAAAAACATTTTTCGAAACGAGGTTTGAGATTCCCGACGATTTTGGGTTTAAGAAGCCCCGTCATTCAGAAAATATTTTAGCGGAAATGCGCTATTACGGGGGGACCATAGTAAATAGGACCTAATATTTTTAGTAAAAATGGCGAAATATAAAGGTTTTTGTGTATACCGTAGGTCCTATTTACTATGGCCCCCCGTAATATTAATACCTCTATCGCAGAACGCGTCAGCACACAGCAAGTCTACACAAGCAGAACAGTGCGACGACTATATTATATTACAGTGTATTATATAGTATTAATAGGAAGCGCGTCCAATAGGGTCGTTTTTCTGGGAGTATATATCAGTGACTACCTGGTATGGGCTACAGTGTATTAATACAGTAGCTACCTGGAATACTATGGTATATGTGTAGTCCTCGGTGAGAGAGGGGGATCGTGGGGTGGATGCAAGGCTCACCCCCGGCTGGGTGATCTATCGGTAGTGTACCCCGATAATCCAATAGATAACAGTTTTACATAATGCTGTATCTGGTACACTATGGTACACACATGGTACACACATCGCCCACAAGCACGCGGGTTGAGGTGCGCAGGCAGTATGTGGAGCTTGCAAGTAATATGCATGTGACTTTGGTAGGACGTAGGTATGCATGATGGCGGCCGTTTGACGTACACCAGGTCAGGTAGCAGGTGCATGTACGACGTACACGTTTTTTTTGTGTTTTGGTCTTTATCATTAATAGTGTAGTTATCCTATTTCGTTGTGCACCAGACAGGACGGCAGGAGCTTGATCGTGCTACTTACTGAGTTTTGAGTATTGATAGTACGCGCCTACTAACATAATACTATTAATATCACACCCCAGGTGTATTATTCCAGAAGAAATCAGACATACTCTTGTGCGTCACTTCTGTTTTGATTCGTCTGACTACTGCTGCTCTGCTTTTGTTCTGGAGAGTTCTTGGCTTTCTTCTGTTCCTCAGTCTTTTTCGGAGCAACACTACTCCACATTGTCGGATGGCAAGCACAAAAATAATAATTGTGTCGTAGATATAGAAGATAGATATAGACCTTTTGCACAGATAGGTTTCCTTTGTATCCGGGTATTTATTATTTCAGGAACGTTTTGATTGATCAACGGTGAAGGCGCATGCTGCACATTGGCGGATGGCAGTCCTAACAACTAATAATAATAATAATTGCATCGATCAAACAATCAAGCAATCAATGAAGCAATCAACCTCGCGTCTTGATGCCATCAGTATACCACTGTTGGTACCCCACATTTCACCGCTGTGGTGTAGGTCAACGTACTTTAGCGCTTCCTTTGCGGTAGTGTTAATACCCTCAAACTTTTCATAGTGTGTACTGCTGTGCACCACTATATTGTAGTGACCAATAAAGAACAAGTAACGTCGGTAAGCATGGCACGGCAGGGTGTGGAGGAGCGGGGCGGGGGGGGAGGGGGTGACGACAAAGGATGTTGACTAGCCGAGCCTTCACAAGCACCGTACGCATGCTTCGTCTGCCGTGCATGACATGAGTACAGTCTTCATGCGAAACGCCTCCTGAGCACCTCACGGCGCTTCGCACTTGGTGCGAGCAATGTCTGCCTGGTCGGTGAAAACCCGACGTGCTCCGTCCCGGCATTGTAGGGATGTAATAATCTAACGGCCATACGACTACGGCCATGCACGGCATGAGCACACCAGGCCGTTGCTGATCCAGCCGTTACGGAAATCGAATAGAGTGGAGGGGAGGGGGGCGGAAGCAGAGCCCTTGTCGGTAGCGAGAGTTGAGAATCCACTATTACGGGGGACCATATTAAATAGGACCAAATATTGTTAATAAGACTAGGTAAATATAAAGGTTTTAGTGTGTACCGTACGTCCTATTTACTGTGGCCCCCCGTAGTAAAGTATACTGCTACCAGGTAATAATGCTTTTATTAATAGCACTACACTAGAGCAGTATAGCACGTGTGATAGGATAACGCACCGGGTGATAGTATGTCACAGGCGGTGGTAAGATAACACACCCCCTGGTTAGTGTTTCCGAAGAGGTTTATTCCTCCACGCCTCACAAGGTAACCCACACGCAACCAGAACGTGGCTGTTCTGCCCATATCTGGTCCGGACCTCACCAAAGACGTAACTGGTATCGCTCAGTATGTATATATACCTGGTACAGTATGTAGGCATTTGCACACTCTCAGTTGTTGATAAAAACAGTTCATAAATTTGTCGGAGGGAGTGTGGTACGTCATCACACGTGTTAATATACGGTAATACTAATACGTTAATACCATAACTGCCGCACTAAACTATACTCTCAGTACTAAACTATCAATATATTGCCACTACTATTACAGTAATAATATTGGTAATAACTATAATGAATTATGATGATGGTGATGATGTTGTAGTCGCGGTATACATGAAGACAATAAATAAACCGAAGCTGATATGTATATATATATACACGTGTACAGCTGAACGCAACAAGGCAAGACAAGGCAAGACCAGACAAGACCGTGCCGAACCGCAACGCAACGCACCGCACCGCTGACGCCGCCCCAAACGCAGGAAGAAGACGGCAGATCACAGGAAAACCACATCATCACCCTCACGCTCATTGGCAGGGCCATCACACGCACGGTACTCGTTCTTCGCTCGTCAGTGATGACGGCCGAGTCGGAAGGAGGGGGGGTTACTTCGCGCGTAGATGAGGACCAAAAAGACATCATCTCGTACGACATTCAGCTGGCGACCCTCCAGAGGAAAGCCGTCCCAGGAATCCAGAGCTTCCCCTTCTCACTGGTGGTGCCTCCGGGCTTGCCGCCCTCAATGCAGGTACATCATCATCGGTATGTATGATGCGTTCGATCCAACTCGTCGTAGGTGCATAAGAGGGAAGCAAGAATCTGCGCGCATGATTGGTTTTGTTTTCTGTTTTCGCTTCCCTTCGGGAGTGTTTGTGTGTGAGTGATCACAACGTTCAAGCTCATTCTCTGTGAGTAATCACAACGTTCAAGCTCATTCTCTGTGAGTGATCAACGTTCAAGCTCATTCTCTGTGCGTGATCAACGTTCAAGCTCATTCTCACAGTACACACACGTTATTACTGAGGATGGCGAACGCAACCCTATAATAATCCAATCAATCATGAAATATCAAAGACGCTTTGGAGGAGACAGGCCGCTCGCCCTCTCGCACGAAATCTATACAGCAGTAGACCTGGGGCATTATCATTAGGGGTTAGGGGTTAGGGCCCAGAGACAATGTCATGACCCGCCGAAAAGGAGCTGTGTACTACGGCTACTGTGGCGACTAAGTATATTGAAACTACACCAGGCTGTTTGAAAATGTAAGGCGCATTCCGATGGCCACAATGTGTACAAAAGTACCTTATAATTTCGATCAGAATGATAGTACATTATCAATAGGAGACTGCGATTTGACCGGCCCCCTGACTGACCGCCCCTGTACACCAAAACGTAGTAGTGATAGCACATATACAAGGATTTCGTTTATGGAGGCATTCGGACTCGGGGTGAGGCCAGCTAATATCCATGGCGGTTTTGTGCAGCTGAAGAACACGCCCACCAACCGTTACACAAAAACGAAAGGCGTAAGTACCGATCAGCGAACGAAAGGAAATCGGTCAATGTTTACTTACTACCTGGTACTATCAATATTAATATATTGATAGTATAGGGCCTGCAGAGCGCGAGACCTTGACCCACGATCTATCGTATATTAGCCCCCCCAGAGACCGTGATACGCCCAAATCGACCGTTCTCCGATCAGTCTAGTCTTGACCTGGTAGCAGATTTAGGCACGATCGCAGCTCTGCCCTCGTACACGTTTTTCGTATTCGTTTTTCGTGTTGGGTTAAGTCGTGACTGGTGCCTATTTAATCGTATTATCCCAATGGCTTTTTTTGTTTTCGCTCGCCACCCGAAAGAGTGCATATACTCAGCGAAGAGCATCTCGATCCAATACCTGATACTGCTTTGTTTTGTAGCAGGCTCGTCTCAGCGGCGTGGATGGGCCCACGTTCCAGAGGGTATGTTTTTTATAAACACTTCGCTCGAGATTTTTGTCACTCTGATAAAACAAAATGAAACACACCCCAGGAAAAATGTTTTGTATCGTATTAGGTGGCCCGCCGCGTGTAATTGTCTGCGCTTGAGTCGATGCCCGGCATACAAACAGTACGAGTCCGTATGTATGACATTATTTTGACCAAGCGTTCATTACAGTAGGACCTGGTGCTGTGGCGGTCTGTCATCGTAGTGGCGCTACTAGTGTATTAATATGAACAATGTCACTATTAATATAGTTTAATACGAGGCACAAAACTTGTTACCGCCTTCAAATTGGTGCAGCGGCGCCACGTTATGGCCCTTGTCCCCTCGCATCACAAGGATATACAGCAGTGATTAAAATAGATTGAACTTGATTATTGTATGGAGCTTTTAGCTTTACTTGCCTCAACCACAAAGAAATCAGCTTTTTTAGTGCATATTTCCCGAGTGTGTCCTTGTACAGCAGTAGTATTAATAGTAATAACACATCTCGGTCCTTTCGAAGAAAGCGTACAGCTCTCGCAGTACTCTCGCGTCTCGCAGTACTCTCTCCCCGCAACGCGCCCTCTCACTCCGCTTCTACTCCTATACTGCTGCTGCTGCTGCTGCTGCTGCTGTAGTGAGTGGTGGTAGTGTTACCCTGTTAACAATAGCTGCCAGATGGTCGACAGTTGTGGGGCAACTTTCGTAATTTTTCGCGTTATGGTTTTGAGGAAGGCATCACCCACCAGCTGCAATCGGTCTCTACTGCTGTAGCTCCATACTGCCGTACACTCACGCAACATTGATTGTGATATGTCAGATGCACCTCCGAAATCTCACAACTCTTTTGGCCAGCAGTCAGCAGACAGACAGACGCAGAGTTTCTAGAAAAAAAAAAAAAAAACTTGCCGAAACAACAAACAGGGTGGCCGGAGCCTCGACGGCAGGTCGTGCTATTAATACTACAGCAGTATATGTATGTGCGTGCAAAGAGTCAATATCAGGTGTGAATACTGCTGTTATTAATAGTATTTTGATATTACGGGGGGCCATAGCGAATAGGACCAAATATTGTTAGTTAAAATAGTAAATATATGGATTTTTGTCTGTACCAGAGGTCCTATTAACTATGGTCCCGCGTAATAGATGTATCATGAATCTGCCTGCGCTAATGAAAATGCAATGACGGAGAGGCCCTAACCCTACAATTACGGGGGCCATCATAGTTAATAGGACCAAATATTGTTAGTAAAAATAGGTAAATATATAGGTTTTTATGTATACTTTTAATAGCAGGCACTTGGTTTCCCATCTTACTATTACGGGGGTCCATAGTTAGATATCCAACAGCCGGCGTCCCCGGTGGCTTGGTAGGTGGTCCGCGTGCCTATCAAGATCAATTTCGTGGGTTCAAATCTCACCGAGTGCATGCTCGTAGGGACTTTTTCTTGCATAAAAAATTGATAATAAGCGGAAAGCGCGAGAGCGTGAGTTAGCTACATTCGATGAAAATCGACGAGCAGGGGGAATGCTGAACCCTATGCGCGACAAAAAATAAAGGCACGTACCGGGGGGGAGAAGGGACGACACCTGTGACCACGGCTTGTCCAGAAGATCGTCGAGGCGGGTAAAAACCTCCTACGAGTGGGCTGGAAAGTAAAAGTGATGATGAAAAAAAAAAAAATAGTTAATAGGACCAAATATTGTTAGTAAAAATAGGTAAATATATAGGTTGTTATGTATACCATAGGTCCTACTGTGGACCCCCGTAATAGTAAGATGGGAAACCAAGTGCCTGGTATTAAAATCACCATGGCCGGAAATATAAGAATCGTTTAAAATTTAATATGAAGACCGAGTGGTCACTATATTTACCCCCAGAATGGTACCAGGAATATAGTATTACGTAGTACCACAGACCAGGAACACAGCAGTTCTCGTAATACACGTGGTTCAATGACAACTACTATTACGGGGGTCCATAGTTAATAGGACCAAATATTGTTAGTAAAAATAGGTAAATATATAGGTTTTTGTGTATACCATAGGTCCTATTAACTATGGACCCCCGTAAATATCAATAATGCTATTAGGGGGGACCATAGTTAACAGGACCTACGGTAGAGACAAACACCCATATATCGCCATATTTTTACGGGTCCTATTTACTATTTACTATGGCCCCCCGCAATATAAGCCTACGTACTCTGGTAGGTTCGTTGGTTGAAATTTCTTTTGGTGAGCTTTGACTCTGACCATTATTATAAGTACCAGATTCTGCTGTACCGGCGCAAAGGAACGCGAGTATCCCTTGCTATTCTATATTGGGATCAACTATACACGTATATACGTATATACCTGGTACATCGTATGAACCACAGCAGTATTAATAGCTGGAAGGGGTGAAACAGCAGTATGTTGTATATTATCAATACGAAAAGAATAATAATCAACGTTGAAGCTCATGTTGCACATTGTCGGGTGGCAATAAGAATAAAGTCCACCATCCTGCTGGAAATCACCCATCCATATGGCATGCAGACCGTCAAGCGCAGATACACACCTGCGAGGAAGCAGTCAGTGCTGATCACGATGGATCAGCTGCCTCTATGAATACTATTAATACCTTTCAGGTGAGCAATAAGCGCCAACACTACGCTCGTCCGGGACATGTGATGTGTCCTTTGACGAACGGAGTCACAAACTTGCCACTTTTTAGCAGTGGAAAGCTTCGGGCGTCTAGGGGTAGAGGGCAGTAAGTTCATCGACCAACTAACCGGCAGCTATTAATAGTAGTAGTGTCGTCGGGGGGGGGGGGGGGGGATGGTGGGTCGATGGCAAGGAAAGGAATGGTGTGAAGGAACGCCTGCTTCGAATCGTCTCGGTGACTAAACAGGTCGCCTTTTCGAGGAAGGTGTCGCACTTCAAACTCCAGCTTTTAGGTTTTACCGTCAGGAAGCGAGAAGGGGGGGGGGTGGGGGGGGGGGGGGGGGGGGGGGGGGGGGGGGGGGGGGGGGGGGGGGGGGGGGGGGGGGGGGGGGGGGGGGGGGGGGGGGGGGGGGGGGGGGGGGGGGGGGGGGGGGGGGGGGGGGGGGGGGGGGGGGGGGGGGGGGGGTGACAAACCCGCACCGATGGCGTGGGGATGGAATTTGGAGGCGGCTTAGGACATAAAAACGGAATGTAAAATGTAAAGAGCACGTATGTCATGTTGAGATAGAATACAACAAGGCTCTCGCGTATTGGCGGGACGGTAACGGCGGGACGGGACGGGACGGGACGGGACGGTAAAACCGCCGTCAAAATGGTCCCGCCGTCCCGTCCCGCCGACAGATTCCCTGACCGTCATCACTTACCGCCCCGTTCCGTCCCGTCGAAATAGCCTCTCCCGTTGTAAATTACTGTCCCGTCCTGCTGATATAATTTCTCCCGTTGGAAACTACCGTCCCGTCCCGTCGTGACACCTTAAATTTACCGCCCCGTCTCGCCGATAAAATATCTCCCGTTGGCAATCACCGTTCCGTTCCTTCATAAAAAACTGCACTAACTAACTGTTGTCACGTACATAGAGGAGTCCCCTCGCGCCGACGCATCTTGCCTTTTCCCTGCCAGAGACACTGCCTGTCGTCTGTTCAGGTCCGTTCCCACCACGAAAATTACGAAATTTCGAATTTTACAAATATGTGATTGGACTTACTTTTTATTTTTTTAGCAGAAGAAGCTGTGCTGGTGTTCATTGTTTTTATAAAATTACCTGAAAGTACAAATTACGAAGTATGTACGACTTTTTTTTTTTCGAGTTACAAAGTGGTACCTCGGGTATTGTTTTTTCTTTTTTTCCAACATTTTTTTTCGTCAATCTGCACACTTCATATTTCCACGCGCACCACCTGCCACAGCTACGAGCTGGCCACGAAACTCACGGCCACCCGTACTGGGGTATGTAGCGTGTAGTGTGAGGTGTGGCCGGCACGAACGCCATCACGGATGCCTACTATTACGGGGGTCCATAGTAAATAGGACCAAATATTGTCAGTAGAAATAGGTAAATATATAGGTTTTTGTGTGCACCATAGGTCTTATTTACCATGGTCCCCCGTAATATCTCACGGGCGGGGTCGATCGACCAGCAGCGGCACTATAGCATCACCACCTACCTACCACCTCCACCTCCACAACCACCAGCAACACAGCCCAAAACCACAACCATCAGAACAGCCACCAGCTGATGCAGCAACAAGTAGTGCTTGGGGCAGGGGTGGGAAGGAATCAGAAGACGTCGCCCGTTTGGCAACACTTCTCGGAGTTTGAGCCGCCGGTCGTTGGGACGAAAAGCGTCACGTGCACGGTGGTCACAAAGTTACCCGCCTCGGGACGGCTCCCTGCGCGCAACCAGCACTCTTCACGAATAACCGCGCAGATCATGCGGCGGGAAAGAGGAAACAAACATTTACCGTCGCGTCCACCGAGGAAAAAAAAATACCGTCCCGCCGAAGAAAAAAAGAATCCGTCCGGTCCCGTCGAGAAAAAAAAATTACGCTTACCGTCCCGTCCCGTCGTGAAAAACAAACCCAATGGATTATACCGTCCCGTCCCATCGCGAAAAAAAAAAAAGTTGTACATTAGCGTCCCGTCCCGTCAAGATATTATACACCCGCTGTCCCGTCCCCCGCCCCGCCAACTTTGTATGTCCCCATTTTACCGTCCCGTTTTCAGTTTGTATTCGCGCCAGACAAGTCAAAAGTGTCCCGTCCCGTCTGTCACGATTCTCAGTCACTGTGATAGGCCTTGATAGTAATAATCATAATCATAATAACATTGAAAATAATATTGCCATAAGAAGAAGCATGGTGAAAATACTGGTACTACGACGTACAGCAGTAGTGTAATGCTATTAATATGAGTTTGTCCTGGACAGCCTTCACGCGCACTTGCGGGCTCCAAAACACCAACACCAACACCAACACCAACCATCGCCAAACACGAATCTCTCTCGGCCGGCCATGCGCGTCACACATCACACAGGAGCGTGCTCCCGACGGGAGCGCTTGTGCGATAGTCTACGGTTTGGAGGCACGCCTTCACTGCCCGTGGGACGCAAGCGCGGCGTATTTCAACGCCTCGAGCTCAGCAAGTTTTGAGATACTGCCCAGCCCTGACGAGGACGCCCCCCCCCCCCCGCGCCTGTAATCGTGGAGCCTCAATCGGCGTCGATGGGCATGTGCTGCTTCAACAGAGGGAGGTAGGCTAACTTGGTCACCTCTTGCATCACTCCGTTATTATTATCGCTGCTGTCCTAGACTGTTGCTGCTGTAACATAACAGGGGGGAGGGGGGGGGTACTCATTTGTTGCTTGCCTTAAGTCACTTGACCATTGAACACGCATTCCTTTCGAGACGGAGCGCTATTCCTACTAGAGACACCTCCAGCACTTGGGCGCTCATTACGTCGTTACTCGACACCAGGTATCATGCATGGCCGTAGTCATAAGAGCATTAAGTGGGGGGGGGGGGGGGGGGG
The DNA here is from genome assembly GCA_031763025.1 of Macrocystis pyrifera. Taxonomy (NCBI): domain Eukaryota; class Phaeophyceae; order Laminariales; family Laminariaceae; genus Macrocystis; species Macrocystis pyrifera. The sequence goes on along the minus strand of JASSKH010000005.1, from coordinate 541,616 downwards.
GGGGAGGGGGGCGTACCTGAAACCATGCACGGCCGTAATCGTATAAACACAGACCCTCCCATCCCTACAATGCTGGGGGACGGAGCACATCGGGCTTTAGCAAGGTTAAGGTTTGTAAAGGTTTGCAGCCGTTTCTACTTTTTTTTTTCCGTGGCAAGTTTCTTTTCTGTACCGTTGGGCTGTGTTTACTCTTTTTTACTCTTTTCTACTATAATTCACTGGAAGCGAGAGCCCATGCGTCAGGTAACCCTTTTAGTACAGCAGTCTCGTTTCGGGGACAAAGCATTCAAATTATAAGCAGTGTGTCCCCAAAACTGATGTAAGGATAAGGAGACTGCAGGGGATACTAAAAGGGTCAAGCCAAACTCGGCGTTTCTATCGCAAGGACTCCCCCCCCCAGCCCACTCCCTTCCTCTCTTCACCTCTCCCACCACCACCCCCCTTCCCTTCATAGACCCATCCCTCCCCACATCCCTCTCTGCGTCCCTCCCTCCCTCCCCCTCCCTCCCTCCCTCCCTCCCCCCCCTCCCTCCTTTCATCCCTCCTTTCATCCCTCCACCCTCACCCTCACCCCCCCCCAATCCGCACTACTACCACCTACAACACAGCATGAGCGTCGGGTTCGAGGCGGATCGATCCACCGTCGGAAAAGACCAGCCCGTCAACGTCACGGTGGCCGCCAGCAACAACAGCTCGTGCAAGGCCACGCGTCTGCAGATCCGCATCAGGCAGCACTGCGACTGGTACGCCGACGGAAGCAAGGCGTCCTCCACGAGAACCATCGCATCTCTAGACGTCCCAGCCTCGCAGCTCGGCCCAGATCTATCGGTGACGAAACCACGCGGCCGGAGAAACGCCGCCGCAGGCGACGCCGCGCGGACCGAACTCCGAGAGAAGTTGGCCGCGGGGACCGGAAGCAGACACAAGCTAGGGATCACCGAAAGTTGCCACCCAACGATGCAGACGGGAATTATCGAGGTCAGACATTCTCTCTGCGTACGAGTCAAGGCTAAGGGCTGGAACCCCAGCCCTGAGGCGTCGATGCCGCTGCGAGTACTGCAGAACAGTGGCGGTGGCGGCGGCCGGGGGGGGGGGGGGGCTCGGCGCAGGGTGAGACGGAGGCTGTGAACGACGCCGAGGCGGCTGGCTGAAGAGCATGCTATGGCATTGCAGGAGTCCGCGCACCCCGAGCTCAGGCCCGTGCCGGTGCCGCACGGCGCCGTGACTCTAGATTACAGCACCAATATCATCGGTCCGCCGGTTGAAGTGCAAGTTTATTCCTAGGGGAGAAGCGTAAACGAGATGCAGGCGACAGCTACTCCGTGCATTGGGTGCGAGCGGCGTGCGACGCGGGGGGTGGGGGGGGGGGGGGGGGGGGGGGGGGGGGGGGGGGGGGGGGGGGGGAGTGTTCTCGATGTCATGCATGGCCGCAGTCGTACGACCATAGACCCTCGCATCCCTACAATGCCGGGACGGAGAGGGTCGGGTTTCACCGGGCAGGCAGACATGGTTTGGCACCGCTTATACCAAAAGCGCGAAACCCCGTGAGGTGTTCGGCGAATACCCTGAAGGCTAATCTGCATCGTACTAAGAACCTGTTGGGAGGACTTCGACACCTGGTGAAGGGGGGGGGGGTGTACTCATTATCATGCGTGGCCGTAGTCGTATGACCATAGACCCTCGCATCTCTGCAATGCCGGGACGGAGCGCGTCGGGTTTTCACCGACCAGGCAGACATTGCTTGCACCAAGCGCGAAGCGCCGTGAGGTGTTGGGCGAGTCGCATGAAGGGTGAGCTGCATCCTACGAAGAACCGCTTCAGAGGTCGGGGGGGGGGGGGGGGGGGGGCATTTTCGTGCATGACCGTAGTGATATGACCATAGACCCTCGCATCCCTACACTGCCGGGACGGAGCACGGGGGGGGGGGGGGGGGGGGGGGGGGGGGGGGGTGGGGGGGGGGGGGGGGGGGGGGGGGGGGGGGGGGGGGGGGGGGGGGGGGGGGGGGGGGGGGGGGGGGGGGGGGGCGTACTCATTTGTTGCTTGCCTTAGTCATTTGACCATTGACCACGCATCCCTTTCGAGACGGAGGGGGGGGGGGGGGTATTGGATCGATCGGTAGGCAAACACCAGATAACGCCTATTGGCTGCCGGGCGCCACTGCTGGCTTGATGTTCTGCTTGCATGTGCTGAGCAAGATTTCTTATCGCGAAGCCTTCGCCTGTCTTATATTTTGGTATTAGCTAGTGTACCACATACCATAGAAAACACGTACTGTGGGTATAGCAATGACATTTATTTTACTACTACGGGGGTCCATAGTTAACGGGACCAAAATTTGTTAGTAAAAATAAGCATATATATATATATAGGTTTTTATGTACACCATAGGTCCTGTTAACTATGGACCCCCGTAATAGTGCAATAAGTAGTCTTGCACCGTGACGAGGAAAAGAACGCCTTTGCGCAACCCTCCTTCGGGCGTAACAGTATGTGTGATATTTTTAGAAGAGGGCTGTGCCGATCAACTGCGTGCCAGATAAAAAAAAAAAAAGCAGCTGCCGATTAGCAGTCGCCACCCCCCCCCCCCCCCCCCCCCCCCCCCCCCCCCACCCCCCCCCCCCCCCCCCCCCCCCCCCCCCCCCCCCCCCCCCCCCCCCCCCCCCCCCCCCCCCCCCCCCCCCCCCCCCCCCCCCCCACCCCCCCCCCCCCCCCCCCCCCCCCCCCCCCCCCCCCCCCCCCCCCCCCCCCCCCCCCCCCCCGGAATTTTACTAGTGCCCCCCCCCCCCCCCCCCCCCCCCCCCCCCCCCCCCCAGATCGTGTCAGTTGCGGCATTCTGCCTCCTGTTCTGAGGCATCAACAGGGTTGGTTTAGTCGGTGCTCTTTGCTGGCTGCGTGTTGAATCGGTACTTCGTTGGTTCCGTCGCGCTTGTTGGGTGGTAAGTCGTGGGAAAAGACAATACGAACGCCTCGCCTGTATAAGTTTATCGCGTTATTCGTCGCTGTCGGCACTCGCTCGCGATCGATAGTTCTGTGTGTGTGAGTGTGCTTCGTACCTGGAACCGCTGGAAGGGCGGGCTCGAAAGGTCTTCCTGGAAAAATTTATACGTTGCTATATACCTGGTAGTCGAGACAGGCTTTAGTCCGGAAAATACTAGTTTTGTTTAGTGATTGTACAATGATTCGCTGCTATTAATAGTCTATTAACAGGCAGTGTCTACACAGTGTCGACGTGGACAGAGACAGAGACAGAGACAGAGACTGTTTTGGTTGTGCGTTGTCCACGAAGTTGTGTTCTTGACTGCAGGTGTTAAGGGTAGGGACGCGACGGAGAGAGTCGATGTTCATGGGGGGGACGAGAGGGAAAGAAATGCGGGCAATTTCCCGTTCTGTTGAGGCCGGAAGGGTGCACCCACCCACGTACAGCATCTATACCAGTAGATATGCTAGCTCGTCTGGTAGGCGTGAGAAGCGGCTGCCTTCCTGAATAAAATTGTTGGTGAATCGAGATGATTCACTCAAGGTCTACAGCAGGACCTGTACACATTTCCCGGCCCATTTGGATGCCGACTAAAACGGCAACCGGCCGCTACATTTGACTGCTTCTACGTTTTCTTTTATTCATCTCCCCTCCCCTCCCCCGGAACGTTCGCCGGAACGGACCGGGGGGGGGGGAGCTGGGGAGGACGGCGTTGTGTTATACTGGCAGTCCTAAGTAAAACATTAATCAAAATAAAATAACGTCAGCTGTCAGATCGGGTCAACGCGCCCAAACTCCAGGGGTGACAGCAGCCCGTTCTGATGTTCCAACGGAAAGCTATGATTATGGGCTAAATTGACACACGACACGAAATTGGAACGTGGAAGTGTGGTGAGCTTAAGCTTTATTTTTACCAATCCGCCGGAGGATGAAAAAAAAAAAAAAAAATCAGCTGCGAGACCGAGAATCTCGTCGAAACTCATATTTCATTTGCAAGCTGACCTGGCCTGACCTGTGTGTGTCATGTGTGTCATGTGTCACTTACTTAATAATTATGCTTCGATCGCGCGTACTGCGTGGCTTGTATGATCCCATGAACGAGGAAGGTTGTCGTAGGGGCAACCTGGTGTTTGGGGGTAACGGGTAGAAAAGATAAACCGGTGAAGGAATGAGACGGTTTCGGAGGGTTTCCCATATCATAACAAGGGATGTTTATTTAGTACGGGGGTAAGAATGAAAAATAATAGAAATCCCGGATGATTGAGGAAGAAAGACCAAAGCAGTTCAGATACGAGCAAGCAGCGGCGGTAGAGCGGTGTGAAGCGGGGTCGTCGGGCAGCGAGTATCCAGAATAGATTGCGGACGGGCAAGGCCCTGCACGAGCAGAATAGAACCGGGCAGGGGACGTCAGGGAGTCATCTAGTTGTTGTTTTTTTAGGACGTCAAGGAGTCGTCAAGTGGTCAGCAGTCGTTGAGCCTGTGCGTTGGGAGGGTCGACGGGCAGGATGGCGGAACCTCTTACCGCGATACAGCAGCAGGACGAGGAGCACGACAATCTTGTGGGAGGCCCAGGGCCAAGGCGGGGGTCGCCCCAAGGGAACGGGGCGGCCGGTAACGCGGAGGATGATCAGTCTTCAGCAGGAGGGCCCGGCAACAGCGAAGACGGTAGAGTGCGAACGAATACCCTGAGTGGCCTGGGCACGAGTAGGAACGTGCACTTCGAGGATAGTCAGATTGTACACCAACGAGCTCAAATGCGGTCGGGTAGGGGGGGTAGGGGGGGGTACACGTCGCAGGGTAGGGGGCGGGGGAACGGCTCGTATGGGAACCGCGAGCAGTCAAATGCCATGCAACATGCCACACTGCAGCACCACGACCAATTTTTCCCCGGAAACGAGTCTCAGGGCCCCCCAAGGTCGGGTGGAAGGAGTTCGTACCGGCAGGAGGCGGGGGGGAGGCGGGCTAGCAATCAGCTCACGAAATCTAACAGGCCCTCACAGGCACCCTGGGGCCCCGGAGGTCAGCCGCAGCAGCAGCAGCAGCAGGGGTGGGCACTGCAGCAGCCGCATAGCCGGGGCACACCACAGCAGCGACAGCAAGGGTGGGCACCACAGCAAGAAGGGTGGGCATACAGGGGGGGGGGGGGGGGGGGGGGGGGGGGGGGGGGGGGGGGGGGGACCACAGCAGCAGCAACAGCAAGGGTGGGCATCAGAGCAATGCGGCAGGGAAAACGCGGGGGGGGGGGGGGGGAGGGGGGGGGGGGGATAGGTTGGGGGGCGGGGGAGTACCGAACCCGCGACAACAGCAACAGCGGCCAAGCATGCAGCTACAGCAGCAGAAGCAGTCAGACCTCGGGGGGTTCGGGGATGTAAGCGAGTGGGAGATAGACGTGTCGGGGTCGCGACAGCAGCAGATGGGGGCACCCGAAGGACAGTGGGGGTGGGCGGGGGAGGAGACAAGTCCGTGGGGAGAGGGGAGCACGGAGGTTGCACCGGCAGTCACAGCACGAAGCAGCTCCCGGGTGGGGGGAAGGCAGCAGTTCATTACTCAGCACCAGGTCGCAGTGGGGGGAGGGAGGAGCATCGAATTTCTCGTCCGGGTTGCAAAGTTGGGGGGGGGGGGGGGGAGGGATGGGGATGGGGAGGTGGGGAGCGGGGAAGCAAGCCATCAGTAGCGGAGACGATGTGGCGCAAGAGCAACCGCACAACAGTGGTCTGGTCATCACTGCGCGGGGATGGGAAACCCCCACCCTTTGATTCGGCGGAGGCTTTGGGCACGATTACGGGGACTTTCATCGTCAAGGGGGAAGGGGCACAGCAGGTAGCAGCGCTGAGCAACATTGATGTGCGGAATTTCGCGCAGAGGGACCATTTTGGCTTCGGGGGGGGGAGCGCGCAAGTGTCGCTGGACCACAGGGTGGAGGCAGTGTTTCTTTCGTGGTGGCATAATCCCGATCGCACGGGCCGTTAGAAACGGAACCACTAGAAAGCACGCGTAAGTGGTGGTCGATTAAGTGGTGGCATAATCCCGATCGCACGGGCCGTTAGAAACGGAATCATCACATAATCGTTTAGCAATCGTGGTGGGTTCCCGGTACGAACGGGCCGTTAGAAACGGAACCACCCGAAAGCACAAGCACATAGTGGTCGATTAGTAGTGGCTTAATCCCGATCGCACGGGCCGTTTGAAACGGAATCACTACACTCATAATCGTTTGGCAGTCGAGGTGGGTCCCCGGCGGGGAGGCGTCTGGGGGGGGGAGGCGTTCCACTAGCGGAGCGCGACCGGCAAGGAGGTCGACCGCGTTTCGTTGGTGTGGAAGGGGGTGGGAGGCGTAAGCAAGCGGAAGGGACAAGGTAACCCCCATTTCTCTCTTCCCTCCGGCTATTTTATATAGGGGTAAGGAAGGCGTACGCATGCGGGGGGGGGGGACGGGCCAGGGCACCCCCCCCCCCCCCCCCCCCCCCCCACCATTTCGGCTTCTTCAATTAATATCAAGCATTTTTTCGTGGAAGTGGACAACCAAAGGTGTGTACAAGTTGGTTCAAGATAAACGACTGAAAATTATTCGCCGGCCAGAAAGTCAACGGCGTTTTTTCCGAGTGAGACCGTGAACGTTTGCACACACGTTATACGAGTCAAAACGAACGAACGCCTCATACGAAAAGGTCCGTGAAGAAGAGAAACCGACACACCACACCACACCACACCACTATTAGTTAACATTTAGTGTTCACTATTTTTATAGAGGAGATCGGAAATAATGTGAAAACCGTTGCAACCGCCGTTGTGATCACACCACATGATGAAACAAGAAAAAGGTTCATTTTTTTCTCCGTTTCTTCATTTTTTTCACTGGTGCTATTACGGCGGTCCATAGTTAACGGGACCAAATTTTGTTAGAAAAAATAGGTAAATATATAGGTTTTTATGTACACCATAGGTCCTATTAACTATGGACCCCCGTAATAGTGACCCCCCCTCCCCCCCCCCCCCCCCCCCCCCCCAGACGAGAGTTATCAAACATAGAAGAGGTAGGAAATTGTATCGATGGAGAATAGATAAACTAGAAGTAAAGGAGAAACGGGAAGAGTTCCAAGAAGAGATGGCCAAAAATGCAGAGAAATTTTCCGAGCTGTTGGAAAGAATAGGTACAACAAGGAACGATATAGAAAGGGATGATGCAGGAGCTAGGATAATAGAAGGATGGGAGCAGTTGGTCAAGACCACAGCAAGTAAAGTAATAGGGAAGAAGTTGATAGTATGCAACAGAGCGGTAAAATGGTGGGATGAAGAAGTGAAAGAGGCTATAAGAGCAAGGAGAAAGGCACACGCAAGGTATACATCGAGTAAAACTTCGACAGGGTGGGAGGAGTATGCTATAGCTAGAAAGAAAGTAAAAGAGATGGTAGAGAAGAAGAAAGGGATAAGGAAAGACGTAGTAAATAAAACAAATGAAGACTTTGAGGGCGGGATGAAGCAGATGTGGGTAGGGATAAAAGGGATACTTGGCAGACAAGCAGGAGAGGCAGACACGGGAATAGCTACTCTAAGAGCACAGAACGGTAAAATGGTTAGTAGTTCGAAGGGGAAAAGGGAGGTACTAGTAGAGCATTACCGAAAGCTAGGAACACCCACAGCCAACGAAACGTTCGATGCAGAATTCGAGAAGGAAATCAATGCGTGGGCAGAGGCGAACGTAGATACATCACAAGGGGAAGACGGTGGTTCGGGAGGGTTACAGAGAGAGTTCACAAGGGAAGAGGTGAAGAAGTGTGTAGCTAAACTTAAGAATAGAAAGGCAGCAGGGGCAGACCAAATAGTGAATGAATTTATGAAGTACGGGGGAGAAGGAATGCTTACCATGATCGTTATGTTGTATAACTGGATATGGAAAAACGAGTACGCACCTAGGAGGTGAAGAGAAGGAATAGTAGTAAATTTATTCAAGAAAGGAGATAAGGCTGACCCGGGGAACTACAGAGGGATAACGCTACTAAGCACAGTAGGCAAAACATTTTGTAAGATTTTGAACGATAGAATGGGAACGATGATGGAGAAGGAAGACAAAATAAGCGAAGGACAAGCAGGGTTTAGGCCAAACCGTAGCTGCGTAGACCATGTGTACACCTTAGGTAAGATTATTCAAGGTAGGAAAGACGCGGGACTAACAACGTACTGTTTCTTTCTAGATGTGCAGAAAGCCTACGACACAGTATGGAGAAATGGATTGTGGAAAAAACTGTGGGAAATAGGAATCAGAGGAAAGATGTGGAGAATGATGAAAAAGATGACGGAATGTGTGAGAAGTGCTGTGATGCTGGACGGGGAAATATCGAAGTATGTTGATATTTTACAAGGTGTTGCACAGGGATGTACGTTGTCACCTAACTTGTTCAAGATATATATTAACGACCTGATAGTAGCAGTCGAGGGAGCAATCACGGTAGGGGAAGATACGGTGTCGGGATTGATGTTTGCGGATGACTTCGTGGGGATATCAGAAACACCCGAAGGATTGCAGAAACAAATAGAGAAGGCGCTAGAATACACCAGGAAATGGAGGGTGACGGCGAACGTCTAGAAATGCGCAGTAGTTGTTTGCAACGAAGATAAGGTAAACCCGGTAAACTTCAGTTGGAAGTGGGGAGAAGATGAATTGCCTATCGTAGACCAGTATACATACCTTGGCGTAGAGATCTCAAAAGACTGCTCTTGGGATACACATATAGCAAAAGTAATAGGAAAGGGTAAGGCACAAGTAGGCAAGATGGATGCGATCCTAACAGACCCGAACCTTGACACTAGGATTAAGAGATGTATCTTGATGAATGTGATAGTACCAAAGCTAGAATATGCAGGAGAAGTATGGGAAGGGAACGCGAAACTCGTAAAACAGTTGGAAACAGTACAAATGACAGCAGCTAAAAAAAAATCCTAAGATGCTCAAGTACGACTAGTAATACAGTATTAAGAGCAGAACTGGGAATGCGCCCACTCAAGACAAATAGAGACACGAGAAAGTTGAACTGGCAATATAAAGTATGGAACATGCCAAAAAAGAGGCTGCCAGCCATAGTTGAGAGCTGTATGGGAGAAAGTACCAGAAGGGCGAGCTGGAGTAAGGTGGGATGGCGTAGTTGAGAAAGTATGGAAGGATCTAGGGGGAAACCAAGTAGAGATGATGTCCGCCGGGAAGTTTGGGAGGTACAAGGCAGAAGTAGAAGAAATGATAGAAAGAAGGGAAAGGCTAGCGCTAAGAAACAAGGTGGAATCGGAAAAACACTTAGAGATACACGGGGGATTGAGGGAAGGAATAGGAATGAAAACGTATTTGCATGGCCCAATGGACTTCGCGAAAACGCTGAAACTGCGCTTTCGTGTAGGTGACCTGGACCTGCCAGAAAGAAGAAAGAGGTACACCAGTAGCCGGGAAGAGGAGGAAGTAGACGCACAGATGTGCCCGTGTAGCAAAACAATAGAGAGTAGAACTCACATAGTAGGAGAATGTGAAATATACAAGGAGGAACGGGATGTGTTAGAAGATGAGATGAAGAAAATAGACGAATGTGACATGGAGGAGTTTGATGCAATGACTAGCAGCGACAAAACGATCGCTATCCTAGGAGATAGATGGTGGCCACAGGAGGCCAAACAGGAAGGGGATAAGATTAGCAAAAAAATTCTATGTAATTTATGGAAACAACGTAATGAGCGCCCAATTGTTGGAGGTGTCTCTATTAGGAGTAGGAACGGTGCTCCGTCTCGAAACGGATGCGTGGTCAATGGTCAAATGACTAAGGCAAGCAACAAATGAGTACGCCCCCCGCCCCCTGTCTTGCTCCGTCTCGAAAGGGATGCGTGGTCAATGAATGGTCAAACGAGTTAAGGCAAGTAACAAAAATGAGTACCCCCCCCCCCCAGTATCTAGCGAAAAAAAAAAGTTGTGCGACGGTTCACATTTTCTTTTCCCGCGCGCCGTTGCCTGATCTAACGTCTTTTTTTTGAGTTTTGTTCTGCCTGTTTGTTTTTCGAGCTATTCTTGGCAAATTTGGACCACCTTGAACCTATTGTTTCGGGGCAATAAATAAAAACAACGCAGGTCAGTGTACGGAAAGACCATTAATAACACGTGCATAGAGTTTCAGGGTGTATATCTAAAAAACGGCATGAACATTTGGACTTTTTGTGTGGAAAAATGAAGAAAAAAAAAACCCTACCTTCCTAATTACTTAGTTTCAGTATAGGTTCGATTTTTGGCGACGTATCTTGCTCCGTATTCAGCGTGTGCAGGTCAGATATTCGCTGTTTTGGCTAGAAAACATGTACAGACATGCATGCCTTGGAGCACCTGCACCGGACCGTTCAGAAAAGAAAAAAAAGAACGGTTCTTCCCATGGAAACGCCTGCCTGTTACTGACTGACCTCAACGTGTTTGAGGCCCGTGGTCGGTCGGGACACATTTTCGCCACTACTATTACGGGGGTCCATAGTTAATGGGACCAAATTTTGTCAGTAAAAATAGGTAAATATATAGGTTTTTGTGTGTACCATAGGTCCTGTTAACTATGGACTCCCGTAATAATATTAATAGCACTGTTATTGACTGACATCAGTAAAAAAAGCGGTAATTTCACCTTGTGTCCCTCTTTAGCTGTTCATGGCGGTCAGTATGATACCAAATAGATTCCATTCAGGTTGATGCTGCTGCCAGCATTTCGTGGGGGAGAAAATGTCCTCAAAACTCATACTTCGTACCTGGTATTTGCGATAATGGTGTGATACTATTAATAGTAGGGGGGACCATAGCAAATAGGACCAAATATTGTTATTACTGGTAAAAATAGGTAAATATAAAGTTATCTGCGTGTACCGTAGGTCCTATTTACTCTGGTCCCCCGCAATAGCAGACTATTAGTGCCACGAATATCAAGACGTGGAAGGCGGTGTTACATGTTACATGACGCAGCTTGCAAAGAAGATAATCGGCCAGATTGGTCAGCCAGGTCAAAGTCTCACTCACAGCTGACGCATACGAATTCCCTAACAATAGAGGCTTAGTGTGGGTTTACTGTAGTTTGCCTACGGTCTTCTAACACGGGCAGCCCAAAACAGAAACAGCACGGCAACAACGCGTCTACGTTGGCGCTCGTGTACTACTACTTACAACCACGTTGAGATAGGCGAAACGTCGGCGAACTTAAAAGCATTCCCTTACAGCTTGGGAGGAGGCTACTTGGAAACAAGCTGGTGGAAATAATGAAATCATAGCTGGCGCCAACAACAACAAAAAAAAATGCAACCAGAGCAAAGTGACACGTTGGCCAACATTATCCCGTTTCCTTACTGCATGCCCGGTACACGTTTGGCTAGAAGCTACATGCCCGCCACTGTTCTCCAACCTTAAGGCACTCGTCTCGACGCTGCATTCATCCCCTGTCCCCCCAAAACGCCACCAATACAGTCAATAGTGGAGCGCCGGCCCAAAATATGTATCCGTGTTAGGGTAAGACACGGGATAAGACTCAGCCACACCTTGCAACAAAACTGTTTTACGTCCGGAGTGACAAAAAAAACGCCTCGCCCTATGATCCCTTCCCTCCGCAAATAATCACACCAGCACGATAAGGAGCAAACTGAAGACCCCTTCGTTGAAAAAGGACGGGAAAACTACAGCAATAGTCTAATCAGTCAAGGACAGCAAACCAAAAAAAAAAAAATGGAAGCAACGGCTCAAGGTGAATATAATAACATGTTTTTATTATTTCAGTCAGATGAAAATCGCTCGCGAACGATCAATGATATCTGGGCCCACACACACGGCCGAGAGCGTCACTTGAAGACGTGGTACCACATTTTTTACCTGTTACATACGACCATCATCAGCGCGGTTGGAGCTGTCCAACAGCAGGTCCAACCTAGCCTCCTAAAACCGCCCGTGTGCTTACTATTCTGACGGCAGCAGTCATCGTCAGACCATGTATTGACAGCAGAGTGCAGAGTAGAAAACAATCAGAATCACCACACGGTCTGAAGCATCAAAACCACCTTCGATCAAAATCGCTGGCGATCAAAACCACCATTAACAGCGATCAGAGCGCTACTAACATATCGGTCAGAGCCGCTATTAACAGCGATGAAAACCACCTTCAACTAAAACCGCTAGTCATAGGCAAAGCTTCCAAAGCCGTATTCATAGCGATCATGACCAACAAATAGCGATTAAACCACTTTCGATCAGACCGCTACTTTTAGCGATCAGAACCGCTGGCAGTCCAAACGGCTGGAGATCAAAATCGCGCAAAATAGCCATCAAACCGCTGCCTTCAGCGATCAAAACCACCGATATCGATCAAAACCGCTGACAGTCCCAACGGCCAGAGATCAAAATCGCGCAGTAGCGATCAGAACTGCTATTATTAAATCAAGATCAGAACTACGTCACAAAGCGGTAAAAAACAATATAAATATCGATCCAAACCACTCCGTAGCGATCAGAACCGCTCTTAATCGTACCGATCAAAACCGCTAGCGATCCGAAACCGATAGATATCAAAACCGTTGCACTGGCGATCAAACCCGCTTCGTACCGACTCCAAACCGCCACGTGGTGACCAAACAGCTATTCACAGTGATCACAACGGATATATATATGTATCAGTAGCGGCCAAAACCGCCCAAACAAAAGCGATCAGAACCGCTATTAACAGCGATCAACATTCTCTGCCGAAGGAGCCAACGCCGCGAGCGGCGCCAATTGCCCCGGGCCCAGCGCTTCCAAGCTTACCCTAAACCTATACATCTTCTTCGCCGACACGGTGTACTCCGAATGCACCACGTCAGGGAACCACGAGTTGTCCCCGCCGACCCCCATGGAGCGGTGGTCGAGGTGCACATAAACGGGGTCCTCAGCGGACGTTCGCAGGGGGGGGAGGTCGACCGTCCGCTTGGCCTCCTGGAGCTCCGCCGCGCTGTACAAGCTGCAGCTCGCGGCCTGCAAAACGTAGACACAAATTCATGTAATGTGCATGCATGAACGCAACACATGAGCAACGGTGTAGGTGTAGGGGGGGAGTGGCGCAAGAACGAGTTGAAAACGATACAACATGCGACATTGCATCACACGCATAGCAGACAAATACTATTACGGTGGACCATAGTAAATAGGACCTACGGTACACACAAAAACCTGTATATTTCGCTATTTTTACGAACAAAATGTGGTCCTATTTACTATGGTCCCCCGTAATACGATATAATAAAATACCTACATATCAAGGGAATGCTGTGCCCACAAGAGTCCCCTGGTTCCCGGGTTTCCGGTGACTCTAATATCTAGATATTTTATCGGAACAGAAAAACACAGAGCCAGTTTAACACGCTGCGTTTACAACTTCGGCTGGTTCGTGCTTACCCGAGAGCGACGGTGACTTCAAAGAGGTTCGTCACAGCAGCTAGCTTGTGTTTCTCTCGAGATTGATCTCCCGCCCGTTCTCAACAGAGGCCTACATCTCGACTTAGAGGTGTTGCAGTGGTCGAAATTGGTCGAAATTTGGGGTGCACAAAATGAGACAAAAAACAACCCTCAACTGAACCCTTGCACGTACTTCACTTGCGGACAGCTAAAGCTCTTCACAGGATAGAGCTTCAAGCGACGAAATTGAGGGATGCTCTTGGTGGGATGTGTGAGGGCATCGAGTCCGCCAGACGGCAGTCGTATGCACCCAGAAGCGACTCACGAGGTACTGTAGCCAGCTAGTTGTAGCACGCGGCCTGCGCTGCTCAATGGTCAATGGTGAATGGTGAATGGGTGCTGTTCGTTGTCTGGGTTACGTACATAACACAAAAAAAAAAAAAGTTGGAAAAAAAAACGTGAAAGAAATAGACATATGATTATTTCTCTGCGAGGATCGAACTCGCGCCCTCACGTCTAAAATCGGGCACCGTGACCGTTTTACTATTTTAACAAAGATACATACGAACATACATACCATTTTACTATTTTAACAAAGATCCATACGTACATACATATGTATACCTGTTAACATTATTTTTCGCGGCGTGCACGACACACCGGACACACACGCGCAGAGGCACAGCAGAAGAGAGAGAGGTGGTGGTGACACAAAACGGACCGTAACCTCCGATAAAGCAAGTACTACTGTAGCATAGAAGTACACCACGGACCTGTGACACGCGCGTGGTGTGGCCCGCTGCTGCTTGTGCTACTAGGTCGGATTCTAACATTGTTTGTGTTCTTTGCATGTTGTCTGATGTTTATATATATATATTTCTTGGGTGTGCCTCCGCGAAGAAACACAAAACGTCGGAAATACAAGGGACAGTTGAGGTACTCATATTTAATTCAAACGGCCCTTATATTTCCGTCCAGAGTGTGCGTGGGTCTGGCACACACAGCAGCAAAGATAGGTAGATGGTGGACTACGGACCGCAGGCTCCGAAAAACATAACTAGCCACAGTAGTACGGCGCAGGTGGGTGCGTCACACGCACGGTGCTGCCTGCTGGTGCTTATGCGCTGCAGCGTCGTAGCTCTCTGCTCTCTGCCTGTTGTCTACCTGGTATATGTCTGAGCTGTGTGCTCGTGAAAGGGCAAAAAGCAGACGACATTTTACCGGTACGTGCGTACAAAATAAGGCCTCTCATACTGAAACCAGGGGAATCGTCTTAACGACTCCCGCCAAAAAAAAAAAACTTTGAGGGATTGCCACGCGCTCCAGAGGCCACGGATCGCGCCCGGATCTCGACCAACGTGTCCGAACGGGCTTCCGGGCCGACTACTTAGCGTTTTGCCAAAAAAAGGAATACATACGTTCGAAAAAATACGAAAAAATCACGAATATAATTCTGAATGTATGATGCCACAAGCAGTATTAATTGTTGTACGATGAGAGGCAAAGGTGTTGTGGCCAGATGAATCGGTGATATCTGCATGGGAAACTCTTACGATGATCTCCGGCTATAGGCAGGTTGGAAGAGACCTGACTCCCACATGAACACCCATGTATTCTGCGATTACGTAAGTGGGTTGGGGTTGGAACGAGGCCTCCAGCCGTTGCTGGTGATATCACCCATACCTCCAAGCTGCTGCTTGGCTTTATTGTGATTTTTCTCATCACCTCCCTGCTACTACTGTAGTACTACTGTAGCCCGTCTGGTGCAGTAGAACGGTCGTGGCCCCGCTTTCCCTTATTAATAGGCATCTTTACCCATACTTCCGCACCTTGGGATTCTCTTCGTGTCTGTTGTTCTAATGTTTTGACCTCACTCGCAAACCACGTTTGGTTCCATATATTGGACCCCTAGAGTATTTTGCTCTCTCTAGTTTTCATCGACCGAACAAGAAGAGTCTTGGTTTGGCTATTTCAATACCAGGTACCAATTCACTATTACGGGTGACCATACTGCTTGTAGTAGATAGGACCAAATAATGCTATTACGGGGGTCCATAGTTAACGGGACCAAATTTTGTTAGTAAAAATAGGTAAATATATAGGTTTTTATGTATACCATAGGTACTATTAACTATGGACCCCCGTAATAGTAAAAAGAGGAAAATATATACCAGGTAGGTTTTTGTGTGTACCTAAGGCCCTATGTACTACTATGGCCCCCCGTAATAGCACTAGAATATTCGAACCGTCGATCTTGAGCCCGAAGGGCAGAATAACGTGTGCAGTAGAACCTACTGTACATAACTGTAACATGCAGAAACAGTAGCTTACTTATTAATACTGTACCATAGAAACAGTCGAGCAGTATGATAGAAACAGTAGAACAGTAGCATGATAAAGAAAAACCGCAGCCCACTGTGATAGAAACAGCAGTAGCTTACAACTGAACGATAAAAACACTAGTGCAGAATCATAGAAACAGTAGAACAGCAGTGTGCTAGAGACAGTAGCCTGCTAAGAGGGAAGCAGTAGAGCAGTATGATTGAAACGGCACAACAGGATGAAAAGAGGGCCTCATAGAACTTTAAGCCCTCATAGGGAGGGACCTCGTACAAATATTAATATGACACGCCAACAGCAGTAGGAGGGCTGCTACTAACCCCTACCTGGCATGGTACCAGTAAGAGACTCAGAATCCGACCATTCGTACAATCACTTTTTTCACAATAAAACCCAGTATCGACCAGCAGCAGCAACCGTCAACTCACCTCGAAGACCGCGCCCTTCTCGGACTGCAAAAGCAACCCGGCCCCTCCCTCCCCCCTGCGTAACGCCATCCACCTGACGTCGGCCTTGCCCCCGTTCTCGCTGGGAGAGATGTACGGCACGTGCTGGTCCTCGACCGTACCGGAGAAGACGTCCGTCGTGGCCCCATGCTGCGAGCAGGTTGGCCAGAGAGGGGGGGAGGAAGGGAGGAAGACGAGGGGGGGGTGTGAGCGTCGAGGTGGACAAGAGGGGTATGTACTGCTGTTCGGTACATGTATGTGCGTCATGCAGATGCACACAGCGCGCGCCGTAACACGAGACGCACCTAGCCTGTGGCACAGCATACAATAAGAAAGGGGGGGGAAAGACACTAGTGCTGTAGGGCGGTGTACTCGTACCCTTACGGCAAAAACAATCTGCAGGGTATGTGTGTACAGCTTCTGTCATAAAAAATTAGTTAGGGGCCGTTTTAACGAAGGATACTTTTTGAATCGAATCGATTTGATCTCGATTCGATTTCGTGCAAAAATAGGAATTTAGTTCCTGTCGGGAAATCACGTTTTCTTTCCAACTTTTTATGAGATCGGAAGAACGCAGCATCTCACACGACATCCGGCTGACAAGCACCGAGGAGTGGAGAGCAGACGAGAGCGACACGCCGCCACTAGCCTCTTGTCTCTTTTCTGGGCCGCACAGGCAGGTAAACCTATCCCTCTCAGCTTCTCTTGGGTGGGCGGAGGAAACCTTTACAGGCCACGTACGGGACAGCGACGGCGATGCGGCTACCGAAGCCTTGAGCTTTTCCCCTGTCTTTTGGGTCGTGGCGCTTGGACGGTCGAGCTGGTGGAAAAATTGGGCTTACGACCGCCATGATTATTTTTGGGAGCTACCGCCGGGGTACGCTGTGCTATGGTCTGTGGTCGTGGGCTCGGCCGTTGCCCCGGTCGCCACTCGTTAAGGCCCAAGAGTTATCGCCTCGGTGGTGGTCGTCGAAAAATTCCCAAACAGCGATGGATGGATTACCTCGGGCACGTTGGCCCAGTGGAAACATGCCATGCAAACTTGGATGAATTCCTCGTATGGATGGCTCGAGCCATGTGCAGGCAGGAGTGACCTGCACAAAACTTTGCGCAGGATGCGGGTCTTGTTGGTCAAGGCGGGTCTGTCTTTCGGCTGCCGGCCGTTTTTTTTTTGGGAAAAACGCCACCCAAACACGCACCGGAGCCGTGTGACTGCCCTTCGCTGCCGACCTCGAGGAGCCCCCCAAAGGGTCGCGGTTAGGTTTAGGGTTGAGGATAGGGCAAAAGTAGGTTTAGGGTTGGTCTGGGCCGACGTGCAAGGTTGAAATTGACGACACACATCCTGCACAAAGTTATGTGCAGGCCGCTCCTGCACATAGCGGGAGCCCATATTCATGACCAACTCCAATCGGTTCGATTCGATTTGCTCCAAAAGACGTATTTTTGGGAGTCCATTTTCATGTCGATCGCATCGACTTTTCTGTGCCCCAAAGTAACAGATGTCTTCTTGGCGATTTATTGTTTCACTGATCATAACAAGAATTGAATTGGTTCGTAACAAACAAATCAACCTTGACCGAATCGAGTCATAAAGAAAATATTCGATTTTGATCGAATCGATTCACGAAAAATGAATCCATTCGAAGCGCACCGATCCCATCAAAAATGAATTGGTTGGAATCGAATCATCAGATTCTAAACGTTTCTTCGTTAAACAGGCCTTGTTTACCAGGTATAAAAGAAATGCATTGGCTGCTAACTTAGGGTATAACGAAACCAAAAACATGAAACAGGTGATAACCCACCGCTCAAATAAACTACGTAGGCCGCTCACAAGCAAGGAGTTATTGATAATAATAGCGCGGGACTATCAACCATTTCACGGACGCTATTACTGTGTCCCAAGGAACAAGTGCGGGACTATCAACCATTTCAAAAAATGCTATTACTATGTCCCAAGGAGTAAGTGCGGGACTATCAACCATTTCACGGTAGTCTAGGGTCGTTTGTACACTATTATCTAATCAAAACTGCCATTATAACTATACCGTTTTTCGCCTGTATACAGGCAAAAAAATCCCGTTCATAGGTAACGGGTGCGTACCGGCTTCCACTATTAATACTTAATTTGACCGTCACTCTGCTGTGGACTTGTGTGTGCAACATTCGTGAGAGCTGTTCGCCGCCGATTTCCAAAAACCGGAGTCTACCGCAGCAGGCGAGCTGGGAGTGTCGCGTGGGACTTGATTCGTCGCACGCCGTTGGTGGCAGTCGCCCTGTTGCTGTCGTTTGGGTAGCGGTGGTGCTGTTGTGTGTTTGGCATGCGGCGGATTTTCGCTTTTTCTTTTGTTTTTGTCACCTCCAAATTGGAACGCGCACGGCCTACTGCGAGTATGAGGTAGCCTTGCCCCATCTGTCTCTCTTCTACGGACTATTAATAGTAGTAATAGTACTAGTACTAGAGACAGAATGGTGTATGTCATTCATATTATTAATGATAGACCAAGTCGTCAACACCACGGTCAGGCCGCCCCACGCCTTCTCACCCATTGAGTACAGACAACAATAACATAACGCCTCGGATGCAAATCGCGAACCGCAGGTACCTGGTGTTACTATAAAAACACCATGGATGCAACACTCACCTTGCGGTCCTGATAGCACTCGAAGGGGCCCTTCCCGAACCACTGCACGTGGCCGAAACCGGGGGGGACCTTAAGCACCATCCCCACCC
Source organism: Macrocystis pyrifera (assembly GCA_031763025.1). NCBI lineage: Eukaryota > Phaeophyceae > Laminariales > Laminariaceae > Macrocystis > Macrocystis pyrifera. Next base: position 522,705 of record JASSKH010000005.1, on the reverse strand, counting down.
TCGCCAGGCTCAAGCAATCGTGGAACGCCCCCCTGGCGGGATCTACGTCCGTCGTGATCTCCAGTCTCCCGCCGGCGGACACTCTGACCTCCGTCGTGACCCTGAAAAGCACGCGGCGCCTGCGGCGAGCCATGCACCTGCCGAGGTTGTTGATGTAATTAATCGCAGGCGATAATTGTGGAACAAGTCGTAATATGCCTCTGCGTGTAATGTACTAACACTACGTACGGTATCAATACGTAACTAATGGGAATAGTTGCAGGACAGCACTGGAAACATCAGCTAACCTCTCTATTACGGGGGACCATAGTAAACAGGACCAAATATTGTTAGTAAAAATAGGCAAATATATAGGATTTAGTGGATACCATAGGTCCTATTAACTATGGACCCCCGTAATATTATACGTACTAAAAAAAACACTACGCGCGGTGCGTTCAGTGTGAATTTTAATTGCCACTGCTGCAGTATGCACGATTATACCCCCCTTGTACCTCCTACCTTCTACCTTCTACCTTCTACCTTCTACCTCCTACCTCCTACTACTGCGCGCGCCTTTTAATATCCTACGACTGTGCTGTACTACAATGGTAGAAAGGGCAACAACCATACGCTGTAGTATATATACACTACTAATATTACGGGGGGGCATAGCAAGCAGGACCCACGGTACACACAAAAACCTGTATGTTTTCCAAGTTTTACCGACAATATTTGGTTCTATTTACTACGGTCCCCCCCGTAAAATAGTAGTAATGGCCATACTTGGGAAATATATTTGAATACTGTGTTTCATTTTACGGTAGCATAAAAGGGCTGTGCAACAATTATTAAGGGCTAGATAGCACCACAAACCACACAACTATTATTTATTAAGGGCTAGATAACACTTTTGCCCTTGGGGGGCCACCAAAGCGAAAACAATGAGTAATTTCGTGCTATCAACCGTCTACGATTAACAGCAGCAGCGTAAGCGCACAGCAGTACGAGCAGTAGCACGGGTACGACTACGTTGCGCCCGCGGCGCACGACTCCCTTTAGTGGAACTCGGGCACCACCTTGCACCACCCCCGACGAGGCAGCGCCTCCAATCTATCACCATTTCTGAGTGACCTACAATGAAGACACAAGAGGTAGGGTCATTCTCATCGGAGAGCTTTCTTTCCATATTTTCCATGTTTTTTTAATCTTCCAGATTTCTTGATTATTTTTTTTCAAATGTGTGAAATTTAGCAAACCTGATTTTTTGCTTCTGGAGAATTTCATCAATAGTGACAGAACGCCTCCGTATTTTGATACCTATCTCAAATTATTTCCAAACTTTGGAAATTCTGGGGGAAAAAGCTCTCCGGTAAGAATGAGCCTGAAAAAGGAGGTATCGCCTCACCTTGACTTGACTCGAATCACGCACTCTTGCTCACTCAGGTGGTCCACCACCACGGACTGGCTCTCGAACAAGGGGGGTTCCGAAGCACACAGCCCGCTGGCCTTCCATCTCTGTAGGTGGCTGTACCATACCACATATCAACATCAACAACATTGTTAAGGTTATTACTGCAGTAGTAGTAGTAGTAGTAGTAGTAGTAGTAGTAGTAGTAGTAGTAGTAGTAGTAGTAGTAGTAGTAGTAGTAGTAGTAGTAGTAGTAGTAGTAGTAGAATTATTTGCAACGTGCACAACAAACTTAATCAGCAGGAGTCCATTGTCGATGTGGAAAACAAACATAATCAGCAGGATGACAATGTCAAACTGGATAGCAGGTAGCAAACAGCAAGAAAACGATCGGCGACAAGGATCAAAAAGCCAAAGCATCAGCGATCAACGAGAGAACCATCGGCGACGTGGACAACATACGAACTATCGTCAATGAGGACGACGAATAAAGCAACAGCACCCAAACTATCGGCGATGTGGCGGACAGAAAGCAGACCATTGCCGCTGCGGATAACAAAGAAGCCATCACGGTGTGACAGCGACCAGCATCGGTTCAAGACCAATACTGGTTCCAGAGACCTGACATTGTCTAGGCACGGGCGTACTAAAAGCTGAACCTGGTACCTGGTATATAATACCTGGTATTAATTCCGGCTGAAGAAAAAATTCGGGTTTAAGAGAGGTCACACGTGCTGGCACGGCCATACTAAAAGCGATATAATATCCATTCCGGCTTGCGACAAGTTCGGGCCCAAGAAATCTTAACATAGCTTCGAAACTCGTTCGAGGGGGTGTGTTATCATAATACCCATTCCGGTTCAAGAGGAGTCCGGTTTTTAAGAGAGATTAAACGTATTGGCATGGCCATACTAAAAGCGATAGAATACCCATTCCGGCTTGAGACAAGTTCGGGTTCAAGAGAGATCGAACGTCTTTGTACCGCCACACTTGAAGCGATATATCTGGTAATACCCATTCCGGCTTGAGACAAGTTCGGGTTCAAGAAATCTTGACGACATAGTTGTTTCCTATTAATAGCGTAAGAGGAGCTTCGAAGCTCGTTCGAGGGGGTGTGTCATCATATCACCGTAGTGTGATAGCTTACATCGATTATAGCATAGGGTGTGTTATATTATCACCCGTGTGATATTCAACTTGATTACAGTACAGGGGTGTGATATAAAATTACCCGTGTGATAGTGCTATATTGATTATAGCATAAGGTGTGTCAGCTTATCGCCCGTGCGATAGTTAACTTGATTGCAGTATAGGGCGTGATATCTTATCACTCGTGTCATACGAGTAGTTTACATTGATTATAGTATAGGGTGTGCTATCTTATCACCCGTGTGATAGTCAACTTGACTACAGTATAGGAGTGTGTTAGCTATCACCCGTGTGATAGTGTTATATGGATTATAGTACAGGGTGTGTTATCTTATCACCCGTGTGATAAATAACTTGATTGCAGTATAGGGTGTGTTGTCTCATCTCTCGTGTGATAGTGTAATTTTGATGATAGTACAGGTTGTGTTATCTTATCACCCGTTTGATAGTCAACTTGATTACAGTATAGGGGTTTGTTATATTATCTTCCATGTGATTACAATGCATCGTACTGGGTAGCTATTAATACAGTAGTTCTTCATCTGCATTGGTTGTAACGGTGGCAATGGTTCAGGACCCCGGCCATTGAGAAACGTGTCACATCTCGAGCAGGTCATTGTACAGACAGATCATCCAACAGATCATTACCTCTGAATCATCTATTTTAATAGTTCTTCCAGGCCAGAGAGATACACTCCTGATCTTTACCAGTATGGTCTACTGCTGTGTAGCTCATATCGTCTGCGTGTTTTACAGACAGTAGTAGCAGATAGCTCATGATCTGCCCTATAGATGTATGTCGATCCCGCATTACCTCTTACAGCGGTGGGTGAGGAACGAGATCATCATCTATCTGTAAATGATCTATCTATCCGGAGATGATCTGTCCGGAGTACGGTCTCTTGAACCGTACCAAGTCTGGCTCATCATCAGTACAGCTCATCATCAGTACAAGCACCTGAGGAGAAAGAGAAGTGCTTAGGTAAAATCTGTAGGGCTCAACACAGAGTGCAGTGCAGTGGTCGTATACCCTACCTTACCAATAGGGTGAAAAACAGTCGCTATTACGGGGGACCACAGTAAATAGGACCTACGGTACACACAAAAACCTATACATTTACCTATTTTTACCAACAATACTTGGTCCTATTTACTGGTGCCACACTACGGCAGCAGTACACTACAGCACTAGTAAATAGAAGCACCTGAGGCGAGACAGCGGCAGGAAGTTGGACAAAAATCCCGCCACTCTGGAATCAATGACGAAGTTCAGGAGCGTCGCCCATCCTGCCTTGTCATTGTCTGTGGCTGCTCGCCATAGGCAGATCGAAGGGCCTGTAGCAACGACCGCAAGCATAGAACGACCACAAGCATATAACGACCACAAGCGTATCACGACCAGAAGCGAGAAGATAAGGAACAATTGAAGGGGGGGGGCGTACTCATTTGCTGCTTGCCTTATTGTAGTCATTTGAGCAACCATTGATCACGCATCCCTTTCGAGGCCGAGCACCGGTCCTACTCCTACTGTAATAGAGACACCTCCAACAGTTGGGCTCTCGATAAATATTTGTCATATATTACGTAGTACATATTGGGGATTCGGGGGGGGGGGGGGGGGGGGGGGGGGTATGATGCCATCATTATCATGCATAGCCATAGTCGTATGACCACAGAACCTCGCATCTCTACAATGCCGGGACGGAGCACGTCGGGTTTTCACCGACCAGGTTGGGGGGGGAGCACAAAAAATCGCGCTAGGCTAGAGCGACGAAGTCGCTGCCTGTACGCTAGCGATGTTTATATTACTGCTGTGGTACTACAGGTGGAGCTACCCTGTCATTTTTTCATAGGCAATAATAGCCAGTATCAGCGATGTCGAAGTGTAGTCTTGTGTAGTTATTCGCGATATGAGTATCAGCGACACTATACCTCTGCGATATTACGCTGTAGCGACACAAGAATTTAGCGACGTCACGCACGATAACGATATGATATTCTAGCGATATCAAAAGGATACTTTAGCGATATCAAAATCCGAAACATGAATCGCAAAAAACAATCGCCCCAACCACGAGCTCGGTCCGACAAAAGAGAAAAACGCCGCGTAACTGTTCCGTCACCTTCCCCAGCCAACAGACGCCGCACACCTACTACCACCCAGCCCACCGTCCCACCCTTTACCACTACGAACACCCACAAAATACCACTGCAGCACAGCAGCAGCACAGCCGTCCTGCAGCGCGCCAGATGCATCACATAGCTTGCAAAGTTGAGGAAAAAACCGCTCAGCCGGTCAAACTCACAGCTGACGTACTAGAAACGATCTGATTCAACAAAAGCAACCCCGTATGTATCCGACGCATTTTTTATTTCACCTGTGCCCGGCTCAATGAGGTCCAAGCCGCCTGCCACGAAGCGCACGATGGTCCCCTCGAGCTTGCTCACGACGAGCATCCATTCCGTCGGCGGGCAGTGCGCCGCCGCTGGCGCTGACCCCCCGACCCCGACCCCGACCCGCACGACGCCGCTGCGGCGGTCCAGCAAACCCTTGACCACGATCAGGCTCGACGCCGGGGGGCGCGTGGGCGAGTCGACAAGGAGTTGCTCCCGCCTGCTAGAGGGGTTTCGGTGGTTTCGGTTGGTGGCGGTTGCTAATACGGGGGGCCATAGTAAACAGGACCAAACATTGTTAGCAAAAACAGTGAAATACATAGGTTTTTGTGTGTACCGTAGGTCCTATTTACTATGGCCCCCCCGTATTAGTGGTTGGGGCTGGCGGTCATGGAGAGATGGTGAGTGTCGTTGTTGGTGTTATCGTTTGTATGTCTGCTGCTGCTGCTGGTCATGGTCATTTCATGGTGACGGTGGGGGTGGTGGTGCTGGTGGTTGCAGCGGATGCCCCGAGAGCGGGCAGTGAGGACAGCGGAGCTAGTTGACAGTTCCAAATTCGGAAAATGGGGGGGGGGGGGGGGAAGGGGGACGGGTTGGGGGGGAGGGTGCCTGAACTGTCTGATTTTTTTTCTTCGTACCAGAGCCCGACTTGGTTTTGGCTGCTGTTGCTGTGCGGTGCAACTGCAAAAGCGTAAATACCACATGAAATAATGGTCATGCCACCAGCTAGCGCATGAAAAAGCTGCTGTATACTTATGAAATGCGCGATATGCTACATCAGCCCTCAACAAGAACCCTCAACAAGAACGCAACCAACACTCAACTGGCCCTCTTCGTACACTGCAGTCCCGCTTTGAGACAAGCTACTGATGATTTGAATGGCTTGTCCTCATAGCACGCCTACAGCCCAAACACTCCTACAAGGGTAAACAGAAAAAAAAAAAAAAAAAACACAACCAGACACGGGACAAAATAAACAACCACCACCGGTAAAGGACCACTAAACAAGATGGTCTGAAAATCGAACACGAATGTATCACGTACGGACGACGCTCGGAGACAAGTCGAGTGTGAGTCACAGCAACCTAATTCAACGAAGGCCGCGGTAATAGTCGGTCACAAAAAACAAACAGCGTGTCCAGTTGGACGGGGGCTGGGGAGGTGTACTCATTTCCTTGCTTGCCTTAGTGTCGTCATTTGAGCATTGCATTGCATTGACCACGTATCCCTTTCGAGCGGAGCACCGTTCCTACTCCTACTCCTACCGTAATAGAGACACCTCCAACAGTTGGGCGATCGTTGCGCTGTTTCCATATATCACATACCAGGTGGAAAAAAATTGCTAAACTTCTCCCCTTCCTGTCTCACCGCCGGTGGCCACCACCTATCTCCTAGGATAGCGATCGTTTCTCGCTGATATCTAGTGTACCAAACTCCTCCATGTCACACTCGGGGGGGGGGGGGGGGGGGGGGGGGGGGGGGGGATATGCGCCAGCTCTGAGGGGGGAGGGGGGGGGACAAAAGCACAACGGTTTTATTACAGGAGGTACTCACAGCTGTCCCATCGGTGACCCCTCCCCGCTGGGCGCAGAGCTGTCGCCGTCGTCGTCGTAGACAACAAGGGTATGGGGCCTCCGAGGTACCGTACCCGTCATCGTCACCGCGTCCTCAACTCCGGGACCACTCGTTCCGCCAAGAAGCGCCGGCAAATCCCCCTGAGCGGTAGTGGAACTCCTCCCAGCAAGCGGCTGCTGAAGCAGTGGAAGTGCCAGCGGCATAACGTCCGTCACCGGAAAACAACCCCACGCCACCAGATGGCCCGCGGGTGCCCACGCGGACGCGTCGCGCAACCTTGCTTCGACGTGCACGAACAACTCTCCGCGGTCCCCTAACCCCCGCCCATCCCCTACCTCCCCGCCGCCACCGCCACCGCCACCGCCACCGCCACCACCACCACCACCACCTCCATCGTCGCCGAGGCTACAGCAGCCTCTCAGCCCGACGGCAGCATCGATCCCCACCTCTCTAGAGGTAGCGGGGGCGAGGCCTAAGAGCTGCACCTCGCCGCTGGCCAAGGTTGAACCTGCGCTCCCCGCCCCCGCGGCGGCCGGCGACTGAAGGCGCCACACGATGGAGAGGTGGTCTAGCGACAAAAAATCGTATCGGTTTGTGAAGACCAACGTCACGGTCGTGGCGTCAGCGGTGGCGGCGACGGCAGCTTTGTCGACGAATATCGGCATCGGTCCCTTCAACCGCTCTCCCTTCAAACAGTCTCCTGGCAACGGCTCTCCCTCCAAAGAATACCCCTTCAACGACTCTCCCTTCAACGGCTCTCCTGAATACGGCGCTCCTGAAGGCAGCCGCTCTGACGCTGGTGGTGGTGATGGAGGTGGAGGAGAGGACGGGGAGCGGTCGTCGCGGCAGCGGCGGTGTATGAGCTCGATGCCCACGGGCTGCGCGAGAAATTTGGCCTCCCATAGGGCTGGGTGCGGGGAACGGTCCGGAAAGGTAATGCCGTTGACGCAGAAGGGCGTCGTACCCCTAAGCGAAAAAAAAAAAAGTGAAAATCGTTGGGGGGAGGAGCGGGCGGGCGGGGGGGGGGGGGGGGGGGGGGGGGGTTCAACCTCGAGAGAAAACGAGCTTCAAAGGTTGCGACTCGGCCAGAGAGCGTTCATATTCCATCAACTGCAGAGCACAGCTCACCACACCGCACAAGACAAAACAGCAAAGCACTAAAATCCGCCTATCATTCGATTCAATCTTCATAGATACTAAACCACCAGATACAGCCACCGCGACGCATAAACCAAGCGAGCGTATTGACGAGACTACAGTAGCTACCACAACATCACAAGGAACATAGATGCACTCTGTCTGAAGGCATGAAGACCGTTGGGGTATCCACATCAATATCCAACGGTCCTCGTGCCTTTCCGTACGGACTGGCATATACTTGTTATAGCGTAAGGTGGCGTGCACCTTCTCCCCCGTCCTCATTGTAAACACTCTCAAACATATATAATCAGACCTGAATCACCCCCCCCCCCCCCCCCCCCCCCGCTTGCCCCTGCCTGGTCGCGGAAAACCCAACGTGTTCCGCCTCGGCATTGTAGGGATACGAGAGTCTAAGGTCCTACGACTCCGGCCATGCACGTCATGAGTACACCCCCCCCCCCCCCCCTCCCCGCCCCCCTAAGGTTTCCTAAACGTTACATGCCCCTCTTGCTTGCCTCGCTGTGCCGACCGGCAAAGCCTCTTCCATCCGCCCAGTACTTCCTGCCCGTCGGCAAATCATACTGGGTTAGACCTTGGTCCACCCAGTCCCATATAAATCCCCCTTGGAGTCTCCGGTGACTTCGGAATATCTGACGGGGGTGACCGGGATGCAGCGTCGAGGGTAGGGGGGGGGGGGGGTCGGGGGGGGGGGGGGGGGGGGGGGGGGGGGGGGGGGGGGGGGGGGGGGGGGGGAAGGGGGGGGGGGGGGGGGGGGGGGGGGGGGGGGGGGGGGGGGGGGGGGGGGTACTCACGTCATGCATGGCCGTAGTCGTGTGACCATAGACCCTGGCATCCTTACCATATATGCATGGCGAGGGGGGTCGTCGTTAACAGTTTTAGGGCTGTTGCCTTAAAAGCAGTCCCGTTTTGGGGGACAAACCAGTCAAATTCTGGGAAAATTCTCCCCACAAGGGGACTGCAGTCCTAAACGGGTTGAGGGAAACCACGCCTCCAATGGAATGGAAACCCTTGAGCGCACGCGACGGGCGTCGCTAAGGGGGGGTAACGCGTCTACTCTGACTTGCAAATTCAGTTTAAACCTAATTTCGAGAGAGTTGAGAGCGGGTAGCGATATCGCAGAGGAACACCAATAGTAGGAATAGGGTTACGGTGATATAGTGCAGTCATTAGGACCCACTTTTCGGATAAAAATAGGTGTGGAAATAAAGGTGAATCTTGTTCTTTACCACTACCAAGAGCAGTTCCAGGCTTTACAAAAATATTAATAGTGCACTCAATGAAAGGTTACCATGGGCGAACGACAAAACGTGTGCGAGCTAGTACTCATTCAACTGTCGCCGCCAACAGGCAGAAAGATGAGCGGAAGGCGTCAGCCGAAAAAACAACAAAGTAGAGACCCTCGCGGACAAACCCCCACCCCCAAACAGGCGAGCGGTGCAGAACAGCGCCGTCACCTACCTCCCAATACTTGTGCAGATTACCGTTGCTGTTCCCCATAGCGTGCGAGTACTCGCACAGCACGCAGGGTCTTGTCTCTCCTAACCCTTCCGGCCCGTCGGTGCCTAGGAGCTCCGTCGCGCCCACGGTCGCGTACCTTAAGTTGAAAAACAAAACAAAAACCATGTGTTTTAACAAGTTTGGACGGGACGAAAAGAGAAGAGTATCATACTGCCGGGTCAGTGTTGGCGCGGATACACGTGGAGAGAGGCAACCCCTTTCCTGGCGATGTATTCCTTTAGAGCCATCACAACCAAGGATGGCGGCAAAGGCCTCTGTGGCAGCAGCAGCAGCAGCAGCAGCAGCAGCAACAACTGACTCCTTCGAATGATATTGTGACGCACAAAAGTGACACAGACAGAAGACCCGTCCAAGAAGAAGAGGCACGCACTCACGCGACCCGTGAATACCGTTGCCCCCCCCCCCCCCCCCCCCCCCCCCCCCCCCCCTCCCCCAGTAGCCCCCCCCCTCCCCCAGCCCCTCCCCCCCACCCCGGTAGCCCCCCTCTCCCTTTCCCCTCCCCCTCTCCCGTCCCAGACACACTCCCTCCGCAGCCCGGCAACACCCATACCGCCCCCCGCCCTCCCTAGTCCAACAATACCCCCCCATCCTCTAATCCAGCCCCCCCCCCGTCCCCCCTCACTCATCGAAGCTGTCATCAACATGCAAGTCCGCCTCACAAGCGGTTTTTAGTATTACGGAGGTCCATAGCTAACAGGACCTATGGTGTACACAAAAAACTATATATTTTCCTATTTTTACTAACAAAATTTGGTCCCGTTAACTATGGACCCCTGTAATAGGACGAAGCTCGCCCTTCATGCGACTCGCCGCAACACGGCGCTTCCTTCGCTTCCTTCGCGCTTGGTGCAAGCAATGTCTGCCTGGTCGGTGAAAACCCGACGTGCTCCGTCCCGGCATTGTAGGGATGCGAGCGTCTTATGGTCATACGACTACGGCCATGCATGACATCGAGTACACCCCCCCCCCCCCCCCCCCCCCCCCCCCCCCCCCCCCCCCCCCCCGCCCCGGCCACCGCCTCCCCCAGGTCAGTAGCCCTCTCTTCCCTCAATGTCTGCCTCACATGGGACACACGACGTCGGTCAGCTCCGTGCACCCGCACCCCTCCACCAGGCTGCGTCCTCCCCCCTCGTACACTACGGGTCTGGAAGGGTCCACAGCCTTCACAAGCCTCCGGCAGGCGGACAAGTTGCCACCATCCCCAGATTCGTTGCCCAGGGACCAGAGTACAATGCAGGCGTGGTTTTTGTTGGCGGCTAGCATGCGCCAAGTCCGGTCCAGGTAGGCGAGCCGCCAGTAAGGGTCTGCGCTCAGCCTGCACAGAGGGATCTGTTAACCGGGCGGTAATGATATCAGGAGGGAGGGGGGGGGGGGGGGGGGGGGGGTAGGGTTAGAGGTAGGGGTTATTGTGGAGTATTGTAGGGAAGGAGGCGTCGGGGGGGTGGAGGGGGGTTGGGTTGCGGGAGAGGGGGCAGTCGGAGTCCAGCAGGGAAATGGGGCGGAGGCGGGGGGGAAAGAGATAGAGAGACCACGCCAAGGGGTCTGTTCGTGTCTCACGGGCAGGGCACAAGAAGAAGTGTCGCTGGTGGGGTGGGTGGTTTTGGTGGAGCAGTGACATGAGCTATGCGGGAAGCACATAAGGGTGGACGAGGGGAGGAGATGCAGCGTCAACAGACGGGGTGGCGCGCGCGAGTCCCACCTGGCCATGGCTCTCGATGTTGGCTTCGTCACAGACGTACAGTCCTAGCTCGTCGCAGAGCTCGTACCATCGCCAGTGGTTCGGGTAGTGACAATTTCGCACGGCGTTGAAGTTGAACCTGCCGAGCCGCACGCGACAGGTTGATGGACACATTCGTTTGGTTGAGCGCAGCGAGCATAATTGTGCGGAAACGACTCTGAGGCGAAGAGAACCGCCGTGACAAAACTGCCGTTTCTACCCTCCGCCTCTGTGAAGGCATCCACCTTAACCTATTGTCCAGCTGTTGTTTTCGTGTTGACCACAATAAAAACGAAACTACAACAGAGACTACTACTACTACAGTAGACTCGAACTATCAGAAAAGGCACAACTGCGATATGTTGATCAAGAATCATGATAAAAACTACTCAAACAACAGTTTTACCGCCGTGACCATCAATGCACTCCCTACCCAAGATACCAACAGCATCATCACCTTACAATTACAGAGCGCATCCTTCGAGCGCACGACTCTCTACCCCGACGCACAGAGCACGGGAGAAAAAAACCGCGCGTGGGGGGGGGGGGGGGGGGAACGCCTGCAGAGAGCGGATCCGTCCGCGATCGACACACACAAGCAAAACAAACAAAAACGAAACAAAATATACTTGGCACTTCTCACGCTCACACGCTCACCTCTTCATCATTACGATGTCCCGCCGCATGGACTCCTCGGACACACTCTTCCCGGTGTCCGGGTCGTGCTCGTGCCTGTTCACCCCGGCCAACATCACCGCGCTCCCGTTCACCAGCAGCTGCCCGGACGCCACCCGAACGCTCCGAAATCCCACCTTCGCGGACTCAAACTGCAAGCAGCCATCCTCTTCCTCCTGCGCCTCTTCCCCTCTGAGGCTGATGACCAAGGTGTACAGCTGGGGATCCTCGGCGGACCAAGCCCTCACCGCCCCCGGTACGTCGAGTCGGAAGAAGCGAACGGACCTTCTCGTCGTCAGAGTAACTTCTGTCGCTCCCTTTCCCACCACGGTTCCCACGTCCGAGTCTCCGAGAACGCCGCAACGCCTTCCAAGTCCGGACAAAACCCGCCCGACGAAGCCGCCACCAACACCAACACCACCAAAATCACCAACACCACTACCACAACCACCATCATCACCAACACCACCATTACGACTATCATCCGACAACTCGCTTCCCCACTGTGAGTGCTGCTGCTGCTGCTGCTGCTGCTGCTGCTGCTGTCGCGCGTCTCCTGGAGGCAGGCCCATCTGCCAGTCGGGTAGCGCTCCAGCGAGTTCCAGAGGCATTTTTTCCCCCGTCGCCGTGTCCAACAGGCTGCAAGTTATCTCCCCGGTTCCGAGCGCGCTCCGGGGACCGTCGTCCCACAGCCCCCTCCCCTCTCCCGCCTCCATATTCTCTAGGGGAAACGACGCCCTCCTGCGGAGGCCCGGGCGTCTGGTGTTGCCTTCGCTGGCATCGCCCTCGCCGACCGCCGCCACCCCTCTATTGTGCTGGCCAGCGCTAGCGGAGGCGTGTGCCGGGGGGGGGGCATCGCGCTCCACCAGCACCTCCACCTCCAACGATCCCCGTGTGTGGCCGCCAGCGTCGTCTTCTCCAAGGAAAGGCCTGGCCGAGCAAATCATGAGGGAAAAGACAGTGGGCAGTAGTGAGCGCATTGTTCGGGGCGGCAGTAGGTACAGCAGTAGTAGTTAGCGCAGCAGCAGGCAGCAGCAGTAGGTGAAGCAGTAGGCGCAGCAGGAAGTGAAGCAGTAGGGCGCAGCATGAGGTGAGACAGTAGGCGCAGCGGTGGGAGCAGCAGTTGCCGTAGCGCATGTGTGTTGTTTCTGCTCTACTTAACTTTTGCGGCAGTTTCAGGTATCATTTTAGCCGTGTGCAGCGGCGCCATCATAGTGTCCGTAGACGAGGCTTCGCAGCGGAGTCGCGTCAGTTCAAAGCCTTCGCTCTACCCGATCTAGAAATTAAACTGTAGATTCTGCTGCTCTTACGGGGCGATTTTTGTAGGCTGATCTGTAGACACACTGCATATACTGTCCACACGTACAAAACCTACAGTAGACCTATGATGAAGGTTCTTGGGTAGTTTGGCAAATGTTGACGCAATCTTTCCGCAACTCCTCGAAGCAACGCGCGCAATACTGTACTTTCCCCCCGTGAAACCCCTCTGACGGCCTAAACCCCTCAGGCACGACCGAGCATCATCCAAGCGTCGCGTCTTCGTCCTGCGTGCCACAGAGCAGTTGCTCAACCGTCCCATGGTCCCCCAGGATCCATTCCGACACCGGTCAAAAACCAGCTGCAAATTAAAAAAAATATGGCAAATGTGTTTTCACATGCAAATGTTTCAAAATGAAAACATACCTGACGACAAAGTCCGAGATCCTTGACGGCCCCGGCCGCAAGACCAGCTCAACCTCTCTATAAACCCCGCTGAGCCACCAATGGTCTTGGTCCTCGAGATAGCTCCCGTCGCTCCAGCGGACCACCCGCAGACACAGCGACTGTTCTCCGGTGCCCCTCAGCACGTCCGTAACATCGAACTCGCAGGGCAGGCGGCTCCCCTTCGCGAAGCCTACCGGTCGGCCGTTGACCCAGACGTGGAAGGCGGAGTCCACCCCTTGGAAACAGATGACCACGCGCCCTCGAAGGCGAGCACCGACTGGTCGCTATGTGTGCAGGCGTCGAGATGTACAACCGTTTTTTTTTTCGTTTGCGGCAGTCGCGGGAGGGGAGACAAGGGTGGCGGAAATACGAGGGGGGGGGGGGGGGGGGGGGGGGGGGGGGGGGGGGGGGGGGGGAGGGAGGGAGGAAGGGCGGGGCTTGAGGATTCAACGCCATAGCAGCGAGTATGCTAGGATAGACGGAGAGTAGAAACCAACACGAGTGTTGAGGGGCCGTCTGTTAATGATGCGCACGCATCATGAGAATGCAGAACCTGAGGTAGGAGCAGCACCAGCGATTTCTGCGCATGTGGTTTATGCTCCGAGTTGGTACTATCTCGCAGCCTCAAGGGTGGGACTTATACCACTCAAACAAGGAGTCTGCGGTAAGAGCTTCCGAGTGACAGACGTCTGGCATTATATGTTGACGTACAAGTCGTGTGCTATCGATTGGGTGACGGCGCGCCGCGCCCATGTGGATGGTAAAATTGCACCCCTACTTCAAACACGCCTCCAACGACGTGAAGACCGCCACATTACCACATCACCACATCGCTACCTCGTAGCAGCACACTCCTAGATTCGCATCGAGGGCTCATCGCGCTGCTTTCTTCGGTACCGGTGTTGATAAAAAGGAAGCAGCCAGCCACCCCGCCTCTTTCCACTGAATGCATGGCTCCACCCCCCCACTCCACTCACTCACTCACCTCCACCAGCTGAAACCTCTCGTTCAGCACCTCGTCCACCCCGCCCCCCCCGCCCCCCCCGTCCCCGTCCACCGTAAGCCAGTGAGCAGGCAGCGAAAAGCTCCGCCGGTATAGGCCCGTAGGGTTCTTCCTCGGGGCGTACGGGGGGTCATTGGGAAAGGGGTAGTTGGTGTTGGTGTAAATCGGGGGGTCTCTCCCGCCCGCATGTTGAAGCTGCCAATGGCCGGGGACGTTGATGTCATCCCACGAATCGTCCTGGAACTCAGGGTGTTGGAATCCGACCGGGGTCTTGGCCACGGCGCTAGCCAAGGCGAACTTCCACGTGCCGCTGTGCTCGGTTGTCGGGCGGCGGTGGAAGAGGGGCAGGGGGGGGGGTGGCGGGAGGGCAGGCGGGGGGTGGAGTTTATCGCGCCGCCGGTTCTCTTTTGTGGACGCAACTCCGACGTCGTTCGCTGTCAAGGTATTCTCAAGAGTCTATACAAATATCTGGCATACCGGCACCACGATGTCTTTGTTGTACGTTCAAGTATAATATGACACCTTGTATCGTTAAATCTCCTTCGCATTTAGAAATAAGGTTAGCGTTCAGTACTCACATCTCACAGTCCTTCGGCCGTGTGATGTCAGCAGAATGCTACCGTTCGTTCATCATAGTGCTGAAGCTGTAGCTACCCGAAACTTGTGTGAGTTCTGTCAGGCTCCCTCATCGTACCAGCAACTTCTGTGAGCTCTGCAGGACCTCCATACCCATCCCCGAAACTTGTGCAAGCAGAGTTTTGGTTTGTTGGACTGCTGTTACTACTGTACGTACCTGGCATGCTGGTATGCTGGTATGCTGGTATGGTAGGAGGTGCCCGTCGTTGGCAGTTCGACATGGTGCACGATACATATTGTCGCAGCAACAAGAGCAGCAGTTCATCCGCGTTCATGTTCCCTGATTTTCTGAGTAGTCCATACTGATTATGCTGATGATGATGTTGATGATATCCCATACCTGAGACTGACGACGTTGGGAGACTGCCCGCGCGCGGCAGCGGCATCAAAGGTGGTGTAATTACCCAACCGCGAGTGCGTCGCAAGGCGGTTCACGTGGACGATAGACGGGTCCTCCCAAGGTTGGCGGGCAAGGAGGGATCGCCAGCTGGTAACCAGGGCCACGAGGGCCGGCACCCCGACGAGCACAAGCACGACGTACCCTCCAGTCCAAGAGGCGGCTAGGGCAACGACTGCCGACAAAGGAGCACGGGACGACGAGGCACAAGAATGCAAGAGTGTTTATCGGCATAGATTGACGCTGACTTACTCGCAGTGGTCTGGCAGGGTATATACTATATCTGGAAATTAACAAGTGTGAGTACCAGTCATCACAGCTCTTGATACCCTTGGGGCTCGCGAGTACTCAAGTCGTTTGAGCTCCTCGTACCCCCGACACTCGCGAGGACTCGGTGCTCCTCGTACTGTTGGGATTGAGTACTTCGATCACTGCTATTAATAGCGCGAGTCATCGACTGAGTCGCAATGACTGGAACTGGTACTCTAATGAGATATTTGCAGTGCTTGTCGAACGGCCGTCTGACAGGCTACACGAGGCATCAATATTGCAACAGGTACGTACCACAGAACTTGTATCTCTTCTAGGATTGAAGAATCGGCACGGACACTCTGGTTGTTGTGCTGGATGTCGACGGGTAGAGAGAACGGTTTAATGTGAAGAATACACACAACCAGGGTCAACTTTGTGCACGACCCCCGTTCTATAAATAGGTGGGCAGCTTGCGAAGTTGAGTTTCAACTACTTAATCAGTCGAACTCACAGCTGAAGTATTTCATAATTTTACAAAATGAAATACGATATACCTGGTAGAACTTACGCAGCTTGCAAAGTTGAGTGGTACCAGGTATTTCGTCTCCCCGAATTCGGAAAATAAGTATTTGTACAAGAGTATGTCATGATACTGCTTTCTGCTTTGTATGAGGCTTGTGAATATCAAACATGCGGGACACTTCGTAGCCCAGGACAGATTTGCCTATTAACTGGGTACTCGTTGGTATTCACGTGTGTTGTTTGCTTAGAGATAGAACAAGAGTAGTTTTATTCCTTTCGTGCACGCGGAGACTGAGACCCAAAGCTCGTGCGTCTCTGGAAAACCCTGGTTTTCCATCTAAGATACACCTTCCAAGTACTACAAGTACGTTCCCAGTGCCTGAACCCAGGTAACTACCGGGCTTTCAACCTCATACAAAGCTGTATCATAACACTAGCGCACTCTGATGAGCCGTATATATATGCAGAATTATGGGATTTCCATAGAAACCCCGATTCCACGAACTACAACATGAGTCGAAGATGCGGCTCCTCAAAACCCACTGCCACACCTCTGAACGGCAAGGCAACGAAGCCGGCAAAGTACGTAAAAAAAAAGAAGGGAAGACCTAGCCTTAAGGGGCAGGAAGAAATCGTCGATGAAAGCCATCGCCATGCCGCCCGCGCGGGGGGGAGGTGTACTCGATAGGAGAGATGTACTCGATCTCATGCATGGCCGTAGTCGTATGACCATAGACCCTCGCATCCCTACAATGCCGGGACGGAGCATGTCGGGTTTTCACCGATCAGGCAGACATTGCTTGCACCAAGCGCGAAGTGCCGTGAGGTGTCCGGCGAGTCGCATGAAGGGTGAGCTGCATCTTACTAAGAATCTCTTGTGAGGCGGGCTTGCATATGGATGACAGCTTCAATGAGTTAGTTTAATTTCTGGTGTAGCCACTCCCGGATACACCAATGGGAGTACTATGTAACTGCATCTTGGGTGCCTTACGTTGAAGACTACGTGATACGATCAATTCCCTTGTGCAGAGTAAAGCTTCTTTACTTCGCACAAATTATCTAACTCGACGACCAGCTGTGGGCGACCGCCAAAAAAAAAAAAAAAAAAAAACGGTACCCTGGATGTCTAGCTCACGTAGTGAGCGGCATGATTTACAGTGTCGTTGACAACCGACGCCAACCTGACCCATACATAATATATGGTGGGGGGCGGGGGGAGGCGAGGAAGATGCATGGAAACGCGAAAAGTGAATACGGAAACGATAAAGCTCTTTCCGCCGTTCGCGATACCCTCCGCTCAAGTGAGGCCGGGTTGGCACACCCCGCCTCCTCTCATCAATTTTTCACTCCGACCACGACTGACAGACTCCATGAGATTTCTCCAGCGCCGCCCCGCCCTTTGGCCGTGGCCCGCGCTTGCCCAGATCCTCCTTTGGAGTTTTCGACCTATTGTTCTGACGCGCCGGCTGATCACAGCCCAGAGGTTTTGGCTGTAGCGCCTAGTGTCGACCCCGCCCTCGCGCTGCCAGAACACGGCCCCTGCCTCGTCGGGGGCACCATTACCCTCGATGACGCCTCTTTTACAACGAAAATCGCGATTCACAGCGGAGCTGGCGTTCTTGTGACTTTTGGTTGTGTGGCGCTTCTTGACACTGGCTCCCCACAGACTTTCATCCGACGAGATGTTTCGGATCGCATGCACTCGGTTGGTGCGGCATCCCTCGCGTGCGAGCAGAAAGGCACCCCTCGTTCTTGGGGGGGATTTGGCGAATCGGCCCCTCTGAAGACTTCGACGAGTGTGCGCCTGAGCGTCAAATTTTTTCGAGAAAATGAGCCTACTCTGCTCCCCCTTCAGTTTGGGCCTGCGTGGTTCCCCCCTCAGTGATGCAGCATGCTGTACTATTGGGACGTGACAGCTGGATGCGTTTTAATAGCCGCTCCTACCGCGCTCTGCCACCTCGGCCGTCTGATCAACGCGTTTTTGGTGAGCTGGAGTTATAGCACCACGCCCCGACAGGCATGTCCGTGTACGCCATCGACCCCGCCGCTTCGGGTAGAGGCTTCCATCTACGCTACGAGGGCGCGGCAGGCGTCACCCTGTCCGACGATCCTCAACTGCTTGCTGTTAACTTGGTTCGAAGCGATGGCTCCCCGGCCCTCACCGGTCGACATGATGCCCCAGCCCGACCTACCCTCGGTCGAGGAGCACTTCGTCTCTTCCGGACGACAGGTTCTTCCCCTCGTTGGAGTGGCGGCTCTCGAGCCGGGGGGTATCCTCGGCGTCGCCCACGCCCCACTGCTGAGCGTCCCGCTGGACGTTTTGCAGCAGGACAACCGAGCCTCCAGCCCTCCCTCCGGACTAAGTGAGGTGTGTCCGGTCTCAGCAGTTACTGTTTCCACCCTCGCAGCTCCAGCCTCGCCCTCGCCTGCACTGTTCGAGCGTTTGAGCTCAGAACAGCGCGCTTCGTTCCTGCGCGTCTGGGCACGCTTGCCGTCACACCTGTGGGAGGTGGCTTTTGACCTTCACTGCACAGGCTGGACCCCTGAGGCCATCGAACAGCTGCGAGGCGTTCTCTGCGAATTTCTTGACGTTTTCTCGAAGTCCAAGTCTGATTTGGTTCCTGTTCGTTGATGCCTTTCGTGATTTCGGTCCCGGAAGGAAGCGCCTCTGTCACGTCCAGGCCGCGCCGCATCAATCCCATCCTGGCCAAGGAAGTGGAGGCCACCTTGGATCAGTACCTAGCGGCAGGCCTGATCCAGCACTCGACCCCGCTGGTGGTCGTCCCGAAGAAGTCTGGAGGCGTTCGGATCACTGTGAACTACAAGAAACTCAACCAGACCAGCAACCTCAGCCAGCTGCCTATTCCTCGCGTGGACCAAGTCCTCGACTCCCTGGGGAAGGGACGGGTGTTTTCCCTCTTCGATTTGGTCTCGTCGTTCCACCAGATTACCGCGCACAAGGACACCGCCCCTCTCACGGCGTTTTGCACTCCCACGGGCCTCTACGAGTGGCTCGTCGTACCCCAAGGCAGCACTGCTTCGCCCGGCTGGTTCGTCAAAGTGATTAACGAGGTCATCAAAGGTCTGGCACAGCTGGCGGCCTACCTTGATGATGCGATCAATTTCGACTCTGATCCGACGGCCCACGTAAAGACAATACGAGCCCTCTTCGAACGCCTGCGCAAACACAACCTCAAGCTCTCCCCCTTGAAGGCTCGCCTCGGCGCCACGGACGCCAATTTTCTGGGCCACTCCATTTCACCCGCGGGTGTAAGCCCTAATGCGGGAGAAAAAAAATCGGCTTTGATGAAAATGCCCATGCCCAAGAACCTCAAGCACGTCCGCGCCCTGATGGGCGGCGTAGGATATTATCACGAATTCCTGCCCGACCTGTCTAAACGGATACGTCCTGTCACCGCCCTTCTCCGGAAAGGGGTCAAGTACGTCTTCACGCCGGCTATGGAAGTTATCGTCCGTCCGGTCCTCGCCGAGATCGCTGCCTCACCGATTTTGGTCTTCCCTGACTGGGACACCGTAGCCGACGGCTCCCGCCCCTTCCACGTGTACTGCGACGCCTGCATCTACGGTTTTGGTGCCGCGCTCGAACAGCAGCAACCGGACGGCTCGGTACGGTCCATTGCGTATATCAGCCGCGCTACCTTCGATTCCGAGAGGCACTGGACACCGTTGGGCCTGGAAACTGGCTGCATTGTCTGGGCCATCAAACGACTTCGAGGAAAACCTGTGGGGCAAGATGTTTCGAGTATTTTCGGGCCACAAAGCGCTTGAGAGCATCGGCATAGTAGGGGACCACAACGCGCGCATCTAGCGGTGGCTCGAGTTCCTCACCGCGTTCGACTACCACCTCGAGTACCGCAAGGGCAGCGCCAACGGATATGCTGACTCTCTCCCGCTTGCCAGAGCCCGCCACAGAGCACGACCGCAGTGGGTCTAGCGGCCTCACTCCCGTCGAAAACGGTGGTATCCTCCTCATCCGAGCCTGCGGGCTTCGCACACGCTCTTCGCCGACCCCTCGTATCGGTTTGGGTGGGCTGGTGTCCCGCAGTGAAAGTGCCGTCTTGGGTGGGCTACCTTTCGCCTCCTCGGATTTCGCGATTTTCGCACACACGGGCCACGTATGAGGATTGACGACCTCTCTGCTCCTTCGGGGAGATTCGTCGCTCGTGTATCTGCTTCCGTCGCCACCGTCGACCGCCGTCCTGGCTTGAGGGCTTTTTCACCCCCCGCCAACGCCGCTTTCGCTTCGGTTTTTGTCGAACCCTCCGGGGGCGACCAGGGCTCTGCAGAAGCCCCCGCTGCAGCGCTGAATGTCGCCCAGCGCGCCCCTCCCCCAACGAGCACTTTACAGGGCGAAGATCCCGTCGTGAGCACTGCTCCGGCCGCTTCTTCCCTTTCAGGCCTGGGCTCTGCAGAGGCACCCGCTGCAGTGATGAATATCGCCCAGCGCGCTCCTCCCCCGACGAGCACTTTGCAGGGAGAAGATTCCGCTGTGATCACTGATCCGACCGCGTCTGCCCCATCACCGCCTGGCAACCCGGCGCTTCTGAACGTTTTGCCGTCTACAGGCCGCATCTCAACTCAGACGCTCCGACGAACAGCCACCGCCGCTGGCACCGCGCGGCCTGCTGTTTATTATGGCTTCAGGCCCGGCGGGGCCCCTAGACCATCAGCCCGGCGTGCTATCACCCCGCCGCGAAACCCACGGCCGCGACCGCCCGCACCCATCGTTTTGGCCCCGACACCTGCCGCCTCGTCTGTCCCGACGGTACCCATCCCGTCCCGCCGCGACCGCGTCGAGCCCGTGGGAACTCCTCTTTTACGACTCCCGCCGCTAACTGACGCACCTCCCGTCACCTCGACCGACTTGGACGCCCTCGGCGCAGCTGCCGAATTTTAGTTCGGCGATTTCGCAGTGCGCTATTCGCACGCCGACCGGGCTCGGGGACAACAGGCTGAGCCCGCGTGCAACGCCGCCATGCGCTACATAGCCCTTGGCCGGCCGGAAGTTTTGCCAGCCGACGTTTTGTCGGGTTTCCCTTCCCACCAGCACCCTCCCTTTTCGGAGGTTCAGGAGCTGGCTACCAAAGGCCGCTTGCACACCACAGACGCGGGTATCGTTCTACTTGTCCAACAGTCGTTCCCCCCCCCCCTGCGTCGGATACGCAACGCCCGGTGGGTCGTACGGCCTGTTTATTGAACGACGAGCCTATTCGCATTTACGTTCCGCTGCTCATGCGCCCCTGGGTCATGCAGGCTTGCCATTCCAAGGCTTCCTGCCACCTAGGAACCGCGCGCACCCTACGTATGCTCGAACGTTTCTACTCGTAGATCGGTATGAGCATCTGCACTCGGTGGTGGCTACGCAACTGCTTAAAGTGCCAAGCACGGAAAACGTTGCGGCAGACGGTCCGGTGGCCCTCTATCACGTTGCCCTTGCCATAAGGGCCCGGCATCGCCGGTAGCATCGACTATTTCGGCCTTCTCCCGGTGACGCCTCGAGGTAATACCTACATCTTGCTTTTCACTTATCGTTTCAGCCGCCGAGCCGACATGTACGCCGTCATAGCTGCAGAGTTCACCGCTGAGGGCACGGCTAACATTCTCATCAACCGGTATATCCCTCTTTGGGGAAACCGGCGCAGCATCCTCTCGGACAACGGCCTCCAGTTCTGTTCCATGCTTTCACATGCGGTATATCAGCTGCTCGGGGTTCGAAACATTGCCACCAGCTCCTACCACCCAAACGGCGACGGTGGGGTGGAACGTGTAAACCATACGATGGCCCAGATGCTGGCAATGGTCGTCAACGAGCTCTAAAACAACTGGGATGAACAGCTCCCTCGCGTCGAATTTGCGTACAACAATTCCGTCAGTGCCGCCACGGGTTTGGCTCCCAACGAGGTACATATGGGTCGGCTGCCACGCCTCCCTCTCACGATTTTCAAGCGTACTGGAGTCGCCGGCCACCAGAGCTTGGCCCGTGACCACCTCACCTACTGCGACTTGGCGACGGACCGCCAGCAGCGCGCGTACGATATCGTTCGAGAACACTACGCCCGCACTGTTGCTCGCGTGAACCGCCGCAACTCCGCCCTCTCCAACGCTCTGCGTCCAGTCCTCAAATTTGACGTTGGCGGTTGGGTGTGGGTGTACAATACGGCGGCCACCATCCGCCAGGGCGCGAAACCCGACACGGACACCAAGGTCCTTGAGGCCAAACTCTCACTCAACTGGACGGGCCCCTACAAAGTTCTCGCAGTTGGCCCCTGCTCCTCAGCGGACACCCCGGACGGATCCCCTCTCGGAGCAAAGCTCCTGTATTTGGATCCTCCTTCCGATATGCCCGGCGCTGAGGCTCGCCGGCGCGTATCAGTTCAACGCTGCAAGCCCTGTGCCAACCCCCACGACCGTGGCGACATGCTGAAGTATTTGCCGGCGGGGTTGACGCTATACAAGCTCAACATCTTCACCAAGAAATCCCCCCCGTATCACGTCACCGAGGACGACGTTTCGACCCCTCTTGAACGACTCGAGGTGGAAAAGATTGCTGGACATCAATCGGTTAGAGGTCGAGGTGGCGTCATCGCGGTGATGTACGAGACCCACTGGACAGGACTATCCTGTCCATCCTGGGAACGGGAAAAGGACCTTCAGCTTTCTCGCCACGCAATTTTGCGCTACTGGGCCGGCACCCCTAACCAACACCGCCAAGCCAACCGCCTGTACCGCCGAATGAGAATTGGCGCGGCACAACGGGAGCTTTCTCGGAGTAACGACGAGCGGTTTCTGGCACCCGGCTATGGCTGCGTATCGCACGCCGATTGGCTCCGCCGATACAGCAACACTGTACTTCCCAACGGGACCCACTTTTGGTACAAGCACGACGACGGTCTGTGGAGGCTCGGGAAAATCAGCGCAACTACACCAACGGATGGAGTATATTTGGTTCGATTTTTGGACGACCCGGGACCGATCAAGCTTCCTCTTTCTCCGGCGCGCTACACGACTTGGACGAGAGCTGTACTAGGTTCTTGGTGTCTGCAAATTAACTTGGCTAACGCGTTTGCACGGGGGGTCCAGCGTAACGTAGATGAATCTCGAGGCGCCGCCGTGGATAGCTGATTTTCGCTTCTCGACCGCACTCGATATTTTTTTCTCTTTTTTGTCGTTTTCCTGGACTTTGGGAGGTGTTTTTTTTTCTGCTCGGTGTGTTTCTGGTTTGTTTGTTTTTTCTTCTTGGGTTGAGTTAAGGATGAGTTTTGCGTATTTTGTCCTGCCTACGCCCCCCGCTCAGTGTCGGGACTGGTCTGGGTAATCGGCCGCTCATTTGTGGCCCAGGACGCGCTTTCAGAGTTGCGGGCTGGGCTTAGGTGGTTCTTGCCGTCTTCCGTGTTATTTTTCTTCTCGCTTTTGGTATTCACTGTTCGCTTTTACATGCATCTTCCTCGCCCCCTCCCCCCCCCGTGCGGGTGGCATGGCGATGACTTTCATTGACGATTTCTTCCTGCCCCTTAAGGCTAGGTCTTCCCTTTCATTTTTTTCCACGTACTTTGCCGGCTTCGTTGCCTTGCCGTTCAGAGGTGTGGCAGTGGGTTTTGAGGAGCCGCATCTTCGACTCATGTTCTAGTTCGTGGAATCAGGTTTTCTATGGAAATCCCATAATTCTGCATATATATACGGCTCATCAGAGTGCGCTAGTGTTATGATACAGCTTTGTATGAGGTTGAAAGCCCGGAAAATTACCTGGGTTCAGGCACTGGGAACGTATTGTAGTACTTGGAAGGCGTATCTTGGGTGGAAAACCAGGGGTTTTTTCCAGAGACGCACGAGCTTTTGGTCTCAGTCTCCGCGTGCACGAAAGGAATAAAACTGCTCTTCTTCTATCTCTAAGCAAACAACACAAGTGAGTACCAACGATTACCGACGTAAAAGGCAGACCTGTCCAGGGATACAAAGTGCCCCGCATGCTTGTTAACTTTTCCTAAATTTCCGTCGTTTTCTTCTTTCAGGAATGTTTTGAATGATCGACGTTGAAGCTCATGCTGCACATTGTCGGGTGGCAAACATGTTGATCATGTAAGGTATGTTGTTCTCGTGTCTTTCATTAAATGCGAAAGTTTTAGGCGTTGAGCAAGTAGCCCGTTTTCGCGGGTTCGAGTCTCATGGCACTTTTTTTGTCTCTCGGGAAAAATTTTTACGTGAATATAATATTTAATTTATTGTCAACCAAAAAAAATATCGAGTTCATCAGAGTTCATCAATCTTACTCGTTTTGTATCACAGGGACGTCATGAAGACGTATTTATTTTTCAGATCGGCAACCGCCGCAGTCAAAACTTGTTGTTGTTGTTGTTGTTGTTGTTTTCGTCACATTAAACCGTTCTTTCAACCCGTTGACTTCCAGTCCAAGCAGTGTCCGTATCAATTCTTCAATCCTATACGGGGGTCCTATGATATACATAAAAACCTATATATTCACCTATTTATACGAACAATATTCGGTCCTATTTACTACAGCCCACCGTGATAGAGAGATACAAGTTATGTGGTCACAAAGTTACGCCGACCGTTCAAGTCAATTCAGGGATATACGAGTGCCCGCACCATATGTGTGTGTGTGGGTGTTCTTCACATTAAACCGTTCTTCTACTCGTCGACATCCAGCAAGCCCAGTGTCCGTGCTGATTCTTCACCCTAGAAAGATACGAGCTCCGTGGTCACAGACTACGACACAGAGATAACACACCGTAATGCATTAATAGCCTACGCAATACCATGCCTTCGCACTAGGTGCGGCCGACACAACATACATACATACGCCAGCAACCAAAATACACCATAAAGAAAGAGAAGCAACGAAGAAACCAAACCGAAAAAGAACAAGAAAAAGAAAAAGAAAAGGAGAAGAATCCCAAATAAATAAATAAAATGGGAAGCCAAGCTCAGACACATACATACTTACCCCGAGCATGAGCCAAAAGGGACGTGCAAGGGGAAAGATACGAGAAGGAAAAAGGGGACTATGCATCCCGGTGAACACTTAACTAAGTAAAAAGAGCAATAGTGAGTGGGCCAAAATACGCTCGTCACCCACCCACTATGTAGTACTTCTTTCATAAGGATAAGAAGGGAAAAAAATCAAAATGCATACCGAACGGCCGCAGCAGTTGGCGGTACGAGTAGCAAAGAAAAGTCCAACCTATTAGTCGGCCTGGTACCTTGCTACCCTATCTGCGGTCTCTCTGCTACTCTCTTCTACCGCGGTTTCCCTTCTACTCCTCCTGTTCCCCCCCCTGCCCCCATACACCTGTACGGTGTTCCTTCTACCCCTCCTGCTGTTACCCCTCCCCCCATTCCCTCTGACACTACCTGCAGCGGATGCACGGCGCTGTCTACTCAGCTTTGCCTCAGCCTCGTGTCACCTGCCCATGAACTGTTCATCTGCTTCGAGGATTCCCCGGTACCACTTTCCCGTCTGTTTTGCTGCAGTGGGCCACAGTGCGGTCCCAACTCCAAAGACTAAGGGGGAGTCTTCCGTTGATCCCTCGGTGGCTTTGAACACTCTAAGGTCCTCAGCAATGGCCCTAGGCCAAGTCTTGGGCTGCCCGCCTGGTTTCGGGCTCCCCCCACCAGCGATCGTCCCGAACATCAACCGACTGGGCAATCGCCCCTCGTGTTGCCGCACCACAGCCCCCGCAAAGAAGAGTCGCCGTTTACGGATGGTCGTTTCGATACTTTCGCATCGTGTTATCCTGATACAACCTACCCGAGATATTTTTTTCGTTTCCTATACGTATACCGCTGACATGTACCAGGTAGGTATATACCTGGTACAGCAGTAGTATGTGTTACCGCAAAGTTACCGGCTACCTGGTACTGTGGTATACCAGTTCGACCATAAATATAAGGAACCTCCCTTACATTTTTATTATCATCAGACTGGTATACGTTACTGCCATCCCTGCTATGATACACGTTCGAATTTATTTGTATACATCTACTACTGCTGCTATTAATAGTACTATACTGCTGTGCAGTGTGTACGAGTAGGTCGAATATCATACTGGTATAGCTAAAATGAAATGATGTGTGGGGAATGGGAATTTGGAAGCGACTGGCAGAGAAGTGTATGAGGGATACTACTGTTTTACGGAAGGATATTTGGTTTATATAGGAACGGCATCGACGCTGTTTGTCAGAAGGCAAGCATAAAAAATAATAATAATAATAATAATAATAATAATAATAATAATAATAATAATAATAATAATAATAATAATAATAATAATAATAATAATAATAATAATAATAATAATAATATAATAATAATAATAATAATAATAATAATAATAATAATAATAATAATAATAATAATAATAATAATAATAATAATAATAATAATAATAATAATAATAATAAATAATAATAATAATAATAATAATAATAATAATAATAATAATAATAATAATAATAATAATAATAATAATAATAATAATAATAATAATAATAATAATAATAATAATAATAATAATAATAATAATAATAATAATAATAATAATAATAATAATAATAATAATAATAATAATAATAATAATAATAATAATAATAATAATAATAATAATAATAATAATAATAATAATAATAATAATAATAATAATAATAATAATAATAATAATAATAATAATAATAATAATAATAATAATAATAATAATAATAATAATAATAATAATAATAATAATAATAATAATAATAATAATAATAATAATAATAATAATAATAATAATAATAATAATAATAATAATAATAATAATAATAATAATAATAATAATAATAATAATAATAATAATAATAATAATAATAATAATAATAATAATAATAATAATAATAATAATAATAATAATAATAATAATAATAATAATAATAATAATAATAATAATAATAATAATAATAATAATAATAATAATAATAATAATAATAATAATAATAATAATAATAATAATAATAATAATAATAATAATAATAAATAATAATAATAATAATAATAATAATAATAATAATAATAATAATAATAATAATAATAATAATAATAATAATAATAATAATAATAATAATAATAATAATAATAATAATAATAATAATAATAATAATAATAATAATAATAATAATAATAATAATAATAATAATAATAATAATAATAATAATAATAATAATAATAATAATAATAATAATAATAATAATAATAATAATAATAATAATAATAATAATAATAATAATAATAATAATAATAATAATAATAATAATAATAATAATAATAATAATAATAATAATAATAATAATAATAATAATAATAATAATAATAATAATAATAATAATAATAATAATAATAATAATAATAATAATAATAATAATAATAATAATAATAATAATAATAATAATAATAATAATAATAATAATAATAATAATAATAATAATAATAATAATAATAATAATAATAATAATAATAATAATAATAATAATAATAATAATAATAATAATAATAATAATAATAATAATAATAATAATAATAATAATAATAATAATAATAATAATAATAATAATAATAATAATAATAATAATAATAATAATAATAATAATAATAATAATAATAATAATAATAATAATAATAATAATAATAATAATAATAATAATATATATATATTTGGTACTCTTTTGTCCTTCGACATCCACGAATGAACATACTTTTTCTTCTTTTTTTTTAATCATCACTTTTTTTACTTTCCAGCCTATAAAAAAACTCGTAGGAGGTTTTACCCTCAGCGATCTTCTGAACAAGCCGTGGTCACAGGTGTGTCGTCCCTTCTTCCCCCTCGTACGTCCCGTTTATTTTCGTCGCGCATGTAGGGTTCAGCATTCCCACACCGCTCGTCGAATTTCATCGAATGTAGCTAATTCGGGCGCGCTCTCCTCTCGCGCTTTCCGCCAATCAATTTTTTATCCAAGGAAAAAATTCCCTACGAGCACATATACTCGGTGAGACTCGAACCCACGAAATTGATCTTGATAGGCACGCGGACCACCTACCAAGCCACCGGGGACGCCGGCGATAATGGAGGTATGTGCATTATTGTCTTTTTCCGCGACATGCCGTGGCATGCCGTGGCACCACCTGCGGCAAAACCTTCCACGGCATCTTCCACGGACCTCCACGGCATACCGTGGGACCCTATAACCCTAACCCTAACCCTAACCCTATCTCCAACCCTAACCCTAACCTAGGTGCCGTGGACATTGGGGTGGTGCCGTGTGGGGGTTGCCATGACATGCCGTGAGGTTGTCATGGAGTGCCGTGGCGGTAGCCGCGGGGGTTGCCATGGTACTACCCATACATTGTCATGGCAACCCCCACGGCGTGCCATGGAATCTTATGCCACGCCATGGGATGCCGTGGTGATGCTATGGCATGCCATGGGCGGTACCATGGCAATGCCACGGCATGCCCACGACAAGGTCAAATAGTGTTGAATCCTGACTTTTTCTTGCATAAAAAAATGATACCAGGTAAGCGGAAAGCGCGAAAGCGTGAGTTGGCTATACATTCGATGAAAATCGACGAGCAGTGGGAATGCTGAACCCAATGCCCGACAAAAACTAAAGGCACGTACCGGGGGGGAGAAGAGACGACACCTGTGACCACGGCTTGTCCAGAAGATCGTCGAGGGTAAAACCTCCTACGAGTGGGCTGGAAAGTAAAAGTGATGAACAAAAAAAATAAAATAAAAAAATATGTGAATAACCTCACAACCTTCCGTCGGGAGAGAGAGGGTCGCGCCCCCCATCCCACGCTGACCACAAAAGCGAGAGCTTCGGCCGTGATGGCAGTATACATATTACACATACTGACTGGTACACAGCACTGTTAATGGTATAATAACATATGTTAATAGTATAGCAGCATACATACACGTACCTCTTTGTCTTCGGCCTGCCCCGTCCTTGGGGTGGGCCGAGGAAGTCCGCAAGGATCTGCAACGGTCTAGCGACAGTCACACGAACATCGAGCTTCTGACTGAGTAGAGAGGGTACCTTGCGCGGTCCGGCTGGTGGCCTGGTCGCTTTAAGGACCGCGTGGGGTGGTGGTGATGTTTTTTCTTCTTAACCCCGACGCCAAGGAGTTCATCCCTCTGGGCGGGACGGGTACATCACCACAGCAGAGAGCGCTACACGGGCAGTCGGGGGAGGGGAGAGGCTGGCCACAGCGTGGGTATGCATGCACGACAGGAAGGATGGGAATGTCGGCGTTGGCTGGGACGGCTGCACCCAGCCAACGGAAACCAAGGCGCGTACCGGGCTACGAAACGGAGAGCCACTTTCGCCATAGAGAAGAAAAAGAAACAAAAGAAGAAAAAAAGGAGGCGGGGACGAGCCTCACGTCGGCTGGCAAAGAAATCAGCACGCGAGGTTCGTAAGAGACAGAAGGAGGCACTGGTCGCGGTAGCGACCTACAATGTGCGCACCCTGGCTGTAAAGGGGAATAACGGGGACGGACATGACGAGAGTGTACCGGCGAAGGGACGGCAACTCGGCTGTGACTTCATTGGCCTGCAGGAAACCCGGAGGACCGGTAGCACGACGTTTCGTGCGGCAGGGTATCGCGTTTTCTGTTCAGGTCAGGAAACAACAGCTGCTAGGCAAGGGCTGTACGGAGTAGGTCTAGCTGTAAAGGAATCGTTGTGCAGTAAGGCTGTGTACACTCATCAGTTCATTGACGAGCGGCTTATGTCTATGCGCTTTGAGCTGGCTAGCAAATACGAGGCAGTTAATTTCGTCGTCGCGTATGCTCCAACTGATTGTACCAAAGACGTTGGACTGAAACGTATAGCTTCTGGCAGAAGCTGGAGGACTTGGTGGAAAAGATCCCGACGAAAGAGTGTCTGTTTGTACTGATGGATGCCAACGCGCGAACTGGACAGGGTTCTACACTATTTGACCTTGTCGTGGGCATGCCGTGACATTGCCATGGTACCGCCCATGGCATACCATGGCATCACCACGGCATACCATGATGTGGCAATAGATTCCATGGCACGCCGTGGGGGTTGCCATGACATGCCATGGGTAGTACCATGGCAACCCCCGCAGCTACCGCCACGGCGCTCCATGGCAACCCCACCGAATGTCATGGCAACCCCTACGGTACCCCAATGTCCTCGGCACCTAGGTTAGGGTTGGGGTTGGGGGGTTAGGGTTAGGGTTAGGGTTAGGGTTAGGGTTAGGGTGAGGGTTAGGGTTAGGGTTAAGGTCCCATGGTATGCCGTGGAGGTCCGTGGAAAGTTACGTGGTATGCCGTGGAAGATGCCGTGGAAGGTTTTGCCGCAGGTGGTGCCACGGCATGCCACGGCATTGTTGCGAAAAAAGACAATAATGTACACGAGGATGGCACGCTGTTGCGGGATAAGGTGCGAATTCGTGAACGGTGGGGGAGGTTTTACCACAAACTTTTGAACACGAAATCGCTTAAATTCGATTCCACGATCATCGACCTCTTGCCACCACGACCGCTTAAACTGTCGCTCGGAGATGAACCATCCATGGACGAGATGACGGAAAAGCACTTAAGGGGATGTCAAACTGGAAAGCTGTCGGGCCAGATGGTCTCCCGGCCGAACTCCTGAAAATCGACCACCCCGCATTCGCCCAGTGCTTTCACAACATCCTTGTCAATGTTTGGGTAACAGGAGAAGTCCCCCAGCAATGGAAAGACGCGATCATCAAGGTCCTTCACAAAAAGAAGGACCGAACTGATTGCAACAACTACAGAGGGATTTCGCTGGTTGCCCACGCAGGCAAAGTCTTGTTGAAAATCGTCGCGTCGCGCCTCAGCAACTACTGCGAGACCGAGGAATTACTCCCGGAGGAACAGTGCGGCTTCCGCCCCGCACGATCAACGATTGATATGTTGTTCGTCGTGCGCCGGTTGCAAGAGCTTGGAAGACAGAGGAAAATCCCCCTGTACTTGTGCTTCATCGATCTGCAGAAAGCGTACGACTCTGTCGACCGAGAGCTGTTATGGGAAGTACTCACACGTTTTGGCGTACCAACCAAGATGCTGAGAATTATCCGTAATTTCCACGATGGCATGCGGGCTCGCGTGCGTACGGATGACGGCGAGCACTCGGAATGGTTTGATGTCACGCAGGGGCTGCGGCAAGGCTGTGTGCTGTCACCGTTACTGTTCAACGTATTTTTCGCTGCTGCGTTGCACGTCGTACTAGTACGCTTTAGCCATGACGAAGCAATCGTAAGGGATTTGGTCCAACTTAGTGATGCTGGAGTAGCCGGGACGGAGGAGCAGGAGCCGTTGACGTACGTGCGAAGGGCTGTATGGGGCATGTTGTACGCCGATGACGCAGGGATTGTCTCGAAGTCGGCTGAAGGGCTCGCGAAAATGATGACAGTCATCGTGACTGTCTTCGAAGCAGCAGGTCTTACGGTGTCGGAAAAGAAGACAGAGACTATGCTTCTACAAACGCCAGACCAGAAAACCCTCGCACCACCGCTCGTTATCGAAGCAGCAGGCCAGAGGTATAAGCAGACGGCCCAGTTCTTGTACCTAGGCGGCGTTATCCACGAAAATGCTGACCTCTCGCTCGAAATCGACCGACGGATCCGTCTCATGCGAGCATGCCTCAAACGGTTCGGCCCGGAGCTGTATGATAGGACGACCGCCCCCCTTAGCCTGAAAGTCCGAATGCTGAAGGCCGAGGTGATTGAGACCCTGCTCTACGGGTGTGTGACGTGGACCCTCAGAGCGGAACACTTTGCCAAGCTTCGAACGGCTCACCACCAAGTCCTGTTGCGAGTCATTGGCTTCCAACGCCGACTTCGTACTGACCATGCCACCCTCTCGTACGCGAAGGCCCTCAAGATGACACGTTGCGAGAGCATCGAAACGACCATCCGCAAACGGCGTCTCTTCTTCGCGGGGGGGGTGGCACGGCAAAGCAAGGATCGATTACCTAGCCGGGTGATGTTCGGGACGATTGCTGGTGGGGAGAACCCGAGACCTGGCGGACAGTTCAAGACTTGGCATAGATGCGTAGTCGAAGACCTTAGGGAGTTCCGCGCCACCGAAGGGTCAATGGAACTTGCTCCCTTGGTGTTTGGAGTTGAGACCGCACTGTGGCCCACTGCTGCAAAAAAGGCGGGGAAGTGGTACCGGGGGATCCTGGAAGCAGCCGAACGGTTCATGGTGAGGTGGCACGAGGCTGAGGCTGAGCTGAGCAGGCAGCGCCGCGCATCCGCCGTGGGTGGTGTCCAAGGGAATGGGGGGAGGAGGGGCAACAAGAGGAGTAGCAGAAAAACCGACCAAGGGAATGCGGAGAGGGGGGGGAAGAGGAGTAGCAGGGAAACTGCAGTGGACGAAAGTAGGAAGGAGATGGCAGATAGGGTAGCCAGGTACCGGGCAGACTAAGAAGTAGAATATGCCTATACTACTCGTACCACCAACTGGTGCAGCTGGTTCGAACGTGGTCTTCCTGTTGTTTTTGTTTATTTTTATTTCATTTTATTGTCTTCTTTGCGGTGACCCTATGTGATTTTCATTTCTCTTCCTTTCTCCGATTGATAAGCCTTATTGAAGGAGTCGTGTGGCGTGGGTGGATGACGAGCCTGCTCTGCTTGTTTCGTACTGTCTGACGCCGAGGGGCCGGGCATAGTTGACGAACGCTGGACGATGGTGGCAGACAGGGTAGCAAGGTACCAGGCGGGCCAGCAGGGATACCCTGGCTGTGCTACTCGTACCATAAACTGCTGCCGCTACCTGGAGCATGCCTTGTGCTTTGTTTGGTTTGACTGTTATTTTTACCTTGGTTCTTAGTCTTACTCTGTTGACGACTAGTGGTGTTTTCTTCTTTTTTTTTTTTTTTTTTCCAGCTCGTTCTTTTCAAGTGTCTGCCACGTCCCCTACGTGGGGGTACGATGGTTTGTTGCTATACTGAAGTATATACATATACCAGGTATATTTTAGTTTCTTTTTTTTGTTTATTTTCTCTTTCGAATTGTCTTTGTTTTTGTTTTTGTTTTTTCTCTTTGTTTCGTTTTTGTTTCTCTAAGTCATGGAATGTGTCTGTCGTGCCTGTCGTACGCAGTATGATGACATGGCATTGCATTACATACGTGGCAACGTAGTATCTCTGTGGCGTAGCTTTGTGACCACAGAACTTGTATCTCTCTAGGTTTGAAGAATCGGCACGGACACTGGTTGTGCTGGATCTCGACGCGTAGAAAGAACGGTTTAATGTGAAGAAAACAACAACAACAACACAGCAGCACAGCCCGCAAACAAGTTCGGCGAATATAATAAAAGTTGTAAACTATCATACATACACATGCATGCAGTATTAATACTATAAGTCTCTGCTGTTAATACTAATATTACTACTATACTACTACTGCTGTTGGCACAGACCGGCGTCCCCGGTGGCTTGGTAGGTGGTCCGCGTGCCTATCAAGATCAATTTCGTGGGTTCAAATCTCACCGAGTGCATGCTCGTAGGGACTTTTTCTTGCGTAAAAAATTGATAAGGGGAAAGCGCGAGAGCGTGAGTTAGCTACATTCGATGAAAATCGACGAGCAGTGGGAATGCTGAACCCTATGCGCGACAAAACATAAAGGCAAGTACCGGGGGAGAGAAGGGACGACACCTGTGACCACGGCTTGTCCAGAAGATCGTCGAGGGTAAAACCTCCTACGAGTGGGCTGGAAAGTAAAAGTGATGATGAAAAATATATATATATATATATATACAGCAGCAGCAGTAGTTAGTAGTACTTGTCTGTACGCATATCATATATATACCAGTGCCAGGTACTTTTATTATTTTACCAACAAACACTAAAGTTATACAGCAGTACACACAGTAGTAGTAGTAGTAGTGGTTTATTATTTTTTAATATTAATATTAATATTACAACATCACACATTGTCGGATGGCAAGCGTGTCATGATGAAAATAATATAATACCTAATAGTATATTTGATGCCGTACATAACATATATACACTCAGATCACATGTGATACTCGATAATAACAACGTACTCCTGCGAGTATTTCTACTGTGATTGCTGTATTATAATTATATATATATTATAAGAAACTAAGAAAGCACGCCAGCTGTGTGAGTTCAACCGATCGGCAGATATCGATCGATACTCAACTTTGCAAGCTGCGTGAACCGCGCGCGTTTTCCATTATTTCCCTCGCGATTGACTACTACTGGCCATAATGCTCAATTTTCCTTTAATTTTTCTTTGCACAACGACAAACACAATGGTTGTTCTTGGTCCTTAATATTTTTCACTTTTTTCACTAAAAAACAGCAGCAGCATGGTTAATAATAAGTTCAGATTTCAGTTGTTTCGAGCACTTCGTATTAATACTATTACGGGAGACCATAGTTAATAGGACCAAAAAATATTGTTTGTAAAAATAGGTAAATATATAGGTTTTTGTGTGTGCCGTAGGTCCTATTAACTATGGTCCCCCGTAATGCTAATAAATATGTTTTTGTTTCTGATGTCACAGCAGACCCACGGGCGTCCGTCCTTCACGCTGCTGTTCGGACGTGGCACGCTAGCCCTCGAAGCACACTCTCCGCTCTGGTGCCTTCTGCAGACTTCTTGCAAATAAATGCCCAGGTATGATGATGTGTGATATGAGATACCACGTCACGAGCGAGCATATATATAGATGCCCCTTCATACCCAGGCTACGTGGTTCCGATAGCAATATGTGTAGCACGTGCTCGTGCAAAAGTGGTCTTCTACTATCTTCATTGCTACAACCACGCAAGAAGCGGTACGCTCCTTGTTGCTTCTCTTTTCTTTATGGTGTATTTTGGTTGCTGGCGTACGTATGTATGTCGTGTCGGCCGCACCTAGTGCGAAGGCATGGTATTGCGTAGGCTATTAATGCATTACGGTGTGTGTTATCTCTGTGTCGTAGTCTGTGACCACGGAACTCGTGTCTTTCTAGGGTGAAGAATCAGCACGGACACTGGGCTTGCTGGATGTCGACGAGTAGAAGAACGGTTTAATGTGAAGAACACACACACACACACACACCTGAAACGCGCAGCAAGTAAGTATTAATAGTTACAACAGCACACCACGAGTATACCGGTAGTATTTACTTCGAAATAGTAAACCGGAGACCTGTTGTTGCACCATTGATTCTACATATACACCAGCAGCAGTAGAATGTCGTAAACAAGACGTACAGCAGCAGTGTGCACAGCAGTAATAATAGGTATGACGGCAGTCCTGGTGTAGGCTCCATGCCGGCTCCACTGCACAGGAAAGCAAGCGTGGCCGCGGCCGCGTCTGTCTTTGCTGCCGACAGCTGTGTTGCAACACAACGAGCGGATCCGTCGCGGAGTCACGCACACAGGCGGGGTATCTGCGTCAGTCAACATTAATTATTATTAGACCCGAAAGCCTCGCTTGCTTGTGCTTCTTGTTCGCGATGCGGAATCCAACCAAGTCCAAGTGTTGTGTATCGAGCGAGCTACTACTACTATTATATGAACTACGGCATGCTGCAGTAGTAGTAGTGTTCGGTATCGTATCTAGAATTCTCGATATATCATGCGATATTTTCGGGATATATCAATATATATATATCAATATCGAGAATATTCCCGGGATATTTCGATATATCGTATCTTGTAATATATCGCATGATATAAGGTACGATATTACGTGTAAATACACACACCAGGTACAAAACAGTAGTGCATCAGAGAGATCATGTGCGTGTGTGTGTTGGTCCGGGTCCAGATTCCAAATAAAAGCCAGAACCAAACGCATCAAATCAGTATGACAGCACCAGACTTCAGAATTACACTACAGCCCGAATCGCTGAAAGCGCTGAATGATGGCAATTTCACAAGAAGAAGAAGACGTGTTCCGTAGCGGCGCATCCTGGAACTTGTGCATGCCACGACGTCTCCTGGGAGCAGCTGGGCGTGTTATTGTGGACAAAAAGGCCGCGAGGTTTCGTTGAAACTGTGTTTGCCTGCTGTTTCGGGGTGATCTGGCGTGATATCGCATGATATATCGCGATAAAAATCGTGATATCATACATCATATCATGTGATATTGCAAGATACGATATATCGAGATATCGTTCGTATCCATATCCCGAATTTTGGGGGCTAATATCGAGATGTCGTATCCCGTCGAAACAAATCTCAATACCGAACACCACTACGAACCCTTTTTTTTATATTAATAGGACTGCTACTGTTTAGGACTGCAGCAGTCGTCCCGTGTTCGGGACAAGCGGGGGGGCACATATAGTAAACAGGACCAAATATTGTTAGTAAAAATAGGTAAATATATAGGTTTTTGTGTATACCGTAGGTCCTATTTACTATGTGGTCCCCCGTAATAGTTACCAGGTAGATTTTGAGTAATTTGTGTCCAGAACGGGGGTTGTGTCTTCTACCTACTACGTGTATCTACGTCTGTCTATCCCATCAGGAAGTACAACTTTTAGTGATATTCGTAGAATATGGTGTGTACTGTACTATTTATACTGCTGTTGTAAGTCTAGTCTCGTGTTGAAATCTCTCAAATGCAGCACAGCAGCTTTGAAATCTTATATAAAAAGTCAAAATCTCTGCGGCATTCCTCGTGATTTTTTCCCGCGGGATTTATCCCGCGGTTTTGTGTGGGATTCGGGATAATCCCGTGGTCACGTGATGAATGTGAAACCCCATGCCCGCACAAACGCGCCCTCGCAAATTATCTAGCATCCCGGTCCCGCGCCACGGAAAAAAAGTGTAAATCCCGTTCCCACACAAACGCGCCCTGCACAATAAATAGTGATATATCCCGTTCCCGCACGAAAAGAGACAAAACACGACCCCCAATTGAACGTTTTTGAACTTTTGGACAGCTGCAGTTCCTTCTACAACAACCAAGAAGCCACAAACCAACGAATGAAATTGGGACACGTTTCTTATGCAGTATGGCAGGAGGGAGTGTGTCAAGGGCGTGGGGTGCACCACACAGCGGTCGGAGTCAGCAGTCAGCCAGAAATCCCGCGGTCCTGTGATAGATGTGAAATCCCATTCCCGCACAAACACGTCCCGCGGTGGCCACATCCCATACAAATATTACGGGGGTCCATAGTAAATAGGACCGACGGTACACACAAAAACCTGTATATTTCCCTATTTTTACTCACAATATTTGGTCATATTTATTATGGTCCCCCGTAGTAGTGCCGTTTAGTCCCGAAGTAACTGAGTCCCGCGGGATATATATTAGCGTCCGGGAGTCGAAAAGGCGTCCCGAGGAATCCCCTGTCTGATTATTAGGCTTGTGTGAAGGTGTATTATTACCTACCAGGTACCGCACAGCAGTAGCTATATATACGACGAGTAGGGGGAAAAAATCGATCGAATATCCAGTCCAGGGGGATGAATCCTTACAACACTCTTCCCCCCTCTAAACGGCGGAATTTTTTGGGACGTCGGTACCGGCCCTATACGCTGTGACCTACCCGCTTTTCGTTTCAATACCTGGGCAACCAGGGAGGAGGTATATATATATATATATATATAGTGTTCAGGGACGCACCACACGCGCAACCGCTTCAATAAAAGAAACGTTCGACGTGAGATTTCGAACCGGTATCCTGCCGCCGACGCCAAATACTGTGAAGGTGTTACCTTGTGGGCTATAGGGGTAAAATAGCGATCGATTAATTGCCCGCCCCAGGATAATCCTTATAACGGCTGGGCACTTACTTAATTACTTAATTACTTGCTGGCTCTGTCAGTAGCGAATATTATGCTGTCGTCAAAATCAATCAATATGAACGGGGGGGATTTCTCGCTCGTGACAAACTACGTGCAACCTCCGGATAGTTTTGTTTTTGTTTATTTCGAAATATAGACACACCCACCCACTCTTTGAATTATTATTATTGTGTATCTCTGGACAGGTCTGCCTTTTTAAGTCGGTAATCGTAGGTACTGATGTGTGTTGCTTGCTTACCTATAGAAGAAGAGCAGTTTTTTATCCCTTTCGTGCACGCGGAGACTGACACCAAGCTCGTGCGTCTCTGGAAAACCCCTGGTTTTCCACCCAAGATACGCCTTCCAAGTACTACAATACGTTCCCAGTGCCTGAACCCAGGTAATGACCGGGCGTTCAACCTCATACAAAGCAGTATATCGTAACAGTTAACTTCCTATATAAATAATTCAGCTTCAGATTTTGTCTTCGCCATACGCGGAGTGTGTATATATATACCCTGCATCAAAATCAGGCCATATAAAAGATAAATCCGTAGTATGCGCGATCGAAGTATCACTAGTATCAGTAGTATAGTATAACAGACACACAGCAGCTTGCAGAGATAGATGAGTTTGGACGAAAAAAACTCGAATCACAGCTAGCTAGCTGCTGTTGTTTTTTAATTCGATAAATGTACACTGGATTGCAGCAGTATACTGGCCGAGCGAGGCGAGTAACGGGGCGAAACGAGGAGGCCGAGCGGCCGAGCATTGCCCGACCAATCGGCTTCCCCCGGCTCGTCACGGGGGGGGGGCGCTGGAAGCGCCGCCGGAGGCCAAGGAAATAAGCTTTTTCGTGTCATTTCCCGTCACGATCGGGGCTCAAAACTGCAATGGCCGGGGGGGGTGGTTGCGGTCATTGACAGAGAAAAAAAAACAAGGAAAAAATCAAGAAAGAAGGGCATGCAGCGTGTGCCGCGAGGATGTGACGATCTTTTTATTTTATGATACGAGTATGTTACTCATACTGGTTTTGGCTCAGGTGCATTATTGAACGCTCTGGTACTGCTACTACTACTACTACTACTACTACTACTACTACTACTACTACTACTACTACTATTACTACTACTACTACTACTACTACTACTACTACTACTACTACCACTACTACTACTATACTAATAGTATGTAATGTTTGATGTTGCTCCATCACTCCCACCCTTGGGGCACGCGAGGAGGTAGGGTCCCAGCACCAAACAAAACGCAATAAGGCACAAACAAGAAACAAAAATGAAAACAGAAAAATATCTCAGAAAAGAAGGAACGACAAAAAAGTAGCCGGTATCAGGTATCAGGTACTCAACGCAGCAGAAAAAGAAACTAATAAACATGAAACAAGCAGACGTAAGGAGCGTGTTCAAAAGGGCCAATACAGCCGAGGGGTGGCGGTGAGCTCCCCTCTCCTCTCTCCTCCCGAAAAGCGTTTCCGCACTAACATATGGCGTGATTCTTAGACGCCCGAAATATATATACTAACATTTTTGGCGAATATACTGGCCGGCTCAATCAGTAGATTACTACTGCCAGTACATATCGTGCCAGTGTCCAGCCCTACTTATGGGCGTTGTTATCGGAGATTTTTTTTTCTTTAGTTGCCACATTTTGTAGAATAATTTCTAGATACGAGTGTGGAATTTGACAGAGGGCAAACTATCAGGAAGAAAGTAAAATTTCACAAAATTGGAAACTATCTCACAAATATGGAAAAAAAATCTTTTTCGATAACAACATGGTCTTTTCGTTACGCTCGTACGTATTTCATGTATATACGTGGTACCTGGTATTATGTACGTACGTACTCAAACGATCGTACGAGCTGGTCCCAAGAAGATGCATAAGATTCCGCTTTCGGGTAACAATAAGGGGCCATATTAACGGGGAACGCTAAATTTCGTTATTTGGAAATGAAATTTCAATTTCAATCAATTTTAATTTGAATTCGAAAAAAAAATGTGTTAATATCCTATCGGGAAACGGCGCATTCATTGTCAAACAAAAAGGAATTCGAAACAACCCGGAATAACGCACCGCGTCACACAACGCCCAGCGGACAAACAGCGACGAGCGTAGACGAGAGCGAAGGTTTGCGTTGTCGCGTGCGCGCCGCCGCCAGCATTTGTTTCTTTTTGGTGGCGTAGGATAGGAAGCTATCACTCTCAGGATGTCTTCGATGGGCGGAGAGAGCCCTCAAGCGCCACGTGCGGAACAGCAACGGTGATTCAGTTATCGAGGTCTCGAGCATATCCTCTGTTTTTTTGCTCGTTTGCTCGGTTTTCGTGATGGTTGGCCGATCGAGCAGGCCGAAAATTGGGCTTTCGGCCGCGATGATTTATTTTGAGGCGCCCCCGCCGGGGGACGATGTGCTATGGTCTGTGGCCGTGGGCGCGGCTATTGCTCCGATCGCCTGTCGTTGAAGTTCGCGTTTTAATAATGCCGCATACACAAGGGGAACATCTTTCAACTCGCCGACCTTCTAAGGATATCAAACCCCCGCTGC
The DNA here is from genome assembly GCA_031763025.1 of Macrocystis pyrifera. Classification (NCBI taxonomy): domain Eukaryota; class Phaeophyceae; order Laminariales; family Laminariaceae; genus Macrocystis; species Macrocystis pyrifera. The sequence goes on along the minus strand of JASSKH010000005.1, from coordinate 482,224 downwards.
TCGTACATCCCCACGAGTAGAGTACTACGGTAGATGGTCTACTTCCTCACTAGTCTTCTTCTCCTCACTGTGTCAACCCTTCCCAGGCTGCCTTCCTATAGTTCCACCAACTGCACCCGTCATCATCTCTATGCACCTCTAGCCCATCCCCGCTGTCCAAGCATGCCAACCATTCAATACCTCTCCGCAAACCCCAGATTTCCTCCGTTCAATCCTCTACTTGTTTTACTATGGCGTGCGCCAGTTAGTTGTAGTGGTTCGCGAGATATGAGAGGGATTGGTTGCAATATGACTTCCCCCGATATGTATCATCTGTCATCTACCAGGACTTGTGATGGAGTAGCGTAGCATAGCATATCATATCATATATATCGTATTGGAACGTGCACACAGCAGTTGGGTCCTTGTTTCGTGGGAAGAAGCCCAGCAGCCCCTCTTCACATACTCGTTTTTTTTATTTCTTGCCTCTCGCTCGTTGGGGAGGCGATATTTCATAGGGGTTTTAGTTTTCTATAGTAAAATCAGTATATATGTGTACCTGGTATATATTTTCAGGCCGTACATCAGTAAATACGACGAACAATTCGACACTAACGTATTAAAATGATCGCATCAAGAAAGGGAAGACGTCTACTCGTATGTCACTCGTTTTGCTCTGTTTGCTGTACAAGGCTGTCGAAGGGAAAACGCCAGCCAAATTACTAGAACAATTTATTGTGTTTTTGGAAACTGTTGATTGATCTCTAAAGGTATAGGCGCAGCTGGCACGGGAACGCGTGGTTGACTCCAGACAGTAACACGGAACTCCTCTTATATTATATCCGAGCTGTCGAGTGACAGCTCATGCATCGTATGCAGATTATTATTCAACATGACGCGGGAATAAACCTCCCGTTTATCCCCCCGAATATCCGACTAAATATCCCTCTCCTATAATCCTATGTCAATATATGGAACTCCCTAATATTAGATGTAACGTCTCCGTCGTGTTTCTGAGCACAATCAATATCCCCCCTGCTCATTATACACGACCATACTTTAATATCCCCCCAGCTCTGTACACTACAATGTACGACTCCGCTGGGTGGAAACATCTCAATATTATGACCAACTCAAACGAAATTCAGAAACATAATTTCACTCCAGAACCAAAAATCAAACTCTCAATTTCCAAAATACTATCTAAACTCTCCAACTCAGAAAACATTTTCTATGGACCGCACACGCCCCCAGGCGCTTCATAGTCTCTCTTCAACCTTATCCAAAAAAATCTCCCTCTATTTCATGAGGAATTAATGCAAATCATATAAAACATCACAGTAGTCATACTCATCAGAATAAAAATTAAGCCAAGAAAATAAATGCCAGAGATCGCAAGGAACCCCGTTCCCTCGGACAAGGGTCTCCCCTTGCCCCCTACTCCCGCCATAGATACACAGATAGCGACGGTAATGCGAGATAGCATACATTCCTTCGCTTGAATTTTATTTGACGTGGGGACTACTCGAAAACACCAAAAACTCTCGAAATCCATCACCAGGAACGAAATGGTATCATCCTCGGAATTAGCCAGGGAAAAACGGCAGCATCTTCGGATTTATACGTAGTTCACACAAATCCTTCACTCAAAAATAACATAAAACCTTCCACCTCGGAAAAACCGTGTCAAATATTCATCAGAAAATCCCGGTGGTAACGAAACACCGTGTTGTTGAGCGGCTTTGTCAAGAAGTCTGAATGCTGTTTCTCCGACTCTACATGGGTAATAACAAACTCCCCCTTAAAAATAAGCTCGCGCAAAAAGTGGTGTCGTACGTCGATGTGCTTCGAATTCGACGTGCACACTGGATTTTGTGCCAGGTGCCTTGCCCCCTCGTTATCCTCGAAAACCGTAATGCATCTCTCCCCAAACCCCGGAAAAATAAAACTCCATACATAGCGCATGAACATTGCCTCCTTGATGGTGTCTGCCAGTGCTACATATTCGGCCTCAGTGGTTGAGAGTGTGACGCATTTCTGCGTCCTAGAAAACCAGCACACACACGCCCCAGCACACATGATGGCCCCACCGGAAACTGACCTCCTGTCAGTGGCTTTGTTGGCATAGTCTGCATCTGCAAACGCTACCAGCTCAAGCCCGCTACCCTTCTGGAACGTAATGCCGAAATCACTCGTAGAAAATACATACTCTAAAATACCGACTGCTGTCTTCCAGTGTACTTCCCTCGGCCTATTCGTGTACCTCGCTACCGCCCTCACCGCGTTCGCAATATCTGGTCGTGTTTGGTTCGCAAGCCACATCAAGCACCCCACCAACTCGCGGAAAGGCCAATCACCCACGGGTTCATTCTCGTCAAACTCCTCGAGCTTCACACCAGTCGAAAGCGGGTTATTCCTCCCAGAACTAACACCGAACCTCGCCGCGGTATTTTCAGCGAACGCCTGCTGCGAAATCGTCAAAGTACCAGCATTCCAATCCCTCGAAAAACAACAACCAGCATACCACCGCAACTCGCCCAGATTGTTGATCGGAACAAGGTTGTTCAGGTCGTCACAGAACTGATCGCATCTAGCCTTGAGTCCTACAGCAAAAATATCATCCACATGAACTACCGTTACAATGGAGACAGAGCCCGACTCGACCAACCTCATGACACACGCGTCAGCGGGGCTCTGCTCAAATCCTAGACTCTTCATGTGAGTGAGAAGGTGGTTGTGCCACGACCTCGACGCTTGCTTCAAGCCGTAGAGACTGCGATTCAACCTGACCACCTTACCAGACATTTCGCCGCAGCCGGGAGGTAGTCGCATGAATACATCCTCATCCAAACTCGACTGCACGAACGCCTGCTCAGCATCAAAATGACACAAATCCAAACCCAACTCGCACGCAATAGCACCCAACAAACGGAAACAAGACGCTGCAGGCGTCGGAGCAAAAGTCTCAAAGAAATCAATACCCTCACGCTGCTTGAAACCTCGTGCCACCAGCCTTGCTTCCGCCCGCACCACGTCACCATGCTCGTTGGACTTCCAGGCGAACACCCACTTCGCCGAGATGACGTTGAGCCCCTCTGGTTGCTACGTCGCTCCAAATGTCCCCGCGTCCGCCAGCCCATGGTACTCCTTGTCCATCGCCTGTCTCCAGATGGCCGAATACTCGTCCGCACACGCTTCAGCATACGAGTTCGGCGTCGAAAGCTCGCTCGCCGGGCGTGTGGGAAGGGGAGGGTTCTCGCGCGGTGGGGCTTGGTGGAAAAGTACATGGCCTATACCTTCCCGCGCTGCCATCAACGACAGCAGCCCATGCCCCATAGCCTCGCGGTTCCGCGCAGTCTCCCCTCTTGTCCGCCCCCTCAGCACATCTCCACCTTCCGGGTGTCGCCCAGCTTCCCCCCTGGCCCGATCACCCTGCACACCGCCACCACCCTCCTGGTGTCGTGCGGTCTCCCCCCTAGTCCGCCCCCTCTGTACAGCGCCACCGCTCTCCTGGTGTCGTGCAGTCTCCCCCCTTGTCCGCCCCCTCAGCACATCGCCATCCCCCGGGTCCGGGATATAATAACCCAGTGCCCGGGCAGCACGCTGCGAAAGCTGTGGCTGCGGTGACTGCTGCGGCGGCGACGGCGATGATAACGGCGGCGACGGCGGTGGCGACGGCGGCGGCGGTGACGGTGGCTGTAGCGGCGGCGGTGACGATGACGGCGGCAGCGACGGCGACGGTGACGGCGATGGCGGTGGCGACGGCGACGGCGGCGGCGGCGGCGGCGGCGGTAGCGGCGTTGATGACGGCGGTTGCGGCGGCAGCAGTGGAGATGGGGACGGTGGCTCGGGCCATACGTCGGGGCCCCTCAGAGGCTCCGGCGCACCCGGCGGCGGTGGCGACGGCGACGGCGGCGGCGGGGAGCTCTCCTCCTCCGAAGGCAGTAACCCCACAAACGGTTTCCTCGGGTGTTCCCAAGTGACGTCACGGGAGAACGACCTTCGGCCAGACATCAGCAGGATCTTGCTGCAGTCAGCTGCGTGGTGGTTGCCGCCGTTGAGGTAGAAGCAAGCCTCCGCCTTCGGCTCGGTCTTCAGGGTCCTCCTGACGTGGTGGAAGCCCGGCTTCAGAAACGGGAGCAGCCGCGCAAACGGTGGTCTCCCGTAGAATTTTCGGTACGGCGAGTGCATTTCCGGCTTGTCCCTTACCCTCGCCGTCATGTTGATCACATCGCTCGCGTACACGCTTGACTCAGCCCAGAGGGGCTGCGTCGCCGGCATCCTTGCATCGCCGAACAGGCGGGTGGCCTCCAGGCGGGACGCCATTGCAAGCTCCAGCGTCATGGCGATCCGTCGCTCGACCACCCCGTCATGCTTTGGAGAATCGACGGGCGTGTACTCGCGGCGGATGCCGTGGTGGTTGAGCAACTCCACGAACTCCGCCTTGGTGAACTCGGTGCCGTTGTCCGAGCGAAGGCACTCCACGATGGACGGCACACCCTTCGCGTTGATGTCGGCCAGGAAACCAGCGAAGACCTTCGGGACGTCGGACTTCCGCTTCAAGAAATACGGCCATCCCAGTCGCGAGTAGTCGCCGACGATCATCATCAAGTATGACGCACCGCCAGCAGACGTAGGCTGTTGTCCCGACAGATCCACGAACAGACGCTCCAGAGGCCTGGTAGAACGGCACTCGGTCGTCCACGGCACCGCCATCCTCCTCCCGTTCGCCTCAGAACACCCAGCACACGGAACCAACTCCCCAAAAACCTTAATGTCCATCTGACGTGCCGTCTCACGGAGAGTGTCAGCATGGGAGTGGGCAAGGGCAACGTGAAGGTCGTTAATATCGATCCTCCTCATTTTTCCAGGAGCCAAAACAGCGGCAGCAATCGGGGTCTCTACAATCCGCGTGGCGTCTACGTATGAATCCGCGTCCCTACGCACGAAAGACAGCTGTCCATTCAACGTGTGAGCTCCCTGAGCATCAAGTGTCACCGGGCATTTCAACATTACTGCATGAAGCGAAAATAAGTTGAAGCGAACACCGGGTACGTGTGCTACGTCCATCAGCCTAACTTGAACGTGACCCTGAAAGCTGTGCATCACAATTGGAATCTGGCCGAAGTACTCTATCTTCAGTGACCTCATGTCACCGACCACCAAACGGCTCTTACCAGGGGGAGGGGGAGTACAGTTTACCATACCAAAAGGGTTGCCAGTCACATGAAAAGTTGCTCCCGAATCCGCTACCCACTCTTCTCTCCCATTAACCCAAAACAAAGCATCATTCGCCTTGCCTTGGTGCGCAAACTGCGCGGTGAGGAGATGCGGATCGAACGTAGGCGTAGGGTTGCCGTTGTTCGCTGGGCCATGTTTCTGAGCACAATCAATAGAAACCCTAAGAAATAATAGAGTTTTTTCGCGGAAATCATTGTTTTTCGCACTTTGGCTTTATAGAGTTGGAAAACGAAATTTGGTACAGTATATATTTTTGTTTTCGTGAGGCAGGTAGAGAGTCAAGAGTTGCCGAAAAAAAAAAAAAAAAAACAGGAAAATGTATCTCAAGAATACCCCCAAAAAACTCAACAGAGTCCACCTTGTAGTTTTCTTCGTCTGGTCCATGACGCACACTGACATTTTTTTTGGCGGACGCCCCGCACAGGCGTGTGTGCGCGGCTCCTCAGCTACATCAGGCAGCCCGTCGCAGAGGTTCGTAAGCACTTCAGAATCTGAATCAGCCGGTGCCACCCTACTGGTGGTGGTTGCTCAAAAGACTCAGCTCGCAGCAGACAGAAAAGAACATGCCACATATAGTATGAAAGAACGTGACACTCAAGGCCACAGTGTCGATTATCGGTCTTTGTCCCTTTGTCCAACAGGACAGGATGAGAAGGAGAGGAAAAGAGACGTGAAGTAAAGTGAGATGTGCAAGGTCGATCGATCACGGAGCTCTCAAGTCTCAATATTAGACTATTAATACTAGTACTAATACTATATACTGCTGTAGAGTACTCAAGATCCCCAGCATGCGGTGAAACTATTAATATTAATAAAACTAGAACAAAAAACCTTGGCTGGCCTCGAAACGGTATTTCGGGTTCTGTCGCATGTAAAACCCCCGAGATAACTGATCCAACGGAGTTCCAGCGCATACAACTGAACCGGCAGACCGCACTGCTTGTGTTCATATTCATACTGCCATAGCACTTTGTACTACTGCTGGGGCCTACTCGCTACAGGCGACGATGATGCCGATCAGACACTCGCGGTATAGACTGCCTGGTACTGGCTACTGCTGAGTAGCATGGCAGCTATCCTTAATGAATTTCGTTTCAACACTCTTGAGAACCAAGACGCGAAAAAAAAGTGCGAAGGAGTTAAGTAGTATTAATACGTCTCGCCTGTCGCTAGAACTAGCTCGTATTACGGGGGACAATAGTAAATAGGACCTACCGTCCACACAAAATCCTATATATTTACCTATTTTTACTAACAGTATTTGGTCCTATTTACTATGGATCCCCGTAATAGTAACTTTTTTTTTTCGTAGTCCGATTTCCAGTTCCTAGCTGAGTTTTACGAGCTTAATTTAATACTACCAGGTACTGCCGTATGCTGTATGATATAATACCTTGTATCATATGTACAAAATTCCCCCTCGAGATTGTGGTTGACTTCAAACCACGGAGGAGATGTCGCAAACTGACAAGGGACAACAGCACAACAACACAGCAGGCGTCCGTTCCTCGTACCAGCCTCTCGTCGTACGCAGCACGGGGCAAGAATGAAGAAAACAGAAGGGGGGGGGAGCTACTACAAATGAAAAACGACGTACAGGCAGCACGTACGCTACTGTAGCCAACGGGACTCTATGGGGGATGGCCCTCATAAACGGCACCGGGAGGAAGGGGGGGGGCGGGCTGCATGATGATAACATCTTTTGGTCATTTTAGGTGTGGGAAGTATGAGTGCGAGTTGAGCTGTGGAGCTGGACAGCAGTGGTGGTGGTGGTGCATGATTAAACACCTGAATTGGTGTAATGAGCAGCATAAGCGGCGTAACATCTGACTGACGTGCAATACAGAGTACGAGTACACATATTAATATTAACAGTAGACTACAGTATTAATATTGACATCAATAGTAGATGACGTCCAGAACAATCCGCGAACCGTTTCAGGGCGCAGCTGCCGAAACTAAACAATAATTCCACAAATAAGGACGGAACGTGCGAATCCTCTGCCCACACTTGTTGCGTCCACAATGCAATTTACCGTCTGCGCTATGATGTGTACACACTGCTGTATGTACGTTATCGTATATCTGAGATCATTACTGAGTACTCCTACATGCCCTCCCGAATAACCCGAACCCTTTCAGTGGGGGCAAGCTCCAGTCATACGTTGCAACTGCCACGGCAAGAGGAGAGAAGCAAGAGGAGCAAGGAGGCCGAAGAGCTTCAGGAGAGGAAGGCGACAACACAGCAACAACAACTGTTTAACAACGGGTGTGCATAATAAGCTTCTGGAAGATGGCGAAGGGCGTGAAGAAGAAGCAGAATGTGATGACCGTTTCTCTCAGTAAAAAACACTTCTCGGCGGGCGGTGTGGCCAGGGGATCCGTGAACCTCCAGGCCAACGTGGTGAGAACGGTGAATCTATCATATTAATAGTAAGATGGTTAGAACCGAACACATGCCAGGTACCAGCTATAGTTCCAAGCACAGCTGCTATAAAAAGGCAGCGGAGCTGAAAAGGCAACGACGCCGTCCTTCCGAAGACATGTCATTGATAAGATCAAGCGCACGCACAGCAGAGGCGTTCTACGATACGGAGAGATTCACCCTTATTTTTCTGAGGCTCCTCATTCGACCTTAAGGAGCTCCATACCTCACACGAAAACTGACTTCCGCTAAAAACCAAATGCTTCCCGATGAATCATCCCATGGCCCAAGTATAGAAAAAAACATTTTTCGAAACGAGGTTTGAGATTCCCGACGATTTTGGGTTTAAGAAGCCCCGTCATTCAGAAAATATTTTAGCGGAAATGCGCTATTACGGGGGGACGATAGTAAATAGGACCTAATATTTTTAGTAAAAATGGCGAAATATAAAGGTTTTTTTTGTGTATACCGTAGGTCCTATTTACTATGGCCCCCCGTAATATTAATACCTCTATCGCAGAACGCGTCAGCACACAGCAGGTCTACACAAGCAGAACAGTGCGACGACTATATTATATCACAGTATATTATATAGTATTAATAGGAAGCGCGTCCAATAGGGTCGTTTTTCTGGGAGTATATATCAGTGACTGCCTGGTATGGGCTACAGTGTATTAATACAGTAGCTACCTGGAATACTATGGTATATGTGTAGTCCTCGGTGAGAGAGGGGGATCGTGGGGTGGATGCAAGGCTCACCCCCGGCTGGGTGATCTATCGGTAGTGTACCCCGATAATCCAATAGATAACAGTTTTACATAATGCTGTATCTGGTACACTATGGTACACACATGGTACACACATCGCCCACAAGCACGCGGGTTGAGGTGCGCAGGCAGTATGTGGAGCTTGCAAGTAATATGCATGTGACTTTGGTAGGACGTAGGTATGCATGATGGCGGCCGTTTGACGTACACCAGGTCAGGTAGCAGGTGCATGTACGACGTACACGTTTTTTTGTGTTTTGGTCTTTATCATTAATAGTGTAGTTATCCTATTTCGTTGTGCACCAGACAGGACGGCAGGAGCTTGATCGTGCTACTTACTGAGTTTTGAGTATTGATAGTACGCGCCTACTAACATAATACGATTAATATCACACCCCAGGTGTATTATTCCAGAAGAAATCAGACATACTCTTGTGCGTCACTTCGGTTTTGATTCATCTGACTACTGCTGCTCTGCTTTTGTTCTGGAGAGTTCTTGGCTTTCTTCTGTTCCTCAGTCTTTTTCGGAGCAACACTACTCCACATTGTCGGATGGCAAGCACAAAAATAATAATTGTGTCGTAGATATAGAAGATAGATATATACCTTTTGCACAGATAGGTTTCCTTTGTGTCCGGGTATTTATTATTTCAGGAACGTTTTGATTGATCAACGGTGAAGGCGCATGCTGCACATTGGCGGATGGCAGTCCTAACAACAACTAATAATAATAATAATAATTGCATCGATCAAACAATCAAGCAATCAATGAAGCAATCAACCTCGCGTCTTGATGCCATCAGTATACCACTGTTGGTACCCCACATTTCACCGCTGTGGTGTAGGTCAACGTACTTTAGCGCTTCCTTTGCGGTAGTGTTAATACCCTCAAACTTTTCATAGTGTGTACTGCTGTGCACCACTATATTGTAGTGACCAATAAAGAACAAGTAACGTCGGTAAGCATGGCACGGCAGGGTGTGGAGGAGCGGGGCGGGGGGGAGGGGGTGACGACAAAGGATGTTGACTAGCCGAGCCTTCACAAGCACCGTACGCATGCTTCGTCTGCCGTGCATGACATGAGTACAGTCTTCATGCGAAACGCCTCCTGAGCACCTCACGGCGCTTCGCACTTGGTGCGAGCAATGTCTGCCTGGTCGGTGAAAACCCGACGTGCTCCGTCCCGGCATTGTAGGGATGTAATAATCTAACGGCCATACGACTACGGCCATGCACGGCATGAGCACACCAGGCCGTTGCTGATCCAGCCGTTACGGAAATCGAATAGAGTGGAGGGGAGGGGGGGCGGAAGCAGAGCCCTTGTCGGTAGCGAGAGTTGAGAATCCACTATTACGCGGGACCATATTAAATAGGACCAAATATTGTTAATAAGACTAGGTAAATATAAAGGTTTTTGTGTGTACCGTACGTCCTATTTACTGTGGCCCCCCGTAGTAAAGTATACTGCTACCAGGTAATAATGCTTTTATTAATAGCACTACACTAGAGCAGTATAGCACGTGTGATAGGATAACGCACCGGGTGATAGTATGTCACAGGCGGTGGTAAGATAACACACCCCCTGGTTAGTGTTTCCGAAGAGGTTTATTCCTCCACGCCTCACAAGGTAACCCACACGCAACCAGAACGTGGCTGCTCTGCCCATATCTGGTCCGGACCTCACCAAAGACGTAACTGGTATCGCTCAGTATGTATATATACCTGGTACAGTATGTAGGCATTTGCACACTCTCAGTTGTTGATAAAAACAGCTCCTAAATTTGTCGGAGGGAGTGTGGTACGTCATCACACGTGTTAATATACGGTAATACTAATACGTTAATACCATAACTGCCGCACTAAACTATACTTTCAGTACTAAACTATCAATATATTGCCACTACTATTACAGTAATAATATTGGTAATAACTATAATGAATTATGATGATGGTGATTTACATAACTGCCGCACTAAACTATACTTTCAGTACTAAACTATCAATATATTGCCACTACTATTACAGTAATAATATTGGTAATAACTATAATGAATTATGATGATGGTGATGATGTTGTAGTCGCGGTATACATGAAGACAATAAATAAACCGAAGCTGATATGTATATATATATATATACACGTGTACAGCTGAACGCAACAAGGCAAGACAAGGCAAGACCAGACAAGACCGTGCCGAACCGCAACGCAACGCACCGCACCGCTGACGCCGCCCCAAACGCAGGAAGAAGACGGCAGATCACAGGAAAACCACATCATCACCCTCACGCTCATTGGCAGGGCCATCACACGCACGGTACTCGTTCTTCGCTCGTCAGTGATGACGGCCGAGTCGGAAGGAGGGGGGGTTACTTCGCGCGTAGATGAGGACCAAAAAGACATCATCTCGTACGACATTCAGCTGGCGACCCTCCAGAGGAAAGCCGTCCCAGGAATCCAGAGCTTCCCCTTCTCACTGGTGGTGCCTCCGGGCTTGCCGCCCTCAATGCAGGTACATCATCATCGGTATGTATGATGCGTTCGATCCAACTCGTCGTAGGTGCATAAGAGGGAAGTAAGAATCTGCGCGCATGATTGGTTTTGTTTTCTGTTTTCGCTTCCCTTCGGGAGTGTTTGTGTGTGAGTGATGACAACGTTCAAGCTCATTCTCTGTGAGTGATCACAACGTTCAAGCTCATTCTCTGTGAGTGATCAACGTTCAAGCTCATTCTCTTTGCGTGATCAACGTTCAAGCTCATGCTCACAGTACACACACGTTATTACTGAGGATGGCGAACGCAACCCTATAATAATCCAATCAATCATGAAATATCAAAGACGCTTTGGAGGAGACAGGCCGCTCGCCCTCTCGCACGAAAGCTATACAGCAGTAGACCTGGGGCATTATCATTAGGGGTTAGGGGTTAGGGCCCAGAGACATTGTCATGACCCGCCGAAAAAGAGCTGTGTACTACGGCTACTGTGGCGACTAAGTATATTGAAACTACACCAGGCTGTTTGAAAATGTAAGGCGCATTCCGATGGCCACAATGTGTACAAAAGTACCTTATAATTTCGATCAGACTGATAGTACATTATCAATAGGAGACTGCGATTTGACCGGCCCCCTGACTGACCGCCCCTGTACACCAAAACGTAGTAGTGATAGCACATATACAAGGATTTCGTTTATGGAGGCATTCGGACTCGGGGTGAGGCCAGCTAATATCCATGGCGGTTTTGTGCAGCTGAAGAACACGCCCACCAACCGTTACACAAAAACGAAAGGCGTAAGTACCGATCAGCGAACGAAAGGAAATCGGTCAATGTTTACTTACTACCTGGTACTATCAATATATTGATAGTATAGGGCCTGCAGAGCGCGAGACCTTGACCCACGATCTATCGTATATTACCCCCCCCAGAGACCGTGATACGCCCAAATCGACCGTTCTCCGATCAGTCTAGTCTTGACCTGGTAGCAGATTTAGGCACGATCGCAGCTCTGCCCTCGTACACGTTTTTCGTATTCGTTTTTCGTGTTGGGTTAAGTCGTGACTGGTGCCTATTTAATCGTATTACCCCAATGGCTTTTTTTGTTTTCGCTCGCCACCCGAAAGAGTGCATATACTCAGCGAAGAGCATCTCGATCCAATACCTGATACTGCTTTGTTTTGTAGCAGGCTCGTCTCAGCGGCGTGGATGGGCCCACGTTCCAGAGGGTATGTTTTTTATAAACACTTCGCTCGAGATTTTTGTCACTCTGATAAAACAAAATGAAACACACCCCAGGAAAAATGTTTTGTATCGTATTAGGTGGCCCGCCGCGTGTAATTGTCTGCGCTTGAGTCGATACCCGGCATACAAACAGTACGAGTCCGTATGTATGACATTATTTTGACCAAGCGTTCATTACAGTAGGACCTGGTGCTGTGGCGGTCTGTCATCGTTGTGGCGCTACTAGTGTATTAATACGAACAATGTCACTATTAATATAGTTAATACGAGGCACAAAACTCGTTGCCGCCTTCAAATTGGTGCAGCGGCGCCACGTTATGGCCCTTGTCCCCTCGCATCACAAGGATATACAGCAGTGATTAAAATAGATTGAACTTGATTATTGTATGGGAGCTTTTAGCTTTACTTGCCTCAACCACAAAGAAATCAGCTTTTTTAGTGCATATTTCCCGAGTGTGTCCTTGTACAGCAGTAGTATTAATAGTAATAACACATCTCGGTCCTTTCGAAGAAAGCGTACAGCTCTCGCAGTACTCTCACGCGCCCTCTCACTCCGCTTCTACTCCTATACTGCTGCTGCTGCTGCTGCTGCTGCTGTAGTGAGTGGTGGTAGTGTTACCCTGTTAACAATAGCTGCCAGATGGTCGACAGTTGTGGGGCAACTTTCGTAATTTTTCGCGTTATGGTTTTGAGGAAGGCATCACCCACCAGCTGCAATCGGTCTCTACTGCTGTAGCTCCATACTGCCGTACACTCACGCAACATTGATTGTGATATGTCAGATGCACCTCCGAAATCTCACAACTCTTTTGGCCAGCAGTCAGCAGACAGACAGACGCAGAGTTTCTAGAAAAAAAAAAAAAAAAAACTTGCCGAAACAACAAACAGGGTGGCCGGAGCCTCGACGGCAGGTCGTGCTATTAATACTACAGCAGTATATGTATGTGCGTGCAAAGAGTCAATATCAGGTGTGAATACTGCTGTTATTAATAGTATTTTGATATTACGGGGGGCCATAGCGAATAGGACCAAATATTGTTAGTTAAAATAGGTAAATATATGGATTTTTGTCTGTACCAGAGGTCCTATTAACTATGGTCCCACGTAATGGATGTATCATGAATCTGCCTGCGCTAATGAAAATGCAATGACGGAGAGGCCCTAACCCTACAATTACGGGGGTCCATAGTTAATAGGACCAAATATTGTTAGTAAAAATAGGTAAATATATAGGTTTTTATGTATACTTTTAATAGCAGGCACTTGGTTTCCCATCTTACTATTACGGGGGTCCATAGTTAATAGGACCAAATATTGTTAGTAAAAATAGGTAAATATATAGGTTGTTATGTATACCATTTTTTTTTTTTTTTTTTTTTTTTTCATCATCACTTTTACTTTCCAGCCCACTCGTAGGAGGTTTTAGCCTCGACGATCTTCTGGACAAGCCGTGGTCACAGGTGTCGTCCCTTCTCCCCCCCGGTACGTGCCTTTAGTTTTTATCGCGCATAGGGTTCAGCATTCCCACTGCTCGTCGATTTTCATCGAATGTACAGCTAACTCACGCTCTCGCGCTTTCCGCTAATCAATTTTATGCAAGAAAAAGTCCCTATGAGCATGCACTCGGTGAGACTCGAACTCACGAAATTGATCTTGATAGGCTCGCGGACCACCTACCAAGCCACCGGGGACGCCGGGCTTAGGTCCTACTAACTATGGACCCCCGTAATAGTAAGATGGGAAACCAAGTGCCTGGTATTAAAATCACCATGGCCGGAAATATAAGAATCGTTAAAAAATTAATATGAAGACCGAGTGGTCACTATATTTACCCCCAGAATGGTACCAGGAATATAGTATTACGTAGTACCACAGACCAGGAACACAGCAGTTCTCGTAATACACGTGGTTCAATGACAACTACTATTACGGGGGTCCATAGTTAATAGGACCAAATATTGTTAGTAAAAATAGGTAAATATATAGGTTTTTGTGTATACCATAGGTCCTATTAACTATGGACCCCCCGTAAATATCAATAATGCTATTAGGGGGGACCATAGTTAACAGGACCTACGGTAGAGACAAACACCCATATATCGCCATATTTTTACGGGTCCTATTTACTATTTACTATGGCCCCCCGCAATATAAGCCTACGTACTCTGGTAGGTTCGTTGGTTGAAATTTCTTTTGGTGAGCTTTGACTCTGACCATTATTATAAGTACCAGATTCTGCTGTACCGGCGCAAAGGAACGCGAGTATCCCTTGCTATTCTATATTGGGATCAACTATACACGTATATACGTATATACCTGGTACATCGTATGAACCACAGCAGTATTAATAGCTGGAAGGGGTGAAACAGCAGTATGTTGTATATTATCAATACGAAAAGAATAATAATCAACGTTGAAGCTCATGTTGCACATTGTCGGGTGGCAATAAGAATAAAGTCCACCATCCTGCTGGAAATCACCCATCCATATGGCATGCAGACCGTCAAGCGCAGATACACACCTGCGAGGAAGCAGTCAGTGCTGATCACGATGGATCAGCTGCCTCTATGAATACTATTAATACCTTTCAGGTGAGCAATAAGCGCCAACACTACGCTCGTCCGGGACATGTGATGTGTCCTTTGACGAACGGAGTCACAAACTTGCCACTTTTTAGCAGTGGAAAGCTTCGGGCGTCTAGGGGTAGAGGGCAGTAAGTTCATCGACCAACTAACCGGCAGCTATTAATAGTAGTAGTGTCGTGGGGGGGGGGGGGGGGGGATGGTGGGTCGATGGCAAGGAAAGGAATGGTGTGAAGGAACGCCTGCTTCGAATCGTCTCGGTGACTAAACAGGTCGCCTTTTCGAGGAAGGTGTCGCACTTCAAACTCCAGCTTTTAGGTTTACCGTCAGGAAGCGAGAAGGAGGGGGGGGGGGGGGGGGGGGGGGGGGGGGGGGGGGGGGGGGGGGGGGGGGTGACAAACCCGCACCGATGGCGTGGGGATGGAATTTGGAGGCGGCTTAGGACATAAAAACGGAATGTAAAATGTAAAGAGCACGTATGTCATGTTGAGATAGAATACAACAAGGCTCTCGCGTATTGGCGGGACGGTAACGGCGGGACGGGACGGGACGGGACGGGACGGTAAAACCGCCGTCAAAATGGTCCCGCCGTCCCGTCCCGCCCGACAGATTCCCTGACCGTCATCACTTACCGCCCCGTTCCGTCCCGTCGAAATAGCCTCTCCCGTTGTAAATTACTGTCCCGTCCTGCTGATATAATTTCTCCCGTTGGAAACTACCGTCCCGTCCCGTCGTGACACCTTAAATTTACCGCCCCGTCTCGCCGATAAAATATCTCCCGTTGGCAATCACCGTTCCGTTCCTTCATAAAAAACTGCACTAACTAACTGTTGTCACGTACATAGAGGAGTCCCCTCGCGCCGACGCATCTTGCCTTTTCCCTGCCAAGAGACACTGCCTGTCGTCTGTTCAGGTCCGTTCCCACCACGAAAATTACGAAATTTCGAATTTTACAAATATGTGATTGGACTTACTTTTTATTTTTTTTTAGCAGAAGAAGCTGTGCTGGTGTTCATTGTTTTTATAAAATTACCTGAAAGTACAAATTACGAAGTATGTACGACTTTTTTTTTTTCGAGTTACAAAGTGGTACCTCGGGTATTGTTTCTTTTTTTCCAACATTTTTTTTCGTCAATCTGCACACTTCATATTTCCACGCGCACCACCTGCCACAGCTACGAGCTGGCCACGAAACTCACGGCCACCCGTACTGGGGTATGTAGCGTGTAGTGTGAGGTGTGGCCGGCACGAACGCCATCACGGATGCCTACTATTACGGGGGTCCATAGTAAATAGGACCAAATATTGTCAGTAGAAATAGGTAAATATATAGGTTTTTGTGTGCACCATAGGTCTTATTTACCATGGTCCCCCGTAATATCTCACGGGCGGGGTCGATCGACCAGCAGCGGCACTATAGCATCACCACCTACCACCTCCACCTCCACAACCACCAGCAACACAGCCCAAAACCACAACCATCAGAACAGCCACCAGCTGATGCAGCAACAAGTAGTGCTTGGGGCAGGGGTGGGAAGGAATCAGAAGACGTCGCCCGTTTGGCAACACTTCTCGGAGTTTGAGCCGCCGGTCGTTGGGACGAAAAGCGTCACGTGCACGGTGGTCACAAAGTTACCCGCCTCGGGACGGCTCCCTGCGCGCAACCAGCACTCTTCACGAATAACCGCGCAGATCATGCGGCGGGAAAGAGGAAACAAACATTTACCGTCGCGTCCACCGAGGAGAAAAAAAATACCGTCCCGCCGAAGAAAAAAAAGAATCCGTCCGGTCCCGTCGAGAAAAAAAAATTACGCTTACCGTCCCGTCCCGTCGTGAAAAACAAACCCAATGGATTATACCGTCCCGTCCCATCGCGAAAAAAAAAAAAAAAAAAGTTGTACATTAGCGTCCCGTCCCGTCAAGATATTATACACCCGCTGTCCCGTCCCGCCCCGCCAACTTTGTATGTCCCCATTTTACCGTCCCGTTTTCAGTTTGTATTCGCGCCAGACAAGTCAAAAGTGTCCCGTCCCGTCTGTCACGATTCTCAGTCACTGTGATAGGCCTTGATAGTAATAATCATAATCATAATAACATTGAAAATAATATTGCCATAAGAAGAAGCATGGTGAAAAAATACTGGTACTACGACGTACAGCAGTAGTGTAATGCTATTAATATGAGTTTGTCCTGGACAGCCTTCACGCGCACTTGCGGGCTCCAAACACCAACACCAACACCAACACCAACCATCGCCAAACACGAATCTCTCTCGGCCGGCCATGCGCGTCACACATCACACAGGAGCGTGCTCCCGACGGGAGCGCTTGTGCGATAGTCTACGGTTTGGAGGCACGCCTTCACTGCCCGTGGGACGCAAGCGCGGCGTATTTCAACGCCTCGAGCTCAGCAAGTTTTGAGATACTGCCCAGCCCTGACGAGGACGCCCCCCCCCCCGCGCCTGTAATCGTGGAGCCTCAATCGGCGTCGATGGGCATGTGCTGCTTCAACAGAGGGAGGTAGGCTAACTTGGTCACCTCTTGCATCACTCCGTTATTATTATCGCTGCTGTCCTAGACTGTTGCTGCTGTAACATAACAGGGGGGGGGGGGGGGGGGGGGTACTCATTTGTTGCTTGCCTTAAGTCACTTGACCATTGAACACGCATTCCTTTCGAGACGGAGCGCTATTCCTACTAGAGACACCTCCAGCACTTGGGCGCTCATTACGTCGTTACTCGACACCAGGTATCATGCATGGCCGTAGTCATAAGAGCATTAAGTGGGGGGGGGGGGAGGGGGGCGTACCTGAAACCATGCACGGCCGTAATCGTATAAACATAGACCCTCCCATCCCTACAATGCTGGGGGACGGAGCACATCGGGCTTTAGCAAGGTTAAGGTTTGTAAAGGTTTGCAGCCGTTTCTACTTTTTTTTTCCGTGGCAAGTTTCTTTTCTGTACCGTTGGGCTGTGTTTACTCTTTTTTACTCTTTTCTACTATAATTCACTGGAAGCGAGAGCCCATGCGTCAGGTAACCCTTTTAGTACAGCAGTCTCGTTTCGGGGACAAAGCATTCAAATTATAAGCAGTGTGTCCCCAAAACTGATGTAAGGATAAGGAGACTGCAGGGGATACTAAAAGGGTCAAGCCAAACTCGGCGTTTCTATCGCAAGGACTCCCCCCCAGCCCACTCCCTTCCTCTCTTCACCTCTCCCTCCCACCACCACCCCCCTTCCCTTCATAGACCCATCCCTCCCCCACATCCCTCTCTGCGTCCCTCCCTCCCTCCCTCCCTCCCTCCCTCCCTCCCTCCCCCCCTCCCTCCTTTCATCCCTCCTTTCATCCCTCCACCCTCACCCGCCCCCCAATCCGCACTACTACCACCTACAACACAGCATGAGCGTCGGGTTCGAGGCGGATCGATCCACCGTCGGAAAAGACCAGCCCGTCAACGTCACGGTGGCCGCCAGCAACAACAGCTCGTGCAAGGCCACGCGTCTGCAGATCCGCATCAGGCAGCACTGCGACTGGTACGCCGACGGAAGCAAGGCGTCCTCCACGAGAACCATCGCATCTCTAGACGTCCCAGCCTCGCAGCTCGGCCCAGATCTATCGGTGACGAAACCACGCGGCCGGAGAAACGCCGCCGCAGGCGACGCCGCGCGGACCGAACTCCGAGAGAAGTTGGCCGCGGGGACCGGAAGCAGACACAAGCTAGGGATCACCGAAAGTTGCCACCCAACGATGCAGACGGGAATTATCGAGGTCAGACATTCTCTCTGCGTACGAGTCAAGGCTAAGGGCTGGAACCCCAGCCCTGAGGCGTCGATGCCGCTGCGAGTACTGCAGAACAGTGGCGGTGGCGGCGGCCGGGGGCGGGGGGGGGGCTCGGCGCAGGGTGAGACGGAGGCTGTGAACGACGCCGAGGCGGCTGAAGAGCATGCTATGGCATTGCAGGAGTCCGCGCACCCCGAGCTCAGGCCCGTGCCGGTGCCGCACGGCGCCGTGACTCTAGATTACAGCACCAATATCATCGGTCCGCCGGTTGAAGTGCAAGTTTATTCCTAGGGGAGAAGCGTAAACGAGATGCAGGCGGCAGCTACTCCGTGCATTGGGTGCGAGCGGCGTGCGACGCGGGGGGGGGGGGGGGGGGGGGGGGGGGGGGGGGAGTGTTCTCGATGTCATGCATGGCCGGAGTCGTACGACCATAGACCCTCGCATCCCTACAATGCCGGGACGGAGAGGGTCGGGTTTCACCGGGCAGGCAGACATGGTTTGGCACCGCTTATACCAAAAGCGCGAAACCCCGTGAGGTGTTCGGCGAATACCCTGAAGGCTAATCTGCATCGTACTAAGAACCTGTTGGGAGGACTTCGACACCTGGTGAAGGGGGGGGGGGGGGGGGGGGTGTACTCATTATCATGCGTGGCCGTAGTCGTATGACCATAGACCCTCGCATCTCTGCAATGCCGGGACGGAGCGCGTCGGGTTTTCACCGACCAGGCAGACATTGCTTGCACCAAGCGCGAAGCGCCGTGAGGTGTTGGGCGAGTCGCATGAAGGGTGAGCTGCATCCTACGAAGAACCGCTTCAGAGGTCGGGGGGGGGGGGGGGGGGGGGGGGCATTTTCGTGCATGACCGTAGTGATATGACCATAGACCCTCGCATCCCTACACTGCCGGGACGGAGCACGGGGGGGGGGGGGGGGGGGGGGGGGGGGGGGGGCGTACTCATTTGTTGCTTGCCTTAGTCATTTGACCATTGACCACGCATCCCTTTCGAGACGGAGGGGGGGGGGGGGGTATTGGATCGATCGGTAGGCAAACACCAGATAACGCCTATTGGCTGCCGGGCGCCACTGCTGGCTTGATGTTCTGCTTGCATGTGCTGAGCAAGATTTCTTATCGCGAAGCCTTCGCCTGTCTTATATTTTGTATTAGCTAGTGTACCACATACCATAGAAAACACGTACTGTGGGTATAGCAATGACATTTATTTTACTACTACGGGGGTCCATAGTTAACGGGACCAAAATTTGTTAGTAAAAATAAGCATATATATATAGGTTTTTATGTACACCATAGGTCCTGTTAACTATGGACCCCCGTAATAGTGCAATAAGTAGTCTTGCACCGTGACGAGGAAAAGAACGCCTTTGCGCAACCCTCCTTCGGGGCGTAACAGTATGTGTGATATTTTTTGAAGAGGGCTGTGCCGATCAACTGCGTGCCAGATATAAAAAAAAAAAAAGCAGCTGCCGATTAGCAGTCAGTCGCCGAATTTACCCCCCCCCCCCCGGAATTTTACCCCCCCCCCCCCCCCCCCCCCCCCCCCCCCCCCCCCCCCCCCCCCCCCCCCCCCCCAGATCGTGTCAGTTGCGGCATTCTGCCTCCTGTTCTGAGGCATCAACAGGGTTGGTTTAGTCGGTGCTCTTTGCTGGCTGCGTGTTGAATCGGTACTTCGTTGGTTCCGTCGCGCTTGTTGGGTGGTAAGTCGTGGGAAAAGACAATACGAACGCCTCGCCTGTATAAGTTTATCGCGTTATTCGTCGCTGTCGGCACTCGCTCGCGATCGATAGTTCTGTGTGTGTGAGTGTGCTTCGTACCTGGAACCGCTGGAAGGGCGGGCTCGAAAGGTCTTCCTGGAAAAATTTATACGTTGCTATATACCTGGTAGTCGAGACAGGCTTTAGTCCGGAAAATACTAGTTTTGTTTAGTGATTGTACAATGATTCGCTGCTATTAATAGTCTATTAACAGGCAGTGTCTACACAGTGTCGACGTGGACAGAGACAGAGACAGAGACAGAGACTGTTTTGGTTGTGCGTTGTCCACCGAAGTTGTGTTCTTGACTGCAGGTGTTAAGGGTAGGGACGCGACGGAGAGAGTCGATGTTCATGGGGGGGGGACGAGAGGGAAAGAAATGCGGGCAATTTCCCGTTCTGTTGAGGCCGGAAGGGTGCACCCACCCACGTACAGCATCTATACCAGTAGATATGCTAGCTCGTCTGGTAGGCGTGAGAAGCGGCTGCCTTCCTGAATAAAATTGTTGGTGAATCGAGATGATTCACTCAAGGTCTACAGCAGGACCTGTACACATTTCCCGGCCCATTGGGATGCCGACTAAAACGGCAACCGGCCGCTACATTTGACTGCGACTACGTTTTCTTTTATTCATCTCCCCTCCCCTCCCCCGGAACGTTCGCCGGAACGGACGGGGGGGGGGGGAGCTGGGGAGGACGGCGTTGTGTTATACTGGCAGTCCTAAGTAAAACATTAATCAAAATAAAATAACGTCAGCTGTCAGATCGGGTCAACGCGCCCAAACTCCAGGGGTGACAGCAGCCCGTTCTGATGTTCCAACGGAAAGCTATGATTATGGGCTAAATTGACACACGACACGAAATTGGAACGTGGAAGTGTGGTGAGCTTAAGCTTTATTTTTACCAATCCGCCGGAGGATGAAAAAAAAAAAAAATCAGCTGCGAGACCGAGAATCTCGTCGAAAC
This sequence comes from Macrocystis pyrifera, assembly GCA_031763025.1. Lineage (NCBI taxonomy): Eukaryota > Phaeophyceae > Laminariales > Laminariaceae > Macrocystis > Macrocystis pyrifera. Next base: position 460,984 of record JASSKH010000005.1, on the reverse strand, counting down.
TCATATTTCATTTGCAAGCTGACCTGGCCTGACCTGTGTGTGTCATGTGTGTCATGTGTCACTTACTTAATAATTATGCTTCGATCGCGCGTACTGCGTGGCTTGTATGATCCCATGAACGAGGAAGGTTGTCGTAGGGGCAACCTGGTGTTTGGGGGTAACGGGTAGAAAAGATAAACCGGTGAAGGAATGAGACGGTTTCGGAGGGTTTCCCATATAATAACAAGGGATGTTTATTTAGTACGGGGGTAAGAATGAAAAATAATAGAAATCCCGGATGATTGAGGAAGAAAGACCAAAGCAGTTCAGATACGAGCAAGCAGCGGTAGAGCGGTGTGAAGCGGGGTCGTCGGGCAGCGAGTATCCAGAATAGATTGCGGACGGGCAAGGCCCTGCACGAGCAGAATAGAACCGGGCAGGGGACGTCAGGGAGTCATCTAGTTGTTTTTTAGGACGTCAAGGAGTCGTCAAGTGGTCAGCAGTCGTTGAGCCTGTGCGTTGGGAGGGTCGACGGGCAGGATGGCGGAACCTCTTACCGCGATACAGCAGCAGGACGAGGAGCACGACAATCTTGTGGGAGGCCCAGGGCCAAGGCGGGGGTCGCCCCAAGGGAACGGGGCGGCCGGTAACGCGGAGGATGATCAGTCTTCAGCAGGAGGGCCCGGCAACAGCGAAGACGGTAGAGTGCGAACGAATACCCTGAGTGGCCTGGGCACGAGTAGGAACGTGCACTTCGAGGATAGTCAGATTGTACACCAACGAGCTCAAATGCGGTCGGGTAGGGGGGGGGGGTAGGGGGGGGTACACGTCGCAGGGTAGGGGGGGGGGGAACGGCTCGTATGGGAACCGCGAGCAGTCAAATGCCATGCAACATGCCACACTGCAGCACCACGACCAATTTTTCCCCGGAAACGAGTCTCAGGGCCCCCCAAGGTCGGGTGGAAGGAGTTCGTACCGGCAGGAGGCGGGGGGGAGGCGGGCTAGCAATCAGCTCACGAAATCTAACAGGCCCTCACAGGCACCCTGGGGCCCCGGAGGTCAGCCGCAGCAGCAGCAGCAGCAGGGGTGGGCACTGCAGCAGCCGCATAGCCGGGGCACACCACAGCAGCGACAGCAAGAGTGGGCACCACAGCAAGAAGGGTGGGCATACAGGGGGGGGGTGGGGGGGGGGTGGGGGGGGGGGGGGGGGGGGGCCCTCAGGTGGGGGGGGGGGGGGGGGGGGGGGGGGGGGGGGGGGGGGGGGGGGGGGGGGGGGGGGGGGGGGGGGGGGGGGGGGGGGGGGGGGGGGGGGGGGGGGGGGGGGACCACAGCAGCAGCAACAGCAAGGGTGGGCATCAGAGCAATGCGGCAGGGAAAACGCGGGGGGGGGGGGGGGGGGGAGAGGAGGGGGGGGGAGAGGTTGGGGCGGGGGGGGAGTACCGAACCCGCGACAACAGCAACAGCGGCCAAGCATGCAGCTACGGCAGCAGAAGCAGTCAGACCTCGGGGGGTTCGGGGATGTAAGCGAGTGGGAGATAGACGTGTCGGGGTCGCGACAGCAGCAGATGGGGGCACCCGAAGGACAGTGGGGGTGGGCGGGGGAGGAGACAAGTCCGTGGGAGAGGGGAGCACGGAGGTTGCACCGGCAGTCACAGCACGAAGCAGCTCCCGGGTGGGGGGGAAGGCAGCAGTTCATTACTCAGCACCAGGTCGCAGTGGGGGGAGGGAGGAGCATCGAATTTCTCGTCCGGGTTGCAAAGTTGGGGGGGGGGGGGGGGGAGGGATGGGGATGGGGAGGTGGGGAGCGGGGAAGCAAGCCATCAGTAGCGGAGACGATGTGGCGCAAGAGCAACCGCACAACAGTGGTCTGGTCATCACTGCGCGGGGATGGGAAACCCCCACCCTTTGATTCGGCGGAGGCTTTGGGCACGATTACAGGGACTTTCATCGTCAAGGGGGAAGGGGCACAGCAGGTAGCAGCGCTGAGCAACATTGATGTGCGGAATTTCGCGCAGAGGGACCATTTTGGCTTCGGGGGGGGGAGCGCGCAAGTGTCGCTGGACCACAGGGTGGAGGCAGTGTTTCTTTCGTGGTGGCATAATCCCGATCGCACGGGCCGTTAGAAACGGAACCACTAGAAAGCACGCGTAAGTGGTGGTCGATTAAGTGGTGGCATAATCCCGATCGCACGGGCCGTTAGAAACGGAATCATCACATAATCGTTTAGCAATCGTGGTGGGTTCCCGGTACGAACGGGCCGTTAGAAACGGAACCACCCGAAAGCACAAGCACATAGTGGTCGATTAGTGGTGGCTTAATCCCGATCGCACGGGCCGTTTGAAACGGAATCACTACACTCATAATCGTTTGGCAGTCGAGGTGGGTCCCCGGCGGGGAGGCGTCTGGGGGGGGGAGGCGTTCCACTAGCGGAGCGCGACCGGCAAGGAGGTCGACCGCGTTTCGTTGGTGTGGAAGGGGGTGGGAGGCGTAAGCAAGCGAAAGGGACAAGGTAACCCCCATTTCTCTCTTCCCTCCGGCTATTTTATATAGGGGTAAGGAAGGCGTACGCATGCGGGGGGGGGGGACGGGCCAGGGCACCCCCCCCCCCCCCCCCCCCCCCCCCCACCATTTCGGCTTCTTCAATTAATATCAAGCATTTTTTCGTGGAAGTGGACAACCAAAGGTGTGTACAAGTTGGTTCAAGATAAACGACTGAAAATTATTCGCCGGCCAGAAAGTCAACGGCGTTTTTCCGAGTGAGACCGTGAACGTTTGCACACACGTTATACGAGTCAAAACGAACGAACGCCTCATACGAAAAGGTCCGTGAAGAAGAGAAACCGACACACCACACCACACCACACCACTATTAGTTAACATTTAGTGTTCACTATTTTTATAGAGGAGATCGGAAATAATGTGAAACCGTTGCAACCGCCGTTGTGATCACACCACATGATGAAACAAGAAAAAGGTTCATTTTTTTCTCCGTTTCTTCATTTTTTTCACTGGTGCTATTACGGCGGTCCATAGTTAACGGGACCAAATTTTGTTAGAAAAAATAGGTAAATATATAGGTTTTTATGTACACCATAGGTCCTATTAACTATGGTCCCCCCCGTAATAGTGACCCCCCCCCCCCCCCCCCCCCCCCCCAGACGAGAGTTATCAAACATAGAAGAGGTAGGAAATTGTATCGATGGAGAATAGATAAACTAGAAGTAAAAGAGAAACGGGAAGAGTTCCAAGAAGAGATGGCCAAAAATGCAGAGAAATTTTCCGAGCTGTTGGAAAGAATAGGTACAACAAGGAACGATATAGAAAGGGATGATGCAGGAGCTAGGATAATAGAAGGATGGGAGCAGTTGGTCAAGACCACAGCAAGTAAAGTAATAGGGAAGAAGTTGATAGTATGCAACAGAGCGGTAAAATGGTGGGATGAAGAAGTGAAAGAGGCTATAAGAGCAAGGAGAAAGGCACACGCAAGGTATACATCGAGTAAAACTTCGACAGGGTGGGAGGAGTATGCTATAGCTAGAAAGAAAGTAAAAGAGATGGTAGAGAAGAAGAAGAAAGGGATAAGGAAAGACGTAGTAAATAAAACAAATGAAGACTTTGAGGGCGGGATGAAGCAGATGTGGGTAGGGATAAAAGGGATACTTGGCAGACAAGCAGGAGAGGCAGACACGGGAATAGCTACTCTAAGAGCACAGAACGGTAAAATGGTTAGTAGTTCGAAGGGGAAAAGGGAGGTACTAGTAGAGCATTACCGAAAGCTAGGAACACCCACAGCCAACGAAACGTTCGATGCAGAGAAGGAAATCAATGCGTGGGCAGAGGCGAACGTAGATACATCAGAAAGGGAAGACGGTGGTTCGGGAGGGTTACAGAGAGAGTTCACAAGGGAAGAGCTGAAGAAGTGTGTAGCTAAACTTAAGAATAGAAAGGCAGCAGGGGCAGACCAAATAGTGAATGAATTTATGAAGTACGGGGGAGAAGGAATGCTTACCATGATGGTTATGTTGTATAACTGGATATGGAAAAAAAAACGAGTACGCACCTAGGAGGTGGAGATAAGGAGTAGTAGTAAATTTATTCAAGAAAGGAGATAAGGCTGACCCGGGGAACTATAGAGGGATAACGCTACTTAGCACAGTAGGCAAAACATTTTGTAAGATTTTGAACGATAGAATGGGAACGATGATGGAGAAGGAAGACAAAATAAGCGAAGGACAAGCAGGGTTTAGGCCAAACCGTAGCTGCGTAGACCATGTGTACACCTTAGGTAAGATTATTCAAGGTAGGAAAGACGCGGGACTAACAACGTACTGTTTCTTTCTAGATGTGCAGAAAGCCTACGACACAGTATGGAGAAATGGATTGTGGAAAAAAACTGTGGGAAATAGGAATCAGAGGAAAGATGTGGAGAATGATGAAAAAGATGACGGAATGTGCGAGAAGTGCTGTGATGCTGGACGGGGAAATATCGAAGTATGTTGATATTTTACAAGGTGTTGCACAGGGATGTACGTTGTCACCTAACTTATTCAAGATATATACTAACGACCTGATAGTAGCAGTCGAGGGAGCAATCACGGTAGGGGAAGATACGGTGTCTGGGTTGATGTTTGCGGATGACTTCGTGGGGATATCAGAAACACCCGAAGGATTGCAGAAACAAATAGAGAAGGCGCTAGAATACACCAGGAAATGGAGGGTGACGGCGAACGTCTAGAAATGCGCAGTAGTTGTTTGCAACGAAGATAAGGTAAACCCGGTAAATTTCAGTTGGAAGTGGGGAGAAGATGAATTGCGATCGATCGTAGACCAGTATACATACCTTGGCGTAGAGATCTCAAAAGACTGCTCTTGGTATACACATCTAGCAAAAGTAATAGGAAAGGGTAAGGCACAAGTAGGCAAGATGGATGCGATCCTAACAGACCCGAACCTTGACACTAGTATTAAGAGATGTATCTTGATGAATGTGATAGTACCAAAGCTAGAATATGCAGGAGAAGTATGGGAAGGGAATGCGAAACTCGTAAAACAGTTGGAAACAGTACAAATGACAGCAGCTAAAAAAATCCTAAGATGCTCAAGTACGACTAGTAATACAGTATTAAGAGCAGAACTGGGAATGCGCCCACTCAAGACAAATAGAGACACGAGAAAGTTGAAATGGCAATATAAAGTATGGAACATGCCAAAAAAGAGGCTGCCAGCCATAGTTGAGAGCTGTATGGGAGAAAGTACCAGAAGGGCGAGCTGGAATAAGGTGGGATGGCGTAGTTGAGAAAGTATGGAAGGATCTAGGGGGAAACCAAGTAGAGATGATGTCCGCCGGGAAGTTTGGGAGGTACAAGGCAGAAGTAGAAGAAAGGATAGAAAGAAGGGAAAGGCTAGCGCTAAGAAACAAGGTGGAATCGGAAAAACACTTAGAGATACACGGGGGATTGAGGGAAGGAATAGGAATGAAACCGTATTTGCATGGCCCAATGGACTTCGCGAAAACGCTGAAACTGCGCTTTCGTGTAGGTGACCTGGACCTGCCAGAAAGAAGAAAGAGGTACACCAGTAGCCGGGAAGAGGAGGAAGTAGACGCACAGATGTGCCCGTGTAGCAAAACAATAGAGAGTAGAACTCACATAGTAGGAGAATGTGAAATATACAAGGAGGAACGGGATGTGTTAGAAGATGAGATGAAGAAAATAGACGAATGTGACATGGAGGAGTTTGATGCAATGACTAGCAGCGACAAAACGATCGCTATCCTAGGAGATAGATGGTGGCCACAGGAGGCCAAACAGGAAGGGGATAAGATTAGCAAAAAGTTTCTATGTAATTTATGGAAACAACGTAATGAGCGCCCAATTGTTGGAGGTGTCTCTATTAGGAGTAGGAACGGTGCTCCGTCTCGAAACGGATGCGTGGTCAATGGTCAAATGACTAAGGCAAGCAACAAATGAGTACGCCCCCCGCCCCCTGTCTTGCTCCGTCTCGAAAGGGATGCGTGGTCAATGAATGGTCAAACGAGTTAAGGCAAGTAACAAAAATGAGTACCCCCCCCCCCCGTATCTAGCGAAAAAAAAAAGTTGTGCGACGGTTCACATTTTCTTTTCCCGCGCGCCGTTGCCTGATCTAACGTCTTTTTTTTAAGTTTTGTTCTGCCTGTTTGTTTTTCGAGCTATTCTTGGCAAATTTGGACCACCTTGAACCTATTGTTTCGGGGCAATAAATAAAAACAACGCAGGTCAGTGTACGGAAAGACCATTAATAACACGTGCATAGAGTTTCAGGGTGTATATCTAAAAAACGGCATGAACATTTGGACTTTTTGTGTGGAAAAATGAAGAAAAAAAAACCCTACCTTCCTAATTACTTAGTTTCAGTATAGGTTCGATTTTTGGCGACGTATCTTGCTCCGTATTCAGCGTGTGCAGGTCAGATATTCGCTGTTTTGGCTAGAAAACATGTACAGACATGCATGCCTTGGAGCACCTGGCACCGGACCGTTCAGAAAAGAAAAAAAAGAACGGTTCTTCCCATGGAAACGCCTGCCTGTTACTGACTGACCTCAACGTGTTTGAGGCCCGTGGTCGGTCGGGACACATTTTCGCCACTACTATTACGGGGGTCCATAGTTAATGGGACCAAATTTTGTCAGTAAAAATAGGTAAATATATAGGTTTTTGTGTGTATCATAGGTCCTGTTAACTATGGACTCCCGTAATAATATTAATAGCACTGTTATTGACTGACATCAGTAAAAAAAGCGGTAATTTCACCTTGTGTCCCTCTTTAGCTGTTCACGGCGGTCAGTATGATACCAAATAGATTCCATTCAGGTTGATGCTGCTGCCAGCATTTCGTGGGGGAGAACATGTCCTCAAAACTTATACTTCGTACCTGGTATTTGCGATAATGGTGTGATACTATTAATAGTAGGGGGGACTATAGCAAATAGGACCAAATATTGTTATTACTGGTAAAAATAGGAAAATATAAAGTTATTTGCGTGTACCGTAGGTCCTATTTACTCTGGTCCCCCGCAATAGCATACTATTAGTGCTACGAATATCAAGACGTGGAAGGCGGTGTTACATGTTACATGACGCAGCTTGCAAAGAAGATAATCGGCCAGATTGGTCAGCCAGGTCAAAGTCTCACTCACAGCTGACGCATACGAATTCCCTAATAATAGAGGCTTAGTGTGGGTTTACTGTAGTTTGCCTACGGTCTTCTAACACGGGCAGCCCAAAACAGAAACAGCACGGCAACAACGCGTCTACGTTGGCGCTCGTGTACTACTACTTACAACCACGTTGAGATAGGCGAAACGTCGGCGAACGCAAAAGCATTCCCTTACAGCTTGGGAGGAGGCTACTTGGAAACAAGCTGGTGGAAATCATGAAATCATAGCTGGCGCCAACAACAACAACAACAAAAATGCAACCCGAGCAAAGTGACACGTTGGCCAACATTATCCCGTTTCCTTACTGCATGCCCGGTACACGTTTGGCTAGAAGCTACATGTCCGCCACTGTTCTCCAACCTTATGGCACTCGTCTCGACGCTGCATTCATCCCCTGTCCCCCCAAAACGCCACCAATACAGTCAATAGTGGAGCGCCGGCCCAAAATATGTATCCGTGTTAGGGTAAGACACGGGATAAGACTCAGCCACACCTTGCAACAAAACTGTTTTACGTCCGGAGTGACAAAAAAACGCCTCGCCCTATGATCCCTTCCCTCCGCAAATAATCACACCAGCACGATAAGGAGCAAACTGAAGACCCCTTCGTTGAAAAAGGACGGGAAAACTACAGCAATAGTCTAATCAGTCAAGGACAGCAAACCAAAAAAAAAAATGGAAGCAACGGCTCAAAGTGAATATAATAACATGTTTTTATTATTTCAGTCAGATGAAAATCGCTCGCGAACGATCAATGATATCTGGGCCCACACACACGGCCGAGAGCGTCACTTGAAGACGTGGTACCACATTTTTTACCTGTTACATACGACCATCATCAGCGCGGTTGGAGCTGTCCAACAGCAGGTCCAACCTAGCCTCCTAAACCGCCCGTGTGCTTACTATTCTGACGGCAGCAGTCATCGTCAGACCATGTATTGACAGCAGAGTGCAGAGTAGAAAACAATCAGAATCACCACACGGTCTGAAGCATCAAAACCACCTTCGATCAAAATCGCTGGCGAGCAAAACCACCATTAACAGCGATCAGAGCGCTACTAACATATCGGTCAGAGCCGCTATTAACAGCGATGAAAACCACCTTCAACTAAAACCGCTAGTCATAGGCAAAGCTTCCAAAGCCGCAATCATAGCGATCATGACTAACAAATAGCGATTAAACCACTTTCGATCAGACCGCTACTTTTAGCGATCAGAACCGCTGGCAGTCCAAACGGCTGGAGATCAAAATCGCGCAAAATAGCCATCAAACCGCTGCCTTCAGCGATCAAAACCACCGATATCGATCAAAACCGCTGACAGTCCCAACGGCCAGAGATCAAAATCGCGCAGTAGCGATCAGAACTGCTATTATTAAATCAAGATCAGAACTACGTCACAAAGCGGTAAAAAACAATATAAATATCGATCCAAACCACTCCGTAGCGATCAGAACCGCTCTTAATCGTAACGATCAAAACCGCTAGCGATCCGAAACCGATAGATATCAAAACCGTTGCACTGGCGATCAAACCCGCTTCGTACCGACTCCAAACCGCCACGTGGTGACCAAACAGCTATTCACAGTGATCACAACGGATATATATATGTATCAGTAGCGGCCAAAACCGCCCAAACAAAAGCGATCAGAACCGCTATTAACAGCGATCAACATTCTCTGCCGAAGGAGCCAACGCCGCGAGCGGCGCCAATTGCCCCGGGCCCAGCGCTTCCAAGCTTACCCTAAACCTATACATCTTCTTCGCCGACACGGTGTACTCCGAATGCACCACGTCAGGGAACCACGAGTTGTCCCCGCCGACCCCCATGGAGCGGTGGTCGAGGTGCACATAAACGGGGTCCTCAGCGGACGTTCGCAGGGGGAGGTCGACCGTCCGCTTGGCCTCCTGGAGCTCCGCCGCGCTGTACAAGCTGCAGCTCGCGGCCTGCAAAACGTAGACACAAATTCATGTAATGTGCATGCATGAACGCAACACATGAGCAACGGTGTAGGTGTAGGGGAGTGGCGCAAGAACGAGTTGAAAACGATACAACATGCGACATTGCATCACACGCATAGCAGACAAATACTATTACGGTGGACCATAGTAAATAGGACCTACGGTACACACAAAAACCTGTATATTTCGCTATTTTTACGAACAAAATGTGGTCCTATTTACTATGGTCCCCCGTAATACGATATAATAAAATACCTACATATCAAGGGAATGCTGTGCCCACAAGAGTCCCCTGGTTCCCGGGTTTCCGGTGACTCTAATATCTAGATATTTTATCGGAACAGAAAAACACAGAGCCAGTTTAACACGCTGCGTTTACAACTTCGGCTGGTTCGTGCTTACCCGAGAGCGACGGTGACTTCAAAGAGGTTCGTCACAGCAGCTAGCTTGTGTTTCTCTCGAGATTGATCTCCCGCCCGTTCTCAACAGAGGCCTACATCTCGACTTAGAGGTGTTGCAGTGGTCGAAATTGGTCGAAATTTGGGGTGCACAAAATGAGACAAAAAACAACCCTCAACTGAACCCTTGCACGTACTTCACTTGCGGACAGCTAAAGCTCTTCACAGGATAGAGCATCAAGCGACGAAATTGAGGGATGCTCTTGGTGGGATGTGTGAGGGCATCGAGTCCGCCAGACGGCAGTCGTATGCACCCAGAAGCGACTCACGAGGTACTGTAGCCAGCTAGTTGTAGCACGCGGCCTGCGCTGCTCAATGCTCAATGCTGAATGGTGAATGGTGAATGGTGTGCTGTTCGTTGTCTGGGTTACGTACATAACACAAAAAAAAAAAAAGTTGGAAAAAAAAAACGTGAAAGAAATCAAGGGTGTGTTCGGTACGGTACTACCGAGGCCTACCGGCGGTAAAATACCGCCGGTATACCTGTACCGAGAGGATTCGGTACGTTCGGTCTGGAGTTCTATACCGTACCGACAATTTCGGTACGTTCGGTCTGGAGTTCTATACCCTACCGAACATTTCGGTACGTTCGGCACGATGTCCGTACCCTTACCGGCGGTATCGGTATGATACACCGTACCGATACCGAGAAGCTCGGTATGTTCGGTACGATGCCCATACCGGTACCGAGAATTTCGGTACGTTCGGTACCATGTCCATACCCTTACCGAGAACCTCGGTACGTTCGGTACCATGTCCATATCGTACCGGCGGTATCGGTATGACACAACGTACCGATACCGAGCTTATACCCTACCGAGAGTACCGATCCCGGGCTAATCGGGAAGTTAGGCTCGGGACAACCCGGTGCCGGTACAGTACCGCCACACACATAGCACGCAGCAGCACAGCAGCACAGCAGCGTACCCTGCCTCATCGGTACAGCGGCCCTCATGAGCACCACAACACCCCCCCCCAGCAACAACGACAATGTTATGAGTTTTTTCTCTCGTTGTCGTGTCTTGCCGGTGGATAGCGCGCAAGCGTGTGTACACAGTGGGAAAGAGGTGGCTGGAACTCTTCTCGCAATAAAAATTTCAGTCAGTACCGCAGGAGGATGGGAGTGGGGGCCTCAGGGAGAGGAGCCTTCTGTGTGACCACGGTTTAGACGTTCAGGCAAGACAAATAATACCCGGTGTGGTAAGGCGCCCATCGAACTCTGGAAATGAATGTGATGACAAAACAAAAAAAAAAAAAAAACTGTCGCAGACACACACATTCTTGATGGGCAATACCATGGTACTGCTGTGGAGCGACGCTCGGTTTGACAAATACCGCTGGTATCTGCGGTACGGTACCGGTATGGAGGTCTATACCGTACCGAGAATTTCGGTACGTTCGGTATGGAGTTCTAAATCGTACCGAGAATTTCGGTACGTTCGGTCTGGAGTTCTATACCCTACCGAAAACTTCGGTACGTTCGACACGATGTCCGTACCCTTACCGGCGGTATCGGTATGATACACCGTACCGATACCGAGAAGCTCGGTATGTTCGGTACGATGCCCATACCGGTACCGAGAATTTCGGTACGTTCGGTACCATGTCCATACCCTTACCGAGAATTTCGGTACGTTCGGTACCATGTCCATACCGGTACCGAGCGTACCCGTACCGTACCGAACACACCCTTGAAAGAAATAGACATGATTATTTCTCTGCGAGGATCGAACTCGCGCCCTCACGTCTAAAATCGGGCATCGTGACCGTTTTACTATTTTAACAAAGATCCATACGTACATACATATGTATACCTGTCAACATTATTTTTCGCGGCGCGCACGACACACCGGACACACACGCGCAGAGGCACAGCAGAATAGAGAGAGGTGGTGGTGACACATAACGGACCGTAAACTCCGATAAAGCAAGTACTACTGTAGCATAGAAGTACACCACGGACCTGTGACACGCGCGTGGTGTGGCCCGCTGCTGCTTGTGCTACTAGGTCGGATTATAACATTGTTTGTGTTCTTTGCATGTTGTCTGATGTTTATATATATATATTTCTTGGGTGTGCCTCCGCGAAGAAACACAAAACGTCGGAAATACAAGGGACAGTTGAGGTACTCATATTTAATCCAAACGGCCCTTATATTTCCGTCCAGAGTGTGCGTGGGTCTGGCACACACAGCAGCAAAGATAGGTAGATGGTGGACTACGGACCGCAGGCTCCGAAAAACATAACTAGCCACAGTAGTACGGCGCAGGTGGGTGCGTCACACGCACGGTGCTGCCTGCTGGTGCTTATGCGCTGCAGCGTCGTAGCTCTCTGCTCTCTGCCTGTTGTCTACCTGGTATATGTCCGAGCTGTGTGCTCGTGAAAGGGCAAAAAGCAGACGACATTTTACCGGTACGTGCGTACAAAATAAGGCCTCTCATACTGAAACCAGGGGAATCGTCTTAACGACTCCCGCCAAAAAAAAAAACTTTGAGGGATTGCCACGCGCTCCAGAGGCCACGGATCGCGCCCGGATCTCGACCAACGTGTCCGGACGGGCTTCCCGGGCCGACTACTTAGCGTTTTGCCAAAAAAAGGAATACATACGTTCGAAAAAATACGAAAAAATCACGAATATAATTCTGAATGTATGATGCCACAAGCAGTATTAATTGTTGTACGATGAGAGGCAAAGGTGTTGTGGCCAGATGAATCGGTGATATCTGCATGGGAAACTCTTACGATGATCTCCGGCTATAGGCAGGTTGGAAGAGACCTGACTCCCACATGAACACCCATGTATTCTGCGATTACGTAAGTGGGCTGGGGTTGGAACGAGGCCTCCAGCCGTTGCTGGTGATATCACCCATACCTCCAAGCTGCTGCTTGGCTTTATTGTGATTTTTCTCATCACCTCCCTGCTACTACTGTAGTACTACTGTAGCCCGTCTGGTGCAGTAGAACGGTCGTGGCCCCGCTTTCCTCTATTAATAGGCATCTTTACCCATACTTCCGCACCTTGGGATTCTCTTCGTGTCTGTTGTTCCAATGTTTTGACCTCACTCGCAAACCACGTTTGGTTCCATATATTGGACCCCTAGAGTATTTTGCTCTCTCTAGTTTTCATCGACCGAACAAGAAGAGTCTTGGTTTGGCTATTTCAATACCAGGTACCAATTCACTATTACGGGTGACCATACTGCTTGTAGTAGATAGGACCAAATAATGCTATTACGGGGGTCCATAGTTAACGGGACCAAATTTTGTTAGTAAAAATAGGTAAATATATAGGTTTTTATGTATACCATAGGTACTATTAACTATGGACCCCCGTAATAGTAAAAAGAGGAAAATATATACCAGGTAGGTTTTTGTGTGTACCTAAGGCCCTATGTACTACTATGGCCCCCCGTAATAGCACTAGAATATTCGAACCGTCGATCTTGAGCCCGAAGGGCAGAATAACGTGTGCAGTAGAACCTACTGTACGTAACTGTAACATGCAGAAACAGTAGCTTACTTATTAATACTGTACCATAGAAACAGTCGAGCAGTATGATAGAAACAGTAGAACAGTAGTATGATAAAGAAAAACCGCAGCCCACTGTGATAGAAACAGCAGTAGCTTACTACTGAACGATAAAAACATTAGTGCAGAATCATAGAAACAGTAGAACAGCAGTGTGCTAGAAACAGTAGCCTGCTAAGAGGGAAGCAGTAGAGCAGTATTATTGAAACGGCACAACAGGATGAAAAGAGGGCCTCATAGAACTTTAAGCCCTCATAGGGAGGGACCTCGTACAAATATTAATATGACACGCCAACAGCAGTAGGAGGGCTGCTACTAACCCCTACCTGGTATGGTACCAGTAAGAGACTCAGAATCCGACCATTCGTACAATCACTTTTTTCACAATAAAACCCAGTATCGACCAGCAGCAGCAACCGTCAACTCACCTCGAAGACCGCGCCCTTCTCGGACTGCAAAAGCAACCCGGCCCCTCCCTCCCCCCTGCGTAACGCCATCCACCTGACGTCGGCCTTGCCCCCGTTCTCGCTGGGAGAGATGTACGGCACGTGCTGGTCCTCGACCGTACCGGAGAAGACGTCCGTCGTGGCCCCATGCTGCGAGCAGGTTGGCCAGAGAGGGGGGGAGGAAGGGAGGAAGACGAGGGGGGGGGTGTGAGCGTCGAGGTGGACAAGAGGGGTATGTACTGCTGTTCAGTACATGTATGTGCGTCATGCAGATGCACACAGCGCGCGCCGTAACACGAGACGCACCTAGCCTGTGGCACAGCATACAATAAGAAAGGGGGGGGGAAAGACACTAGTGCTGTAGGGCGGTGTACTCGTACCCTTACGGCAAAAACAATCTGCAGGGTATGTGTGTACAGCTTCTGTCATAAAAAATTAGTTAGGGGCCGTTTTAACGAAGGATATTTTTTGAATCGAATCGATTTGATCTCGATTCGATTTCGTGCAAAAATAGGAATTTAGTTCCTGTCGGGAAATCACGTTTTCTTTCCAACTTTTTATGAGATCGGAAGAACGCAGCATCTCACACGACATCCGGCTGACAAGCACCGAGGAGTGGAGAGCAGATGAGAGCGACACGTCGCCACTAGCCTCTTGTCTCTTTTTTGGGCCGCACAGGCAGGTAAACCTATCCCTCTCAGCTTCTCTTGGGTGGGCGGAGGAAACCTTTACAGGCCACGTACGGGACAGCGACGGCGATGCGGCTACCGAAGCCTTGAGCTTTTCCCCTGTCTTTTGGGTCGTGGCGCTTGGACGGTCGAGCTGGTGGAAAAATTGGGCTTACGACCGCCATGATTATTTTTGGGAGCTACCGCCGGGGTACGCTGTGCTATGGTCTGTGGTCGTGGGCTCGGCCGTTGCCCCGGTCGCCACTCGTTAAGGCCCAAGAGTTATCGCCTCGGTGGTGGTCGTCGAAAAATTCCCAAACAGCGATGGATGGATTACCTCGGGCACGTTGGCCCAGTGGAAACATGCCATGCAAACTTGGATGAATTCCTCGTATGGATGGCTCGAGCCATGTGCAGGCAGGAGTGACCTGCACAAAACTTTGCGCAGGATGCGGGTCTTGTTGGTCAAGGCGGGTCTGTCTTTCGGCTGCCGGCCGTTTTTTTTTTGGGAAAAACGCCACCCAAACACGCACCGGAGCCGTGTGACTGCCCTTCGCTGCCGACCTCGAGGAGCCCCCCAAAGGGTCGCGGTTAGGTTTAGGGTTGAGGATAGGGCAAAAGTAGGTTTAGGGTTGGTCTGGGCCGACGTGCAAGGTTGAAATTGACGACACACATCCTGCACAAAGTTATGTGCAGGCCGCTCCTGCACATAGCGGGAGCCCATATTCATGACCAACTCCAATCGGTTCGATTCGATTTGCTCCAAAAGACGTATTTTTGGGAGTCCATTTTCATGCATGTCGATCGCATCGACTTTTCTGTGCCCCAAAGTAACAGATGTCTTCTTGGCGATTTATTGTTTCACTAATCATAACAAGAATTGAATTGGTTCGTAACAAACAAATCAACCTTGACCGAATCGAGTCATAGAGAAAATATTCGATTTTGATCGAATCGATTCACGAAAAATGAATCCATTCGAAGCGCACCGATCCCATTAAAAATGAATTGGTTGGAATCGAATCATCAGATTCTAAACGTTTCTTCGTTAAACAGGCCTTGTTTACCAGGTATAAAAGAAATGCATTGGCTGCTAACTTAGGGTATAACGAAACCAAAAACATGAAACAGGTGATAACCCACCGCTCAAATAAACTACGTAGGCCGCTCACAAGCAACGAGTTATTGATAATAATAGCGCGGGACTATCAACCATTTCACGGACGCTATTACTGTGTCCCAAGGAACAAGTGCGGGACTATCAACCATTTCAAAAAATGCTATTACTATGTCCCAAGGAGTAAGTGCGGGACTATCAACCATTTCACGGTAGTCTAGGGTCGTTTGTACACTATTATCTAATCAAAACTGCCATTATAACTATACCGTTTTTCGCCTGTATACAGGCAAAAAAATCCCGTTCATAGGTAACGGGTGCGTACCGGCTTCCACTATTAATACTTAATTTGACCGTCAGTCTGCTGTGGACTTTTGTGTGCAACATTCGTGAGAGCTGTTCGCCGCCGATTTCCAAAACCGGACCGGAGTCTACCGCAGCAGGCGAGCTGGGAGTGTCGCGTGGGACTTGATTCGTCGCACGCCGTTGGTGGCAGTCGCCCTGTTGCTGTCGTTTGGGTAGCGGTGGTGCTGTTGTGTGTTTGGCATGCGGCGGATTTTCGCTTTTTCTTTTGTTTTTGTTACCTCCAAATTGGAACGCGCACGGCCTACTGCGAGTATGAGGTAGCCTTGCCCCATTTGTCTCTCTTCTATGCACTATTAATAGTACTACTACTACTAGAGACAGAATGGTGTATGTCATTCATATTATTAACGATAGACCAAGTCGTCAACACCACGGTCAGGCCGCCCCACGCCTTCTCACCCATTGAGTACAGACAACAATAACATAACGCCTCGGATGCAAATCGCGAACCGCAGGTACCTGGTGTTACTGTAAAAACACCATGGATGCAACACTCACCTTGCGGTCCTGATAGCACTCGAAGGGGCCCTTCCCGAACCACTGCACGTGGCCGAAACCGGGGGGGACCTTAAGCACCATCCCCACCCTCGCCAGGCTCAAGCAATCGTGGAACGCCCCCCTGGCGGGATCTACGTCCGTCGTGATCTCCAGTCTCCCGCCGGCGGACACTCTGACCTCCGTCGTGACCCTGAAAAGCACGCGGCGCCTGCGGCGAGCCATGCACCTGCCGAGGTTGTTGATGTAATTAATCGCAGGCGATAATTGTGGAACAAGTCGTAATATGCCTCTGCGTGTAATGTACTAACACTACGTACAGTATCAATACGTAACCAATGGGAATAGTTGCAGGACAGCACTGGAAACATTAGCTAACCTCTCTATTACGGGGGACCATAGTAAACAGGACCAAATATTGTTAGTAAAAATAGGCAAATATATAGGATTTAGTGGATACCATAGGTCCTATTAACTATGGACCCCCGTAATATTATACGTACTAAAAAAAAAAAAACTACGCGCGGTGCGTTCAGTGTAAATTTTAATTGCCACTGCTGCAGTATGCACGATTATACCCCCCTTGTACCTCCTACCTTCTACCTTCTACCTCCTACCTCCTACCTCCTACCTCCTACTACTGCGCGCGCCTTTTAATAACCTACGACTGTGCTGTACTACAATGGTAGAAAGGGCAACAACCATATGCTGTAGTAGTATATATACACTATTAATACTACGGGGGGCCATAGCAAGCAGGACCCACGGTACACACAAAAACCTGTATGTTTTCCAAGTTTTACCGACAATATTTGGTTCTATTTACTACGGTCCCCCCCGTAAAATAGTAGTAATGGCCATACTTGGGAAATATATTTGAATACTGTGTTTCATTTTACGGTAGCATAAAAGGGCTGTGCAACAATTATTAAGGGCTAGATAGCACCACAAACCACACAACTATTATTTATTAAGGGCTAGATCACACTTTTGCCCTTGGGGGGCCACCAAAGCGAAAACAATGAGTAATTTCGTGCTATCAACCGTCTACGATTAACAGCAGCAGCGTAAGCGCACAGCAGTACGAGCAGTAGCACGGGTACGACTACGTTGCGCCCGCGGCGCACGACTCCCTTCAGTGGAACTCGGGCACCACCTTGCACCACCCCCGACGAGGCAGCGCCTCCAATCTATCACCATTTCTGAGTGACCTACAATGAAGACACAAGAGGTAGGGTCTTTCTCATCGGAGAGCTTTCTTTCCATATTTTCCATGCTTTTTTAATCTTCCAGATTTCTTGATTGTTTTTTTTCAAATGTGTGAAATTTAGCAAACCTGATTTTTTGCTTCTGGAGAATTTCATCAATAGTGACAGAACGCCTCCGTATCTTGATACCTATCTCCAATTATTTCCAAACTTTGGAAATTCTGGGAAAAAAAGCTCTCCGATAAGAATGAGCCTGAAAAAGGAGGTATCGCCTCACCTTGACTTGACTCGAATCACGCACTCTTGCTCACTCAGGTGGTCCACCACCACGGACTGGCTCTCGAACAAGGGGGGTTCCGAAGCACACAGCCCGCTGGCCTTCCATCTCTGTAGGTGGCTGTACCATACCACATATCAACATCAACAACATCGTTAAGGTTATTACTGCAGTAGTAGTAGTAGTAGTAGTAGTAGTAGTAGTAGTAGTAGTAGTAGTAGTAGTAGTAGTAGTAGAATTATTTGCAACGTGCACAACAAACTTAATCAGCAGGAGTCCATTGTCGATGTGGAAAACAAACATAATCAGCAGGATGACAATGTCAAACTGGATAGCAGGTAGCAAACAGCAAGAAAACGATCGGCGACACGGATCAAAAAGCCAAAGCATCAGCGATCAGCGAGAGAACCATCGGCGACGTGGACAACATACGAACTATCGTCAATGAGGACGACGAATAAAGCAACAGCACCCAAACTATCGGCGATGTGGCGGACAGAAAGCAGACCATTGCCGCTGCGGATAACAAAGAAGCCATCACGGTGTGACAGCGACCAGCACCGGTTCAAGACCAATGCTGGTTCCAGAGACCTGACATTGTCTAGGCACGGGCGTACTAAAAGCTGAACCTGGTACCTGGTATATAATACCTGGTATTAATTCCGGCTGAAGAAAAAATTCGGGTTTAAGAGAGGTCACACGTGCTGGCACGGCCATACTAAAAGCGATATAATATCCATTCCGGCTTGCGACAAGTTCGGGCCCAAGAAATCTTAACATAGCTTCGAAACTCGTTCGAGGGGGTGTGTTATCATAATACCCATTCCGGTTCAAGAGGAGTCCGGTTTTTAAGAGAGATTAAACGTATTGGCACGGCCATACTAAAAGCGATAGAATACCCATTCCGGCTTGAGACAAGTTCGGGTTCAAGAGAGATCGAACGTCTTTGTACCGCCACACTTGAAGCGATATATCTGGTAATACCCATTCCGGCTTGAGACAAGTTCGGGTTCAAGAAATCTTGACGACATAGTTGTTTCCTATTAATAGCGTAAGAGGAGCTTCGAAGCTCGTTCGAGGGGGTGTGTGTCATCATATCACCGTAGTGTGATAGCTTACATCGATTATAGCATAGGGTGTGTTATATTATCACCCGTGTGATAGTCATTGATTACAGTACAGGGGTGTGATATAAAATTACCCGTGTGATAGTGCTATATTGATTATAGCATAAGGTGTGTCAGCTTATCGCCCGTGCGATAGTTGACTTGATTGCAGTATAGGGCGTGATATCTTATCACTCGTGTCATACGAGTAGTTTACATTGATTATAGTATAGGGTGTGCTATCTTATCACCCGTGTGATAGTCAACTTGACTACAGTATAGGAGTGTGTTAGCTATCACCCGTGTGATAGTGTTATATGGATTATAGTACAGGGTGTGTTATCTTATCACCCGTGTGATAAATAACTTGATTGCAGTATAGGGTGTGTTGTCTTATCTCTCGTGTGATAGTGTAATTTTGATGATAGTACAGGTTGTGTTATCTTATCACCCGTTTGATAGTCAACTTGATTACAGTATAGGGGTTTGTTATATTATCTTCCGTGTGATTACAATGCATCGTACTGGGTAGCTATTAATACAGTAGTTCCTCATCTGCATTGGTTGTAACGGTGGCAATGGTTCAGGACCCCGGCCATTGAGAAACGTGTCACATCTCGAGCAGGTCATTGTACAGACAGATCATCCAACAGATCATTACCTCTGAATCATCTATTTTAATAGTTCTTCCAGGCCAGAGAGATACACTCCTGATCTTTACCAGTATGGTCTACTGCTGTGTAGCTCATATCGACTGCGTGTTTTACAGACAGTAGTAGCAGATAGCTCATGATCTGCCCTATAGATGTATGTCGATCCCGCATTACCTCTTACAGCGGTGGGTGAGGAACGAGATCATCATCTATCTGTAAATGATCTATCTATCCGGAGATGATCTGTCCGGAGTATGGTCTCTTGAACCGTACCAAGTCTGGCTCATCATCAGTACAGCTCATCATCAGTACAAGCACCTGAGGAGAAAGAGAAGTGCTTAGGTAAAATCTGTAGGGCTCAACACAGAGTGCAGTGCAGTGGTCGTATACCCTACCTTACCAATAGGGTGAAAAACAGTCGCTATTACGGGGGACCACAGTAAATAGGACCTACGGTACACACAAAAACCTATACATTTACCTATTTTTACCAACAATACTTGGTCCTATTTACTGGTGCCACACTACGGCAGCAGTACACTACAGCACTAGTAAATAGAAGCACCTGAGGCGAGACAGCGGCAGGAAGTTGGACAAAAATCCCGCCACTCTGGAATCAATGACGAAGTTCAGGAGCGTCGCCCATCCTGCCTTGTCATTGTCTGTGGCTGCTCGCCATAGGCAGATCGAAGGGCCTGTAGCAACGACCGCAAGCATAGAACGACCACAAGCATATAACGACCACAAGCGTATCACGACCAGAAGCGAGAAGATAAGGACCAATTGAAGGGGGGGGGGGGCGTACTCATTTGCTGCTTGCCTTATTATAGTCATTTGAGCAACCACTGATCATGCATCCCTTTCGAGGCCGAGCACCGGTCCTACTCCTACTGTAATAGAGACACCTCTAACAGTTGGGCTCTCGATACATATTTGTCATATATTACATAGTACATATTGGGGATTCGGGGGGGGCGGGCGGGGGGGGGGGGGGGGGGTATGATGCCATCATTATCATGCATAGCCATAGTCGTATGACCACAGAACCTCGCATCTCTACAATGCCGGGACGGAGCACGTCGGGTTTTCACCGACCAGGGTTGGGGGGGGGGAGCACAAAAAATCGCGCTAGGCTAGAGCGACGAAGTCGCTGCCTGTACGCTAGCGATGTTTATATTACTGCTGTGGTACTACAGGTGGAGCTACCCTGTCATTTTTTCATAGGCAATAATAGCTTGCATCAGCGATGTCGAAGTGTAGTCTTGTGTAGTTATTCGCGATATGAGTATCAGCGACAGTATACCTCTGCGATATTACGCTGTAGCGACATAAGAATTTAGCGACGTCACGCACGATAACGATATGATACTCTAGCGATATCAAAAGGATACTTTAGCGATATAAAAATCCGAAACATGAATCGCAAAAAACAATCGCCCCCCCCACGAGCTCGGTCCGAGAAAAGAGAAAAACGCCGCGTAACTGTTCCGTCACCTTTCCCCAGCCAACAGACGCCACACACCTACTACCACCCAGCCCACCGTCCCACCCTTTACCACTACGAACACCCACAAAATACCACTGCAGCACAGCAGCAGCACAGCCGTCCTGCAGCGCGCCAGATGCATCACATAGCTTGCAAAGTTGAGGAAAAACCGCTCAGCCGGTCAAACTCACAGCTGACGTACTAGAAACAATCTGATTCAAAAAAAGCAACCCCGTATGTGTCCGACGCATTTTTTATTTCACCTGTGCCCGGCTCAATGAGGTCCAAGCCGCCTGCCACGAAGCGCACGATGGTCCCCTCGAGCTTGCTCACGACGAGCATCCATTCCGTCGGCGGGCAGTGCGCCGCCGCTGGCGCTGACCCCCCGACCCCGACCCCGACCCGCACTACGCCGCTGCGGCGGTCCAGCAAACCCTTGACCACGATCAGGCTCGACGCCGGGGGGCGCGTGGGCGAGTCGACAAGGAGTTGCTCCCGCCTGCTAGAGGGGTTTCGGTGGTTTCGGTTGGTGGCGGTTGCTAATACGGGGGGCCATAGTAAACAGGACCAAACATTGTTAGCAAACATAGTGAAATACATAGGTTTTTGTGTGTACCGTAGGTCCTATTTACTATGGCCCCCCCGTATTAGTGGTTGGGGCTGGCGGTCATGGAGAGATGGTGAGTGTCGTTGTTGGTGTTATCGTTTGTATGTCTGCTGCTGCTGCTGGTCATGGTCATTCATGGTGACGGTGGGGGTGGTGGTGCTGGTGGTTGCAGCGGATGCCCCGAGAGCGGGCAGTGAGGACAGCGGAGCTAGTTGACAGTTCCAAATTCGGAAAATGGGGGGGGGGGGGGGGGGGGGAAGGGGGACGGGTTGGGGGGGAGGGTGCCTGAACTGTCTGAGTTTTTTTTCTTCGTACCAGAGCCCGACTTGATTTTGGCTGCTGTTGCTGTGCGGTGCAACTGCAAAAGCGTAAATACCGCATGAAATAATGGTCATGCCACCAGCTAGCGCATGAAAAAGCTGCTGTATAATCATGAAATGCGCGATATGCTACATCAGCCCTCAACAAGAACCCTCAACAAGAACGCAACCAACACTCAACTGGCCCTCTTCGTACACTGCAGTCCCGCTTTGAGACAAGCTACTGATGATTTGAATGGCTTGTCCTCATAGCACGCCTACAGCCCAAACACTCCTACAAGGGTAAACAAAAAAAAAAAAAACACAACCAGACACGGGACAAAATAAACAACAACCACCGGTAAAGGACCACTAAACAAGATGGTCTGAAAATCGAACACGAATGTATCACGTACGGACGACGCTCGGAGACAAGTCGAGTGTGAGTCACAGCAACCTAATTCAACGAAGGCCGCGGTAATAGTCGGTCACAAAAAACAAACAGCGTGTCCAGTTGGACGGGGGCTGGGGAGGTGTACTCATTTCCTTGCTTGCCGTAGTGTCGTCATTTGAGCATTGCATTGCGTTGACCACGTATCCCTTTCGAGCGGAGCACCGTTCCTACTCCTACTCCTACCGTAATAGAGACACCTCCAACAGTTGGGCGATCGTTGCGCTGTTTCCATATATCACATACCAGGTGGAAAAAAATTGCTAAACTTCTCCCCTTCCTGTCTCACCGCCGGTGGCCACCACCTATCTCCTAGGATAGCGATCGTTTCTCGCTGATATCTAGTGTACCAAACTCCTCCATGTCACACTCGGGGGGGGGGGGGGGGGGGGGGGGGGGGGGGGGGGGGGGGGGGGATATGCGCCAGCTCTGAGGGGGGGGGAGGGGGGGGGGACAAAAGCACAACGGTTTTATTACAGGAGGTACTCACAGCTGTCCCATCGGTGACCCCTCCCCGCTGGGCGCAGAGCTGTCGCCGTCGTCGTCGTAGACAACAAGGGTATGGGGCCTCCGAGGTACCGTACCCGTCATCGTCACCGCGTCCTCAACTCCGGGACCACTCTTTCCGCCAAGAAGCGCCGGCAAATCCCCCTGAGCGGTAGTGGAACTCCTCCCAGCAAGCGGCTGCTGAAGCAGTGGAAGTGCCAGCGGCATAACGTCCGTCACCGGAAAACAACCCCACGCCACTAGATGGCCCGCGGGTGCCCACGCGGACGCGTCGCGCAACCTTGCTTCGACGTGCACGAACAACTCTCCGCAGTCCCCTAACCCCCGCCCATCCCCTACCTCCCCGCCGCCACCGCCACCGCCACCGCCACCGCCACCACCACCACCACCACCACCACCTCCATCGTCGCCGAGGCTACAGCAGCCTCTCAGCCCGACGGCAGCATCGATCCCCACCTCTCTAGAGGTAGCGGGGGCGAGGCCTAAGAGCTGCACCTCGCCGCTGGCCAAGGTTGAACCTGCGCTCCCCGCCCCCGCGGCGGCCGGCGACTGAAGGCGCCACACGATGGAGAGGTGGTCTAGCGACAAAAAATCGTATCGGTTTGTGAAGACCAACGTCACGGTCGTGGCGTCAGCGGTGGCGGCGACGGCAGCTTTGTCGACGAATATCGGCATCGGTCCCTTCAACCGCTCTCCCTTCAAACAGTCTCCTGGCAACGGCTCTCCCTCCAAAGAATACCCCTTCAACGACTCTCCCTTCAACGGCTCTCCTGAATACGGCGCTCCTGAAGGCAGCCGCTCTGACGCTGGTGGTGGTGATGGAGGTGGAGGAGAGGACGGGGAGCGGTCGTCGCGGCAGCGGCGGTGTATGAGCTCGATGCCCACGGGCTGCGCGAGAAATTTGGCCTCCCATAGGGCTGGGTGCGGGGAACGGTCCGGAAAGGTAATGCCGTTGACGCAGAAGGCGTCGTACCCCTAAGCGAAAAAAAAAAAGTGAAAATCGTTGGGGGGGGGAGGAGGGGGGGGGCGGGCGGGGGGGGGGGGGGGGGGGGGGGTTCAACCTCGAGAGAAAACGAGCTTCAAAGGTTGCGACTCGGCCAGAGAGCGTTCATATTCCATCAACTGCAGAGCACAGCTCACCACACCGCACAAGACAAAACAGCAAAGCACTAAAATCCGCCTATCATTCGATTCAATCTTCATAGATACTAAACCACCAGATACAGCCACCGCGACGCATAAACCAAGCGAGCGTATTGACGAGACTACAGTAGCTACCACAACATCACAAGGAACATAGATGCACTCTGTCTGAAGGCATGAAGACCGTTGGGGTATCCACATCAATATCCAACGGTCCTCGTGCCTTTCCGTACGGACTGGCATATACTTGTTATAGCGTAAGGTGGCGTGCACCTTCTCCCCCGTCCTCATTGTAAACACTCTCAAACATATATAATCAGACCTGAATCACCCCCCCCCCCCCCCCCCCCCCGCTTGCCCCTGCCTGGTCGCGGAAAACCCAACGTGTTCCGCCTCGGCATTGTAGGGATACGAGAGTCTAAGGTCCTACGACTCCGGCCATGCACGTCATGAGTACACCCCCCCCGCCCCCCCCCCTCCCCCGCCCCCCTAAGGTTTCCTAAACGTTACATGCCCCTCTTGCTTGCCTCGCTGTGCCGACCGGCAAAGCCTCTTCCATCCGCCCAGTACTTCCTGCCCGTCGGCAAATCATACTGGGTTAGACCTTGGTCCACCCAGTCCCATATAAATCCCCCTTGGAGTCTCCGGTGACTTCGGAATATCTGACGGGGGTGACCGGGATGCAGCGTCGAGGGTAGGGGGAGGGGGGGGGTCGCGGGGGGGAAGGGGGAGGAAGGAAGGGGGGGGGGGGGGGGGGGGGGGGGGGTACTCACGTCATGCATGGCCGTAGTCGTGTGACCATAGACCCTGGCATCCTTACCATATATGCATGGCGAGGGGGGTCGTCGTTAACAGTTTTAGGGCTGTTGCCTTAAAAGCAGTCCCGTTTTGGGGGACAAACCAGTCAAATTCTGGGAAAATTCTCCCCACAAGGGGACTGCAGTCCTAAACGGGTTGAGGGAAACCACGCCTCCAATGGAATGGAAACCCTTGAGCGCACGCGACGGGCGTCGCTAAGGGGGGGTAACGCGCCTACTCTGACTTGCAAATTCAGTTTAAACCTAATTTCGAGAGAGTTGAGAGCGGGTAGCGATATCGCAGAGGAACACCAATAGTAGGAATAGGGTTACGGTGATATAGTGCAGTCATTAGGACACACTTTTCGGATAAAAATAGGTGTGGAAATACAGGTGAATCTTGTTCTTTACCACTACCAAGAGCAGTTCCAGGCTTTACAAAAATATTAATAGTGCACTCAATGAAAGGTTACCATGGGCGAACGACAAAACGTGTGCGAGCGAGTACTCATTCAACTGTAGCCGCCAACAGGCAGAAAGATGAGCGGAAGGCGTCAGCCGAAAAAACAACAAAGTAGAGACCCTCGCGGACAAACCCCCACCCCCAAACAGGCGAGCGGTGCAGAACAGCGCCGTCACCTACCTCCCAATACTTGTGCAGATTACCGTTGCTGTTCCCCATAGCGTGCGAGTACTCGCACAGCACGCAGGGTCTTGTCTCTCCTAACCCTTCCGGCCCGTCGGTGCCTAGGAGCTCCGTCGCGCCCACGGTCGCGTACCTTAAGTTGAAAAACAAAACAAAAACCATGTGTTTTAACAAGTTTGGACGGGACGAAAAGAGAAGAGTATCATACTGCCGGGTCAGTGTTGGCGCGGATACACGTGGAGAGAGGCAACCCCTTTCCTGGCGATGTATTCCTTTAGAGCCATCACAACCAAGGATGGCGGCAAAGGCCTCTGTGGCAGCAGCAGCAGCAGCAGCAGCAGCAGCAGCAACAACTGACTCCTTCGAATGATATTGTGACGCACAAAAGTGACACAGACAGAAGACCCGTCCAAGAAGAAGAGGCACGCACTCACGCGACCCGTGAATACCCCCCCCCCCCCCCCCCCCCCCCCCCCCCCCCCCCCCCCCCCCCCCCCCTCTCCCCCAGTAGCCCCTCCCTCCCACCCCGGTAGCCCCCCTCTCCCTTTCCCCTCCCCCCCCCCCTCTCCGTCCCCCCCCTCTCCCGTCCCAGACACACTCCCTCCGCAGCCCGGCAACACCCATACCGCCCCCCGCCCTCCCTAGTCCAACAATACCCCCCCATCCTCTAATCCAGCCCCCCCCCGTCCCCCCTCACTCATCGAAGCTGTCATCAACATGCAAGTCCGCCTCACAAGCGGTTTTTAGTATTACGGAGGTCCATAGCTAACAGGACCTATGGTGTACACAAAAAACTATATATTTTCCTATTTTTTACTAACAAAATTTGGTCCCGTTAACTATGGACCCCTGTAATAGGACGAAGCTCGCCCTTCATGCGACTCGCCGCAACACGGCGCTTCCTTCGCTTCCTTCGCGCTTGGTGCAAGCAATGTCTGCCTGGTCGGTGAAAACCCGACGTGCTCCGTCCCGGCATTGTAGGGATGCGAGCGTCTTATGGTCATACGACTACGGCCATGCATGACATCGAGTACACCCCCCCCCCCCCCCCCCCCCCCCCCCCCCGCCCCGGCCACCGCCTCCCCCAGGTCAGTAGCCCTCTCTTCCCTCAATGTCTGCCTCACATGGGACACACGACGTCGGTCAGCTCCGTGCACCCGCACCCCTCCACCAGGCTGCGTCCTCCCCCCTCGTACACTACGGGTCTGGAAGGGTCCACAGCCTTCACAAGCCTCCGGCAGGCGGACAAGTTGCCACCATCCCCAGATTCGTTGCCCAGGGACCAGAGTACAATGCAGGCGTGGTTTTTGTTGGCGGCTAGCATGCGCCAAGTCCGGTCCAGGTAGGCGAGCCGCCAGTAAGGGTCTGCGCTCAGCCTGCACAGAGGGATCTGTTAACCGGGCGGTAATGATATCAGGAGGGAGTGGTGGGGGGGGGGGGGGGGGGGGGGGGTAGGGTTAGAGGTAGGGGTTATTGTGGAGTATTGTAGGGAAGGAGGCGTCGGGGGTGGAGGGGGGTTGGGTTGCGGGAGAGGGGGCAGTCGGAGTCCAGCAGGGAAATGGGGCGGAGGCGGGGAAAGAGATAGAGAGACCACGCCAAGGGGTCTGTTCGTGTCTCACGGGCAGGGCACAAGAAGAAGTGTCGCTGGTGGGGTGGGTGGTTTTGGTGGAGCAGTGACATGAGCTATGCGGGAAGCACATAAGGGTGGACGAGGGGAGGAGATGCAGCGTCAACAGACGGGGTGGCGCGCGCGAGTCCCACCTGGCCATGGCTCTCGATGTTGGCTTCGTCACAGACGTACAGTCCTAGCTCGTCGCAGAGCTCGTACCATCGCCAGTGGTTCGGGTAGTGACAATTTCGCACGGCGTTGAAGTTGAACCTGCCGAGCCGCACGCGACAGGTTGATGGACACATTCGTTTGGTTGAGCGCAGCGAGCATAATTGTGCGGAAACGACTCTGAGGCGAAGAGAACCGCCGTGACAAAACTGCCGTTTCTACCCTCCGCCTCTGTGAAGGCATCCACCTTAACCTATTGTCCAGCTGTTGTTTTCGTGTCGACCACAATGAAAACAAAACTACAACAGAGACTACTACTACTACAGTAGACTCGAACTATCAGAAAAGGCACAACTGCGATATGTTGATCAAGAATCATGATAAAAACTACTCAAACAACAGTTTTACCGCCGTGACCATCAATGCACCCCCTACCCAAAATACCAACAGCATCATCACCTTACAATTACAGAGCGCATCCTTCGAGCGCACGACTCTCTACCCCGACGCACAGAGCACGGGGAGAAAAACCGCGCGGGGGGGGGGGGGGGGGGGGACGCCTGCAGAGAGCGGATCCGTCCGCGATCGACACACACATGCAAAACAAACAAAAACGAAACAAAATATACTTGGCACTTCTCACGCTCACACGCTCACCTCTTCATCATTACGATGTCCCGCCGCATGGACTCCTCGGACACACTC
Organism: Macrocystis pyrifera; assembly: GCA_031763025.1. Classification (NCBI taxonomy): domain Eukaryota; class Phaeophyceae; order Laminariales; family Laminariaceae; genus Macrocystis; species Macrocystis pyrifera. Next base: position 433,108 of record JASSKH010000005.1, on the reverse strand, counting down.
TTCCCGGTGTCCGGGTCGTGCTCGTGCCTGTTCACCCCGGCCAACATCACCGCGCTCCCGTTCACCAGCAGCTGCCCGGACGCCACCCGAACGCTCCGAAATCCCACCTTCGCGGACTCAAACTGCAAGCAGCCATCCTCTTCCTCCTGCGCCTCTTCCCCTCTGAGGCTGATGACCAAGGTGTACAGCTGGGGATCCTCGGCGGACCAAGCCCTCACCGCCCCCGGTACGTCGAGTCGGAAGAAGCGAACGGACCTTCTCGTCGTCAGAGTAACTTCTGTCGCTCCCTTTCCCACCACGGTTCCCACGTCCGAGTCTCCGAGAACGCCGCAACGCCTTCCAAGTCCAGACAAAACCCGCCCGACGAAGCCGCCACCAACACCAACACCACCAAAATCACCAACACCACTACCACAACCACCACCATCACCAACACCACCCTTACGACTATCATCCGACAACTCGCTTCCCCACTGTGAGTGCTGCTGCTGCTGCTGCTGCTGCTGCTGCTGTCGCGCGTCTCCTGGAGGCAGGCCCATCTGCCAGTCGGGTAGCGCTCCAGCGAGTTCCAGAGGCATTTTTTCCCCCGTCGCCGTGTCCAACAGGCTGCAAGTTATCTCCCCGGTTCCGAGCGCGCTCCGGGGACCGTCGTCCCACAGCCCCCTCCCCTCTCCCGCCTCCATATTCTCTAGGGGAAACGACGCCCTCCTGCGGAGGCCCGGGCGTCTGGTGTTGCCTTCGCTGGCATCGCCCTCGCCGACCGCCGCCACCCCTCTATTGTGCTGGCCAGCGCTAGCGGAGGCGTGTGCCGGGGGGGGGGCATCGCGCTCCACCAGCACCTCCACCTCCAATGATCCCCGCGTGTGGCCGCCAGCGTCGTCTTCTCTAAGGAAAGGCCTGGCCGAGCAAATCATGAGAGAAAAGACAGTGGGCAGTAGTGAGCGCATTGTTCGGGGCGGCAGTAGGTACAGCAGTAGTAGTTAGCGCAGCAGCAGGCAGCAGCAGTAGGTGAAGCAGTAGGCGCAGCAGGAAGTGAAGCAGTAGGGCGCAGCATGAGGTGAGACAGTAGGCGCAGCGGTGGGAGCAGCAGTTGCCGTAGCGCATGTGTGTTGTTTCTGCTCTACTTAACTTTTGCGGCAGTTTCAGGTATCATTTTAGCCGTGTGCAGCGGCGCCATCATAGTGTCCGTAGACGAGGCTTCGCAGCGGAGTCGCGTCAGTTCAAAGCCTTCGCTCTACCCGATCTAGAAATTAAACTGTAGATTCTGCTGCTCTTACGGGGCGATTTTTGTAGGCTGATCTGTAGACACACTGCATATACTGTCCACACGTACAAAACCTACAGTAGACCTATGATGAAGGTTCTTGGGAAGTTTGGCAAATGCTGACGCAATCTTTCCGCAACTCCTCGAAGCAACGCGCGCAATACTGTACTTTCCCCCCGTGAAACCCCTCTGACGGCCTAAACCCCTCAGGCACGACCGAGCATCATCCAAGCGTCGCGTCTTCGTCCTGCGTGCCACAGAGCAGTTGCTCAACCGTCCCATGGTCCCCCAGGATCCATTCCGACACCGGTCAAAAACCAGCTGCAAATTAAAAAAAATATGGCAAGTGTGTTTTCACATGCAAATGTTTCAAAATGAAAACATACCTGACGACAAAGTCCGAGATCCTTGACGGCCCCGGCCGCAAGACCAGCTCAACCTCTCTATAAACCCCGCTGAGCCACCAATGGTCTTGGTCCTCGAGATAGCTCCCGTCGCTCCAGCGGACCACCCGCAGACACAGCGACTGTTCTCCGGTGCCCCTCAGCACGTCCGTAACATCGAACTCGCAGGGCAGGCGGCTCCCCTTCGCGAAGCCTACCGGTCGGCCGTTGACCCAGACGTGGAAGGCGGAGTCCACCCCTTGGAAACAGATGACCACGCGCCCTCGAAGGCGAGCACCGACTGGTCGCTATGTGTGCAGGCGTCGAGATGTACAACCGTTTTTTTTTTTTTTTCGTTTGCGGCAGTCGCGGGAGGGGAGACAAGGGTGGCGGAAATACGGGGGGGGGGGGGGGGGGGGGGGGGGAGGGAGGAAGGGCGGGGCTTGAGGATTCAACGCCATAGCAGCGAGTATGCTAGGATAGACGGACAGTAGAAACCAACACGAGTGTTGAGGGGCCGTTTGTTAATGATGCGCACGCATCATGAGAATGCAGAACCTGAGGTAGGAGCAGCACCAGCGATCTCTGCGCATGTGGTTTATGCTCCGAGTTGGTACTATCTCGCAGCCTCAAGGGTGGGACTTATACCACTCACAAGGAGTCTGCGGTAAGAGCTTCCGAGTGACAGACGTCTGGCATTATATGTTGACGTACAAGTCGTGTGCTATCGATTGGGTGACGGCGCTCCGCGCCCATGTGGATGGTAAAATTGCACCCCTACTTCAAACACGCCTCCAACGACGTGAAGACCGCCACATTACCACATCACCACATCGCTACCTCGTAGCAGCACACTCCTAGATTCGCATCGAGGGCTCATCGCGCTGCTTTCTTCGGTACCGGTGTTGATAAAAAAGAAGCATCCAGCCACCCCGCCTCTTTCCACTGAATGCATGGCTCCACCCCACTCCACTCACTCACTCACCTCCACCAGCTGAAACCTCTCGTTCAGCACCTCGTCCACCCCGCCCCCCCCGTCCCCGTCCACCGTAAGCCAGTGAGCAGGCAGCGAAAAGCTCCGCCGGTATAGGCCCGTAGGGTTCTTCCTCGGGGCGTACGGGGGGTGATTGGGAAAGGGGTAGTTGGTGTTGGTGTAAATCGGGGGGTCTCTCCCGCCCGCATGTTGAAGCTGCCAATGGCCGGGGACGTTGATGTCATCCCACGAATCGTCCTGGAACTCAGGGTGTTGGAATCCGACCGGGGTCTTGGCCACGGCGCTAGCCAAGGCGAACTTCCACGTGCCGCTGTGCTCGGTTGTCGGGCGGCGGTGGAAGAGGGGCAGGGGGTGGCGGGAGGGCAGGCGGGGGGTGGAGTTTATCGCGCCGCCGGTTCTCTTTTGTGGACGCAACTCCGACGTCGTTCGCTGCCAAGGTATTCTCAGAGTCTATACAAATATCTGGCATACCGGCACCACGATGTCTTTGCTGTACGTTCAAGTATAATATGACACTTTGTATCGTTAAATCTCCTTCGCATTTAGAAATAAGGATAGCGTTCAGTACTCACATCTCACAGTCCTTCGGCCGTGTGATGTCAGCATAATGCTACCATTCGTTCATCATAGTGCTGAAGCTGTAGCTACCCGAAACTTGTGTGAGTTCTGTCAGGCTCCCTCATCGTACCAGCAACTTCTGTGAGCTCTGCAGGACCTCCATACCCATCCCCGAAACTTGTGCAAGCAGAGTTTTGGTTTGTTGGACTGCTGTTACTACTGTACGTACCTGGCATGCTGGTATGCTGGTATGCTGGTATGGTAGGAGGTACCCGTCGTTGGCAGTACGACACGGTGCACGATACTTATTGTCGCAGCAACAAGAGCAGCAGTTCATCCGCGTTCATGTTCCCTGATTTTCAGAGTAGTCCATACTGATTATGCTGATGATGATGTTGATGATATCCCATACCTGAGACTGACGACGTTGGGAGACTGCCCGCGCGCGGCAGCGGCATCAAAGGTGGTGTAATTACCCAACCGCGAGTGCGTGGCAAGGCGGTTCACGTGGACGATAGACGGGTCCTCCCAAGGTTGGCGGGCAAGGAGGGATCGCCAGCTGGTAACCAGGGCCACGAGGGCCGGCACCCCGACGAGCACAAGCACGACGTACCCTCCAGTCCAAGAGGCGGCTAGGGCAACGACTGCCGACAAAGGAGCACGGGACGAGGCACAAGAATGCAAGAGTGTTTATCGGCATAGATTGACGCTGACTTACTCGCAGTGGTCTGGCAGGGTATATACTATATCTGGAAATTAACAAGTGTGAGTACCAGTCATTACAGCTCTCGATACCCTTGGGGCTCGCGAGTACTCAAGTCGTTTGAGCTCCTCGTACCCCCGACACTCGCGAGGACTCGGTGCTCCTCGTACTGTTGGGATTGAGTAGTTCGATCACTGCTATTAATAGCGCGAGTCATCGACTGAGTCGCAATGACTGGAACTGGTACTCTAATGAGATATTTGCAGTGCTTGTCGAACGGCCGTCTGACAGGCTACACGAGGCATCAATATTGCAACAGGTACGTACCACAGAACTTGTATCTCTTCTAGGATTGAAGAATCGGCACGGACACTCTGGTTGTTGTGCTGGATGTCGACGGGTAGAGAGAACGGTTTAATGTGAAGAATACACACAACCAGGGTCAACTTTGTGCACGACCCCCGTTCTATAAATAGGTGGGCAGCTTGCGAAGTTGAGTTTCAACTACTTGATCAGTCGAACTCACAGCTGAAGTATTTCATAATTTTACAAAATGAAATACGATATACCTGGTAGAACTTACGCAGCTTGCAAAGTTGAGTGGTACCAGCTATTTCGTCTCCCCGAATTCGGAAAATAAGTATTTGTACAAGAGTATGTCATGATACTGCTTTCTGCTTTGTATGAGGCTTGTGAATATCAAACATGCGGGACACTTCGTATCCCAGGACAGATTTGCCTATTAACTCGGTACTCGTTGGTACTCACGTGTGTTGTTTGCTTAGAGATAGAACAAGAGTAGTTTTATTCCTTTCGTGCACGCGGAGACTGAGACCCAAAGCTCGTGCGTCTCTGGAAAACCCTGGTTTTCCATCTAAGATACACCTTCCAAGTACTACAAGTACGTTCCCAGTGCCTGAACCCAGGTAACTACCGGGCTTTCAACCTCATACAAAGCTGTACCATAACACTAGCGCACTCTGATGAGCCGTATATATATGCAGAAGTATGGGATTTCCATAGAAACCCCGATTCCACGAACTAGAACATGAGTCGAAGATGCGGCTCCTCAAAACCCACTGCCACACCTCTGAACGGCAAGGCAACGAAGCCGGCAAAGTACGTAAAAAAAAAAGAAGGGAAGACCTAGCCTTAAGGGGCAGGAAGAAATCGTCGACGAAAGCCATCGCCATGCCGTCCGCGCGGGGGAGGTGCACTCGATAGGAGAGATGTACTCGATCCCATGCATGGCCGTAGTCGTATGACCATAGACCCTCGCATCCCTACAATGCCGGGACGGAGCATGTCGGGTTTTCACCGATCAGGCAGACATTGCTTGCACCAAGCGCGAAGTGCCGTGAGGTGTCCGGCGAGTCGCATGAAGGGTGAGCTGCATCTTACTAAGAATCTCTTGTGAGGCGGGCTTGCATATGGATGACAGCTTCAATGAGTTAGTTTAATTTCCGGTGTAGCCACTCCCGGATACACCAATGGGAGTACTATGTAACTGCATCTTGGGTGCCTTACGTTGAAGACTACGTGATACGATCAATTCCCTTGTGCAGAGTAAAGGTTCTTTACTTCGCACAAATGATCTAACTCGACGACCAGCTGTGGGCGACCGCCAAAAAAAAAAAAAAAAAACGGTACCCTGAATGTCTAGCTCACGTAGTGAGCGGCATGATTTACAGTGTCGTTGACAACCGACGCCATCCCGACCCATACATAATATATGGTGGGGGGCGAGGGGAGGCAAGGAAGATGCATGGAAACGCGAAAAGTGAATACGGAAACGATAAAGCTCTTTCCGCCGTTCGCGATACCCTCCGCTCAAGTGAGGCCGGGTTGGCACACCCCGCCTCCTCTCATCAATTTTTCACTCCGACCACGACTGACAGACTCCATGAGATTTCTCCAGCGCCGCCCCGCCCTTTGGCCGTGGCCCGCGCTTGCCCAGATCCTCCTTTGGAGTTTTCGACCTATTGTTCTGACGCGCCGGCTGATCACAGCCCAGAGGTTTTGGCTGTAGCGCCTAGTGTCGACCCCGCCCTCGCGCTGCCAGAACACGGCCCCTGCTCACCAGTACACTCGATGACGCCTCTTTTACAACCAAAATCGCGATTCACAGCGGAGCTGGCGTTCTTGTGACTTTTGGTTGTGTGGCGCTTCTCGACACTGGCTCCCCGCAGACTTTCATCCGACGAGATGTTTTGGATCACATGCACTCGGTTGGTGCGGCATCCCTCGCGTGCGAGCAGAAATGCGCCCCTCGTTCTTGGGGGGGTTTTGGCGAATCGGCCCCTCTGAAGACTTCGACGAGTGTGCGCCTGAGCGTCAAATTTTTTCGAGAAAATGAGCCTACTCTGCTCCCCTTTCAGTTTGGGCCTGTGTGGTTCCCCCCTCAGTGATGCAGCATGCTGTACTATTGGGACGTGACAGCTGGATGCGTTTTAATAGCCGCTCCTACCGCGCTCTGCCACCTCGGCCGTCTGATCAACGCGTTTTTGGTGAGCTGGAGTTATAGCACCACGCCCCGACAGGCATGTCCGTGTACGCCATCGACCCCGCCGCTTCGGGTAGAGGCTTCCATCTACGCTACGAGGGCGCGGCAGGCGTCACCCTGTCCGACGATCCTCAACTGCTTGATGTTAACTTGGTTCGAAGCGATGGCTCCCCGGCCCTCACCGGTCGACATGATGCCCCAGCCCGACCTACCCTCGGTCGAGGAGCACTTCGTCTCTTCCGGACGACAGGTTCTTCCCCTCGTTGGAGTGGCGGCTCTCGAGCCGGGGGGTATCCTCGGCGTCGCCCACGCCCCACTGCTGAGCGTCCCGCTGGACGTTTTGCAGCAGGACAACCGAGCCTCCAGCCCTCCCTCCGGACTAAGTGAGGTGTGTCCGGTCTCAGCAGTTACTGTTTCCACCCTCGCAGCTCCAGCCTCGCCCTCGCCTGCACTGTTCGAGCGTTTGAGCTCAGAACAGCGCGCTTCGTTCCTGCGCGTCTGGGCACGCTTGCCGTCACACCTGCGGGAGGTGGCTTTTGACCTTCACTGCACAGGCTGGACCCCTGAGGCCATCAAACAGCTGCGAGGCGTTCTCTGCGAATTTCTTGACGTTTTCTCGAAGTCCAAGTCTGATTTGGTTCCTGTTCGTTGATGCCTTTCGTGATTTCGGTCCCGGAAGGAAGCGCCTCTGTCACGTCCAGGCCGCGCCGCATCAATCCCATCCTGGCCAAGGAAGTGGAGGCCACCTTGGATCAGTACCTAGCGGCAGGCCTGATCCAGCACTCGACCCCGCTGGTGGTCGTCCCGAAGAAGTCTGGAGGCGTTCGGATCACTGTGAACTACAAGAAACTCAACCAGATCAGCAACCTCAGCCGGCTGCCTATTCCTCGCGTGGACCAAGTCCTCGACTCCCTGGGGAAGGGACGGGTGTTTTCCCTCTTCGATTTGGTCTCGTCGTTCCACCAGATTACCGCGCACAAGGACACCGCCCCTCTCACGGCGTTTTGCACTCCCACGGGCCTTTACGAGTGGCTCCTCGTACCCCAAGGCAGCACTGCTTCTCCCGGCTGGTTCGTCAGAGTGATTAACGAGGTCATCAAAGGTCTGGCACAGCTGGCGGCCTACCTTGATGATGCGATCGTTTTCGACTCTGATCCGACGGCCCACGTAAAGACAATACGAGCCCTCTTCGAACGCCTGCGCAAACACAACCTCAAGCTCTCCCCCTTGAAGGCTCGCCTCGGCGCCACGGACGCCAATTTTCTGGGCCACTCCATTTCGCCCGCGGGTGTAAGCCCTAATGCGGGAGAGAAAAAAAATCGGCTTTGATGAAAATGCCCATGCACAAGAACCTCAAGCAGGTCCGCGCCCTGATGGGCGGCGTAGGATATTATCACGAATTCCTGCCCGACCTGTCTAAACGGATACGTCCTGTCACCGCCCTTCTCCGGAAAGGGGTCAAGTACGTCTTCACGCCGGCTATGGAAGTTATCGTCCGTCCGATCCTCGCCGAGATCGCTGCCTCGCCGATTTTGGTCTTCCCTGACTGGGACACCGTAGCCGACGGCTCCCGCCCCTTCCACGTGTACTGCGACGCCTGCATCTACGGTTTTGGTGCCGCGCTCGAACAGCAGCAACCGGACGGCTCGGTACGGTCCATTGCGTATATCAGCCGCGCTACCTTCGATTCCGAGAGGCACTGGACACCGTTGGGCCTGGAAACTGGCTGCATTGTCTGGGCCATCAAACGACTTCGAGGAAAACCTATGGGGCAAGATGTTTCGAGTATTTTCGGGCCACAAAGCGCTTGAGAGCATCGGCATAGTAGGGGACCACAACGCGCGCATCCAGCGATGGCTCGAGTTCCTCACCGCGTTCGACTACCACCTCGAGTACCGCAAGGGCAGCGCCAACGGATATGCTGACTCTCTCCCGCTTGCCAGAGCCCGCCACAGAACACGACCGCAGTGGGTCTAGCGGCCTCACTCCCGTCGAAAACGGTGGTATCCTCCTCATCCGAGCCTGCGGGCTTCGCACTCGCTCTTCGCCGACCCCTGGTATCGGTTTGGGTGGGCTGGTGTCCCGCAGTGAAAGTGCCGTTTTGGGTGGGCTACCTTTCGCCTCCTCGGATTTCGCGATTTTCGCACACACGGGCCACGTATGAGGATTGACGACCTCTCTGCTCCTTCGGGGAGATTCGTCGCTCGTGTATCTGCTTCCGTCGCCACCGTCGACCGCCGTCCTGGCTTGAGGGCTTTTTCACCCCCCGCCAACGCCGCTTTCGCTTCGGTTTTTGTCGAACCCTCCGGGGGCGACCAGGGCTCTGCAGAAGCCCCCGCTGCAGCGCTGAATGTCGCCCAGCGCGCCCCTCCCCCAACGAGCACTTTACAGGGCGAAGATCCCGTCGTGAGCACTGCTCCGGCCGCGTCTTCCCTTTCAAGCCTGGGCTCTGCAGAAGCACCCGCTGCAGTGATGAATATCGCCCAGCGCGCTCCTCCCCCGACGAGCACTTTGCAGGGAGAAGATTCCGCTGTGATCACTGATCCGACCCGCGTCTGCCCCATCACCGCCTGGCAACCCGGCGCCTCTGAACGTTTTGCTGTCTACAGGCCGCATCTCAACTCAGACGCTCCGACGAACAGCCACCGCCGCTGGCACCGCGCGGCCTGCTGTTGATTATGGCTTCAGGCCCGGCGGGGCCCCTAGACTATCAGCCCGGCGTGCTATCACCCCGCCGCGAGACCCACGGCCGCGACCGCCCGGCACCCATCGTTTTGGCCCCGACACCTGCCGCCTCGTCTGTCCCGACGGTACCCATCCCGTCCGGCCGCGACCGCGTCGAGCCCGTGGGAACTCCTCTTTTACGACTCCCGCCGCTAACTGACGCACCTCCCGTCACCTCGACCGACTTGGACGCCCTCGGCGCAGCTGCCGAATTTCAGTTCGGTGATTCCGCAGTGCGCTATTCGCACGCCGACTGGGCTCGGGAACAACAGGCTGAGCCCGCGTGCAACGCCGCCATGCGCTACATAGCCCTTGGCCGGCCGGAAGTTTTGCCAGCCGAGATTTTTCGGGTTTCCCTTCCCACCAGCGCCCTCCCTTTCTGGAGGTTCAGGAGCTGGCTACCAAAGGCCGCTTGCACACCACCGACGCGGGCATCGTTCTACTTGTCCAACAGTCGTTCCCCCCCCTCCTGCGTCGGATACGCAACGCCCGGTGGGTCGTACGGCCTGCTTATTGAACGACGAGCCTATTCGCATTTACGTTCCGCTGCTCATGCGCCCCTGGGTCATGCAGGCTTGCCATTCCAAGGCTTCCTGCCACCTAGGAACCGCGCGCACCCTACGTATGCTCGAACGTTTCTACTGGTGGATCGGTATGAGCATCTGCACCCGGTGGTGGCTACGCAACTGCTTAAAGTACCAAGCACGGAAAACGCCGCGGCAGACGGTCCGGTGGCCCTCCATCACGTTGCCCCTGCCATAAGGGCCCGGCATCGCCGGTAGCATCGACTATTTCGGCCCTCTCCCGGTGACGCCTCGAGGTAATACCTACATCTTGCTTTTCACTTATCGTTTCGGCCGCCGAGCCGACATGTACGCCGTCATAGCTGCAGAGTTCACCGCTGAGGGCACGGGTAACATTCTCATCAACCGGTATATCCCCCTTTGGGGAAACCGGCGCAGCATCCTCTCGGACAACGGCCTCCAGTTCTGTTCCATGCTTTCGCATGCGGTATATCAGCTTCTCGGGGTTCGAAAAATTGCCACAAGCTCCTACCACGGCGACGGTGGGGTGGAACGTGTAAACCATACGATGGCCCACATGCTGGCAATGGTCGTCAACGAGCTCTAAAACAACTGGGATGAACAGCTCCCTCGCGTCGAATGTGCGTACAACAATTCCGTCAGTGCCGCCACGGGTTTGGCTCCCAACGAGGTACATATGGGTCGGCTGCCACGCCTCCCTCTCACGAGTTTCGAGCGTGCTGGAGTCGCCGGCCACCAGAGCTTGGTCCGTGACCACCTCACCTACTGCGACTTGGCGACGGACCGCCAGCAGCGCGCGTACGATATCGTTCGAGAACACTACGCCCGCACTGTTGCTCGCGTGAACCGCCGCAACTCCGCCCTCTCCGACGCTCTGCGTCCGGTCCCCAAAGTTGACGTTGGCGGTTGGGTGTGGGTGTACAATACGGCGGCCACCATCCGCCAGGGTGCGAAACCCGACACGGACACCAAGGTCCTTGAGGCCAAACTCTCGCTCAACTGGACGGGCCCCTACAAAATTCTCGCAGTTGGCCCCTGCTCCTCAGCGGACACCCCGGACGGATCCCCTCTCGGAGCAAAGCTTCTGTACTAGGATCCTCCTTCCGATATGCCCGGTGCTGACGCTCGCCGGCGCGTATCAGTTCAACGCTGCAAGCCCTGTGCCAACCCCCACGACCGTGGCGACATGCTGAAGTATTTGCCGGCGGGGTTGACGCTATACAAGCTCAACATCTTCACCAAGAAATCCCCCCCGTATCACGTCACCGAGGACGACGTTTCGACCCCTCTTGAACGACTCGAGGTGGAAAAGATTACTGGACATCAATCGGTTAGAGGTCGAGGTGGCGTCATCGCGGTGATGTACGAGACCCACTGGACAGGACTATCCCGTCCATCCTGGGAACGGGGGAAAAGGACCTTCAGCTTTCTCGCCACGCAATTTTGCGCTACTGGGCCGGCACCCCTAACCAACACCGCCAAGCCAACCGCCTGTACCGCCGAATGAGAATTGGCGCGGCACAACGGGAGCTTTCTCGGAGTAACGACGAGCGGTTTCTGGCACCCGGCTATGGCTGCGTATCGCACGCCGATTGGCTCCGCCGATACAGCAACACTGTACTTCCCAACGGGACCCACTTTTGGTACAAGCACGACGACGGTCTGTGGAGGCTCGGGAAATCAGCGCAACTACACCAACGGATGGAGTATATTTGGTTCGATTTTTGGACGACCCGGGACCGATCAAGCTTCCTCTGTCTCCGGCGCGCTGCACGAGTTGGACGAGAGCTGTATGAGGTTCTTGGTGTCTGCAAATTAACTTGACTAGCGCGTTTGCACGGGGGGTCCAGCGTAACGTAGATGAATCTCGAGGCGCCGCCGTGGATAGCTGATTTTCGCTTCTCGACCGCACTCGATATTTTTTTTCTCTTTTTTGTCGTTTTCCTGGACTTTGGGAGGTGTTTTTTTTTCTGCTCGGTGTGTTTCTGGTTTGTTTGTTTTTTTTCGGGGGGGGGTTGGCTTGGGGATGGTTTTCGCGTATTTTGTCCTGCCTACCCCCCCCCCGCTCAGTGTCGGGACTGGTCTGGGTAATCGACCGCTCATTTGCGGCCCAGGACGCGTTTTCAGAGTTGTGGACTGTTTAGGTGATTCTTGCCGTCTTCCGTGTTATTTTTCTTTTCGTTTCCGTGTTCACTTTCGCTTTTGCATGCATCTTCCTCGCCCCTCCCCCCCCCGTGCGGGTGGCATGGCGATGACTTTCATTGACGATTTCTTCCTTCCCCTTAAGGCTAGGTCTTCCCTTTTATTTTTTTCCACGTACTTTGCCGGCTTCGTTGCCTTGTCGTTCAGAGGTGTGGCAGTGGGTTTTGAGGAGCCGCATCTTCGACTCATGTTCTAGTTCGTGGAATCGGGGTTTCTATGGAAATCCCATAATTCTGCATATACGGCTCATCAGAGTGGGCTAGTGTTATGATACTGCTTTGTGTGAGGTTGAAATCCCGGTAATTACCTGGGTTCAGGCCCTGGGAACGTATTTGTAGTACTTGGAAGGCGTATCTTAGATGGAAAACCAGGGGTTTTCCAGAGACGCACGAGCTTTGGGTCTCAGTCCCCGCGTGCACGAAAGGAATAAACCTGCTCTCCTTATATCGCTAAGCAAGCAATACACGTGAGTACTAACGAGTACAGACCTGTCCAGGGATACAAAGTGTCCCGCATGCTTGATCTTAACAAGTGCATCCACCTTCCTTTTCTGACTTACCAAGGGCGGGTCGACAGTAGGTTCCCCAGGTACTTGCCGGGGCCGAGTGGTGCTAGTGGGGGGTCTGTATTAATAGTCCCTACCACGCCTGGCGGATCTCTGTCTAGCGACTATTACGGGGGTCCATAGTTAACGGGACCAAATTTTGTTAGTAAAAATAGGTAAATATATTGTTTTTTATGTATACCATAGGTCCTATTAACTATGTACCCCCCGTACTAGTAGAACTACTAGTAATATTAATAATATTGTTTACACGTATGATACAATACGACGTACATGTTGTGTGTTTCAACGCAAGACCAAGGAGTTTTTATTTTGATTTAAATATTAATTTGATTCGAAAAAATGATACCAGGTATTTGATACCTGTCGAACTCGCATACATGCTGACGTATTTCATAATTTTATAAAAACTAAAACTTGAACGAGTATTGGTACTCTGACCACCTTTGTAGTATGTGTTTTTTTTTATTTAGCAAACACGTCAGCTGTGAGTTCGACTGATTGAACTGTAAATAGTTAAAACTCAACCTTTTTTTTTGTAAAATTTGAAATACGTCAGCTGTGAGTTCGACTGATAAAATAGTTGATACTCAACTTTTTATAAAAAACTAAGGGCCACTCCTGAGACCTATGCCAATGGTAACGCGAAGTCCAAAAGTTTTCTTTCAAAAATATTGCTTGAAAAAAACAGCCGAAAATATCCTCGTACCGCCGCTGTGGGAAAAAAGGGAAATAGTGTTTGATTTTTACTTCTTTTTTTCCAACGGCTACAGGCGGCGCAATTTGTATTCTCTCGTTGCAAATTGTCAACACGCTAATAAAAAAAATCAGCTCGTGCGACGATAGATGCTCGATCTCGATAGAGACTCAGCCACGGCCAACCCGCTTGGTGTCGAGCGAGGCCAACGAGCATAGATGACGGCATCGAAGATAGAAAGTGGATAAATGCTCTAGGGGGCGAAAGCTTGCCGGTGGCGTCCTGCGGTATCCTCCAAAACCTGAAAAAAAGCCTGTTTTTTTCCATTCGAGGCGGATCGAGAAATTTTGTCTTCTGTTAGGTACACACCAGCGGCTAATTGTTTTTTTATCGTACGCCTGGCCAGCGCCCGCCACACGTCACTGGCCATTGTTTGAAGACGGTGACCCAAGGGTGGGTCGGAGCCCCTAACGAGCGCACTCCGTTCAGAATTCATGACGCAATCTTTGGTTTTGTCGATCAATGTCTGTCGAGGACTCGGAATCTCGCCGCTTCGAACCAAAGATCGGCCTGAGTTTTTCTCAAGCCGATCTTGGCCCAACATCGGCCCCAGATTTGCTTTTTTCGGTCTTTTCCAAAAGTTGAGAACTTTTTTTTTTTTCTAAACGTGCCCATAGGAAGCCTGTTCTGTTTTTTTTTGGCGGATATCTTTGGAATTCAAACTTTTGATTGATACTTCGCTTTCCTATTGGCATAGGTCTAACGAACAGAAAAAAAAACACGATTCGTGACTTTTTGGCATGCCAAAAGATCACGATCCGTGACATTTCAGTTCTACCGAAAAAAGCCGAAAAACGTCGCGTTTCGTGATATTTTCAAATTTAAAGTGGAGGGCAATGGTCACTGCAGTGCTCCCCATTGTCAAGTTTCGACCTTCCGGGGGCTCAAGGAGCGCCGGAGGAGACACGAACCACGAGGGTTAATCATTTCTGCTCTGGGCAGATACATGTATCGGGCTTCTTTGTGTTTTATGAGCAACTACTATGCAGTAGTACGTGATATACCGGTATGAACGATGTACCAATAGCAGGATCCGTACCTTGGTACTGCTGTGATATGAAAATCCAGATACAACATGCCAAATAATCCTAATCATACGTTCTTGATAATTCTTTACTGTAGGTACATTCATGCACAAGCAAGGATCTACAAAATCAAGATCCGGACCATATTCAAGGACCGGACTTCGTTGAGATTCGGAATGATCAACACGACAGGAGGCTGTAGAGTGACGCTCGCGTTCAGTTTTAGCCTTTGTTTCCATCTTCTTGGCATCGTGTGCAGGGCGAGCTTTGGGATCCAGCTCTCGTGATCGTATTGTCTGGTAGAACGTCTGAGATGGAACAAGGAGCTGTAGGATCGAAATGGGTCACTCGCTAGCCTGCCTGCAGAAAACACGAACATCACCTCCTCCTGTGCTGTTGGGTCACCTTCTGCTATTTTACAGGTGTATTTGTGCTTGCTGTGTTTTTCATATATCAAGAGCAGAAGAGGCCAAGAACATGTACGATAGTGAGATTCACCAAAAACACGTACTTGTACGTCAAGACCTGCTGCAACATTTACAGGGAGTATTAAAATTTTCCGGTGTCTTGGTGTGTATGTCACGTGTGAACTGCTGTAAACCAACTCTTGACTGTCTTGTGTACCCCGGCCCTCACGTGTCGATCTGCTGTTTCAGTGCGCGAAATGGTACTGGCCGAAATCAATTGGAAATCGAACCAGCTGTGAGTATTATCGTCTCGTCGACCCTGGTGGCATCCAGGGGAGTCTCTGACCAGTAGTCAATCGCGAGGGAAATAATGGAAAACGCGCGCGGTTCACGCAGCTTGCAAAGTTGAGTATCGACCGATCTGCCGATCTGTTGAACTCACAGCTGACGTGCTTTCTTAGTTTCTTAAAAAAAAAAATAGTTAAAGTTCTGATATTTCAAACCCAACGTTTTTGTGGGTGGAGCCAACTCTCGAGAGTGAGACACGGTCAGGCCGGGCTGGGCCGTCCGCACCTGGCCCAGCCCGTGACATAGTCAAATCACGGGCCGAAGCCTGACCCACCCTGCGAGATTCCAACTTCACCGACCGTCGGCCAGGCTCGTTTCGCGAGATTCCATCTCGCAGGCCGTCTGCCCGGCCTGGCCTGTGACACCCTTAGGTCATTTTTGTCTTCAGTGGCTCCTCCTCCTCGAAATTTCCAGGCCACAACCTCCTCGTTAGCCCGCGCCCAGCGGTGTCTTTGGGTAGCCACCCGTTGTCCACAAGCGGCGTACGAAGCAGAGTCTGCCACGCCCCGATACCGACCTTCGGACACCGTTGGTGCGCGCTTATTGCGTAGTGCCTTGATCAGGCGTATTTTAAGGCACGACATACGTCACGAATCATGATTTTGTTTTTCTTTTTACAAATGTCACGAATCGTGATTTTGTTTTTTTTATTAGGGAAAAGCTAAAAAAATTGGCGTCAGACCTATGCCAATGGTAACGCGAAGTTCAAAAGTTTTCTTTCAAAAATAGTGCTTAAAAAACAGCCGAAAATATCCTCGTACCGCCGCTGTGGGAACAAAGGGAAAAATGGTTGATTTTTACTTCCTTTTTTTCCAACGGCTGCAGGCGGCGCAATTGGTATTCTCTCGTTGCAAATTGTCAACACGCTGATAAAAATCGGCTCGTGCGACGATAGACGCTCGATCTCGATATAGACTCAGCCTACGGCCAACCCGCTTGGTGTCGGGCGAGGCCAACGAGCATAGATGACGGCATCGAAGATAGAAAGTGGATAAATGCTCTAGGGGGCGAAAGCTTGCAGGTGGCGTCCTGCGGTATCCTCCAAAACCTGAAAAAAAGCCTGTTTTTTTCCATTCGAGGCGGATCGAGAAATTTGGTCTTCTGTTAGGTACACACCAGCGGCTAATTGTTTTTTTATCGTACGCCTGGCCAGCGCCCGCCACACGTCACTGGCCATTGTGTGAAGACGGTGACCCAAGGGTGGGTCGGAGCCCCTAACGAGCGCACTCCGTTCAGAATTCATGACGCAATCTTTGGTTTCGTCGATCAATGTCTGCCGAGGACTCGGAATCTCGCCGCTTCGAACCAAGATCGGCCTGAGTTTTTCTCAAGCCGATCTTGGCCCAACATCGGCTTGGCCCAACATCGGCCCCAGACTTGCTTTTTTCGGGCTTTTCCAAAAGTTGGGAACTTTTTTTTTTTCTAAACGTGCCCATAGGAAGCCTGTTCTAATTTTTTTTGGCGGGTATTTCTGGAATTCAAACTTTTGATTGATACTTCGCTTTCCCATTGGCATAGGTCTTAGGAGTGGCCCTAAGAAAGCAAGTCAGCTGTGAGTTCAACCGATCGGCAGATCGGTCGATACTCAACTTTGCAAGCTGCGTGAATCGCGCGCGTTTTCCATTATTTCCCTCGCGATTGACTACTGGCCAGAGACTCCCCTGCATGCCACCAGGGTCGACGAGACGATAACACTTACAGCTGGTTCGATTTCCAATTGATTTCGGCCAGTACCATTTCGCGCACTGAAACAGCAGATCGACACGTGAGGGTCGGGGTACACAAGACCGTGGAAAGTTGGTTTACAGCAGTTCACACATGACAAGCACACCAAGACACTGGAAATGTTGACTATAAGAAAGCAAGTATGGGTTGTTGTTGTATCGACACGTGAGGGTCGGGGTACACAAGACCGTTGAAAGCTGGTTTACAGCAGTTCGTGACAAGCACACCAAGACACTAAAATTTTGACTGTACTTGTGTATAAGAAAGCAAGTACCGGATGTAGAAACCAAGGGCTACAACAGCAGTGTATGTACAGGACTAACCATGGTGCTTGATAGTGGGGTTGATACGTAGCGGTACAGCAGTATCCATTCCGCTGTAACACTCTACGTACTGACGGCCGTGCTTCGCCTCCGAAGAGTTGATGTTTCCGACTCGGGGGCGGTGCGGCTTCGCCGTCGGACTCGAAAGAGACGTAACTTGGTTCAATATACTCGTACAACATCGCTACGCAGCAGCAGGATGTTACACTGACTGTTTTGTGCTCGTGTATCTGGTACGTCGTGCGAGCGTGTACAATGTCGTCCAGCTCTATGTGTAAGAGCGCGATTCTTCTGACAGCGAGCAGTCAACAAACCTTGTAAGGGGCTATTAATAGGTGAAACAGCAACCACATCATGCGAGAGGTGCCCCGGCATAGTCACGGATGTAGAGCACAAGCCCGCCACCCCAACCCATACAACCCACCTGCTATCGCCAAGCGCAAAAGGCCGGCTTCCCTGCTCGTTCTCAAGCACAGCCTGAGAGCAAGAGACACCCACAACTTCCGGCTCGCGAACGGAGCGATGTTTCCGCTCCGGATCTCACGCTCGGCCGCGTGGTGTACACGTCTTCTCAGTGTCGTCATTTGTCTCGATTTGTTGAGCGTGAGCTATTCATATACTGGTGCGGAGGCTGGTACAACAGCAGAGGTACTCAACCAAGCAGCACTCTTGCAAGAGGCCTCTCAAGCTCGGGGCACAAAAATTCCCCGACAGTTCCATGTGGTTCCCATGTTCCACAAAAGCCATATTATTGAGACTGAGATTTGACTCCTTGACTGACCGCACATATACACTAAAATTAATATATTATCATCCAAATTGGGCTTGACGCGTCTAACAATAGAAGACCGGTCTGCTGGTCTGCTCCATGCGCAGAAACGTGGAAGTTGTCTTCGAGTTGGTTGGACTTGTTTTTTGTTTTGTCACGTACGTTCGGGTTGGACTTTCGCCGTTGGTTCCAGTGTTTGGAACGCTTATTCTGCCGCTCCCATCCTAACGTCAGAAGTCACGAGTCAGCAAGTCACACGGTAAGTCTTGCTGGCGTTCAGAGAGAGGGCGGCACCGAAGTGAAAGAGCCTGCCACATTTATACGCGAGAATCTAGATGGCGTGCCGGCAACGTGCTGTATCTGGCTGGCCTTGCGCACGGGTCGCGTCGCCGACAGCAGTATACCGCGAGGAGGGGGTACAGCTTCAGGCAAAAACCAAAAGCTCTTTCATATCGCCGACTCCCGACGATGAGCGGCGCCTTCTCTGTCGCAAAGCCCATTACAGGATCATGACATGCGTCCTGGTCGCTCGGCGGGACTAGACGCACCTCTGCCTTGCGCCAGACTGCAGAGTCCCCTCTTTGTACCGTATACCCTTCTTGACATTTTTCGTACGTAACGGTTTTGGCAGTTTTACTTCCTACACAAAACGTTACGCCCACTCGTCATACAACGCATACATTTGTAGTACAATAGTATCCATACTGTACTCGTATTAATAGTACCTAGAACAACTGTACAAGGGCCGCCGTTAGGACGAGCAGGCAAAGGCTGGTATGGCCCGTGCGCGGCTAGCTTGACCATCACATCGTATTTTCACACGACGACGAGACCTGCCCCCTGCACAAAAAAAGCGATAGATCAGGTTGAGGTCGTACCCTATATCCTTCCATTCGTTATCTAATAAGCAGGAGGGGCTGATATTTCGATGTTGGCGAGTCACTTAGGAATAACCGCTGCTCCATGTGGCACAGTACTACTTCGTTTTTGCTGTCACGAAGAATTAGATGGCGAAATCGATTCGGCTTCTCGCCGGTCTTCTATATAGTAGGTGTACTGTTTGCAAGGTGCGTGATGGAGCTGTTTCTTGACATTTGCGCCGCCGCCGCTTTGGCCCTCGCTGGACAACACATCGCCTCAAACAGATTTTCGGTCATGCCCTGCGGAGTCCACACTCCACACGCCTTCGGGTGTGGTCGTGGCCTGTATTCGCTAGCAGTCAATGATTGCCCGCGGCCAGCGGTCACCATGCACAACTTCCCAGTCCTTTCAGGCTTGCCGACCCGTAGGATATGATTGTCTCGCTGTTGGTACGGAGTACAGGTAGGTACAGTAATAGATACAGCACCTGGTAGATACTACTAGTAGTGCCGTAGTCTAATGTACCGCAGAACAGGCGTCGCACGCCTTCAAGATAAACCTCGGCGGGACATGGGGTTAACCTTTTGGGAAGCGGAGAGCTTGTTGTTGTGAAGTGTAGGGGAGTATAGGGGAGAGGGGATACCATAACTGTACTACTGTAAACCTTGAATCTAACATCCGCTTGACCCTGCAAATGTTGTGGTTGGTTGTGAAATTCGAATATGTCTGAACGCGTCAATGTATCATATCTGACCTCGAGATTGTGACCAATATGGATTACACTACTATTAATACCGTAGTGCATCAACCGCCTGCGAGTACAGTAGAGTGAGCGCCCAGCAGTACAGTCAGGTAGGGGGCCACGTTGCGCCCGTGCCGTACGACTCATTTCAATCATTGTACTGTAGTTCGGACAACCAACTCGTACAATCCCCCAATCATGCAGTTGCCATCGCTGCATTTGTCACTTCTGAGGTAGATTTCACCCTCTGATTTCCCAACAGGGTCGACATCTTGGCGGAAAGGCGCCCGCGTGGAAGCATAGATTCCTAAGGCTCGATTTTTTGGGGTTGGAGCAAGTTGAATTCGTCAATGAATGTGCCCGCGATGGCACCACCCTCGTTTCTCTTGGACGCGGCGCGTGACTTTGTTTTAGACAGCAAGATATAAATTAGTAGTGGTATTGCCACCGTGCCTTCTCTCACCACAGCGTGGCTTTATTAGGAGCCTCATTGCATCAAGACAGTGCAGTTGGGAGTACTGAGCAGTTTCAAGGAGGCTGGGTGGCAGAGGGAAATAATAGTGCAAAACTATATGAACCGATTCCGCAACCAAGGACGAATCACAGACGGCTTGCATCTATGGTACTGCAAAGTCGCATCGAAAGTGCTTTCGTAGGCTCGTTGAAAAGTCTGCGGTGCGAGCCTGACGCCATGGCAGAGCCCATCCAATACGTAGTAACGAACAGATACAACGACGAGGGTCGTCAACGTACCCAAATAGTCATACTATCATTACACGCGCTGGCCAAGATGAGTTTCGAACATTAGATCTCACAGCCGGCGTGTTTCCTACATTTTACCGAGGAATCAAAACATCGAGGTATAAAAAGAGATGAGATGGTCGGGTAGGTCCCCAAAGTGGCAAGGACGTTTACAGTGCTTCTTGATTACCCTTCAGTGGTACCTGACTCATTCAACGCAAACAAAATACATACACATATTAATAGTGTACATACTGGAACCCTTCAACGCGAACAAGTGACACATACAAATACAACGCAAGGCATGTGCTGTACACAAGCATGCGGTAGCTTCTCCGACTACGAGTGCAGCCGATGAGAATGTTTTCGCCCGCACGCTACTTATCCACTCTCTTCCGACTAAGGTAACGCAATACCTGGTACATGTCTGGAGTGTTTGTAGAAGCATCCGTACACGTTACCAAAGTTGGCAAAAAAATGCCTAGGCAAAGCGCTTGCCAACACCCACATAAAACAAAAAAACATCGAGTGGCAACGTCCGTCATTTACTTAGGGTTAGGTTGCTGCCCGAAAAACTACCGACGAACGTACGACAGATCTTTCAACAAAGCCATTCAGAACGCTGCTAGAAAAAGGAGAACAGCAGTAATAGGCACCGCTCAACCCGCAACATGAGTTATTTACAGCAGGACTGGCGATTGTCACGCCATCATAACCTGAAACGTAAAAACACTCGACCAACGACACGCGTGAAAACAACGGTGGACTTTGTTGCAACAGCCACATCCAAAAACGGAGCTACATCCAATGCATGCCAAGGTCTGGAACAAGTCTAACAAACGAAAACCACTATAATACCGTGCACAATACATTACCCGAGGGCATGCTAGCCCTGTCACTCTTCGCTTCCTCGCCCGCGCTTGATACGTAACAGGTAGTTGCCAAAGAATCGTACCCGAAGCAACGCATTGGAAGGGCTACACCGGCCGTTTCCATTGGCTACAGCAACGTCGCTCAGAGCACAGACAGGGTGGGGGCGGGTCGAAGCACAACCACAAGCCCACCCCAACACGTTTGACCCCAAAACCCGCCTCGACATATTCGCCCTCCCACACAGCCTTTCGCCACCAGCTATTCATATCATCCAACAGGAGTAATGGCAGGCGCGCCCGCGAAAACAAAAACGTGCTCCTTCAAAACGAACGAGACTCCTTCATATAGAGTGAGCCGAAAACGAACTGTTCAATGTTCCTTGAAAAACTCAAGGATCCCAAGGGTTCAGTGGGGTTCTGACAGCACTGCACTGCAGTTAATACTAGTCTACGGGTGCCCGGGTACATACGCAGACTATATGTAAGCCCAACAAAACAAAACCCTTGAACTCGTTCGCGTCTAGTGACTTGCCTACTGTATGTAGTAAGAGATACAGTCCGAAACGAAACGCTCCTTTAAAAACAAAAAAATCAAGACTCCTTCGGCCTGCTGGACCCGTTTCTCTGTTGCCGCATGAACGTCACGCTTTCCTGCATAATCGCCTCCGCCTTCTCCTGGATAGTCGCGGCAGACAGCCCTTCCCCGGCCTTAGTCACTTCGGTGAGCTTCATCAGTACTCTCGCGGGCAGCCCTCCCACCGCGTTCTCCCTGGGCCAGGCGTCGCTGCATCCAACGGTGCTGAGGACGACTACGGGCATGTCCATTTCCTCGATGAGGGAAAACGTCCCTCTCCTGAAAGGGCAGATAGTTTCCGGGTTCCGGTTGATCTTCCCCTCGGGGAACAGAGACAGGCCCCCGCCCGACTCAACATACGCTTTGACCTTAACAGGGGTAGAGATCAGTCAACAACAATAATATAGGAACAAGAATAAGGACGCCTTGGGCATAACAGAAAAAAGATCCAGTCCAGTGGCTATCGCGGCAGCGCGGGGGGGGTCGAACACGAGGATTCCTTTTACGGCAGGTGAAGGGTGGGAGGGTTAATGGTGTATATATTATACTGGTACATACAGCACATACAGCACATTGAAGAGCGTAAATTGCCCTTGCTAGCGGTCGTGTCCTACGTGGGACCTGAAATGAAGCTTGGGGACAATAATTGAGCCGCTAGATAGGCATCATGCTTGAGGGTCGTGCAAGAAACTTGTGAAAATGTATTTCTGTGTAGTATGAGCCAATTCGCCGTCCTTTGAAGCGACACACAGTCAGTCCCTAGTCATCGGCTACGGGTGGACGAAGAGGCAGGGTCGCCCGCAACCTCGCATCTCGCAACTGCATCGCGTTTTTGTTGAGAATGGCGTTTGTGTAGGAAGCGGTTCGCACGTCCAAGAGGCACGAAAAAACGCCGTCGTTGTGCCTCCGTGCTGCATATCGTCGCCAAAGTAGAATGGCAAACAAGGGGTTTCCAAGTCTCTGTCCACAACCCACAGCTCGAAAACACATAATAATACCACGTGTTGATGTTAAATATCAATGAAACGTACCAGATACGCTGCCATTCCTGTGCATATGTACATATTCCAATAGTGAGGCATTTCAAATTCGAAACTACAATCAAAAACATGATGTAACTTTACCAGGTATCTTGCTGCAGCTATATGTTGTATGTACAGCAAAGCAGCCGCAAGTGAGTGTGTATCAAATCAGTGCACAACAGAACGATTGATGCATTCACCTTGACCATTGTTTCCGCCTGCTTGGCTTTGTCCACGACGAAAGAGTGTTCGTCGTTGGTTTTGAAGAACACGGGGAAGTGGCCCACCATTCGGCTCACGCCGCCGAGAAACGGCGTCTGGTGCGATGCGAGTAGCGAACATGACGGAAGGGAAAAAGGAACATTTCTTATTTATATCAACCCGTTAGTCTGGCTTTCGTGTACCTTCAGTGTACCTTTAGTCTATACCTATAGTCAGTGTGCCTGTAGTCTGCCTTTATTCTGTCTTTTTAGTATATACAGTGTACGCTTATTATAGTGCGCTCTTGCTGCTCCTTTAGTCTGGGGACCCAGGTGCAACAACCGAAACATTTCGAAGTGCGGTCGCACCTACCATCTACGGTGAGCATCCGGAGCACAAGTAAAGCGATATCAGTATCATGTTGTGAGAAGGTTGTACAACTCCTCGCACTTTACGTAGTACGGTCCTTCAACAAGTTGGTACAGACAGTAGTGCGGACATTAAACGGACCACCCCCTAATAAACAGCCGGGGTGCGCGACGTCGCCGATGGTGTATCATGTAATCGCCAATTATTCTCTTCCATGGTTTCCCCCTCTCGAGTCCTTCTGGGGGGAAACAGCCGGAATTAACCCGACACAGCAGTATGATGGGGCATCATTCAGCGAAACTGAACAGCTGCGAGACAACGGCGACGAATTTTCCATCAAACCGATCCAAAGGCAATACCTCCCACCTAATACCTCCCACCTTCACGATATTCGATATAATATACTCCAGGAAACCATGGCGGCAGTGACTGCAGTCTGACGGATAGACTACTGTCACCAAGCTGGCGGTTGCGCTGGGTTTGGAATTTCTGGTGGACTGGTGTAAGTTTTACACGAGGCACGTTTCTGCGTCTTTGGCCGTCGCTGAACGCGCCAAAGCGCGAGCCGGAAAAAAACGATGAACATCAATGAGCAGCGGGAACGCATAACCTTGTGCGTGAAACATGAAGGCAATGTCCGAGTGGGAGATGGGAAGAAAAACCAAAGCAAAACCGACAATATCGTCGGTCAAGAAGCGGGCAAAAGTTTGGAGCCTTGCCAAAATCTTGGGCCGTCGTAAAAACATCGAATCTACTGCAGGCCAGGTATGATGTATGGTACCCTGCTATGAACTACCAACTGCTATACCAGGTATACGTAACAAAGCTCTCGCAAAAAGGATGAATTACTCCTGAGAACAGAAAATCGTTCTTCAATCTCTCCGCAAGATGCAGCAGCTGAAATGTCGCAACATGAGCTTTCCGAAATTCAAGATTATCTTCCCATTAGCACAGGCCTAAATTTTACCCCGTTCTACCCACCGCCCACCAGATAGAAACTCTCGTAAGCAGGGCACTGTGTGTATTTGGCGTATATATTACCTGGGCAGGTTACCCGGGAACCCCAAAATACATGCTGCGTCCCCTAACAGCCCACCTTTGGAGCATTAGAGTATTATACCTTGTATACATGATTCCCTACTTTTGTACTTCTGGTTTTCCATCCCAATTATTATCTTCGCCCTTCAGGCTCCTCTCTCCATCCTCCCTAGTCGTAACTCGGATCCGGGGTCACCATAAAGGCATGATCTCTGTTGTCTCCCGTCCCCACTACAGTACGTGGTGCCTTGCATTTTTATCGCAACAAGACTTTCCTCGTCAACCCGCGTAGAATTGTGCCTGGCCGCGCTACAATAGACGCCCTCGACAGTTCACGTTCATGTTCATGTCATTACGAAAAACAAAACTACATGCGGAGACTCGAACCCTCGACCTCAAAAGTAGTAGTATATTAATATTAGTTGTCGAGGTTGATCACTAGAGCACTGGCGCGACTGCACCTGCTATAACATCGTTAACCATAGTAATATATATACCTGGTATACTTTGAGTAGTACCAGTGGAAGGTATTAATAATTGTAAGTACAACTTCAAGGTTGTCTTTATTTATACTATACTATAGTATACTATAGTATAGTAGTTGCATCACTCGTGCTTCATGAGCGGGAGTGGAAATTCCTTGTCAAGTCAACATGCGCAAGACCTGTCAACTGCTGCCGACTGTCTCAACAACTCGATCCTTCGAATATCAAGTAGGAGCATGAAATTATTCTACCGTACGACTATTGATCCAACACTTTGTCCCCGAAAGGTGTGTGCAGCTGGACGAGTACCCAACCGGGCACAACACTACCATCAATACTAATAATACCATCACGCCGCAGGGACAACGCGCCCAATAGCTACTGTAGTACAGCAATTTACTCCGGATGTCTGCGTAAACGCATCGTACCTGTCGGCACTTGTGTCTTGTGCATACATACACACAACTACCAGAACCAATTTAAATAGCAGGGGTACATACATTTCACATGCCCGCTTTACTGCCTGTACGTGCATACAATATGCGATGAATACACGATGTACCTGGTGGCTTGGATGCTCCGTGCATGGACCAACACCATCTGATTCATCGTGGACGACCTTAGCCTTCTGCCGTGCTGTTGTTTCGCTCTTGCTTTGCTCTTGCTATTCGCATGTACCGTACCCAGATGCCACCAGTGTATGTCCCAAACTAAACGCGTAATCGTGTGATACTTATTTCGTTCACCAGGCACCTGATATGTTTTAATACCTGTCAAGCATTTTAACAAGCACGTCAGCTGTGAGACCAAAAACATCGTAGTTTTTTCAATATATACATATATAACTTCGTGGTAACAGGTAAACGGAAAGAGTGCCCTCGGAGAACTCGCAGAATCGCACGTCGCAAGCACTGCTGACCAGTGTCTAGCGCGAAGGTGCAAAACAGGGCATCAATTAGCTGTTGCCTTGGCCCCTGGCGCAACTTCCGGATCGGGAATCCAGGTTTCCGCAGGATTCAGGGGTTTGTGAGGCAGTTTGATTTCGAGTAATGGAATAATTTTGGCATTAGGCTGATGTACGAGTACGACGGAAGCGCCCAGTTTCCACTCAACGTAAGACAGAGGAAGCAACGAGCTACGAGAGCGTCGGAGCAGTCGAAGGAGAGCTGATTTTTCCAGAGCTTTTCACGGGTCATGACCCTTTTTGTCACGGGTCGGGTCTGGTGTCGGGTCACGGGGTGTTCAAAATGTCACGGGTCGGGTCTGGTCGGGTCAGGAAGTGTTCAAAATATCACGGGTCGGGTCGGGTCGGGTCGGGTCGGGTCGGGTCAAGAGGTTTTCAAATCTCACGGGTCGGGTCGGGTTGGGTAAAGAGTTTTTCAAATCTCACGGGTCGGTTCGGGTCGGGTTAAGAGGTGATGAAAAGCTCACGGGTCGGGTCGGGTCATGACCCGTGAGAAACGGGTCACTCGCGGGTCGGGCCAGCGTGACCAGCGAGATCTTTTCTGCTGACTCGCGGATCGGACCCGCGCATCCGGCCCGCGGATCTGACACTCCAAACACTTCCCGCTCTCTTACCCAAAGGCTTTTCGTACAAATACCCAATAATACTCCTTTGGCATATTATTCAAGCATTAAAGCACTGCCAAATTCATATACGCATGCCCGTATCCATTAATACCCACTACAGCCAGGCCACGTATTGCTTGTGGGCACAAAAATGGATATTAAATTGTTTTTCAAGTGTCGACCCACAGGCCGGATCCGCAGGTCGGACCTGCGGGTCAAGATAAATAGTCTCGCGGGTCAAGGTGACCCTACCTGCATGAAACCCGTGTCTCACGCGTCAATCCGAAGGTGGCGGGTCGGGTCGGGTCGGGTCAGGAGGTTTTGAAATCTCGCGGGTCGGGTCGGGTCTGGTCGGGTCAAGAAGCTTTCAAAATCTCGCAGGTCGGGTCGGGTCAGCTGACCCGACCCGACCCGACCCGACCCGTGAGATTTGACCTGACCCGCGAAAAGCCTGGATTTTTCAGTATTAGCTGGTCCTGGAACTGACCCGACCCGACCCGTGAGATTTGACCTGACCCGCGAAAAGCCTGGATTTTTCAGTATTAGCTGGTCCTGGAACTGACCCGACCTGACCCGACCCGTGAGATTTGACCTGACCCTCGAAAAGCCTGGATTTTTCAGTATTTGCTAGTCCTGGAACCGGGGGTATCGCATGTTCTGCGTGGTAGAAGACAGAGAGGTAAGTTTTATCGATCAACTTTCCCACTCGCCTACCTTGTCGCCCAAGAGATGGGGGGGGGCTACAGTAGGTTGCAAGAAGTCCGTACGATTATTGAGCTGTTTTTCGTAGTGATGTGCTGGTTGTGAGATGTTGCTTATGTAGCCCCATACAGCACAGGGAAGGGGTGAGGCGTAAGTTTCGGGTTGAGCTGTCTCATTGGTCTCATCTTTGTGGGGTTCCGTAGTTGGTAAAATTACCGATGCCTTCACCACGGGTCCGGGTGTTGTCGGCGGATTGCCCGGACTGCTACATCACTGGCAGGCTAGCACGACGGCGAACATGCCTTGCCTGCATTGGAAATACCAATCAGAGAATGTTTGATCTTCGTCAACAAAATCATGGCGGTCTTGCGCAATACGTAGGCGCTGGAAGTGGTATTGCGCGCAACATGGGTTTGAACCGTTGAACGTTTTCGCGGGAGGTCCGCCGGAGTATTTTAATAGTTTTTTTTAGGCATCGTTTCACTTTGGGGCGTCTAACGCACTTTGTTCTCACGTGGCTTCCGGGCAAAAGTTCATATTCATGTAAGCGATCCCTTGTATTCACGCATACACAGAAGTATCGCCTTCTCGGCAGCGCAACACGCTTTCTGGTTCCTGTTCTTGTTATAAATAGCGCGACAGACAGACGCCGGAGGTCGCATATAAGTTTACAGCAGTATCGCCTTCTCGGCAGCGCAACACGCTTTCTGGCTCCTGTTCTTGTTATAAAAAGCGCGGCAGACAGACAGAGAGAGGGGAAAGTTGTCAAACGAAAGAGACGCTTACAGCAACGGTACCGTTCGTTCGTGACTGCGGGATTATACACATTATAAATTGGTGTCCGAGTTACAATGCAACGAGTCGTACGACACGGGCGTAGTAGGACGCTCCCACCCTGCTGCTGGGCTCTTGCGCTGCTCGTAAACGGTAGATAGCAGCAACGTTGTACCAGTAATTGTGTAGGTCGTTATGTCGGCGTCCCGTTGCCCATACTCGTAGCCTGCTGCGCTGCTCGTCGAAAATCGAGGTTAGATACCTGGTATATGTATACGTATGTTTGTCAATTTTTCGTACTTTTGCCAACTTTTCTCTTGTATAAAGTACTTTTCGGCAAAACACCAAGTGCCCGGACACGGGAAGCCCGGCCAGACACATTGGTCGAGGTCTCGGCGCGATCCGTGCACTTTGGAGTGTGTGGCGGGCGTTCAAACGTTTTTTTTTTTTTTCCGGCGGGAGCGAATAAGACGATTTCCCTGGTTTCAGTACGAGAGGCCTTATTTCGTACGTACGTACCTGTGAAACGTGTCGTCATATGTTTGCCCCCTCATGAGTGTCGTACCGGTATCATTTTTTTGCGTCTGAACACAGCACAGCATAAGCAGACGATACAGCAGCAGAGCAAAGAGTGTGCTTACCCAGCTGCCTACAACGCTACATCCCTGCCGTCCAGCAGCAGCAGCAGCAGCAGCAGCGGGCAGCCTCGTGCGCGTGTGGCAAAGTCACATGCGCGTTGGTCTCCGCTATACTGCTGTGGCTAGTTGGTTTTATTTGAGCCCTCAGATCGATCACCCCGCAACAACACACCACATGCATCTCTCTCTGTCTCTGACTTTGTGCCCGACATTGTGATGTACGTAATCTTGATGCTGTTGTGCACAGCAGTGCGACTGCGGCAATAGACATCTAAGCCAGCAGTGCAAAAAGCGTGCTAACACCCAACTAACTACAGCATCAACAGCACGCAGCACCATGCATGGTTGTAGACCTGCGCTGAACGATAGATGGTAGCTCTATATCAGAGCCTATCGAGCAATCTAATGATGCCATCAATGATTGCTCTGTTCAGCTGCTTGCTGTGTGTGACAAAGCAAGATGTCAGGAGACAAATTTCTCACTTGTTGACAGAGAGCAACTTTGCCTTGACGTGCCTTGATTGACACCACTGCTATATTACTATGTTTCAGTCTGTAACACTCGGCCCTACATCCTTGACTGCGCACGTTTTGCCTTGCTTGACAAACATACATGTCTGCTTACATCTTTGGTGTAGGTATGTATGACGGCACAAGTTGATTTCTATTAGTGCCGCTGAGCTCCCCTTCTGCTTCATATACAGAGACCGCAGCCGAGCAGCAGCAACAGCTGTGAAGCAGTGGTGCGATGCTCGCGGCAGCCGAGAGGCCAGCAGTCAGCAAATATGTACCTACGAGTACCTGTTGCTCGCTGCTGTTGCCATGTTGGCCGCTATGCATCAGGCACCCTGATACTTGCCCGGCTTGCTGCAGCCTGCAGGATTTTTTTCATTGTTTTTCCTTCGCGCCCAAGAAATGGAACCAATCCCTTCCTCCCGTCTAAACGTATACCTGGTATATCACATATACGTCGTTCACACAATCGTCGTACGAAGCACTGTCTGCTGCTTGCCCTATTGCTGCTGCTGCTGTACGCTACTGGGCTGCTCCTATAGACAGCATTAGTAGCAGTGTGACTATTGAAGTCAATCGAAAGGGTAGCTAAACACGTCCCTGTTGTGTGTACTGCTGTAATGTGATCTTGCAATGACGTCATATGAATATGTTCATACGTCGTATGGTATACAAGTTGTGTATTGTTACGAAAGGCCACGGAGTTCGGGCGCACTTACAGCAGTTACTCCCAATACTTGGGGAGTAAAGCAAAGTATGTTCGAGAAAATACTGACTGTAGGTACTTCATGCACTGGCAGTATTTCGGGTTTGTACTGCAGATACTGCGAGTACTCGCAGTATTTTTTCGAGGTTTTCTGCAATACTGCGGATACCACTCTATACATAGACATACAATACGTACGTACTGCGCTACTTTCGGGCTCGTACTATTTCGAGATGCTACTTAATGCTTCTGTTGTGGATACTCCCTGTTGTGCCTCAAGTATCTCGGGGTTCAATACTGCGGGTACTGCAAGTACTATAATAGCAGTATGCCGTCCGTTGGTAGAGTTCTTCCTGCGAGTACTCGCAGTACCCAAATACTCTCAATATGCCCAGTATAGTCGGAGTATGAAGTATTTCGGGAGTATGTACTGCGAGGAAGACGTCCTGCGAGATCTATCTGTGAAACCTTTATTTTGAGCCAAGAAGCATTTATTTTGCGGGAATATATTTTGTGATGTGTGCTAGATTTTACCCAGCCGGTCACAAAGTATCATGTCGCAACCTCGACCTCACGCAACTTTTTGTACTTGATTGAGTGCACGCCGCAAGAACATTGAATTGATCACCGCGAGTCATCTGTTAAGGATCAACATCCACTAATCGGTACTCTCCTTTGGTGTGTTATTTATTGTACTGTTTGGTAGTATCACGGGCGACCATAGTAAATAGTAAATAGTAAATAGGACCAAATAATATTGGAACAGCTAGTATTAACAGTAAAAATAGGTAAATGTATAAGTTTTTGCGTGTACCGTAGGTCTTGATTACTCTACAGGAGTAGGTCCCCCGTAATAGTAATAAATGATCCCACACTATTTCCACAAACAGCAGCATAACCTATCTTCAAAAATATGAAAATATGTGTGTGTTCTTCGCATTATTAATGATGGTGGATGGAGTTAGGTACCATGGTACCAGGTAGGTATTTTATATTTTATACGAGTTTTATGTCGTTCTTGCGACACTCCCCTGAAACCGAAAATAGGCAATAGGCACCTCCGGGAAGGGAACCTTGTAACTCGTATTGTGTGTGGCGACTATTATTACGGGGGACCATAGTAAATAAGACCCACGGTACACACAAAAACCTATATATTTCCCAATTTTTACTAACAATTTTTGGTCCTATTTACTATGGTCCCCCGTACTATTAGCTATTAATATTAATAGTGGCGCCGACCGTTTTCGAAGCAGCAGGCCTCACGGTATCCGAAAAGAAAACGGAGACCATGCTGCTGCGGACACCAAATCAGGCACCCATACCTCACCGCTCATCATCGAAGCAACGGGACAGAGATATAGACAGACGATGCAGTTTTTGTATCTGGGCGGTCTTGTCGTCGCAAGCGCTGACATTATGCCAGAGATCACACGACGGATCCGACTGGCATGGGCATGCTACAATCGGTTCAAACGGGAACTGTATGATAGATGCCCCGTTCACTCTAAAAGTGTGCATGCTAAAGGCCGAGGTGATGGAGACCCTGCTGTACGGGTGCGTGACGTGGACTTTTGGTCAGGAGCAGCACTTCGCTGAGCTCCGAACCGCACACCACAAACTCCTCCGACGGATCATTGGCTTCCAGCGCCAGCAACGCACTGACCACGTCATGTCGTACGCCAAGGCCCTCAAAAAGGCACACACTGCGAGAGCGTTGGGGCGACCATCCGCAAAAGACCCCTCCTCTTTGCGGGGGCCGTACAGCGGGCGACCAATGAGCGGCTGACCCGCCGGGTGATGTTTGGGACGATGGCTGGTGGGGAGAACCCAGGACCAGGCCGACCGGAAAAGACCTGGGCCCAATGTAGCAGACGACCTCGGGGTTTTCCAAGCCACCAGTCCACGGAAAGCTCCCCTCTGCTGTTCGGAGTAGAAACGGTGTTATAGCCGAGGGCGGCTAAGAAGAGCGGGAAGTGGTACCGGGGGGTCGTCGAAGCGGCGGACTGTTTCATGGCGAGGTGGCACAGGGACGAGGCACAGAGGAGCCGGCTACGCCACGCAGCTGAGGACGCCAAGAACGGCGACAACGGGAGGGGGGGAGGGGGGAGGGCAGCCGTACTGATACAGCTGTCGACGAATGCAGAAACGACATGATTGATCGGGTGGCTAGGTATCGGTTCGACTACCAGGTAGCTCTTATAGACTGTTGCCTGTAGCTCCCTCTCTTTCGTGTTGCTTCGTCCGCGCAGCAGATATCTGCCTCTCCTGAGTACGTATCAGTATGCTTTCCGTCTGGCAGCCTTTCTGAAGTCTTACTATAGCGTCGTTTGTTTGTATTCTGTTTTCATTTCAAATTTTTGTTTTTTGGTTTTATTGTCTTTTTGCTCTTATTTTTTTGGTCTTGCTTGTGTTGTTGTGTTCTCGTACCCGGTACGCTGGCATTTGTTTCACTTGCTCGACACTTGAATTTGCGATTTTTTTTTTTTTTTCATTTTTTATTTTTTTGGTCTTCCTCTGTCTCCCTGCAGTCTGTGACCACGGAATCATGACGGGACACTGGGTGTACTGATGGGGTAAAAAGGACGATTTAATGTGAAAAAAAACAACAACAACCACCAACCAACAACCACAACAACAACATCTCACATTGAACAACTTATTCGCCATCAGTGTCCTGTAGCGCCAGACAATATGCGGCGGCGTGATGCCCACGAACAGCACCGAGTCGAAAAAGCTGGTGTGGTTCATCAACAGGCACACGCCCTTCCGGTCCAGTAGCCTATCGAATTCTTCAGCAGAAGGCGGTGATACTCGTACCCACGGGCTAGAGTAGATAAGGAAGACCAGGAACATGTAGTGGCACCATCGACAGCACATTGATTGTGCTACAGAAGCAGGCAGCAACAAAGTGAACACCATGCATCCGGCCCAGTCCAATGCAAGCCCTAGTACCATGCACAGCCCAAACCATGTCTGGCACGCGAGGTTCACCGCCTCTCGGATCATTTTGAAGAAGGAAGATGGCCGCGAGCACGAGACCGTGCAAAACAAGTTGCTTCGATGCTGCCGCCAGAGTGGTGACGGCGACAGCAAAGGGGTGCTGTAGAAGATAATTCGGCGTTTTTATGAGAGTTGAAAATTGGAAGTATCCCCTCTCTCGTAGATCATTGCACCCTGCCTGTACTCAGACCTGTTGGTGTGTTGCACCTGGTACACTCGCCCCGAATCCCACAGCCAGCCACAACGCTTGTTGGACCGGTGCTTATTCTAAAACGCTTGACTGGGGGAAGAGAAGATTCGTCATCGCGCACTTAACCAGTAGAGCATACGCGTGGAAGTTGCTGAGTAACATCTCTCACCATGGGCATATCCAAGGCGGTCATAGAATATCTGACGAGAGACCCGCCCCCGGATGAGCCGATCATTTTTCGCGGGGTGGAGTGGAATGTGAATGGTACCATGAAGAGCTGCATTTTCTGCGAGTACATCGCGCAAACCAAGGAGAAAGAGCTCTTGTTCGAAGATGACCTGGTTGTGGCGTTCGCCCCTACGAAGAAAGCAGCCAAGCAGCACCTTCTGGTCCTGCCCAAGCGGCATATCGGGACTATAGGAGACCTGATCAGCGGGGACAGTCCGGTGCTGGACAGGATGAAGGCGGTCGCGCAAGACCTCCTGAAGTGCGGAAATGCCTCGAACGCCCAGTTCAGCTTCCCACGTGCCGCCATGGAACAGTGTAGGTGAGGCTTTACTCCGTGCTTCCCTTGACCATGCCCGAACCCGCCCTGTCATACAGCAGTTGTAGCGGTTGCGTACCAGGCACGTATTACATAAGTCGATCTCACCGCTGTTGTTTTTTTATTGCATACCCAAATCATACCAGTAACAGAGTAGCAACATATTGCCCGTTTGGCCATTTTCTGGAACAGGTAAGAGGGAGGAAGGATGAGTGAAGACGCGCGCGGGGGCATCGCAAGAACACACCAGAGTCTCCTATTACTCAAGAGGAGGACGTATGTACCCGTATGTACCTGTGTGATGGTCTATTATTAATAATAGGCTCGTCCGCAGCTAGAGCAGTACTTGTGGCTCCTGAGGGCAAGTATATTTTCGGAGGCCAACCGCTGTGAGGTTTGCCATTCCTGCCCGGTCGTCTGCTACGCGGTCTTCTGCGCGGTCTTTCCGAAGTTTGTGCATGTTTACGAGCTAGAGTATGTACATACAAAGTACAGGTAGGTCTACTATTAATACTCAAGTATATACAAGGTACCAAGTATACCAGGTGCAATACTTGTATAACGTTATTATTACTAACTATGCTTGCCGTTCGACAATGTTGTTGGTTTCGACAATGTGCAGACTTGTATAACGTTTGTTTCGATGACCGCTCGGGCGGAATGGCAGCGGTATCTACACCTGACCCTGATACGTACGCACAGAGCTAATACTCGTATGACAAGTACTCCTGTAAGTGGTATTGATACTATACAACGAGTATACGTATATACGTACGTGATCTCTTTTCAGCTTTTCAGAACTACAGAGTACTACTGCTGTTGCTGCTGAATTTCGGAACAAATAAAGCCTTGATAATTTTATATATAAAAAAATATGTACGAGTACGCAACATTTTGTCCCAGCAGACGAATATCGCAAATGATGATTTCACACGATTTCATTGACTTTCTGCTATACCGGTGAGTACGGTGTCATCTCGGATTGAAATGATCACACCTGTAGTTGAAGAAAAGGCTAACTCAAATGTCTCCATAAAATCGAACAAAACCTTCGCATGCTCGACTTTAGCTGCCGCGTGTAATGCAACGGGGCTCACTCCAGCACCTGGTAAAGCATACTCGTAGTTCAATTATCACCGAGCGCACGTACTCGTAGGCACTTTGCATAAAATTGATGAGAAAAAGGCGCTGGAGCGTGAGATAGCAACATCGATGAAAATTGACGAGCAGTGGGAATGCTGAACCCTACGAGTATGCGCGATAAAAATAAAGGCACGTACCGGGGGGGGGAAAGGGATGATGCCTGTGCCTGCTGTGACCACGCCTTGTCCAGAAGTTAGAAGTAGAAGTAACGATTAAAAATATACTGATACACCTATTAATAGTATTATGCAAACAATGAGCAGAAACCAAGGGTGATATTACAACTATTGCTGTAAGTAATCGCGTGCATACTATTGGTATGTGAGATGTAAGAGCAGGCTCGAACATGTGGCTAGGACAATAATGACGCGTATACGGCCCACTACATGCAACTGTTGGAACAGCAGCAGCGTTGTTTCTCACAGGCCGGTCATCTCTAACTGTTTTGTTGATAGTACTATTAATAGTATACCAAGCCTACGAGTACTATAAATAACTTGGTAACTGATATTAATAGTCAAGATGGCCTGTACTCAGGCGGCATGATTTTATAGCAGAACACGTCCGTCATGGCAGAATCTGTGTCGATTTTTTCAGAGAACAACCAACTTCAAATATCAAGAATCGAAAATTTAATTTTGCTTGCGAGTTACAGCAGCACAAGCTGCTGACACGAATTAATACGACCATCCTTAAAATATCGCCGGCATAATTTGCAATTATCACCACCGTCTATTTATCAATAGTAATCGCCGTGCCCGCGCCCGCCCCATGTATGTATATATGTGTGTTGTCGCAGATCATCTACACCTGCACGCCATCGAGAAGCCCTTCGTTTCTAGGTGGCAGTCTCTCAGGTTCTCCGAGGGCAAGCCTTGGTGCGCATCCTTCGCAAAAGTGAGGGAGTGGTCGGCAGGCGCAGGGGTGGAGGAAGGACGCATCACTCTCTCCAGAGAGGAGGCTTGATTGGCATGCTGACATGATGCGATTGTGATGATGCATCGCGCAGCGGGCATCAGGCATCAGGCATGTCGAAATCATCACCCATGTTGGGGCTACGGTTCGTAGCGCAGCAGCGTCCCTAGTAATACTTGTCGAGGGTGCCTTGTATTTGGCAACGCTCCGTGGTCACTTGGGCGGGCCTGACTACGGCTTGAATTTTTTTTTGTAGTATTGTCTGCTTGGGCCGGGTTATAAACGTGCGGATAGGCCTCATCTTGCACTTTAGTCGTGCGGTGTAAATACCGCGCGATACACCATGGTATTCGTTATTGAACGTGCGCACCCACGCGCACTTGTTTTTTTTGTGTTTTGCTTGTAGTCGTTGCGTCGGGCAGCGCTCGGGGTTTACTCGGCACTGTGAGAGGTTCACTCTTGCTGCAATACTACTGAAGTCTTGCCCCCGGCCTACCAGCATGTGATTTCTTTGTTCTTGTGCCAGGAAGTATTGGACGACACCTTCGAACGTGAGCGCCGTGTGCGCGTGGTCCGATCTACAGTAGATTGAGTGTTTTCTGCTGACATGACACTATTTACATCTGAGATTAGTAAAGTGCTGCGTGATCTACCAGGTGTTTTTTGTGTGTTCATGGTTTTGTCGCTGAGTATTCCCTGGCCCACACGTTTTGGAATCTTTTTCGGTGGTGGGGGGGTTGTTCTGGTTATGGTTGTGGTTCTTTTGTCTACTTTCGACGATGCGGTAAACCAGGCCGTGATTTTAACGAGCGTGAGATTGACAGGTTGCCCGTGTGTGCCCGTTGCTGATATCCCTACGTGTCATCGCGAGATGCGTCCGGACACTATCGGTGCCTCTGTATTTTGTATAACGTGTCAGGATGGCTCGTTTGACTGCCTGGCCGCCTGTTGGGCGTTTGTTTTTAAAGGTTGGTTGCTTGCTTTTGTTGTGGCGGTATGATATGGTGGGATCATCTCATATTGGTCAGGTCCCCAGTTTGGGGGGGTGTACTCGATAGGAGAGATGTAATCGATCTCATGCATGGCCGTACCATAGACCCTCGCATCCCTACAATGCCGGGACGGAGCATGTCGGGTTTTCACCGACCAGGCAGACATTGCACCAAGCGCGAAGCGCCGTGAGGTGTCCGGCGAGTCGCATGAAGGGTGAGCTGCATCCTACTAAGAACCGCTTGTAAGGCGGGCTTGCTCATGGATGACAGCCTCAATGAGCTAGTTTAATTTCCGGTGTAGCCACTTCCAGAGACAGCAATGGGAGTACCATGTAACTTTGGGTGCCTTACCTTGAACACTACGTGATACGATCAATTCTCTTGTGCAGAGTAAAGGTTCTTTACTTCGCACAAATGATCTCACTCGACAACCAGCTGTGGGCGACCGCCAAAAAAAAAATTGAAATAAAAAATAACGGTACCCTGGATGTCTAGCTCACGTAGTGAGCGGCGTGTTTTACAGTGTCGTTGCCAACCGACGCCAACCCAACCCATATATAATATATATAATGGGGGGGGGGGGGGGGGGGGTAGAACAGCGCCATTAATTTCGCGGTGCCAGCGGTAGCGCTTTAGTTGCCACCCACTCTAGACCACTCTAGAGATATCCCTGCGTTTGTGGCGTGCTGGGTCGCAGCCTTTCGGGCTTTAAATGTACTTGATGTGCTAAGTGGAGGGCACACACAAGGAAACGCCTTGTATTTTGACAGCTGCCCCAAGTGTGCCCATGTGCCCATGTAGATGGGGGGATGGGAGGGGGGTTAATATGCCGTCTTGTGTGTTTTGACAGCTGCCCAAAAGGGCAGAGATGATGTGCCGTCGAGTAGTTTTTTTTTTACATATGCCTATATGGTATAGATAGGGGAGTTGTGCCGTCGGTTGTTTTTTTTACATTTGTGCTTATACAGTAGTATGCCGGGGGAGTTCGCTTTCGCACCTTGGGTGCTGCATACATAGCCTTGCTTCGGTGCTGCATACGAGTACTCCTTTTTTTTAGAGCGGTCAGTCTTTGGGAATGAGACCAGCCCCATGTCGCTAAATCCGCTACTGAAGCTTTTTGCCCATAGCGTCAATATTGACAATAGCGCCAATAGTGGGCATAGCCCTTTTCTGAACTTGAGTGTGACAACAGAGAAGAGACACAAGAGGGAACGACTGACGGCAGCAAATGACGATTGCCGCATCGACCACTGGTTGGTTGTAGATTGCAGGTTGGAGGATGATACATTGGGTAGCCAAGTATAACGCAAGGGCTTTTACAACACGGGCGCAGCATGACCCGAAGTACAGAACAATGCAACGGGTCCTAGACGGTTCATAGTTCAAGGCCACTTTTTATAGTTTTGTTTGGTCGCTTTTTATGGGTCCGAAAAGCTGGCATCGTCGCACACGGTATCGTAATTGCGGTGTGATTGAGCCTGAGTGGTCGAATGTTGAAGGTGCTTCGCCACATGGACACCACCGAAGTAACCGAAGCGATTCGTATCCACCGGACATGCTCCTTGCCTTGTACGTGTCCTGTCCATGTATCCTCTCTTGAATCACGGGGACATGCAAGAAGCAGCGTATTCTTTGTGCTCTCTTTTTTTACCAATCGTTGAGCCCGCTCTGTTGCCCAACGTTGTGCACTATTTTCTATTTGAGGTTAGCCACCGACATGAAAAGTAATCTCGTTGACAA
Source organism: Macrocystis pyrifera (assembly GCA_031763025.1). Lineage (NCBI taxonomy): Eukaryota > Phaeophyceae > Laminariales > Laminariaceae > Macrocystis > Macrocystis pyrifera. The sequence continues at coordinate 394,979 of JASSKH010000005.1, read as the reverse complement.
ACCGAGGTTGTCCGCTGCTGCAATTGGTTGTAAAGTCTAGAATATGCTTAGATGCCTACAGTAGGATCCCAGAGCCAAAGCGAAGGTAAGGTAATATCCTGCACGGCCACCGCTAGCACCCCATCGTTCTCATTCTCATTTGGGATTGGCGACAAAAATAGTAATGGTTGTCTGTCTTTGGCAAACGCGCCGGCTGCACTACTCCGGGTGCCGTTGAACAACGCCCAAAATGACTTCAGGTTCCAAGCTTGGACCATCCGTAGGGTCCCTGTGCCAGGGCGCAGGTGATACCGGGTATCGGGTATCTAATATCCCTCACCTCTCTCGCTATTAAAAGCACCTCATCGTTTTTATTATCGTAGTAGTTCGCGTTTACCACCAAAGAAATAAAGGCTGTCATTGGCAAAAGTACCGAACGCGTAGCCCTTAGCTGCCGCTGAACTTGCCCCAAGTGTCATTCAGTCCAAGCCAGCACCATCCCTTGGGGTAGATGATATCCTCCACGTCTACCGCTAACAACCCATCGTTCCTACTTAGGGTTAGGGTTAGGCTTAGGCTTAGGGTTTCCACCAAACTAAACTAAACTAAACTATAACAAACGTTGACATTGGCAAGCGCGTGCAGTGCGCGAAATCTAGCTGCTGCTAACATATGCCGCAAGTGGCCTCAAGTCTACTATAGAGCATCCCTATTAAATTACTAGGACTCTTGTGCCAAGGCAAAGGTGAACTCCTTTACGTCTAGCGCCAACACCCCATCGACATAGGCTTTGCCGGTCATCTTGGCCAGGCCGAACTTAGGCTTCCACTTCAAGAGCTCCATCTCCATGACCAGAACGTCGCCCGGCACTACAGGCTTGCGCCACTTCACCTGGCGATATCATGCACAATTGACAAGAAGTTGCAATTTGAAAGTGGCGGAACAAAATCAGGGTTTGCGAAAAATTGGCGAGAAATCACACAAGAAAAAAATGACGCGAAACGGTAACATCAAGTTTGACGAGAAATCACAGTGCGATAAATGGAGAGTTAGGATGGCTCCACACGTAGAGTACGGTGACGCATTTCATTCGTGAAGGACAAGAGAGCAAGAGAGGCCCGCGGTGCTGTATACCGAGAACAACGTCGGCACTGGCGTTGCAGGTGTTGAAATCAACCGTGTCGATGGTGGTTTCAGGTCTTGTCCAGCCGCCCCTGCAGCAACACCTACACTGCCGATTGCACTTCAGCTTCGATTGCGTTGCCGTTGCGGGAGATGCTCTCTTTTTTTCCCGTGCAGAGAGCGGGGATAAAGCACACCTCCGCACTCTGTAAAACGCACAGGGTACCATTCAGCAACGTTAAAAGTAAGCAGCTAGCGTAACATTAATTGGCGCTACGAGGACCCAGTCAACGTTGCCTAGCCAACCAGTCTTGCTACGAGTGTTTCCGGTATTTGCTCTTGAACGTTTTGAACGTTACAGTCCGTCGCCCGTAACGCCCTCAAACGAAAAATGGCGCGTTCGCGGACAAGCCACTACCACGCAATGCAAACCGATAGGGACGGCCACCGGCATGCTTTCATCCAAACATGCAGCAGGTGTCAACAAAGTAGTAGTAGATATATATAGTAGCACACGACGTGTGCAGCATTCTTACAAACAAAAAAGTGGCAACAAGGGGTACTCTACCCCCTCCTCTTCGCCCTGGAGAGCAGTCGCTATCCCATCCCATTGCATCATAGAAGCGAAACCAATATATACATACTTGGAGTACGCTGGCACGCGACATTCAGCACCGTTGTGGTGAATAAAGTACGGTTCGACGTGAACCTACAAAGATTTGCACTCCTGCTAAAATAAAATACTGGTAGGACTATCACGAGAGGCGCTCGTAATCGGAACAATCAGAACAATCAGTACCCCATGATGGACAGGCAGAACAATCAAAACAATCAGAACCCACGGCAGACTGAAAAAAAAAAGAGTATCCCGCCAGGTGTACACACCATCTTTGTTTGTGGGTCATACACTGTACAACAATGTACAACAATACAGCAGTATGTTCCCCCGTACTGGTGCATGCGCGAGTTGTATAAGTTGATACCTGGTACATATACTCATGATCGGCAGCTTACTCACCCCGTCAACCCCCGCAAAGAAGAATGTCCCCTTCCCGTCGCTGCAAGGCTCCTGCAGACAAATCAAGCCACCAAGTTGAGCCATAGCCTCCACCTTATCGACGCGAAGCCGTGAAGGAATGGAAGGAGACAAAGGAACAACGAAACAATGAGCACGGTAGTCAGTACGAGTAGTAGTAAGCACTTGATAGTGTAGGATAGGTCTTATCTCGTCAGCGCGACGACAAGGCCATAAACAAAGAGCAACAGGGATTCTCGCAACAGCGTTGCAATGCAATTGCATGGAGCTGACGCCTGCACCGCGTACCAGGTATAATATATTGCTCTGCTCCTACGCCTACTGCTGCTGCTGCCTTAGGGTAGGGTTATGTATTGCGAACAGGAGCTTCCGCATGGACTATTAATAGTGGGGGTTCGTGCCTAACGATATTCTGAATACTGTAGGAGTATTCAGCTGCTGGACCTTTTAATTCTAAGAAGAATAACCACGAAATCTGGATGTGCTGGAAATCGTTATCAGTAGTCAGATACCTGGTAGTCAGAAAGAGCGGATAAACGCGAAAGGCAACAGCAACGGCACTAACAATAACCTTACCCGTCTAATGCTGTATTTTCAACAGTATAACACAACAACAGCATAAATCGTCATTTACCGGTAGTTTATCGCTGAAACTACGTAATGTTATTGGACACTTGGGGTTATTGGGCATATATAGACGGAATTCAATCAGTTCAGCATAAAATGAAAAAACTTCTCGAACGAGTACTCTTACGATAATATTTACGTCTGTACGACTTGGTACAGCTTAAGCACAATGGCTGCAACCAACAATGGTTGCAAGGTGTATGCAGCCGGCTGGAGCGATGCCTGATGAGTCACAAGAGCAGCCCACAGGACCAAGGTACTGTAACATGCTGAGTACACCACACAATTAAAAGTCGCACGCGGAAGGGCTTGAGGCTGGAGGCGTCAGCTTGCCCCACCAAAAGGCCCGGTTTTCACGAGCGTTGGTGCAGCATTGTGTGTACACCGGCCATAACTGACACGATATTCGCATTGTTCATGTTTATCCTCTCAAACTATCATCCACTAATGAGAGGGAAAGTGCGACTAAGTTATATTATGGTCATCACTGCGTCACCAACCAAACTCAGCATCCCGGTCTGCTACTGGTAGTGTCGAGCTACCAACACTGCTATTAATAGCAGTCAGACACAAACGCAGCACGAGGCGAGGTGCTGCTGTTTCATACGAAGTATATACTATATATATATTCTTCGATTGAACAGTATGCTGCTCCTCCGTGCACAAACTGTAATACCAGTATTACACTAGATTTGTAGAGATGGTTGACGAGACTGCGCTAGACATCTTTTGGTTGATATCGGTATCAATACATTGTAAGAGACCATCGACGGGTGAGTGGTGTCTCGAGCGACGCCTCTCTTCTTTCTGCATTTCGTGGCAAAGCTTGAGCCAATTTGGAGTGGGCTTCGGCAAGGTTAGCTGCACTCGAAAATATCTATTAACTAGAACGGGATGCGTTGCTCTGTGGGCATGCCTTGCTTTGTCCGGATAGTCAGAAAGGTTGTGCCTGTTTAGTCTCGGGATAGTGTGGCCCAAAATATTGAAATAATGGTAACACCTCCCGCAGCCAACGCTGCCGACCCTCCCATGCTATTTACAGTCCTTCCCGTTGGGATCCCTTCTAGCTGCCTATGGCCTACAGCAGTAGATACAGAAACGAGCGTTACATTGTTGCTCCCATATGTCCCCCCGCAGGCGTTCATTACGTAATATTACTATCCATGGTGTGTATTGCTTTTCTCCCGGTCTTGCGGTAGGAGTATGGGTACAGGCTACAGCAGAGCTCAACTCTAACGCAAGGATCGTACCTCCCGACCAACGGCAGGCAGGCGTGGTTCCAGACGCAGGCTTCAGACACAGCCACTACGTATACCTATGATAAGTGTCACAATCCTCTCAGTGACGGAATGGAGGGGAGAGAGAAAATCCCCTATGTTCTTACAAAAAGGGAGGTAAGCTTTCGCTCACGCACGATGGAACACAGCCGAAATTGATACAGTAGGTTCATCCACACTCCACACCGATCAATGGAGAGGGATGGCCAAGATGCCAACACGATGCCCGTTCGGATAACAGCTGGGAGGCTATCCTGGGACTACGTAAGCTGTCTCGAAGGACACCCCTCTTCTTTCTGCATGTTGTGGCGAAGCTTGAGCTAAAATGTGGAACGAAACTTCGGCCAGGGCAACCGTACTCGATAATGCCTGTTAGGTGGAACAGGGGCTGCATTGCCCTACATATTTTAAGGTCGGTCTTTTGTCCTTTGCCTTGTTCCGGATAGTCCTTCTCTTCTGCGCACACGAACAGCGACGATTGTAGTATCAGGTACTGCTGTATTTCGAGGACATACTGGTGCTATTAAGCAGGCGATTGATCAGGCTGCACTCCTCGTGTTTTGGTCGATATCGATATCGTGACACAGCAGTCTCTTATCATACCAGGTACCTATTATTCATACAGTCGTCGGCCGTCGGCTGTCGTAGCGTGCGATGCAAACATGAAATAACCATCGTGTTTCTATATCAGAGGCGTCCCCGGTGGCTTGGTAGGTGGTCCGCGTGCCTATCAAGATCAATTTCGTGGGTTCAAGTCTCACCGAGTGCATGCTTGTAGGGGCTTTTTCTTGCATAAAAGAGATTGATTAGCGGAAAGCGCGAGAGCGTGAGTTAGCTACATTCCTTGAAAATCGACGAGCAGTGGGAATGCTGAACCCTATGCGCGACAAAAAAATAAAGGCACGTACCGGGGGGGGAGAAGGGACGACACCTGTGACCACGGCTTGCCCAGGAGTTCGCTGAGGGTAAAACCTCCTTTCAATATTACGGGGGACCGTAGTAAATAGGACCAAATGTTGTTAGTAAAACCTATATATTTCCCTATTTTTACTAACAATGTTTACTAGTAAAAATAGGAAAATATGTAACCATAGTAAACAGGACCGACGGTAAACACAAAAACCTATATATGTATACGTATATTTGTAATCCAAATTTTCGTACTTTAGCCAACTTTTCTCTTCGTACAAAGCACTTTTCGGCACAACACCAAATGCTCGGACACAGGAAGCCCGGCCGGACACATTGGTCGAGGTCTCGGTGCGATTCGTGCACTGTGGAGTACGTGGCGGGCGCCCAAAAGTTTTTTTTTTTCGGCGGGAGTGGATAAGACGATTTCCCTGGTTTCAGTACGAGAGGCCTTATTTTGTACCAGGCATGTACGTATCGGTACATGCTCTCTGTTTTTTCTTCCCCCGGCTCTCATGAGCTGTGAGCACACAGCTCAGGCATATATCAGGTACACAACCGACAACATGCACATATCCCATCGTTCCAACGCTGCCGCCCACACGCCGTGCGTATTCGACACACCCATATGCGCAGTGTTGCTGTGGTTGGTTGTGTTTGTCGGAGCCTGCCGTGCGCATTCCACGGTCTGCCAAATATTTTTTTTATCCGTATGTACCCAGGACGACGTACAATATCCCTGTACTGTTACATTTTTTTTGGGTTGTTGCACGGAGCACGGACCACCGCCTAGAGAACATTACCCACAGCAGTGCACAGAGCGTGCTTACCTCCAGCTTCCTGCAGCACCACAACCCCGCTGCCCAGCAGCAGCAGTGGGCACGCCTTGCGCGTATGGATGATCGTACTGCGGCTCATTCGTACAGCAGCGTTCGAACAAAACATACTTGCAGCAGTAGTACAGCAGTAGTTCTGATTGCAGTGTGTCCTACATTGCTGACCGATAGATCCTAGAGCCAGCTGTATATGCAGTCGTACCTGTACAAGCTACTCTACTACTGCTGTAGGAGATCATGCAAAGTGTTTTAGATATCGTAACAAACACGACGCGCCGATTGTACGAGCACTGTTCTAGCGTAGACGTTTATACTGCGCTGGACAACATTTTCGTTTCCGAGGTTCCACTCGCACCATCCACGCTTTTTTTTATTTCACTTTTGACTTTTTTTGTACCAGGACTACAACAGTACTACACGCAGTAATAATACATTCGTCACACCTTGCTTTTCTGAACGTATACGTAGCATGATATAAGTTGTGTGTATTTATTTTTCACTTCTTCTGACTTTTTTTGCGCCAGTACATTCATCCACCTTGCTTTTCTGAACGTATAATATGATGTATACAATACATGTTACTTGTGTGATTTAGCCCAAATTGAAGAGTTTGGGCGCGCTTGCGTGTGGCCTGCGCCCATGCCTCAACATTTCACAGCTACTCCCAATACTTGGGAGTAAAGCAAAGTATGTTCGAGAAAATACTGCTATTACCGCAGGTACTTCGTACACTCGCAGTATTTCGGGGTTTTTGTACTCGAGATACTGCGAGTACTCGCAGTATTTTGAGGTTCTGTAGATACTACTGCGTATACTTTCGGGCTCGCACTAATGCGGGGCTCGCTACTGCTGCTGGCATGGATACCGCCTGTTGTGCTTCAAGTATCTCGGGGTTCTGTACCTCGGGTACTACAAGTAGACTAGTCTAGCAGTATTTCGTCCGGTGGTAGTGTTCATACTGCTGCTTCTGCGAGACTCAGTACTCGCAGTAGCAATGCAATACCCTCAATATGCCCAATATACTTCGAGCATGAAGTATGCTTCAACCGTCTGTGCACCGTGTCGACAGGCTCAGCGTTCGGCACAAACCACACCCAGATAGTCCCACACGAGTGGGAGTTGGAGCAAACTACTTTCGCTGGAGACAACTTGAGCACTTAAAGCAGTCTGGCAGTATTTCGATATATGCATTTGCGAGGAATATGTATGCATGTACTGCGAATGCTCTCAGTATCTCAAGGTTCTGTACCGCGCATATTGCCTTTACCCCAAGCATTTCGCGTTTCGATACTACTGCAGGTACATACTTACCTGTATTCTCGGGGTTCGGTACTGCTCACACTCTCATTACTCTCAGTATTTGGGCCTTCTCAGTACTCGCAATATTTTTGCCACCAGTGCTCCAATACTCTCAGCACTCGGACTACGATTTGTTCTCGAGCATTTATCTGTGAAACCTTGATACTGCCCTGAGCACCAAGAAGCATTTATTTTGGGGGAACATATATATTGTACAGTAGTAGTACCAGTATGTATGTGCTGTACCTTACTCAGCTGGTCACAACGTATTATGGCGCAACCTCGACCTCGCGCAACTTTTTTGTACTTACGAATTAATCGCCGCGAGTCAGCTGGATCAATATATCCACTTATCGGTACCCTATTATATACCAGGTATTATTTTAGTAATGATCCCACACTAATTCCGCGAACAACAGTATAATAGTCTGTCCTCAAAAATATGTTGTGTGTTCTTCACGTTGAAATGATGGGTGGATGGGGCTGCTACTTCTAACCAAGTGCGCAGGGTTTCATCCGAGTATTATTTCGCTCTTGCGCCACTCCCCTATTAATTAATACGGCACCTCCCGGAGGGGAACCTTGTATTTCCCTATTTTTACTATGAATAACAATATTTGGTCCATTCGGTAAACAAAAAAAAACTATTAATATGTATTTCCCTATTTTTACTATTAATATTTGGTCCTGTTTATTCATAGATGGTCCCCCGTAATATTAATATTGCTGCTGTAGTACGTGTGAATTTTGAGTAATTTTATATACGATCTCACGCTTCGGTTTTATTTTCATTTTTCTTGATACATGGGACAACAGCTGTCGTCAAGTGTTTTATTACTGCTGTAGTACTGCTGCTGTACCGTCGTACTCTACAGCAGTGCCAGGTAAATGCAAGTAATTACGAGTAGTACCTGCTGTACCTACCGCAACTACTAGTGCTGTGCGGTAACATGCATGCATACTTGGTAGGTCGTGTCAGTATTATTATTAATAATAGCCGTTTACCAATACAGCAGTTCATCAGTGCATTTGGGAGTCAGTACTGGAGGTACTCGTCTATAGTACGAGTAGCAAGGATAAGGATTAGATACTGCGAATACTGGGCTATCGTCGTATGTTTCGGGGTGGGATACTACTTCACTTGTTACAGTAGTATTTGTCTGTACGCAGCATTTTCGAGGTCCGATACTGCGAGTACTGCGGAACGTATACGAGGTATGCTCAAGATTTTATACAGCGAGTAGGGGATTATACTCAATATACTGGCCCTGCCCCAGTATACTGGCAGTATGCCCAGTAGGAGGTGTTCACCCTGTGTAAAGCCGACAACTGCTGTAGTAAATAGTTTGTTGGTTGTCGAAGAACAAAACGAGCGAATGGGAATGCATTCGAGGGTAACTCTGTGCAAGCCAAGCGGCACGGCACCTGCAAAACTCCAGGCATGATGGGCAGGTCCGGGAAGTGGCCGGTGAACTGGGGCTCGTTGTTGGTGATGCACTTGATGCCGACGATACGCTTGCCGGCTTCGAAGTGCAGGACCTTGTCAACAAGAGCGAACGGATACCGGTGCGGCAGTACCTTGAGGATGTTCTCGGGCACTGTGAACACGGCCTCCGGGTGCGCGATGCCCTTGCTGATGTCTAACGCTGTCGGCCCTGTGGGTACCTCCTCGGCACCTTCAGACATCTTGAACGATGCTCCGGCGGTGCTCCGTGCAGCGACGCTCGGCCGCATGAACGCGTGCGATCCCACGAACGCTGTAGCTTCTGGCACCATCAACAGCGCGCACAACGCAGGCACTATCGCCATGAAAGAAGATGGAGACATTGTCCGAAGTGCTCCTCCTTTTGAATGAGGAGAAGAGTAGAACACGCCAGAGAACGAGAGCTTCTGTTGTTAGTCTAGAGGGTAGATAAGCTATATCTGAACGGTGTCTTTCTACCAAGCAGCAAGGGTGTGGCAGTGTGAGGTGTGGGAATCAATATGATCCTGAGGATATCATTGGTGGGAACAGAGTGTGAAAAGGAATCCTAAGGAGTTCGACTATATGAAGGCGTTCATAAAGTGTTTTGAATCGGGAACTGGGACCGCCACCGTCGGTGCGGCTCACAGAAGCGAGCGAGAGCGGAGGACCCGTGGTGAGAGAGTGGCCATTTACGCTGGAGAGGGTGCGCAGTGTTGTTTGATGTGAGCGTGGATTGCGTGGAGGGGGATGATTGTGTCGGTGCGGATCTTAAACTCGAAACGGAGGACTGGTTAGCAGTCGGGCCGCCCCTAGGCACACCCCGCACCTATCGGGCCTTTCCCGCCCTCCCTGGCGCCACCCTCTCCCTCATTGCCTCTGGCCTTGAGCACGACTCGTCACGAGGCTCGCATCACTATCAATTTCAGCTATTTTAATGGAAGCGCGATAAAACCTAGCTTTCCTAGACATGGCGCTCCTGTTTGTTGCACGATAACGCTCTGGCCCCATAGCCAAGAATGCTCGACCCGGTAAATTTTGCGGGATCCCTCCCCACGGGCAAGCGGGTTCGCTCCTGATGAGTACCGCACTCCCTGGCGAAGAACCTAGTCACCACAGCAGTAGCCCTGATATCGCATGTCGCCTTCGTGTCTCTAACCGTGTTGCTCCCCTTGCCCATTACTCTCTTTCCCGCCCCCTAGTTCACCTATCATTTTTCACCGCTTTTTTGGGTGTAGCACCAACCCCCCAAAGCAGGAAAACCTTTCACGGGAGGGCCGGCCTTATTGGAGCTGTCTCGTTCCGCTCTGTGCGGAGCACCGGAGCTGTCGCCGTGCTTCCACGGTCCTATATACTCGTCGCAGGCACCCCCGCGGTACGCTTCTACGGAGCTGGGAGGCCCGCGATCGCTCGGTCGGACGGCGGACTGGCGGGGCCTGCCTGAACATATTAGGCCGAGTTAGCTGGCCTTGGAGATGCAGGAGGCCATGCCGCCTTCCGTGGGAGACGCCAAGCCTGTGAACACCCCTGTTGCTGTTGCTAATGGAGAGCCGGCTGCTGCTGGTGCTGAGGGACGGGGGGGGGGGGGGGAAGGGGGAAGGAGGAGAGGGAGCGGCGTCGGGAGGGAGCAATGGCGTGGAGCAGCGTACCAGGGGAAGGTCAGTTGTCTATCTGCAGTCTGCAGTGTGCTTTGACAGCAGTTACCCAAACGAGTGTCACACGCCAAACCTCGAACTTGGAATGATGAGCTGACGTCTCACTGTCTTGTATCGCACCGCTGGTACTGCTGCTGTCATACACCTACAACCACCAAGTACCGACCGATGTACGGTTTTTATATCGGGCGCTTGATTGTAATATTATTTTACGTACGCACTCCTGGAGTACGTACCTGCAGAAACACGGGTACCCTTCGCTGCACAGCTTCAGTGCCCTTTTGCCTCTTGAATCGCATTTACAAACTCACTCCTCATCCTGGCTTGAGCCTTGAGCTCCACTCACGGTGCACCAACTCCACAGCTGCTGCTGCTGTTGATGATGTTGTACTATGTGTACCCGGCATCTCGTCTCATACCCGTACTCGCATCATAATGTCAATGTATACGTACTTGTACTGGCTCAGAGAACCAGCAGATTGTGTGTGTGTGTGTGTTCTTCACATCAAACCGTTCTTCTACTCGTCGACATCCAGCAAGCCCAGTGTCCGTGCTGATTCTTCACCCTAGAAAGATACGAGCTCTGTGGTCAGACTACGACACAGAGATAATACACCGTAATGCATTAACGTGCACCTCCGCTTCTTGAATGGCAAGTACATACTCGCCCCGCATCCTGGCTTGAGCCTTGAGCCTGTCTCACTCAGTGCATCACCTCCACGGACAGCTGCTGCTGCGTACTTTGCTACTGAGGTACCCGGCATCTCGAATGATGCTTCTACTCGTGAATTACCCCCAGAATACTTCAAGTGCCTAAGAGCACCAGCAGATTGTACAGACAGAAGCAGTAGTACCCTGGTTCTATGGAAACACTTTGAATTACAGTGCGTGCGTCCCACAAACGCCAACCCGTACGTCAGCAAACCCCACAAAGGAAGAATGCGTACACGAGAGGGGGAGAGACGGGACTTCGCGTACGATGGACGAGTTGTTGTCTCCCGCTACCGACCCAGACACACCCGGCACATGAGACACACATTTTTCCCGTTGGGGCCTCCTTACCAGCCGGGAGGGGGGCGATGGCTCGCGGCTCCGCCGTAGCATGATACTGGGGGAACCTAGCACCAGTGTACTGGCATATTATTTTTACAGCATATACTGGCTGCGCACACATAGCTATTGTTGTATCATACAGCTGTAGATTAGCCATGCGGCACTACTGACTCCTACTGAGCTGGTTGGAAGGCAGGCTTGCGAGCGAATGTTGCTGCCGAAGTTGTGGCGAGGACTATTAATACTGACTGTACTGCTGCCTTCTTCACAACCTCGTGGGCAGCAACTTTCTAAGAACGTTACTATGATATCGAGATTTTGCCTCTGGCTGCAGCCGTCAGCTCGACTCGTATATCCGAGGCCATTTATTAGTACAGTTAGTAGGACTGCACTCCCGTTTCGAGGACAAATTACTCCAAAAATTGAAGCATATCCTCAAGACGGCAGTGATGGTGCCTTGAAAGGGCCAGGAAGCCGCAGGCCCGGGTAGGATCCGGTCAGTGTGAGATCAGGGCGTCAAGCGCGGTCACGGTAAAATTCTCAAACAGGTTGTTTGGTGTAGCCCAACTGGATCGTCGGCCAATACCGGTGAGTATAACTTGCTTCGAAACTTGCTGCCGGACTGGCTGCGTGGACCACGGGGTAGCGCTGTGTCATGTATACCAGACATATATGTATGTAACTGGTAAGCTCTTATCCGGTAGGTCTCTCATGGCAGTTGTATCATATATGCCAGGGGGCTGTCGGACGAAGGGTGACTTGCAACTTGACCGGCGACTGATAAAAGACGAGCTCATTATAGCATCATTTCATTGCTCTCTCTTGCCTCAGCCGTAAGTGATGTACCGGAATGTACGACTAGGCGGTAGTTTCACCTTGCCCTACTTCTCGAAGCTGCGGGAAAGACGAATCAGCAATCGCCGAGCGGAGAGTCGCGTGTGGGCCTACCGTTCCGCACCACCTTACGCCAACTCAAAATATGATACGACTTCGAGGCCATGGTACCGGCATCTGACTTTGATCATTTTTTTATCATTTTGCTACTGGCTGCAGTTACCTGATGTGTCTCACGCTACCCAGACGGCTGCAGTCCGTACGTACTGGAGTTTGAAAAAATGAGGCGTTGTAAAAAATTGCTACCAGGTAGTTGTTCGTATATACTAGGTGTATGTACCTGGTACGCACAAGCAATATGCCGCTGCTGTGTTATCCTGGGGCAAGCCGCTTTTACATGAATTGATGAAGCAAGGGTAGCAATGTAGCAATACTCGACCAGGTATACGATAGTTATGCGCCCGTTACGCGGTGTTCATATACGACCAGGAGGGCTCCGACCCTTACTTGGCCTCACGGGTGTCGGGATTGCTGTGCGCCAAGCACCGTCGTTTCTTTGACGAGCCATGATATACATATGCGCCCGAAACGACGTCCGAAAAAAATGGTGCCAGGTACTGGAGGCAATATAGATGAATCGCCCGGACTTTGTCACGAGCTCGCAGCCACAAGGAACGATCAAATTTGAGAGGCTGGCGTTTACAAAGCGTTGGTGGGCACGGAGATAGAGGATGCCAGTAGTCATACCAGACTTGTCGCGTGCCCAATGCTCCAATGCCGACCGCGAGGGCCGCAAACATGCAAACATGCAAATGCAGAAATTGAGTTGGTGTGTTGTGTGCTGCATGTACTGTATTGCTGTACCAGTCGGCCCGCTTGGTGTCGATTGGCGACCGATGAATGGACGAACGGACACAAAAGTAGCGGCATGTAACGGCATCATGAGCCACACGCTATCGCGCACAACCGGCGCACCATTTTCGACTGTGAACACCTTGAGAACGCACGCCCTATTTCCGTCCAACCTTATCACACCATTCGTATAGTAAATACCTGGTAGGTGATTTGGGTTTCAATATGTTCTGCTGGCCTATTTTCGTCGAACCTTATCACACCATGCGTGTAGTAAATAGGTGACTTGGGTTTCAATATGTTCTGCTGGCGGCGTTTCCGTTCCCCCCGGTGACAGGTGAAAGGCATTATATACCCCCCTCCTGATATTCGAGCAATCGTGGACAAAACCGCGCGGTTCGTGGCCAAGAACGGGAAGAGCTTCGAAGAACGCATCCAGGCCAGCGAGGAGGGAAAGAGCGCGAAGTTCAACTTCATGCGCCCCCACGACCCGTACTACGCCTACTACGAGTTCAAGATCAGGGACTTTGAAGAGAATGGTGACGCGCCTAAGCCGGTGAGCCGACCTACATGGTATGGTTTATCTATGCTGCTATTAATGGAAAAGTAAGGGCTGTCTTGTGTGTCTGTGTGTTGTGTGCGCTGTAGTGTGCGCCACGGTGGCAGTGATGGGAGTGGTCGTAGCGGTGTAGTAGTAGTAGCAGCAGTAGTAGTAGCAGTAGCAGTAGCAGTAGCAGTAGCAGTAGGAGTAGTAGTAGTAGTAGTAGTAGTAGTAGTGTAGTAGTAGAGTCAGCAGCAGTTGTATGGAATGCTTTTATCGCTTTTGCTAAAAATGTTGTACTCTAGTCCGCAGGCACAAGCCAGCCATGTTGGATGGGTGCAGACGATTTGGTTGCCCCCTTGCCGTAGACATGAGGAACGCCTCCTTACACCGGTCAGTAGTATGCTACTTGCTACTTGCTACCTGCTACCTGCTACCTGCTACAGCAGTATGTCGTTGAAACTTGAAACCTCACCATTCGCAATACCGCGACGTGCTCGCGTGTTCGGTGTCTGACAACCCACATCCAACCACCGCAGGCCCCAGCCAAACTGGATAAGCCGGCTGCCGCGGACGAGGACGAGGAAGAGGAAGGGGACGGAGCAGGGAGCGAGGATGGGGCGGCAGCGGGCGGGAAAGCCGACAAGAAGACGGCGCCGATGTCGGTCTCCCGAAAGGTACGCGGTTATGCCGGCTTAATTCGTTGGGTGCTCTATACGAGTATGAAATATGCATAACTTTACCCGCTGACATAATTTCAGCTTAGTTGTTTCTGTGTTCATGGCGGATGTTTACGTTCTCGGGGTTTGCAAGAGCCGGGATGGCGGTATGCGGTATACCCACCGTACGCAAGAGATACGTAACTCGAGGGTGTTCTCCACAACGTTGTGTGCGGCGAATTGCTTGCTATCTGCAGCCTTTTTGCGGCTTCTCCTACGGTAGATCGACGTATCAGTCTTACTACATGCACGTCTTGCATAATCGTGTCCACCGAGTGGGGTAGGAGGAGGGATCCTGCGCCACAGGTAGACGTTATTGGTGTCAGTACAGACAGTAGGCGCACTGCACTAGGTCCGTCGCTGCCCTCGCCCCAAAGAGGGTCACCGGGGGGTCGACGTTTCCATGTATCTCGAGTATATGTCGATAAGTCAACGGCTTAATGGGCGTCCGCAGACGTTACTGTCTACTACCTCTCTACTACAGTAGCTCTCTACTACAGTAGGTGTCTACTACAGTAGCTCTCTACTACAGTAGGTGTCTACTAGGTGTCTACTAGGTGTCTCGTGTCCGACGAACGGCACCACGCGGAGGAGCAAGAAGGTTAAGAAGGCCTGAGCGAGAGAGTTTGATGGCACTGGTGATGGTGATGGTGTCGTGGCGGGGACGAGAGTGGTGATGATACTGGTGTCACCGCCGTTGCGAAGGTAGTGTAGTGGTGGAATGTCTCTGGAATTATGCCTGCGAGGATGGGACGACAACGCGTTACCCTTTTCCCTCCAAACCGTGCACAGCACGGTACGTCGTACCTAACTTTCCTCAAATTCCAAGAAGTCTACACTGCTGTAGCGGAAAAGGAGTGCACGTCGCAACAAGTTATTTTAACTCCTCGACGATACGACTGCAAGCGTTATCTAACACTACGTATAATGCCGCCAAACCTTAGTAATATAATCATTAATAGTAACATGCTGGGCGCGCCCTAAAAAACGTGGGTGTGCTCGTTGAGAGGTCAAGGGGGTCTCTGCCCCCCCCCCCGAGGGTATGTGGTCATACCACTACGGCCATGCATGATAATGAGTACAGCCCCTCCCCCCCCCCCCCCCCCCCCCCCGGCAAGAATGCTACCTCGAAGAATGGCAACCCGTTAGTTGAAACAATCATTCACCGTTCGGTGCTTAATTGTGGCCTATTTTTTCTGCCGCGAGTAGCACTAACTGTTTTTAAAACTTTTTTCCCTGGCTCTTCGTTTCGCAGGCGGTGATGGCGCCCATCGCTAAGGCCGCGAAGTCTCTGAACAAGTCGACGCCGCCCAGGGCGTTCGAGTTCAGCGTGGGACACCCAATCGGGCTCACGGCGCTCGACGTCGACCTCATCAAGGTGGATGTTGGGGGTGTTGATGTGGGTGTTAGGGGTGTTGTGGATATTGAGGTAGGTGGGTGTTGGGGGTGTTGGGGGTGCTGTGGGTGTTGCGATGCAGCTGGCAGGTTTGTCGTTTATTTGCACGACACCGCGGTGCAACACCCTGTTTGCAGTTCCCCGATACTCCATGTAGCCCCTTCTCTAGCTGGCCGATCACAATGTAGCCCCCATGGGAATATTATGTAGTGTAGTTTCGGTGGCATATCAGCGGTGTGCGTGGTCATCCCGTGAAAGCAGCAGTATCACCTGTTGCATGATTGCATGATAGCATGATGTACGATTATGCTGGAGTAAGGGTAGCACACGAGTAGCTTGGTAGCACTGCGTCTGTGTCGTCGCCCAATGCTTCTTGTCTTCTCTGATTCGCCTATCACCTGCGATACGTTTCCCTGTACCATAACAGCATATTAACACAATACTAGCAACACGTCAGCAGTGCTCGTCGTCGTCCGATGTTCTACCACACCACCACGTCTAACAATTTCTCGGGTCAACCACAACTTGCATACAAGCACCGCGCCTCCCACCCCCAAGACATTCGATCGCGCGCGGAACAGAGTTACTGTACACAGCAGTGACCGATCTGGCGTGCACCGTTGTCTGTGGTTGCTCAGCATACAGTACTCTGTCTACATATAGTCTACACATAGTCTACACAAGACTGCAACGCCGCTACTGTCTGTTGGTTTGATTGTATTTGAGCTGGCATACCCTTCCGCTACCCCCCCCCCCCCCCCCCCCCCCCCCTCCCTCCCCCCGCCTAATCCCTCTATGTGTGGTCGCCCCTCTTTGGTGCCTCCCCTCCTCTCCTTTTTGCGGTGCGATGCCATGCGGTGCAATGCAATGCGGTGCAATACAATTCGGCGCAATGCAGCTCACCGCCCAGTTCACTGCGGTCGGCGGGCGCAACTTTCTGTCGGAGCTAGCAAGGCGGGAAGCGAAGAACGAACAGTTTCAGTTCCTGAAGCACACGCACGCGCTCTTCAGCTACTTCACGAGGTGCGGCCACTCACACTCACACTCCCACTCCTCGTCACCTTTCTGCTGCTTTCTGCCGCATCAGCACGTAGACTGGGGTAGCGTGGCGTGAAGTGGGGTGGGGTAAGAGAGGGTGAGAGGGGTAGGGGGGAAAGGGAGAGGAGAGGGGAGGGCGGGAGTGGAACGGGGCGGGACGGAGTGGAGCGGGGTGGGTGGGAGGCTAGGGGAGGGGAGGGGGGGGGAAGAAGAGAAAAGAGGGGTCGGGGGGGGAGAGGAGGCGATGGGAGGGGAAACAGGGGACGAGGGGGGTAGTGCAGTGGTTTGCGACTGAAGAGAGGGGGTTTCGAGGCGACGACGGAGATGGACGCGGAGCTTTGGGGATCAGACAGATAGTTTTGAGATAGTTTCAGAGGTCCTGTGAATGGTGATGTGATGGCACTTTCGTGATCGATCCCACGGAGGGTACAGCTAGGGTTCAAAATCCGCCCAATTGCTCTACGGCTTCTTGTTTATTGTGCTGTTGGTGTGGTTCGATGCCTATGAAAACACTGCCAATCTACCTATTAATAGGAGTGATCTCCAACCCCGATCGCCGCATATACTGTAGTGCTCCCTATGTCGTAGCGAGGCGATGCGGTGGTAGGCGTTGAACTTGTTTTCTGCTGGAGGCACTTGTCGTCCACAGGTCGCCGGCGTGAATGAGCGGGTCGGTGCAGACGGCTTCCGTCGGCGCACGACTGAGCTTTTCGTATGCTGTCTACGTGCTGTGCTGTGCTGTGCTGTGCTGTGCTGTGCTGTGCTGTGCTGTGCTGTGCTGTGCTGTGCTGTGCTGTGCTGTGCTGTGCTGTGCTGTGCTGTGCTGTGCTGTGCTGTGCTGTGCTGTGCTGTGCTGTGCTGTACGGTATAATCATTTTAATGCGTACCAGGTATGTATACTAAATGTAGGGCTGTAGTGACGAGCCTCATCTTGTGCCAAATCGTCACGCTCAGGTTAGTCTATGTGTTGGTCTTGCCAGTTAAACTGACCCCTCTAATCAGTTTTATCCTCCCCGCATACGCTAATCACTGTGCCACCCCCCCGCCGCCGCCGCCCCGCTGCTCCCACCTCGTAACTAACACCTTCAACGAACTGGGCATACCCACCCACCTATCCACGGACTCAACGACAACACCACAACACGACAACACCACAACATCATTGTTATCAGCCTAGTGGACGCCTACACTAAAGTCCTCCAGCCTACAGCAGCGCAGAGGACGTACGTCGAGTCTGGGCGAGATCGGCAGCAAACGCTGGAGCGCTGCGTGCACCGCTGGGAGTTCGACCGCGAGAAAAAAGCAAAGAAGGAGCAAACGCTTGCGGCTGCGGATGCGGACAGGGTGGCATTTCGATCGATCGACTGGCACGACTTCGTCGTCGTCGAGGTAGCGCGCCCGATTTTTTCCTGCTCGGTATTATTGTGGGTGTCTTTTTCTTGTGCTTTTGTTATTACGGGGGGCCATAGTTAATAGGACCTATGGTATGCATGAAAACCTATATATTTACCTATTTTTACTAGCAAAATTTGGTCCCGTTCACTATGGACCCCCGTAATAGGTTTTCCTTCCTTTCTGCTCCGTCCCCCCCTGCCCCCCTCTTTTCTTCTTTTATGTAGCACGTTTTTGTTTTGCTTTTGAACCCATCACTTGTGCTGTTTAGATCAACCCGTGGGAGGCATTATTACCGTGATACGTACACCACCTGGGTATGTTTTCGTATCCCCGAATAACCTCTGTCGGGAAGGCGTTTTTGCCTCTCTGCTGTTGGAAGCGTTTCTGCCCATTAATAGTTACCCTAGAGGAACCACTTGCATCTTCTGCCGGTAGTTTGTCCCTCCTCCCTTTATCCCTCATAATCAGAACTAGAGAGTCTCGTGGAGAAACGCATCGTCACATATTTTTGTGCGCCTAATACTCCCTCAAACCTCTTTTCCTTCCCCTTCCCCCCTGTCTCTTTGGGAACTGCGGTTGTTTTTTTGTTGGGTTTCTTTTTGTGGTGTTTGGGGCGTGGGGGGGGATGTACCCGATATCATGTATGGCCGTGGGGGGGGGGGGCAGGGCGACGAGTGAATAAACAGGCGAATGGGCCGACAGAGTGGGCGTGGCTCCGTGTTGTTCTTGATATTTAGTTTTGGCGATCCTTGTGGGGAATATAGCTGATACAATACAGTGCAACAGAAGTGCACTGCACTGCATTGCACCCCTCCGCCCGTTTCAGAGAAAGCTTGCCGAAATTCGAAGTGGAGTTGTTGCTGGAGGTGATTTTGTTTTGCCATCGCGAGCGCATCGCAAGCACACCCGGAGCATTGTCCCCGTGACTTTCCTGACCGAGTTACCGATGGCCTCTCCCTCTCCCGCTCAACTCTCTCGCTCTCTATCCCTCGCCCTTCCCCCTGCTGCGTTGTTCTCTCGTGGTCTTCGTTCCGTTGCATTGTGCGTGTGTGTAGACAATCGAGTTCCC
Organism: Macrocystis pyrifera; assembly: GCA_031763025.1. Taxonomy (NCBI): domain Eukaryota; class Phaeophyceae; order Laminariales; family Laminariaceae; genus Macrocystis; species Macrocystis pyrifera. Next base: position 375,880 of record JASSKH010000005.1, on the reverse strand, counting down.
GGACGACGAGCTGGTGGAGCCTCTGGAGGGTCTCGATATCGCGGAGGACGGAATAGACCTGCCGCCGCCCCCAGCGCCCGAGCCGGAGGAGGAACTGGAACCCGTCCAGCCCAACCTCTTGGTGACCTCTTGTTTTCACGCATCGGATAGATGAATCATCATCAAATACATCATCTATTAATAGATCATCTACAGATAGACCCTATGTTTGCCGTTGTGCAAGATGCGTATCGTCCGGCAAACATGATTTAGGTTGTGCTCATCGTATTTACCTGGTCTGTATTGTACCCATGATGTGATTATACAGGCAGTATCTGTCCCTATGATATGCGTGGCCTTAAACAATGGCATTGATGTTTCGGAAGAGCCCAATGGGTTGACGACTTGGGGGGTGGGCTTGGCGCGATTGGAGATTTTTTTTTTCCTACCTGCACTACTGTACAGTGCTGCGTGTGTGCTGGCTGGTCTTCATCGTATACTTACTACAAGACGACGAACGGCTGGAATCATTCTACGTCGAAGGCTTATATTACGGGGGACCATAGTAAATAGGACCATATATTGTTAGTAAAAATAGGTAAATATATAGGTTTTTATGTATACCATGGGTCCTATTAACTATGGCCCCCCGTAATAATACCCTTGGTAGAGTGGAACACGCGTAGATTTGTTCGAGAACACCACAGCCCAAAAAATCGGCGTCTGTACTGCTACGTTGTGAGTGAGTCCGGCCACTCGCTCAGATTTTTTGCTTTCCTCTTTTTTGCGTTTCAGCATTTTTTTTTTTTTTTTTTTTTTTCCTCCCTTTTTTCTATTCCTGCCGGGCATTTATTTTTTTTGTTTCCTTTCGTGAAGTTTTTTTTTTTTTTTTTTTTTTGTAGTCCCGTGGTTTATCGGCTTTTCTTGTTCTTATTCCGCCCCCCCATCCCACCCCCACCCGTGCAAAATGTGACCATCAAAACCACCGCCTGTACATGTTGATATATTGTATTGATATTTGCAGCCAGAAGCGGAGGATGAGGACGAGGATGATGACGAGGATATGGACATGGAAACGGACGAGAGCGACCAGGAGAACGACGAGGTGGAGCCGCCGCCCCTCCCTCCCGGTCCTCCACCGCCTCCTCAGCACGGAGAGGTACTTTTGCTTCTACGGTACCGTACAGCAAAACACTAGCTATGTTGTGACACTGCTGTACTTGTGGTACCTCTCGTACTTGGTATACTTGGTACCGTACCTTTTTTTTTAGTGTTTTTGCTTGATGAATACATGTCGTGGAGTTGGCGATCATCCTGGCACCCTGATAGGAATGATGTGCGCCTGTTTTTTTTTCCTGTGTAACTGCGTGTAAATGTGCTTCTTCATGACCACGGGCTAGATAAGTATCTTTTCGTGACCACGGGCTAGATAAGTACCTTTTCGTGAACACGGTTAGTGCAACCCCTCAGAATACCGTCTACACTATCGAAGTATACGAAGTGTGCTAATAGCAGGTCACGCACACGTTGGAAACTGCAAAAAATCAACCCCCAAAATGTTCAAATGTTGACGGCGTCTCTGGTAGGAGTAGGAACGGTGCTCCTCCTCGAAAGGAACATCGTGGTAAATAATCAAGTGACCAAAGCAAGCAATAAATGAGTGCCCCCCCCTCCCGCACGCGCTCCCCGTGCCCCCCCCCCCCCCCCCCCCCCTCCAGGACGACGAGATCAACGTAGTTACCGACTACAAGCCCGGCGTGGCTACAGGCGCCGCTAGAGCGCTCCCAACCATGGTCATCGATCCCATCACCGGCCAGACTGTCGCTGCGTCCGACCTGTCGGACCACATGCGCATTCAGCTCATGGACCCGAAGTGGAGGGAGGAGCAGGCGAGAGCAGCGGCGAAGCAGAAGGACACGGCGCTGGCCGAGGGGGATTCTATCGCGGCGTCGCTGAAGTCCTTGGCCAGGAAACGCGGGGATATTTTCGGCTCTGCGGAGGTGAGCAAACAGGCTAGCCCTCTGCTCTTTAGCCCTTTACCACTCTGTAGTATAACAGTCTGCGTGCATCCCTGCATCCCACTATGGGCCGCAATGTAAGCAAGGTTTAAGCATTAATGTGAAGGCTACACGGGCCTTCCATGTACGTGCAGGTGGGTAGTCTATGAGTGCGTACGTGCATCCATACGTGCATAGATTTTCTCCGTACGTACATATGATACAGCCGTACTGTAGTATATGCATGCATCCATATGGAGGATGTCGTCACATTGGTGATTTCAGCCTTTTGCTTTGAGCAGGCGTTTCGCTGACTGTACATATCGGTATATGTAGCCTCTTCGTTGGCTTTCTGTGGTTTACCCTCCTTGTTCGTCCTCGACTGCGATTTTTTTAACGTTGTTTTGTTGGTCTGCTCATTGCATTTTAGGGCAGCTGTGGCCGAAACCTGTCAGCGGCGGTGATAGCAGTACCCGTGGCGGTGATGTTGGTGGTGGGAGTAGTGAACGGACGCTGTCAGCCTTATTGATGTTGATGCTATGACATGCTCTAATATAACTATGTATGATCAATGACATTGGCGGTGGGGTACGATAGCGGCGTATAGTGACTGGCGATGTTGGACGTCCTGATAGCCAAATTATTGAATCACTCATAGTTTGCCCACTCCTACGAATGTTGTCAACAATGAAATCCAGCCGAACGAAGGACCTCATGATCAAAATGCCTGCCGAAACCCTGAAGTGTGTTGGGTCCTGACAATAGCCTTCACCCCGCGTGTGTACAAAAAGTTCAAAATAGGTCGTTACACAGCTTACACCATCAGATCCTGCCTGCCGCCTTCTGACGGTTACCCCCCCCCCCCCCTCCTCACCCCCCCAAAAAAAAAACATACGAAAACCTGTCATCCCCTGAACAGGACGAAGAGCAGCAGCTGCTCAACGAGTCCAACGCGCGCAAGAAGCGCAAGGAGGAGGTAACCCGTGTTATGTGGGACGGCAACATCGCCACTGCAACAGCGGCGCGCCAAGCCGCCTTGCAGAAGCAAATGAACACCCCTCGATCGGCCGTAAGAACCGGCCCCGTGTCCAACATCGGCCCGCAGGTTCCGGGCGGGGGGGGGGGCAGGCGAGCGCCGCCCCCCCCCCTTCCTTCTGGAAACCCTCCCCTGCCGCCAGGAATGCCGCCGCCGCCGCCCACCACCCCCGCCCGAGGAGGAGGAGGAGGATTATGGTGATATTCCTCCCCCTCCCCCTCCGATAGAGGGAATGCCTCCCCCACCTCCGCGGTAGAAAACTTCCCGTTTTGAGTTAGTTGTGCGGCTGGGGGCGGAAGGGCTTGGCGGGGATTGAGGTGGGTGGGTAGGTGGATGGGTGGGTGAAGGGAGGAGGAGAAGGCTGTTGCGAGCGGCCGCGAACGGAAAGACGTGAAGACATACGAGTAGTGGTTTAGTTCTAGGAAGGGTGGGGGGTGCAATAAGCGGAGGCTGGGCTGGGGGGAGGCGATGTGGTTATGTGCGGCATGTCAGTGCTTCCGCGTGGAGTGTGAAGTTCCAATTTTTTCGCGCGGCGTTCGGCTGTGGGGAGGAATCAGATATCGATGTGGAAGTTTCTAGCGGTGTCCTGGAAGCGCGGCAGGGGAGGGGCCCGGAGGCGTGTAAAGCGGGGGTGGTGCTTCAGATACGTGGAGATGGCGAAGACATGTGCATGTCGCTTTTCGTCCGCTTCGATAGGTGGAGAGTACCAGTGGGGAGAAAAAATGAAATAATAAAAAGGAGGCGGGGACGCGGTGTTGATTGGCTTGCTTTGTACCAGGTATTGATTTATCTTGAAACGAGGCGCTCGCTTTGACGGCAACTGCTTTGTCTGTCTTGTACTTCCTTCCATGAAGCGTCCATCCGCCCGCCCCAACACGGTTCGAGTCCGCCCAGCCTTTTTTTTGGTCGGGTGGTGGTGGGCGCGCGGGTAGAGACGACCGTCGGATTTGTTTTTGTCGGCGCTTTTCCGATCATGGAAATTTCTCATGGAGATTACTGCGGTACGGAAGTGGGGGGGGGGGGAGGGGGGGGGGGGGGCAGGACGGACGGTGGAGCTTCATGGACTGCTTCCAGGTCCTTTTTAACACGGGAACAATACCCGCAAGCCAACGCAGCGCCTTTGTGCGACGGAGTTATGAATGCGCAGGGTGTAAAGGTTTGCTTCGACACGGAGCGGAGGCGAGAGAGATTTATGATGTTTTTTTGGCATGTTCAATTAGATGGGGGCGCGGGGATGGCGGCGGCAACGGCGACGGGGGGGTTGATTTTTCGCGCGAAGAACGCTTGGGCGTTGCACACTGCAATCAAGCAGGGTGTCGATCGCTACCATCTCGGTGGCCCGTGAAACAAAAAATAGTACTCGTGCCACTCGTAGCACTCGTAACAAAAGGTTTGATCTTCGCGGTGATGTGCGTCCATTTATATGAGCGAGAGCTAATACAGAGCTGTTGTAGAGCTCGCTACTGGCTACCTCGTGCGTTTTTTTCTCCATAGGGTAGTCTCGATGTCGAACGCGTTCGGAAGCGTGTGGGCAAACTAGCAATAAATAAACGATTCGACTATACACTAATGTCAAAGGGTTGCCTTCCAGAGCGAGCCAGCCCTCTGCTTCGTTTGGCGAAGAATAAGACACAAGCGCGATTTCGCTCCAAGAACAGAAAACGGTGAGAGCTATGCAAGTTCGGTATTATCCTCTGTCAACGCCCCCTGCCGCGCGCGTTTTTTTTCTTTTTCGGTAAAACGCCATCCCCGGGGAGAACGAACAAGTAGGGGGAACTTCGTCAAGACAGAAAAAAAAATGCCCTGTGGATTTCTTGCTAAAAACGGAGTTCTCGACACAACTGTCACAGACTAGTGTGTGCGTGGTAGCTCGCTTCTCCGGCGCCGCGCACCTTGTTTTACCTCTATACCCCTACAATAGTTCGTTATGTCTTCCTGTGCCATATTTGACGTTCTGTACCGGCAGGAAAGGCGTGGATTTTATAGCAGATGACGTTTGAGTTCATGGAGCGGTTACATTATAGGACCACGACGAACAATAAGCAACACCAATTAAACTGGATGCGCACTGTTCATTGCATGCAAGCCGCAGTGGGGCGGAATGGAATACCGCAGGTACGCACGAACCAACTAGTTATGTTCTCCCCCTCAGAGGTGACATGGTTTTTTTTTCGTCCTGGGGGCGACTTATTTAGACGACAACGTTGTCCCCGGGGATACCAAAGAGGTACAGTGGGGAGGACTTCCTGAAAAAAAAAATCATTCCCCGGGGATGACAACGTCTTTACCACTTATTCGACCATTTTTTTTGGTGGGGAGGGTACTCGCATCATACATGGCCAAAGCCTTATGACCATGCATGGCCATTTCGCGGGGCAAAGACGGGGGCGTTGACAGAAGATATTACGGTAATTTATGGATTGTGACAACCGGGCTACCGAGCTACGGAGCAACCGGGCAAATGACGCGATATAAAGAGCTTCTTGAAAGAGCTCCAGGTATGCACTGCGAAGCGAACAGCCGGGCCAGCTCCTCGAACTGTTAATTGTGCCGGACTAAGGCTACGATTCCTGCGGTCACTATATCTATGCCGTGTCTTTTAATAGTGCCTTTAATAGTACTTTTAATTGTGCCTTGAGTAGTAGCTTTAAGTGTGCCTTTAGTATTGGTAGTGCCTTTAATGGGTACCGGTATATTCCTAGCTATTGCCACTCACATACACCATGTAATGTGCAGTGAGCACCCGTTTTATCTTGCGGCTGCCAGCAGCAAGGCAGATTATTGTGGTCAGGACTCCCCCCCCCGCTCTCGAGGTTGCTTGCAGGCACGTTCCACCGTAAATACATTGTGATCAGTACATAGCTGCATCATCATCATCAACATCATCTCGGGTGCGCTCGATCGAGGGACACGCGAGAGCTATAGTATCATACCGTTCGTACTCAACCCTTTTTCACCAATCAACGCTTCCTACCAGCTCAAACGAAAAAAAAAATATTGGTATTAGGCGCCTTTTGGCCTCTGATGACTGCTGACCGCAGGTAGATAAAAAATACACATCCCTGCGAAAAATCGCGTGCCCACTGCTGTTGACTGAACCGAAACAAACTTTTCTCGGCTGGGAGCAAAACTGCTACTACAGCTGCAGTAGTACATACCAGGTACCAGATTTAGTAGGAGACCGGACCGGCCTTTCTGTCCTTGTCAGCGTCTCAAGGCCTTCTTTGGACTTATAATACAATTTGTAGTGTAGGGGGCGGTCAGTCAAGAGGTCAAACCACGGTCTCCTATTCTCTATTGTGTACCAGTATAGTGTATAGCGTAGGTTATCACTATCGCCGAAAATATAAGGAACTTTTTACATCGGTTATTAGACTTGAAAATGCTACTATATTAACGGACAGAGTGTTAACATTTTCCTTTGGGAGGCGCACGCACTCTCCACATCTCCTCGAACTCCAAGCACCTACAACACCGACGTGTGCATCGAAACGCGGGTCACACACACCGGCTAAACAAGAAAAATCCGGCGAAATATCGGCGGCCAAATGGAGAGAACTGAATATTTGCCACACCGAAACATACAAAATGCTACGCCGGGGGATGACAACGCCGCCCACGGCATCGAACTCCCCGAGAAACATGAGCTGGGTGCGGGAAGCAAGTGAATACACGACCGCGCCCCTTAAAACAGGCACTCTGCCATACCTCATACCTCGATACGATGTCGCAAGATTACTTCCACCTCGCATCCTGCCCCCTCCCCTCCATGCGAGGGTCTATGGCCATAAGACTACGGCCATGCATGATATCGAGTACCCCCCCCCCCCCCCTCCTCCACTGCTCCGTCTCGAAAGGAATGCGTGGTCAACGGCCAAAAACTAAGGCAAGCAACAAATGAGTACCCCCCCCCCCCCCCCCACCTCTCCCCCCCTCCCAAGTGCCACGCCGATCGTGGCTGAGCTACCACAGATATCCCGCAAGACTAGAACCGCAAAGGAAATGAAGCACAAAAATCGAGACTGGTTGGCAAGTGGTGTAAATTGTGGTCGTGCCCTCACGAAGCAACGCCCGCGCGCTCCCTGACGATCGCCGCGAGGGTGGCGAGAGTGACCGCGGCGCTAGCCTCCCCATCTTCGCCCAACTCTTCAGTGACTTGGTCGGCCGCCGAAAAATCTTCCTCCCCGGTGTAGGAACTCTTGGTTACCTGAGAGAGGTTGTCGCGTGGGGGTGGGGCGTGCGAGGACGGAGAAATAAAAAAGTCAGCAAAAAGCAAACACACAAACAAAGAAATAGACCAGACAGACAGACAGAGAGACAGAAAAACAAACGAACAAACAAACAACGACAAACGACAAGCCAGGGACTTGATACCGATACTAGTGACTGTGCGATAGTATACCAAGTACCAGATATGACAAAATCTCCTGAAAAATATTTCGCAGAGTTTCAATGCTGCAAATTATTCCCACCAGAAAGTTCATTGCTCAATTTGGAAAAAAAAAGTTGTCCACTATTAATAGGAGCAAGTGCAACAGCAACAAGCAAAAGGCAAGGCACAAAATGACTCAATAGATGCCGACAAACCAGCTTTTGCACAGTGCCCACACATGAACATGAGCGAAACAAGAAACGGAGGCGCCTTCGGTGCGAAACAAGAAGGAAATAGAGAAAGCCCACCAAGATCTGGAGATCCCTTCCGACTCCGTTTGGGTTCCGTTCGGGATTGAAATCATCACACTGTCTGGAGGGGGGCGGGGGGTTCTCACCAAGCAGTTCATCCCGGCCGCTTTAGCCGCCGTCAATCCGATGTGCGAGTCCTCAATCACCACCACAAGAGCAGGGTCCAGCCCCATCGTCTCCTAAAAAGTGTTTGAACATTATCACCGACAGAACGGTCGAAGGGACAAATTGGCACACAGAAATGGCCCACAACTACAGGAAACTCTGCCGTAGGTTACAGTAGCCACAGTAGTAGATAGCGGTACAGCTGTTACAGCAGTGCTACAGCAGCATGTCTACCGTACCATGGGCCTATTAACACCAGGTACTGGTACTGGCACCACTCTGTTCCAAGAAGTAACCGCTTGGATGAAATATTAATATGCATACGTTGATTATATTTCGGAACATAGTGGTATGTAATAACAGCACGTTTCGCGTCTCTTCTGTTTTTGTTTTTTGAAAGGGTACCAGTACATGGGTATATTTGAGCAGAGAGCAGGGCCCAACGTCACGAGCAGCAACTCTCCTCTCCGCTCTGTTAACAGCGTTAAAACGCGCCTCCACACCAGTAGCTCAAACCCCATGCCGTTACAATGCGCCACAAGCAGTATATACAGTAGGTGATATAACATTGCGCTGGTGAGCAAAGTCGCTTTCAATGCAATAACGCAACAATGCAACAGGCTCAGAAAGGCGCTGGAGGCGTCATTCGTGGGGCCAATGTCAGAGGCTGAGACAACCACTTCCACAAGGCTTCAACTATTCAGCGGCAAGAGGTGTAGCATGTCGTGGTGCCCTCCAAGCTAAACTTGAAGTACCATGCAAAGCGAATGAAGCTTCAGTAAATTGCAATCCAAAACACACGCGCAACTCTAAACGAATATGGAATTAGAAACGGCGTGGAACACTAAATCGAAAATCTCTTCGCAGACGCAAAAAATTGTACCTGTCATACGCACAATAAACGTGTGAACCAAGTAAACTGTCGGTGGAAAAAAAAGTGTACCTGGTACATGACAACGCAGATCTATAAATAGAGGCAGAGCCAAGGTCAAAAAGCCTATGCAAACGCCAATTAACGCAGGTACAAACGAAACGCAAAATACACGTGTAAAAAGCAACGTGAATCAACATATAGACTTGACTGCCAAATGCAAAAAACTACATGCAAACTTAAATGTCCCAATACAAGCGCACACGAAAACGGAAATGCAAAAGCACACGAGCATAAGCGTGCAAACAAAACGCAATTGTATAGGCTTGACAAAACTAGCACTATAAATGCGTAAGGAAAGCACCACGCAGTCCTGAAGAAGCTCAGCAACGGGCGTCATTCCCACGCCGAAAAAAGAAACACCTTCGCCAAGTCGTAGATGTCCGGGTTGGGCTTTTTCCGCTCTACGATGTCGCCAGCGAAAATCTTCATTCGGTCCAGGCGCTCCTTCCCCATTAGAGTTTTCACCAAATTGGTCACCGCCTTGTCATTCGAAGTCGAGCACACCGCCTGACACACGCCGCAACGCCAAACGAAAACAGGCTAAAGGTTGAGCGGAAATCCGACGGAGGGAATAGTTGGGAGGGGGGGGGAGGGGCAAGGAACGGGGGGGGGGGGGGGACTGGGTGCTACACCTACCTACAAGCAGTGGATCGAAGGAGCTGGGTTTGCCAAGTTAATATTAATATAAATAGACACTATTGAAGGTGGAGTTATCGCCCCGTGGGCAAGTGTGTACACCGTATACCCATTTGACTGCTCTTGGAACTCCTCCGAGAGGTCAAAAACACTCCTATCTCCTCACACAAAACAGTACGTACTGCTGCCATGTCTGCCATGTTTTATTGAACATTACAACTATTCCCACTCGGGGGGGGGTACGGAACCTGTCAGGGATATTTGTAGCGCTAAGAACGACTCAATAGGATATTGGGTTTTGTACCGTATGGTATGGCGGTTCATTTCGATATCAAACCGTCAGTAGAGGCAGCTCCGACGCGCCTGTGCTGTGAGATGACAATTCACTATAAATTTACCCTAGCCGAACCTGTACTCAGCGCTATTAGTAGCTACTGCATGCTCTTCTACAGCAGCGCCGTCCCTAGTGCATGCTCTACTGCTGCTGCAGTATCGACATAATCCAGCAGCTACATCTGAAAGACAACGGTGCTTCTGGTCGCGGAGTTGAAGAGAACACGGGAAAAAGTAATGACGAAATGAAGAATTAAAAAAAAGCAATAAACAAGGGGCGCTCTCTCACTCGCTGGAGCGCTTGCCAAGTTACCATCGCACTCCCCGTTCCCCGCGCGTCACCCTGAGGCCCGAGACCTGCCCCTGATATCGAAACCCATCTCTCTCACCAAGGGGACCTTCTTGAAGATGGCTTCGTCGACCAATCGGATCACTCCATCCCTCAGGGGGATCTCCCCGTCCACCACAGCCTGGTTGAATAACGCCGTCTTGAGGAGGTGCAGTTCCTTGACAAGCATCGATTTCTCCTCGGGCGTGCTTGCGCAGGCAGGCCATCCCACCGCTGATTGCCGTTACGCGTAGGGAGCAGGCAAGCAGGCGCGGAGCGGGGAAGGGGGGGAAGGAGGGAGGGAAGCAGGGAAAAAGACAGGCTATACGGAGATGAGTAAATATGTTGAGGTTGTAGAGTTCCCTTCGATGCAGGATCGAAATACTCTAGGAAGCAACATACTGGCATGGCAGTATACTGGAAAGGAAGTGTACCAGTGTACTCCGAAGGCGACATGGCTATGGCACCAATGAGGGTTTTCTTATGGGCGAACGACTGAGAGGCTGAAAATCAAGTTGAGTCAATTGACGTTACGTCCGCATCTTCAAGCATAAATGGTGTTGGGAAAAGTGTGTTGGGATATGATACTTCAGCACGACAGCGGCACAACAACACGTCATAAGGTGAAAAATCGTACGCTCGACAAAAAACCGCAGAAGTGCTGGAGTAGCACCGCTACTACCGGTTGTAGTGGTGTAATCTCTTCGGGGCTTGAGTCGAAAATAAAAGAATACTCTATTAATAGCATCTGCCACGCTTGCCACAAGGCGCAGTCTGTGCTGTTGGTGCTGTTGGGGCTGTTGGGGCTGTTGGATTATACTTACACCTGCTGCGCGCTCTTCTTAGAGATTGGTTTTCTAGGTCGCTTACCCTAAGATTGAGTAATAAAAGGTGAAACTATTACTATCAAATAGGCAACTCTTACTGCAGACAACTCTTAGAAACTCCTACTACTAGACAATTATTCGACAACTCCTGGAAAACTCTTACTACTGCAGACAACTGTCACTACTCTAGACTACTCTAGACAACTCTCACTGCCAGATAACTCTTGGACAAGCCTTACCGTCCCAATGCGCCGTCATTCGCTCCTTCCCTCCTCCAACAGACAAGAGCTTCCCATACTGCTCCACACTCCACTCGCAGTCTGCCCGACCACAGGTGGTCGATAACACGAGGACGTAGAGCCAGAGACACACAGAGAGAGAGAGAGGCGAGGGCGGATGGTTTGCCGGTTATCGACGATATGCGAACAGCATACATACATACCCACAGGAGGAGCATGAGGGAAAGCTACGAGTACCCGCAGGGGTGTTCACGGGTGGGTTAGGGGTAGTGTTTTGGGTCTGAAAGGATCATACCGCTAATGCTTGTACACTAATACCATTACTCGTATGATAAAGATAATCGTGAATGAGTGACGTACTGGTACGTCGTTTCATAACAGTCATAACAGCAATATCTCTCGTGTGAAACGCAAACTGGTTTACGCACAGTACCCGTGTACTCGTGTACCCGTGTAAGGCGCAAGGTAACACAAAACAGGAACACACTTGACCCTCGAGCGATTTCCGAGCTGAGTTCCTCGTGGAGTGCAAACGTCAACACGTATCCCATACACATATCTCATACACATATCTCATACACATATATCATACACATATCTCAATACACATATCTCATACACATATCTCATACGTCTCTGCAGAGATCTCGACGAGAGATTGCCAAGGTGACAGCAGTAGAGTAGTTCGTTGCGTGTGCCCCCGTCGTTAGGGAGAACAGCAGTGTAGCAGTAGCAGTACAAAATTATCGCAGGCAGGCCGTGATGTAGCAGTTGCAGCAGTGCGATTGCGGGTGGAGGGGGTGGGGTGTACTGGAGGGGGGGGGGAGGTGTACTCGATAGGAGAGATGTACTCGATCTCATGCATGGCCGTAGTCGTATGACCATAGACCCTCGCATCCCTACAATGCCGGGACGGAGCATGTCGGGTTTCACCGACCAGGCAGACATTGCTTGCACCAAGCGCGAAGCGCCGTGAGGTGTCCGGCGAGTCGCATGAAGGGTGAGCTGCATCCTACTGAGAACCGCTTGTGAGGCGGACTCGCATATGGATGACAGCTTCAATGAGTTAGTTTAATTTCCGGTGTGGACACTTCCAGAGACAGCAATGGGGAGTACTATGTAACTGCCTCTTGGGTGCCGTACCTTGAACACTACGTGATACGATCAATTCCCTTGTGCAGAGTAAAGGTTCTTTACTTCGCACAAATGATCTAACTAGACGACCAGCTGTGGGCGACCGCCAAAAAAAAAAAAAAAAAAACAAAAACAAAAACAAAAACAAAAACGGTACCCTGGATGTCTAGCTCACGTAGTGAGCGGCATGTTTTACAGTGTCGTTGCCAACCGACGCCAACCCAACCCATAGATAATATATAGGGGGGGGGGGGGGGGGGGGGGGGTACTGGAGGGGGGGAAGGAGGGGGTGTACTCGATAGGAGAGATGTACCCGATCTCATGCATGGCCGTAGTCGTATGACCAAAGACCCTCGCATCCCTGCTGTACAATGCGGGGACGGATCATGTTGGGTTTTCATCAACCAGGCTGACATTGCTTGCACCAAGCGAGAGGCACGAAGCGCCCGGGGGGGGGGGGGGGGGGGGGGGGGGGGGGGGGGGGGGTAACCACTTGTTGCTTACCTTAAGTCATTCGACCATTGACCACGCATCCCTTTCGAGACGGAGCACCCTTCCTACTCCTAATAGAGACACCTCCAACAATTGGGCGCTCATTACGTTGTTTCCATATATTACATAGAAACTTTTTGCTTCTCATCCCCTTCCTGTTTGGCCACCCGTGGCCACCATGTATCTCCTAGTATAGCGATCGTTTTCTCGCCATCTAGTGTACCCAACTCCTCAATGTCACATTCGTCTATTCCCCTCATCTCTTCTACACATCCCGTTCCTCCTTGTACATTTCACATTCTCCTATCATGTGAGTTCTACTCTATCTACTGCTTTGCCACACGGGCACATCTGTCTGTGCATCTACTTCCTCCTGAGGGGGGGGGGGTGGCAGAAACGCAGAGACGGAGAGAAGAATAGTCTTAAGACTGGGGCATAAAAGTAGAAACGATTTCATACCAATAAACCAGGAACACATGCGCACATTTTACATACATCACGAAAATGGTCCTCTGTTCGACACCCTCTTATCACGGGGGACCATAGTAAATGGGACCTACGGTACACACAAAAACCTATATATCCCTATTTTTACTATTACGGGGGTCCATAGTTAACAGCACCTATGGTGTACATAAAAACCTATATATTTGCCTATTTTTACTAACAAAATTTGGTCCCGTTAACTATGGACCCCCGTAATAACAATATTTGGTCCTATTTACTATGGCCCCCCGTAATAGTGCGTATTGCTGTTACCTCTATAATACGAGTATAACATACTCTGGTACGGTTCATGGCGTAGTTTACGCATGTGGTGCATATACAGTAGATATGTAGATATACATGGCCTGCTGCTGCTTCCCTTCCCCGGCGAAAGGTTTGAATGCTACTTCAATGTCGGTATCGTGCGTGGAACCCATGCTCTTTACTCACTGCTGTAACATTGATGTACGACGTGTGCCGAGACGGCGATCGTATGTACCAGGTACATCATGCACATACCCTGGTCAGTTATCATGTACCTGTAGTACATATCATGTACATATCGTCTACCCAAGCAAGGTGCAAGTCCCGCAAACAGACAGCAGAGGCCTATTGCGAGAAGCTCCGTATAACAAAGAGCGATGAAAAGTGCCGATAGTTCGACGCATTGCTCAACCCGAACTCCCATTCGTGGTACCGTATCAAATCATAGGTATAATACGTTACGTACGAATAGTTTCCGTCATTTGACAGCACGTGTATACTTAATACCAGAAACAGCTGATGTACGCTGTACGAAGCACGGATCAGGTAAAGCTGTGCGTACGGTACAGCGGTACAGCAGCAGTGCGGCATAGGATCCGGTAGCCAGCTGATGAGGGATACCAGGTACACCGTAATGAGGGATAATAAGGGAGTGCATGGAACGTGAGAGATCGCAAGGATGGAACGTACTCGTAGAGCGAAACAGCAAACACAGCAATCAGCAAACAAGCAAACAAGCCATCACGCACACCAACTACAAAATGGCAAAGAAGGCAACAGCTTGCACACACAAGCAAGGGCAACAAGAGACAAACACGCCGCTTGCTTGCAAACACGTACGTCGCTGGCTCCGCATACCGCACGTATGTTTTCATAGTGCATAGTGACATCATGATCTACACGCTCACCAAGGTTCTTGATCTTGAAAGCGGCATTGAACGCCGGGCGGTGTCCGTCGCGCTCGGTGTCAGCCAGCACACCGTCGCAGTCAAAAATTAAGGCTTGCGGAAGGTTCTCCTGCCCGTCGAGAGACGACTCAGCAGAGGCCGCCGCGGCTTCGCCTCCAGAGGAGCTAGAATACACCGCGAACTTAGCTACAGGAACTGCGAACGCAGCAGCCCCGCTGGCCAATACAGCTAGCGCACCGGCCACTGGGAGACACAGCCGTTGGAATCGTGGCATGGTTAGGTGCGGCAATGCTGTGCGGCGCCGGGTGCTTGTCCTGGGGAATTCAGAAGCCGCGCGTAGGATGGCAAGCTCATGAATCCAATCCAGATCATGAAAATGGAGTTGCTCTGAAAACATACGGCGTGTTGATATTACCGTTGCGGCACAATTGCGAAATGAAACGCTCCCAGATGACATGGTTTGATACGTTTCGCATTCTTCGATGCCGTATCGTGTAATCCTGTATCCATGCATGATAATTACGATCCCCCACACGCCCCATGCACCCCCTTTACATACGTCTGCCCACGTACAGTAGTAGTTCGAAACGACACCCAGACTGTGCTTTTGGCAAGGATTCCACGTTTCAAGTATTCTGGCTTGAGTGACGACAATAGTTTTGGCGAGTCGGGCACGAGTCGCGCGCCCAGAGCTGACCATCTTCTTACAACTTCTTGAGCATAGATTTTGAGAGGGTCGCTTCGTCGCTTCCCGCTACCCGCGAGACGACACCCCGACGATGCACCTACCTGGTGTGGCCGAAAGCAGCCACCCACGAATCAAAGAGGACAGCGACCTATCGGGGGGGGGGGGGGGGGGGGGGGGGGGGGGGGGGGGGGGGACTGCAATCTCACATACCTGGTGCCCTTGGTATGATACGTGTATAGATGTATACTGCTGTAACTGTAGTACTCTGCCCCAATATAGTAAGAGTATTTCTCGCACGAGGGGGGAAGCCCAAATCCGTACGAGACGCTTATGTTTACTTACCGGGTATCATAGGGACGACGACGTCGTTTGGATGTTCAGAACTGTATCGGTTTTAGCATGTCCCGTGAGGAACCGTCTCTCTCTCGCTTCTCTACAGTCGTCGTACCCATCTTCATCTCTCTGCCTCCATTTTGTGACAACCTCAACCACACCCGCTCAACACAATGACCCCTCCCCTATATCCCGCCCCCTTGTATCATATATACGGTACCGGCATACGTACTAGTGGTTTAGATTCAGATTCGATGCCACTTCACAAACTCCAGGCTTCCTCCGCAAGCCTTCCACATCTGACTCCTGACCCCCCTCCTTTTCTTCTTGACTGTGCGAGTGAGTGCAGCCGAACAACCGACAAGAAAGAACCGTTCGCGCACGTGAAGACTTCGGGACTCACATGATGTACAAAAGAGTAGCCCCCCTATTGTGTTGAAACGTCAAAACCTCGGACAAAAGAGCGACGGCGGTGGGATTCACGAGGCCTGTAGCTCTCGCCATTGAGTGTAAACACAGGTACACCCCATTCACAACATTTTCTAGCCAAGCACAGTGTTGATCCTGTATGGACAAAAGGCGAGGTGTAGCCCACCGGAGGGCGCTCTCGCCATGGAGTGTAAACACAGGTACACTCCATTCACAACATTTTTAGCCAAGCACTGTGTTGTCCTATAATATGGACCCGAGGCGAGGTGTAGCCCCCCGGAGGGCCGAAATTTGTTAGGATACTAAAAATTTGCGTCAGAATATTGGGGGGGAAGTGTTTCCGTGTAGTCACGAGCCATTGTTGTCACGGGATTGAAAACTCTTTTTTTTTGCGTTTTCCCTCATCAAAGCCGTTGCACATCCACCTTTTCCTCTATTATATGTGCGAGGTTATCAAGGCTTGTTTAATCCTTGAACAGAGGAAAACGTCCCGAGTTTGATTCAATTCCAAAAAATAGGAAAGCCACATGGATATTCGCAATGCATTCGTCGAAAAGGCGAATAAAAATGTAACAAAAAAATGCGCCTGCGGCGAAACCCCCAAGAATAAAATTGGCACACGGCGAAAACAGACCCAATTCGTTTTCTTCGCCCTTTGACCGGATGTGTGGCAAGCCGCGCAAATAACCGTTTTTTTTTTTGGTGTGCTTAGCGAAATTCTGACGCGAAACATGCACCAGCGCGAAATCTCACCACCTAATTTTAACCCTGGCAGTCTACCTCCGATGAGAAGAATGGAAGAAGGGAACAATAGGAATGTAAAGTGTTTCCTTGGTGCGATACATACAACAATAGTACAACAGGGTTTGTACTCGAGCGCGTGGAGCTACAGTACATACAGACAGTACATACAGAATCTGGTGTCTACCCACAACGGCAACGGGCGTCAGCGCAAACCAGGCTAGCTACAAGAGCTCCAAATGGGCCCCGGCTGAACATGAAGGAAAACGTTTGCGGCAGGTATACCGAGACGGTGCCTTGCCCTTGAGGAAAGAACGGGGGAGATCATCCTCGAGCGTATCCCTCGACCATAATACCTGCTCTCAACAAAATAAAAAAGAAAGGAAGCATCCTGGTTCAGAAAAAATAGACTAGACTCTTGGCGCCCTCCGTGAATCCTACAAATGGAGGAAAATACATTCTAACGCGCCTGGTAAGACTTACCGAGAATACATACCCGGTTTTAACAACCAAGCAGGCTACTACTAGTGGGTGGCCGGGAATGGGTAGCCCGCTCGCTTGCAAGTGTTTCGTAGACATGCAAACCTCACCCACCACTGTCCGCAGTGACAAACTCTACGAATGAAGGCAAGACACCAAAAACGGGTAATTGATAAACACAACTACTGTACTATATATCACATCAAATACGAAAAAAACAGACACAAGAACAAAAAACACTAAAAACGAAGCATTGAGTGCGCTAGTTGTGTTGGCGTTGACCGGGAAAATGGTACTAAAAACCTACAGGAAAGCTCAAGCTAACAAACATCCAAACACCGCCACGTCTTGTACCTGGTGCCTCGCAGCAAACCAAAACGGGCGGGAACCAAAAAGTGGTAGCGGCCACACCCTTCCCAGCAGTGCTGCACAACGAAAAAAAAAATCTACAACATCACCTACCGCCAACATCGGAGGATATTCCGAAGCAGAGTATCGAACTGCTCCGCCGCTGGTCACTGAGTGTGCGCAGAGTCAACCCAGATAGCGTTTGATTGAGTTGCCAACACGCAATCGCTTGCGACACCGCAGCAACAGCACCGTCACCACCACCACCACAACCACAACCACGATGTGATATCTGCGAAAACAGCGTTCAACCCAGGTGGCAACTCTCCCAACCCCCTGTCACCGAACCTCCCCCCTATTAGCCATGGAAGCCCTTGACGAGACAGGACATATATAAGTGATACACGCCCAAAGAGGGCGGGAGGATATCAACAGGGACGGAACTAGGTAGCGCAGAAAAAAAACAAGATAATCGAGAGCACCATCGCTGTCGTCGAGTCTTGAAAGTGAAGAAACACGCGGCAACGCCAAACCTTCTCGAAAGGAGGGGGGGGGAAGCTGACCGAGGGGTTGTTGCGGTCCCGCCACTTTGTCACCACTTAATCCATTGCTCGGATGGCAAAGGCTTCTGACCCGGACCCTCCCCAATGTCGCCCGGATCCTGACTGTTCACCCGAGACAATGCCTTGCGTGGGAAAAAAATATACACGACGAGAAAACAAAGCAAGTTTTTCGTACAGTGAGGTCGTGGGTCGCCATCCATGAGGCGCCACAAACAAGAGCAATAAACGAAAAAGGCGACCAAGTAATCTGAAATTAACCTGAGCAAGTTTAGATTACTTAAATCACGCAGCTTTCCCAAGCTAAGAGCATGTTCTAGTTTTGGTCGAACTTGCAGCAGCAGCAGCAGCAGCAGCAGCAGCTGCAGCAGACGCTTGCGCACGTTTCTGCACATCCATGACGCCAATACCGGGAGTGATGCATACCAGAATGATTTTATCGCTACTGTACGCAGCTGGGTGGGTTTGTCGGGCGACCTATACTTTTCTTGGGGGTACGATTTCCTGATTCACTCGCGGGGCACCTACTGTACTAATGCCTTCGGATTCGTGCATACAACCGGGAGCGCATGCGCGTGCACCAGTTTGCGAACATGCCCCCAAGGACCTCGCCGAGTGGCAGCGACCCAACACACGCGTTCTACTGCATACCTACTGGTGTACACCTACTGTTGTACACCTACACGACGCGCACCTACTATACCGCTTCTGCACACCTACCGCACACAAAGGAAAGAGGGCATACCGCGGCAACGTCGTCCAAAACAAATATGCAAGACACCTTCTTAAAAATTGTCACTTACCCTAGCCCGAGCAACCCACTCCGGCGTCAGCTCCGGCGTCGGTGCCCCACGGGTGGACCCAACCCTGGACAGGCCCGGCTGCTCCGGAAACTGCATCCACTGCTGTGCCTCGCCGCCTCCCTCTGCTCGTGCCCCGTCTAGCTCCATTTCATCCGCCGACACCCTCCCCCTAGCCTCGCCACCGTGAAACATCGCGCCGCCAGCGTCGTCGCCTCCCGAGACGGCGGTGCACAACCCTCGAGGCTGCCCAAACAGGCTGGCTGGAGGGCAACGAAAGCCGTTGACGTGGGCACTGCCCCCCCCGCCCGAACCAGCGGGGCCGGAAAAACCTTCCGCCGTGCTGCTCCCCGCGCACTGCTCGTTCATCGGCAGGGGGTGTTCTCGCGCAATCCCGGAGCCCGCACCGGCGGCAGTGATCTCGTCGCCACCGTCACCGCCTGTTCGCGGCGATGGGGTAGGCCCCCCGCCCCCCTCCCCATCCCCGCCTCCTTCGTGACCCTCGCCTCCCGACGATTGTACAGGCTTGTACAGAATCAGCGCTCGACTGAGGTCCGGCACGGCGTTCGTGGAGGCGTCGGCCACCAGCCGATGGCGCGACTCGCGGACCCAGTCATCCACCTTCTCGTCCACCGTGGAAGACGCCGTCCTGAGGAAAGGGTGGGGGGGGTGGGCCCGCCGCCACCCACCTGGCTCCCGTCCGTATCGCCCCGGGAGAGTCTCGGGCTCGGAACGTCGTCCAGGGATTCCAGATCATCGCTGTCTCCGTCGGCGTCATGCGCAGAGGTGGCGGCGGTAGCGATGTCGTGAGGTATGCCGCTAGAGATGCGCAGGTCGGCCATGCTCTTGTTTTCGAAATCTGCGCATGAGGGCGGGGTTGCAGCGCACGCCAAGGTGGTGAAGGGAGGGAGGGAGGGCGTATGCGTCGTAAAAAAACTGTGATACGCGCGGGAGGTAACAATGAGTAGCGTGTGGTATGATGCCATTAGGGACTCCACGACTGCGTCCGCCTGCATCAAGTGGCCTGTTGGTAGGATATGTCTTGCAAAAGTTGGTAACAATGTTTGGGGATTGGGTTGATACAAGATGACAAAGCGCCTCCCAGCCGCAACTACAAAAATGAAAAATAAATTATCGGGAACCGGCGGAAGAGAGCAAAAGAACAACAAAGAACAAGACAGTAATACACGTAGAAATTGGAACGGATTGGTTGGGGTTCGAGGTGTTACACCCCGCCCCTTGCCTTGTTGGAGGCGACGGCGAGCGAGAGGGGGGAGGCGTTGGGTGTTGGGGGTAAAGAGCGCCGGCGGAGAAAGCAGACGGACCGCCAACTTGTTTACAACTCCCCCCATCGACGTTGTGGGTAAAAACAACTTTGAATAGAGTCTGAACATTTTGGAGGGGTTACAGACCGCGGAAATAATCCAGTTCCTGGTACTCGTATCATACCACTGAGGATATTATAAATAGTGTAATGGCCGTTCGTGACACACCAGGTATTATTGAACTGGATGCCAGTACTATTAATACTGTGTATTTACTGCTGTACCTCGTACAACAACTTGTCGTATTGCACGAGTCGGAAAAGCCACCGTCTGCAGCCTGTCCACGGCTGTCGCCCACCTCTCACGAGCGCAACTGCTATGACACTACTATAGTACTACTTTTCTATTGGTATATCATATTGTCGGTACCACTAGACCTGATACATGGTACGCACGACGCGCCTACAGTACAGTACATACTATTAACATCACTATCAATATCATACCTGGCAATACCTACTGTATGTCAGGAATACACCAAGCGAAAGAGCACGAGCACAGCTTCAACTGCAGGGGGAGAATGAAGGGCTTGGGCCTTCGCTCTACGTACAGGGCATTTGCCGTACAGCGCTTTGGTTTGGCAACAGAGGTGCGATCGTTCCTTGGCGCTAGTTTTCTCGAAAGACGAGAGGGCGCGCAAAAAGGTAAACCCTTCAATACCGGAAAGCTCTCGACAAGTTCTTTACAAAAATACTACCCAAAGGTGAACACTACTGTACAATCCCGGAAAGCTCTCGACCAGATATTTCGACACATAGCTTGTTTGGCACTGGCAACCTTCCCGTTCTGGAAAAACGGTGCGCTTAAAACCGATCGCATTTCTCTGCTAAACCAAAGCGCTTTACGAATACGAGTACGGTTTTAGACTATTAATAGAGTATACCAAGTGCTTGGTACAGGCAGTGGTGGTCCCTTCAGATCATAGCGCCGGTATGTGCCAGCAGGCGAAACCGGCGCTATAGCAGCAACCGGCGCTACTCAGCTAATACTACTACTACTGCTGCTGCTGCTACTACAGCTACTGCCGTACTACTACTACAAACACTTACTACTTATACTGCTACTATTAACATGACAATATATTTCTACGACTTATACTACAGCAGCAGAATTACTACGGCTTCTACCGCTACGACTGTTGCTACTTGTACTACTACACTACTGCTACTACTACAACAACAACTACTACTACTACTGCTATTACTATACTAACTATTACTACCACTACTACTAGTACTACTACTGCTACTATTACGGCTTCTACTACTGCCATTAGCAGTGCAGTACAGCAATACCGCGAGCAGATGCGGCCAAACCACGTGTGAAAAAAGATGCGTGAAACGGGCGCCAGTGAGGGAAGCGGTAGCGCGAATATCGGCACCGGCGCCATGCAGGGCCTCCCCTCTATACCGCCGGTCGGGTGACACTCGGGGTTCCGTCTGTGTCAAGCGATTTCACCGATGCTATTAAGAACATGGACCACTACTAATACTGTAATGGAAACAATAGTGTATGGACATTATTGAGGCTATCTCCTTCGTATGGGCTTCAGATTCTGACTTTCGGATTTTCACCCGAGAGCATTTTCAGGCTCACTTCGCAAATCGAAACAGTCTTGCTATGAGAAAAAATCGGATTAATTGTTCGTGCAGGGATTCGAGCAAACGCCGAGACCAACTGCTGTCGTTGTGGTCTGGCGCCGCGAAGAGGCGCCGAGTGCACTGCACTGCGCGTAGGACCCAAGCGTCGGAGCCCACGCTGACTGCCTCTGGTCTGGCGGTTAAGAGACGTGTCGAGTGCGCCACGTATAGTAAAACCGTCTTGGTATTTCGTATTTCAGAATGTGACTGACTGCTGCTGCTGCTGCGCTGTAGTCTACCAGTACGTACCCACGGAGAGATGCGCGCCGAGTGCGCTTCTCTTGGTCTCTAGGCCCGAGCCGGCGCCAGCCGACTGTAGTCTGACCACGGATAGACGCGCAGCCCGCCGACTGCGCGTCGGGCGCGAAGCAACGTCATTACACAGCTGTGGCACCATTGAACTCATCGCGATCGTTCCGCTGCTGCTTGCTGGCGTGGATCAAATCTTGAATTTAGAGACCATGCCCTTTTTCGATATGAAAATCTGATGGCCCAACTCGTCAGATTTTGGGCCAATATCTGACGACATGGGCCATCGGATTGCCGAATCGCTTTTTTTTTTCCGGTCGGATTATGCACATTCAGACTGCATAAGCGAATGTTTTCATTTGCGGGATCGGAAAATGTCAATCTGAAGCTGGAAATCGAACCACACAGGGAACAGCCTAATAGGCATGCTGGGTGCAGTTGGGGTATACATAGCACGACACAACAACACGGCAACAACAGCAGCAGCACCACAACAATACGCCAACAATACGTACCCTAGAATAATCGATATCATCAACGCAGACAACAGCAGTAGCTATGAGTCCACCAACTCGGTGCAGATACCTGATGTCATCTATGAGTATAATATACTTAGAGCAATACCAGTACGTAGTATTAATACGATATTGTATGCAAAGTAGAAATAAGACATGTACCCAAGGTACCCGGTAACGTCATGTTCGAACATATGATGCCATACTGGTGTTAGCTGTTACTACTTGTACCGCAGTCCTGGAACGACTCTCATCTGCTTGGTACTTCGTGCAGTACATACCAGGAATATACCAGGTACAGCAGTACTGATGTGTAACAGCTTTGCAGCCTGCGTCGGTTGCGGGCGGCGTTTATGTGCATTCCTGGTCAAGAGTATCTGGCACGTACTCGAATGTACTGCAGCAGTACGTGTACTTACAGAGGTAGCCGCGGACTCGCCCCCCTGTACAGATTGACAGGGCAACGTCTAAGGTGGCGGTAAAACTTGACTAACGACCGTCCAACTGCGACAGTGCGACTTTATATACTACCAGGTATATATACCTGGTACCAGCATAGGGTATGTTCTACCAGTATAGACGAGACGCAACACATTCATGACGCAATAGGCGCGCAGCAGACCTGCTCCCGTCTCTTGCATCCACCTCTTGCGTTTTTTTTTTTTTTCCTTGCGAAGAACAAAAGGAGCCGACCCGAGCTTTTAGCTAGGAGGTACGAGGGTGTCTTCGGTCGTCCCGAATAACACGGCGTGGTGCGCTATACTAGCATCTCACGATGGCATGGAGGACACTGCGCAATCACAACGCAATCAGCGGGCAGGGTTGGCCAGACAGACTCTTAAAAAATCGGTCTGGCCGACGCTGCCCGCTGATAGCGTCGTGATTGCGCAGTGTCCTCCATGTTATCGTCAGATGCTACTATAGCGCATCACGCCGCAATATTGAGGACCACCGCACACACTCTCGTGCATCGTAGCTGCAAGCTCACACTTTGATGCTTTGCCCCACCCGAGAATGTAGACGCATCCTCGGCGATAGAAACTACTGTACGCGATCGGGCTTTTCGCCTAACATATCCTGTATGTTGGCTGCTGCTACGGGTGAACACAAGTTCACCTGCTTTTTATCAGACCACGCGGCCCGTGCCTTCAGATTCTGGCCAAGGATGAGAGACCAAATTGCTGTTACTACTGCAGTCCTTAACGACTTTCGTCTACCTGGCACTTCGTACGTACCAGGTGTATACCAGCTATGTATATTTCATCAGCAGTACTGATAAGTAAGAGCTTTCCAACCTGCGTCGGTTGCGGGTAAAGTATACGTGCATTCCTCGTCGAGAGTATCTGATACTCGAACGCACAGCAGCCGCAGTACGTGTAATTACAGAGGTAGGCGCGGACTCGAATGGACAGGGTAGGTGTAAGGGGGCGATAAAACATGAGTATCATGAAAACCGTCCAAACTTTTGCGATAATGCGACCGTCTAAATAATATCATGTACCTGGTACCTCCAATTCCAACAGTAAAATACCAGTATCCAACAAGCCAAAAATATGAAAGTTGGAAGCTACTGCAGCTCTTCGTGAGCAGCCTCACTCGTATCGTCTCGTGGCTCGTGGCTGCGGCAGGGCGCCGAGAATCGAGGTATTGACTAAAAGTTTTATACTGCTCTCCAGTAATCTAGACGGACTACTACTATACTTCAGTAAAATTCGTATCATACGCATGTACCAGGTATGTACCTGGTACGTGGTACCGGTATGTACGTACAGTTTGTAGTAGACTCGATTTCGTTTCCCCGAATTCAGAAAATAAATAATCCCCCCCCCCCTGCCTTGTTTGTCTCCACATTTGTCCCCATAAAATACTCCCAATGGTGTGTACTGTAGGTACTATTAATACTGTATTACTGTAATACTGCTGGTGCACGATAATTCAAGTAGTCGTTGTCGACTGCTGTACTCAGCAGTGCGTGTCTTCTGTTATCTTGGGGCGGGCATCTATTTTATACTCCTGCTGTACATCGGGACGTTTGTATCATCCGAAACCAAAGTACTACTGTAAAGCACGACGCACAGACGTGACTAGCAGATCAAAATATCTGGAACAGGCCGGCGTCCCCGGTGGCTAGGTACTCGTAGGTGGTCCGCGTGCCTATTAAGAGTAAGATCAATTTCTGGGTTCAAGTCTCACACCGAGTGCATGCTTGTACGAGGCCTTTTTTTTGGATAAAAATTGATCAGCGGGAGGCGCGAAAGCAAGCAAGCGTGATTTAGCTATTAATACATAGTACATTCGATGAAAGTCGACGAGCAGTGGGAATGAATGCTGAACCCTATGCGCGATAAAAATTAAGGCACGTACCGAAGGGACGACACCTCACCTGTGTTGCATTGCCCACAAAATATTTACCAACGCCTATCGTTCTGCCGCACATAACTGAACAAACATTCGAAACGCTGTGCACAGTTTTTGTCGGATTAGTTAGATAACGAACACACCCTATAGATGCACAGAGGGCGGCCATACTGCAGCTTGCCTAGCTATGCATCATGTTCGTTGTACGCGTTTTTTTTTTTTTCAGGTGCAATAAAAAATTGCGAATATTATTGAAACCAGGGTCTTGGCAGAGATCAGCCCCACAGAGAGCCTTTTGAGGCACTCTTCACGGTCACCGTGCTTCCCACTGAAGGCCCCAAATGGCACAGGACGCTCAGAGGAACTCAAGTCATAGAGCCTGTTCTGTGGCTGGTTGGCGCTTGGCCGTCCTAGGCTTGGATAAATTCGGCTCATCGCAGCTTCAAGCAAACGGCAGCTTCGGTCGAGGCAATTGCGCCGCCCGATTAGGCCATTTTCACGGCCGAGGTCCGACTCGGAGACCTTGACGAAATTGACCAGATTTCCGTGTGTGTGCTCGCATACAGCCAGTAATATCATTTCCGCCTGGCGAAATTAGGGATCGAACCTCCAGCTGCCACGGTCGACCTGAGAATGGTGCCTAAAAAATCACCAAAAACATGCACAAAACGGCCATCCTGCTCTCGCTTGTACCGACAGTCGAAACACGCTAAAGAACTCCGTTTTCTGTCCCGATGCATACGCAGACACGTGGTACGTGCTGGCCTTGCTAATACAGCAGCTACTGTATCCTCGGGAAGAGCAGCGGCAGAGCGACGGAGCATGTTCTAGGCTTCTGCTGCCGGGCTTAGACCTACCCAAATATCATATTGAAAAAACCGATACTAAAAAATTACAAAGGAAACTGGTACGTACGAGGATGATACGAGCACATTTTTCTACAGCAGCCAAAAATAAACTTGGCTCCAGTACAAGAAAATCAAATTCAAACGCCTGGAACCATAGTTTTTGCCTATCTTCAAACTTCAGCGACGAGGTCCGACTGGAAGCAGGGCACGGAAACTGCTGCCGCTTTGCCACCGTCACGGGAGTTCACCAAGGAGCCCATATCTGCCTTGCCAAATATTGGATCAATGGAAAAGTTTTGAGCTAGAGCAGAATAACGAATTATCGGTGACGAAAAAAACGGAAGTAGAGGTGCTTCCAGGCATTTATTTGATTGTACAATTGGCCAAAACATTGGGCAATGCAACAACCACGGCTTGTCCAGAACAAGACCGCTGAGGATAAAACCTCTTGCCAGGTACGTACGTACCACGGCGGTACGAAAGTGAATGTGATTTAAAAAAAATACGAGTACCAAGATAAAACAAAAAAAAATAAACAAAAAATGGTGCACGTGTGCACCGCCGCGCCTGCGGGTATATGACGTCCAAGGTCCAAGATGAAAGATGATGGCTTCATTGATACGATGGTTGCGATTGTTGGCAATGACCTTCGACCCTCTGCAACCCTCTGCACTAAAAAGCTTACCGAACTCATCGCCGCCGCCTCTTTCCTCCGCCACCCCCTGGGCCTCGCGACGACCATCACCCCGTCCTCCGGGTCGAGGCAGGGAGATTTGCATGTTGAAGAATTTCTCGGACAGGTGCCTCTTAGAGGCCTGATATTCTTCATCCTGCACACAATACGAAAAACAACACCAAAACATAGAATTCGTGTGTACGATATGGCAGGATCGGAAAGGGAAACTTGGAAAATGAAAGCCAACAGCGATGGAAGGGTCGCCATCGATATAAAAGCAGCTGCATAAGAGTGGGGCGAGCAAGCATTCCGCGAGTGACGGTGGGTGGCTCAGGCTCGTGCAAAGCGAATGGGGTGGAATGAACCTGTTCGAGAGACGGCCAGGAGCTCGGGCCAGGTATCTCCCTGCATCTATCTGGGGGGCGTGGTGTTTTCGCGTGTTGGTTCGGTGTTCAACATGGTGATTTATCTGCTTTTCAGAGAGAGAGGAGATCATAGAGTGCCACAAGCAAAAGATGAAAAAAGTTTCTAGATTTCTTGCCATGTGAGTCCGGAGATTACACCTCGTACAGGTTTTCGTTCGGCGCACCGACTCACCTCTGAGGGCCTCTTTCGCCTCCACGGCGTGTCGACGTCCATCGCGCCCCGGGCCCGGCGAAAAAGGCGGATGTATGCTGGGTGAAAAAGGAGATAGAATGCGAACACTTGATTCAGCCTGACTTGAAATCGGGAGTTCATTAGAATGAAGTGGCGTGTACATGAAGGGGTTCGAACACCAATTCCGTTGCGCTGACTGCCTCAAAGCACACACGATCAGTGTGGTGGGACCGTGACAATGGATTTTGTTGCGACATGATCTCGGCAACAGCGCCGCGATCAACGAGCCAGGCGACCCTTATCACCGGCCTTCTTGGTTCTGGCAAAACATGGTCCCTAACCCACCAGCTTCTGCAGGCTGCACGTGCGGAAACCAGCTCAACAACATGTGATCCACAGCATCAGCAGCGGCAGCAGGGAGGGGCTCTGCTGGCTCTGAGCAGGCAAGACAACGCAGCCTCTCTCCGGCACAAGGTCGACCTGGACCGCCCTCTGGGCTGCGCGAGATGCGATGTTGCGACGTTTCCGTCCCTGGTCCGAACCATCGTGAACGACTTCGGCCCCACAGTGGGCAGCTACACGTCCGCGGATGTACGTGTGCTCGACCGCAGCAGCCTTTGCGTGTTTCTCCACCGTCACCTAGACACCCTCCCACTCGGCAAGTTCCGCCCCCTGCACGACCCGGGTAACGCAGTGAGGCCAATTCTCCACCTCTTCTCGAGCCTTGCGCATTGCGGCATCGCGCCAGAAGACTATCTCCGCTACGTGGAAACCCTTGAAGCGGAGCTAGAAGAAACGGTGGCGGTTGAACCTGCTCTTGACGGAGAGGGGTTCCTCGCCATGGGGCTCGGGCTAGAGGGTGCCCACCGGATGGGACCGAGCCGGTCGCAGCTGCGGGTGCAGCTGGAAGAGGAGGCGTGGCGTGCACACGTAAGCGGGGAGCGAGATAAAGCCAACAGCTACGAGGCTTTCGTGGCGCTGAAGAGGCGGGAAGAGGTCGCCGACCACTCCGATCACCTGCTGCTGGTGCGTCGAATCCTGAAGGAGAGCGCCACCGCCAGGAGCGCGCTGTCGCTGCGGCTGTCCCACATCTTCGTCGACGATGTGCACGAGTACTCGCCTGTAATGCTAGACATTCTCGCGGGACTTGCGTCCCCAGGGGTCGGAATAACGGCGACCGCTGACCCTTTGCTCGCGGCAAGGTCTGCCGGCGTCGCTAGGGGGCACGCGTTGGGTGCCGAGCACTTGGCTGTGGCACGGTTCAAGAAAGCCTTTCCTGGGACTGTTGAGGTTCGTCTCGGGGGTAACCACCAGAGCACGGACGCCATTCGGGCGGCTATGGCGGCTCTCGAGCCTCGAGATGCACCGGTCGCCGCAAAGAACAGGAAAAAAAAGAATGGAACGGAGGTGGTGGAAGGCAAGGTTGTTGTCGCTGCCGCTGCTGCTGCTGCTAACACTACAACCGTCGCGGAACCGACCTCTGCACGGCGAAACGAGACTCCGACGGACTTATCCGTAGCCGAGGGAGGAGGCAGACTTTCCTGCCTAACGTTTCGTACGGAGGACGACGAACTGAAAGCCTTGGGCCGGAGAGTGCGAGCACTGGTGGATGGAGGCGTGAGGCCAGGTGACATCGGAGTCGCGGCCATCGGGGGTTGGGGTACCGCCGACGTCTTATCTGCGGCGCTGAGCGCTAGCGGCGTGCCGGTCGACGGCGGCAGTCGCTTGTCGAGCGTGTTCGACAGCGAGACGCCGCGGATGCTCATGTCCTTCCTGAGGTGCCTGGTGCACCCTTCGGAGTCTACCCCTTTGCTGCACCTGCTCATGAACTGCCCCGCTTATGCCTTGCCCGACGGCGAGCTCACAGCGGCCTTGGAAGGGCACTTGTCACGGTACGTCCCTTTGAGGTCCTTCCTTCGGGACCACCTACTATTAGGAGAGGGGAGGGGCGCGGACCCACGTGGGGGTGGTGGAGTCTCGCCAGACGTTTGTAGGGTGGCGAGAAAGATCTTGGCAGATGTTGATCGTTTCGCGGAAGCGGGTAGGAAGAAAGGGGTGAGGAACGTGGTGATGGATTTCTTGCGGTACACGGGGCAGCTGGAGCGGTTGGAAGAACCCTCCACGGCGGAGGAAGAGCGGGAGGGACACGCGGTGGCAAAATTATTCGAGCTAGCTGTCATGGCAGAGAAACAGGTGACTGCGCCCATTCTTGTGCTTGTGTTCCCGGTTTTGTTCGACTTGGTTGTGCCTGACCAATATGTAGGTACTTCGTATGACCGCATCCCGCTGTTTTGTGTTTTCCGGTCGTGATCAAGTTGGCTGTGGTGGTCGAGAGATTGCTATTGTGAACGCAATCGTTACTCTAAATGTAGTATCGTGCGTAGCTGCATCGTAGTACGTTTTTTGTTCTCCTGCACCGCCGTCTGTTGTAAGTCCTCCGCTTTCGTGGTTGTCTTGCGGGTATTTCGACATTGATTGCGCCGGACCGCATGGGGATATCGTTCGAAAAGCGGCTCGCTGTCCACTGTATGTCTACGGTCACGACACTATTACAGTAATATATGTAGCAGGTAGTGATTAGTGCCTGCAACATATTAAATATTTTCTGGTCTACTGACAAGAGACCTCTGCGAGCTGATGTGAAAATGGTTGCCATGCCCGGTAGATGTAGGGAGGTCTGACTACACATGGACCTGCGACCCCGATGGTTGGCTCTCTGCTAAGGGCTACGTATGCTAGTGCAATCCTCAGAAGTGAAATTAAGTTGGCTCTTGAACCCCAGGAAAATCGTTCGATGCTTTACAGCGGTACTGCCTGTACTGCAGCCTTTCTGTTGCTCGCTGGCCTGTTCAGCCACCATGCTTGTTCTTAAAGAGATTGTTTTTTGTTGTGGCGGTCGCCGAAAGAACTGGGGGCGACAAAGAAAAACAGGAAGCAGGACAAGAAGTGGAAACCAAAACGATGGGCGTATTGATGTCAACGAAAACAAATTCCAGGAAAAAAATGGAGGGGAAAAAATGAATGGTATCACTACTCGTACAAAATATTGCCTCTCGCTTGTGCACCAGCAGCAGGTTATATAGCGACTGCAGTAGTTTACCTGGTACGCCGGGCACATACATACCTGGTACGAGGGAATGCACCCGATCATATTGGTACATGTCCGTGTGCGAATTAATGCGTTCGGTGTGTTGAACGCAGACGGATCAACCTATGATAGATGTGCAGACGGATCCACCCATGATCGAAATTTCCAAACTAACCACATACTGCATACGTAGCAGGTACTGCTGTAGTCACGTGACTGCAGGTATACACACGTACTTCCTTGTAACGGAACAACATATCACTCTGGACGGCAATGAAAGGAGCCTTTACGCATGACTAGAAACGCCAATCGGTCCATATACTTCCGCCCAGCGTGATATCGCTGTGCAAAGGGTCCAATGTACATAGTGCACTAGTGCAGAGCTACGTTTTCTTGCTGCTGTGCACAGCTACCTGCCAACCGTAAAACGCCAACAACGCGGCATGGCATGACTGCAAGTGCACTTCCCGTGCTTGCTAAACGGGCAGAGTCGACATACTTTTCAGGCGATGAAAACTGTCCCCAAACCTCGCCTGCTTTCTATGTGCCGGCAGTGCAAAGGAACTGTAAGCTATAGGAGCCTAACCATTGCGACTACAGAGTAAGCGCTGAACCTCGGTATAGTCTAGTAATAGTGGTTGCCCTGCAGCTCCCCGTGGAGTGTTTTTTTCTCCGGCACGTGCTTCGAAGAGTATGTCCCTCAGTCGCCACATACACCCATGTACTTCGCATTGTACTATTGATAATAGAATTAAAGGCGCGCACCTCGTGAACCGCTGCAAAACTGTAAAACTGTAAAGTAAAGATGGGTACCCTGTGAATCGTTTCGTTGTTGAACGCCAAAAAAAAAAGTACGTGCTGTACCATGTTGCATCATCGCGACCTTCGTGACAAGAGATCTCTCCCTTCGGCTGCTGTCCCGCGCCGGTGCTTTGGTAGGCTGGGGGAGACAGTGTTTCCCTCGTCGAGCCAGTCCTACGATTGTTCCGGCGGCACGGCGTGGGGTACACAGAGGAGGACCCCTGCAGCTATTTTCAGGAGGGACCAGCCACCAATCCAGAGGACTCCCCAGCCGGTGGTGTTACCGTGTTCGATCCCAGCAAGGATGGTGCCGCTGCTGGCCGATCCTTCCATACGGTGTTTCATCCCGTTCTGCACACGAGCCCGCCTGCCAGGGAACCTTCGCAAGGCGCGCTTGCCCGTCCCGGGACCGTTCCTTGGCGCGCCTGAACCTAGAGACGCGGCAAGCATACGATCGGAGGCTGATCTCACCCGCGTGTGCCACGAGAATCGAGCACGCGCCAATTTGTATGCCGCGGTTGCCTCTGCCAGGAAGGAAGTTTGCCTCAGTCTGTCTGCTCGCGTCAGCCGCGGCAGGACCCACCTCGCGCCGAGCCCGTTTCTTTCCGAAATTCTCGGGGCAAGTGCGCCGCAGGAGTGGAAAGTGGCGGCACCGACGGAGAACAGTGTCGGCATCGCCGATGCCGTTGTTTATAGTGGCCGTGTAGAGGTTAGTCCCCTAGACAAGGAGGGTGGGGGGAAGGAAGGCGCTAGTGATACGCGACCGCTCCGGCTGTCGTTTTCATCAATATCATCGCTTGCGGCGTGCCCGCATAACTACTATCTCCAGCACGTGCTTAACGTCGCGCCCCCGCCGAATCCGAGAATGGTGTACGGTCGCGCAATGCACGAAGCTGTCGCGTCGTTCTTGAGAGGCGCGGTGGAGGGGGGGGGGGGGGGGGGGGAGGGACGTCGTGGGCCGCCTCCCACTCTGGAAGCGGCCGTGCAAACGTTCAAGCAGCATTTTAGCGGGTGCGCCTTTGAATCTTCGGCGCAGGTGCGTACACTGACGGAAAATGGCATAATCGGCTTGGCATCGTTCGTGTCCAGGCTTCTTGAGGGTGGCCCAAGTGCAGCTTCGGTCGGCGTAGAGAGTGAGGTGGGGTTGGATGAGGGGACCAGCGTTGATTTACGACCGCAGCTTCTAGTCGAGCGTAAGTTTATGGTGAAGGTCCCTGAAGCGGGTGTCGTACTGTCTGGAATTTTCGACAGGGTAGACGTTGCCCCGACGAGCGTCGGCGGGGCGTTAGGCCCACCGGTAGTGTCGATTACTGACTACAAGTCGAATGTAGGCGTGAAGGACCCGTCGCGCATGGTGCAAGACAACCTGCAGCTGCGCCTCTACTCCCTAGCAGCCGAGCGTCTCTTTGGGGTGATGCCGGCGGAGGCGGTGATTGAATCGATCGAGGACGGCCGTAGGGGGGTGGCCGTGCCATCGCAGGCCGACGCCGAGCTCGCCTTGGAGGCGATATCAGTGACGGCGACTGCGGTTCGCGCGGAGAAATTCGACGCCACGCCTTCCTTCCAAGCGTGCTCGTTGTGTGGCTTCAAGCATATGTGCCGGCATTCCTTGGCACCAAATTCTGCGCTGTAGGAACAAAGTTACCGGGGATAGCTCTAGTAATGGGCATGAAGAAAGCAGGCTCTTCGGTTGCTCCATCGTACGGTGGTTTGGCACATTGATTTTTGGTGCAGGAGCTTTGAGTTTGGCAAAAGCGCTCCGGCTTTTTGTTATATCTAAAAAGCATATCATGGTGCACCTACCTAAAGCTTCAGTCTTATGTCCGCCAGCCGTGTTTCACACTGCTCAGGCTACCACTGGAGTATTGCGGCGATGTGGTGATGTACTATATTATTAATAGTGCAGTTTGGCTGTTTGTGTATGATTTATTCGCGAAATGGAAGGGGATGCAACGTAACTGACCTGTTCATGTCTTGGTAGACCATGGCGTCTTCAAACACGCGGTCGCCCCATCTCCCCCCCCCCCCCAGTCTACTCCCTGTAGCTGTTGAGCTACTTGAGCCACGTGGCGAGCCCACGTACAAACAGCAGAAGGCACGGTAGCCTCTAACGAACATGGGGTGGGTACCCATCGGTACTGGTATATCATAGGCTATGGAGGTGCGAGGGAATAACAGGAATGTTGTCGTGCGCCCCAAGCATCACATTTTCTGTCAAATTTAGTGCCCGCGTCGACAGCGAAACCAACACCATCACTCGGGGACCAGAACGCGACACGCCCACCGTGGTACGTGCGGTGAGTTTCCCTCCACGGCCTGCAGGACGCAGCGTCGTCCCTCGCCGCCCCCCCGCAATCCCTTGTGCAAGGTGAAGGCTTCTATTGCCGCCGCTACCATGACAGGAGGCCGGGACCCTCCCCCTGCACAAGGTGGACGTGAAATAATCATTGTGGAAACATTGGGCAACGTACAGTAGCAAACTCCGCGAGGTGCCGATAGTCTCCATTCAGTACGCCTGATAGTGTGCCACATTTCTCAAGGTCTCCACAAGGATTGTTCTACGCCCGCATTGTGAAAATCTGGGGGTCCCGGCCTCCTGCGGAGCTAGTCCACACTAGCAACATATCCCACCCCAACTCTAGTACTGTCTAGTATCGCCCACACGAAGCTAGCCTCGGCGGCTTCATTTGCCGGACCTTCGTTTTTAGGTTTCCCTCACCAGACTACTCGGTAGTCGCCGAACCTAAATTCATACCTGGTATGGACCTCATCCGTATTCCTACGGTAAGAGATACACACTAGCGAGTTGGGTTTGTGGTCAGAGTCACTCTCCACCGCATTTCGATATCTTGCCCTACAGCAGTATGCCCTTTTCCACTGTCGGTGAACCTACTGCGTAATATCACGCCGCCCGCAAGCAACGACATGCAGTAGTTAACGGCACTCGTACCCGCGCCGACAAAGGTCTGACCCTAACCCTTGACTCTACCGACAACGACACCGTCCTCTGTGTTCGATAACTAACCGCATCTTTGAACCCCCCCCGTCGTCGAGCACGACCTTGACCGTGCCACCTCTAACGAACCGACTCGTGCACGCGAGTCCACATGCTGATAATGACGGTTCGCCTTTCGGCTCTGCCCGCGGGCCATGCCACCGATTTCCACCACCTGGGCATTGCTCGTGCTACTCGCACCAATACATTTATCGGCTCGCCGCCAGCAACCTTCATGCCTAGTAGCTGTCTTCGACGGGGCTATCAGTAAAAATTATGTTCGAGGTTTTTCTGCTTCCGGGTTCCGGCATTCTTCCAAAGCCTTGCAACTACTTCGATAGAACCCCGGCAATACTGGCAGCGTCCCCGAATATCTGCACTAGAGATGAACCCGATATATCGATAATAATTCGTGCGCAAATAATCCGCCACCTAGGTGGTAAAGATTGAGATCTTCGGGCGATCCACTGGTCGCCAGTAGATGTTCATTACAAAGTCAGTAAAGCTGTATGTTCAAGAGTGAGATCTATCCTCGAGAGATCAATGGAGAGATCATTCATTATGAATATTGATAGTCACCGGTAGAGGTTTTACATGCCTCAAAGCCCACTCCCATACAGTAGTCGTATCTCTCTGAGCGACGAAGCTGCGAAGCCATCGAAGGAAGGAACGCCGAGAAATAGGGAACGTGGAGGAACTCTATCCTACCGTTGCCGTAAGGGATAGTCCGTAGGGGACCGGAAAAAAGTAAAATGCCGAAAGCCACCGCCGCATCATCAGCGAAAGGGGGGGGCAGTGGAGGGACAACGTATCAACGGAAACGGAAGGACCGTGATACTGCCAACACCCCAGAGAGCGAAGGGGGGCGGGGCGAAACATATCGCTGAAAAGGTATTATAGTTACAGCAGTACACGCACACCTCCTCCCAGCCATGTGTCATAGCGCGTGAGCGGCCGGATTACCCAGGCCCCCTGGCTGTGGGCGGGAGGGGGTTGGCTGAACGATGACACAAATAACACAAAAAAAACGGTCCTGTGCGGCGTTATGAGTGGCCGCATTACCCTGATGATCCCCGACCATGAGCGAGCGGGGGTGGGGTAATGAGGGCAAATATTACAAGAAACTAACAACCCCGACGAACCAGGGTCATATTATATCATAACGACACTATTGAAATACCTGGTACTTAACAACACTGTTGTACTACGTAAACCAGGCCGCCGACCCAGATATCCCTTTATTCTTCGTATATATATAATACATGCTGACATCCTCGCATTCAGGTGCATACTGTACAGTGCCGTACGCATGGCACCGACTACTGTATAATCCATACCTTGTGCCTGGTACAGCACAACATCAACAAAGAAAGTGAGCACTAGAAGAAACGCAGGCTGCGATTTACAGAGATGACCAAATACTTCTTTCTGCATAATATAGCAGTGTAGAACGCGCCCATTTGCAAACAAGAAACCTAGACTGGACCAACGTTCCTGATTCGTATCAAGACCAGTACTGCCGTCGTCATGTAGCTGGTATATTGTTTGTATGCACGTACTTTTAGTAGATGTCACTGTCCGTTTGTTACACTCGTAATGAACTGCTGGGGAGAGCGCATCATGACGTTGATGGTCATACCCAGGCGTCAGTCTGATGGGAAGACCGTCCCCCCCCCCCCCCCCCCCCCCCCCCCTCCCCCCCCCCCCCCCCCCCTCCCCCCTCGCCCCCCAATGGCCACTGCCATTCTGTGCACATGCATTAGCGTCAACGGTGGTAGTCACGGTCGCACAGCCATCCTGTGCCATTCTCCCGATGCCTTCTTCTCATCCCTAAGCCATTTCCGCATGAAGACCTCCGCCCCTTCCTCGGCCCGTCGGAACCATCTGCCGGCTTTCTGTGCTGCCTCGCGCCACCCTTCGAGCTTGATGCCAAACTCCCTCTCAGGAGGTCCTCCTCAAGGTACCTCATCCAGTCCTTCCTGTCGTCCAGAGTAAACCTTACCCCCGACTACCTCCCCAAGCATCACCCTCTTCGGCAGGCGCTCCTCTCCCACATGCGTGCCACAAAGCCCGCAATCAATAGCCTACCCCTGCGTACTGTCGTCTCAACGATCTCTCGGAGTTTGTCCTAATAATCGCGCCGGCATAAAGATAGAATGTGGTCTTCGCGCTTTCGTTTTCGCCAGCCGAGGCATCGGAAGAGCATCTTGTGATGGACCTTCCGTAGCCTGCCGCAGTCAGTCTTGCTCGGCGGGTTCCACGCAACGCATCCGTAAAGCAACGTTTCGATCACCTCGGCTCTCAGCATCCGCACCTTCAGGCGCAGACGCACACCCGGACGGTCATAGGTTTCCATATTATACCACCCGAAGCACGCCCATGCCCTCTGGAGTGGACGCGTTTTACCTCGACACTTCTGCTCGTACAATCTACGCTGATAGCCCCTCCCAAATACACAAACTCGAGTGTTTGTTCGTACACTTGGTCGGCTGCGGTGAAGGTGAACGGCACGTCCCCCCCATCTTCCGCTTGCAGGCACAGTGTCTCCGTCATGGCCTCCGAGACGGTCAGGGCGAACGCAGCATATACATACATGCAGTCACGATCACCGTCATCATTCTCTCCAGGCCGTGTTCGGTGATCGTGATACAATGCCCGCATCGTCAACATACAGCATTGCCCACAATGTCTGGGCCTCTTTATCCTTCCCCTGTCCGTCGGCGTGTCCGGCCCGTGCTTTTCCCCTCCTTCTTCCCCTTCTCCTTTTTTCGTTGGAGTTGCACCACAGGTATTCCACACCAGGTTTACCGGTATATTATTCTCGTCTGTGAGCAGTGCTTGGAATATACTGTACTTTGTAGACTACGTACAGCAGACAAAAAATCGGTTCTTCATAATCTAGATCTTTCAAGGCAGATATGTTCCCGATCTTGTACGGGTTGGCTCATGTTGCCGGGTGGAACCCGCATACCAGGTAGTCCGCATGATCTGTAGCGCATGCTTCCTGGGTTGGGTCTGTGCACTCGTGTGCATATCCTGTACAACCTCTCGCAATAGAAGGTGAGGAACTAATATTATTTATATTTTTTTTAAATACGTCAGCTAGCTGTGAGTTCGACTGATTAATATAGTTGATACCAACTTTGCAAGCTGCGTAATACGCCTCGTCTGTATTCCATTTTTACCGAATTTTACAAGTATTATTTATTGTAATAAATCGAACGCGCGTATTATATATATATATATGTAATTCCTTGTCAAGGATATAGGCCAGTGGCTCCCCTGGGGATGCTGCCCGGGTCAACAGGATCATTTAAACAATAATCATTCTGCGCACTGCTGTACTATAGAAATAATAACCGCAACAAGGGAGAATGATCAGTGTTATGACATTGCAACATGTCGAAACCTTTTCATTTCACAAATATTTATAGATTGATTTAGTGTTGATTTTTTAGTATATATATGGTATGTGGTTCTAAATGTGAGTAATTCTTCCCGGGATTTGCTGCTGCTGTGTTCTTGCTGCTGCTGTTAACAGTTGTTTTAATGTCTAGCTTTTATTTTATATGGCTTTTTGGGTAGATTCGAAAGTAGTGCATACGAGGTATGTATATATGTATTAATATTATGTGTCAAGATAATATGTCGAAGATCTACGTCAGGTTATATCTGGTGGGATCTTATTTGAAGGATTTTTGAAGGATTTTTTGCAAGAAGTTATACCAGTATATATGTATAGAGGCTTATCTGCTTTTTTGTACACAGTAGTTTTCAGCAGAAATTATTTTGGTTCAGACATACCAGATTGTATGTGTGTATCTTTTTTGCTTTTTCGGCACCTGAGCGAAATGAGTACGTACGTACAAGGATGTTCATATTGAATTCTCGTGCTTTTTTACTGAGGCAAGGGTCGTATCATTGTTGTTTACGAGGTACCTGGTACATGTATGTCGTGATGTCGTGATAGATATGCAAACGGGTTATTACGTATATATCATGTCAGGTCATATTGTGAATATTATTATGTACGTAGTGGTGGTACAGCAGTACTGCTGCTGCATCGTGGTCATAGGACACACGTACGGGGTATATACATTTCTTATGTCATATACCAGGTATGTTGTTGCTCGTGGTGCTTCGTTGATTATCAGGGCGTGGTCGTATCAGTAGTTTGAGTACAAATAAACCAGTATATTCATCTCACGGGATAGGTGTCAGGATAAGATTTTGAGTGTGTGGTATGAGCTAATATTTTTAAATGAATAGATTATCTACAAATCAGTGAAGGTGCGCTATATTATTGTTGCGCTGCTGTACGAGCACGTCATCACCTTGATTCAACAGGATCTTCCACAAGATACAGCAGTGTGTAACTAGCTGGTACTAAACAGATAGATAGATTCAGACAGATAGATGCAGATAGATACACAAAAAAGAGGGGTGCATGCTCTATACAACAAACAGTACCTCCTACGAGTATACACCTACTGCCCTGCCATGCCATGCCCAAATACAAGGTTTACACGTATGGTACCTGCCTCTCTGCCATGTCTCCCTTTGCCTCTTGCCCTCCTTTGTCGCTGGCCTTCTCTTTTTACCTGCTCCGAACTGGAACCCTCGACCAAACTACTCCTCCAAGCAGAGTGGGCATTTACGAAGACAAGAGCAAAAAAAAGACAAAAAATCGGCGTGACAGTGTGACATAGTGGCGTAGCCTTTCGTCGGGAATAAAAACAAGAGAGCGTGGAAACATTGTTTGGTCGGTCTATTCAGAAACAATTCACTTGAAACTGAAGTTGCCAAAATGACGCGGAAATGACGCCGGGCTACTGGGGCTGAACCGGCACTAGGCGGAATGACGCCTGCTGCTGGGTGCTGGCTTGCTTCTTTCGAAGGCTCGTGCTCTGCTGTATACTATTCACGACACGAGACAACAACAGGCAGCAACAGCAACAGCTCTCCTTCCACCATCCGAGTGCCTCCCAGCAGACAGCAGAGGTTGCCAGCGGGGCACCACGCTCAGGTGAGCTTGGCGCTTGTGCCTCCGCAGGGACCAAACTTCAGGTTTGCTGTGGTTGTTTTTGTTTTTTGGTGCTGCTCCAATGGTAGCGGCTCGTCAGCACCTGTCAGCTGCATACTTTGTCCCTAGGGCAGCCACGGCGGTAAGAGTGGTGATACCGGGACATATCGGGCAGGGTCCTAGAGAGCTGTCAACGTATTAGGCGGCGACGATGAGTGAAAGCATCTCGGTTCCACGTTGGAACTGCTGTGATTTTTCAACTGGGTGATGTGGCACTCAACCGTGTTATTCGGGACAGCTGCGTTTAGAACGACCGCAGACAGTTTGCTGAACCCATGAATTATTTCGGCAATTAACCGAGCTGCCCGCTGCTGCTGCTGCTGGTGCCTCGACAGGGCCAGAGCTGTCACCTACATGCCAACCCGCCCGCCTCGTTAGAAGGCTGTGTGCGCACAACTCGATGGCTGGCGTCCCGAAAGCCAACACCTTCTTTGATCCCTTATTTTCGCTCTAATATTTTTTCGCTGCCATGGTATTTTTAGTAAAATGGGTTTGTTCCGACATCCGACATGTGGGACATCCGATATGTGCGACATCCAGAGCTACTGGCCGAACGATTTGCCTCCTGTCGCCCGCCGTCCCGCTTACTCTATTTCCCTCTCTCTCCCTATATATCTTTATCTCTCGCTTCAGACGCTATAGGAAAGCTAGAGAGCTATGGACTTCGGTAACACAGGCCAAGGCGGCCTCAATATCTTCGACCCCGAGATGGCGGTCGAGATGACCTCGCTTCAAACACCACTTCAAACACTGCCAAGGATGAACGTCGACTGGGATGAAGGCTTCGCCGAGCTGACCAACCAGCCAGGTGACCCACCGGTTAGCATGTACCCTGCCCCGGCGGCCATGGCACACCCGCACGTTGGCGGCGAGGTCGGGTTGGGAGGGCTCTGTGCGCCTGGACCGGGAGCATTCGACGCGCTGGCGGGCACGATCGGCGGCAGCAGCAGCAGCAGCAGCAGCAGCAACAACAACATCGGAGTGAAGCCGGATGGCATGCTGGCGATTGCGCACAATTCCACACGCGCAGCGAGGAATGGGCGAGAGCAGCAACGGGCGCAGAAAATCAGCGACGTTATCGACAAGTTGAAGGCAAGCCACGGCCACCATCGCTCGCTTTTGACCCTCCCACGATTCAACGTTACACATATAATGTGATACCTGGTATAATGTTCAATGGTGTTGTCGATGTTTTGTCTTTTTTTATGAGGAAGCACAGGTTCAAAGTACACTCACCAGTACGTACGTTAGTCGATCGCTTCGTGGAAATGTCCCTCGCAAGCTGGCCTTTTATCTCGAAATCTACTTCCATGCCTCCTTATTTTGCGCAAATGCGCTGCTACCCTTTGCCTCCTTCCCCTCGCGTTACCCACCAACCACCAACAGGGGATGCTCGACAGGGCCAAATTCACCACCGGCGACGCGTCATCCAAGCTGCACGTGCTCGTCAGCTGCGAGAGCTACATCCGCACCTTGCAAGACCGTACAAGGTGCCACGAGATGGAGGCAAAGCTCCGCTCCGCTGCCAGCGGAAGCCAGTACTCTGCTGACTCCACCTCCAGCGGCTCCAGACGAGCCGGCGCCTGCGGCACTAGAAGCAGCAACGACATCGAATGGACCAAGAAGTCGGACCGAGCCCGCCGATCCGACGCGAGTCAGGGCGGCGAAACAGACGGCTGCACCAGCAGCTCCCGAGTCGACGGCGCAGCAGCAGCTCGAGAGCCGACGGCGGCGGTAGCAGTAGCAGCTGCGGTGGCGGCGTTGGTGACGGCGGCAGCGGCGGCGGCGGCGGCGGCAGCAGCAGCAGCAGCGACGGCGACGGCGACGGCGACGGCGACTGCACGAAGAAGGTCGACGCTTTTTTCGACGAGGAGAGCAGCAGCAGCAGCAGCAGCAGCAGCGCCGCGGAGGAGTCGCGAGCGTTTGGGAGGGGTGTGGCAGCGCAATCGGCCAGGAGGGCCGCCGCTGACAGCGCCAGCGCCGTGAGCGCGAGCTCGAGCTTGGAGGAAGACGGAGACATGGGGTCGAGCGGCGACAGCAGCGGGGGAGACACGCTGGCGGGCACTACCACCGACAGCCGCGGGTTCACGACGGACAGTTCTTTCAGCGGCGACTCGGGCAGCGCCGACAGCGGGGACACGGGGAGCGGCGACACCGGCAGTGCTGACGGGGGCAGCGATGGGTCGGAGGAGGGAGCGGCGAGCGCGAGAATGCGCGTGGTGAACTACTTCGACATCTTCCGGTTGAGCAACGTGCCCATGGCCATCGCGAACAAGGGCGGGGCCCTCGTGGACGTGAACGACGCGATGCGAGGATTCGGGAGGATCGACCAGGACACGGTGAAGACGCTGACCGTGAACTCGCTCGTAGCCCCGGAGAGCTCCAAGGCAAGCTTCGATAAACATGACACCTGGTATACTGTAGTAGCGCGCGAGGATCGAACAAAAAAATACGCCGGCCAGCAAACTGGGTGGGGAATCAGGCGCGTTTTTTGCAGCTCTGTTTCTGGCTTTGGACATGCTCTGCTCTGCTTGGCTGAAAAAATAACGTTAGTTTCGCCCTTTGCACCAGCATGTTTCATCAACATATCAACGTACAAGCACCATGTGATAGTATAGTCCCGGTGCTAATTTCGCCTCGTGTACCCTTCTG
The DNA here is from genome assembly GCA_031763025.1 of Macrocystis pyrifera. Taxonomy (NCBI): domain Eukaryota; class Phaeophyceae; order Laminariales; family Laminariaceae; genus Macrocystis; species Macrocystis pyrifera. Next base: position 334,293 of record JASSKH010000005.1, on the reverse strand, counting down.
TTATTGTTGTTGTTGTTGTTGTTGTTGTTGTTCTCCGACGACAGGCTCTTGAAGACGCCATGAGCGAGATGCTCGCCGCGTCCAGCGTGCCACAAGAAACCACCGGACCCCAGCAAGGAGGGTCGCAGCCGTTCTTAGCCAACGCCGGCATCGGAGACCGACCGACCGTCCTCACGGTGTCCCTCGTCTACGACGAGCGCGGAGAGGCGAGCGCTTTCCACGTCGCCCTCATCCCCATGGCTCAGAAGGCCCAGGGTAACACCTCGCCGAGCTGTGGCCGGAGTAGCACCGAGTACAACGGTGAGGCGCCTGGCTTGTGCGTGGATGAGGCGCTGCGTGGGGGCGGGGGGAAGGATGCCACCTGTGCCTCCGCTACGGGGAAGCGGAGGGTGCGCGTGTGGGATTCGCGAGAACGGACGACGTCCGAGAAACGGTTTGCGATCAAACCACAGCAGTCGTCTTCCTCGTCTTCGTCGTAAAATACTATTGAGGTCGTTATTGGGGGGGGGGGGGTGGGTCATCCGCGTCAAAATACGTAATAGAGCGTTCACTGGGGGGAGGGGTTGTCTTACCCGTTTGAAAATACGATTGAAGGCGTTATTGGAAGAGGGGAAGTCGAGAGTAAATACGCAAATGTGTAGTTTAGCGTACATATATTGTTTTGGTTTTGCATTGTACATGGGCTACCGAGCAGCTCAATCGAATGACGGTGGTGGGACGAAGCTTTTGGTTTTGGGTTTCAGAGTATACCTGTCACCTATTAATACTAACAGTACCTGCTATGTACGAGCGGGCTTCATGCTGTCCATAGCGGTGTTGTTTCATTGCAGTACAATACAGCGCGGTCAAAGCGATTGTGCCATTAATTCTGTTTCCTTACCGGGGTTCTAATGGAAACATTCCAACATTCGAACGTTCGAGGGTGTATGTGTATCAGTGGGCCACGAGTTTTATTTTCTGTTTGTTTTTTACGATGTAGGACCCTCGTGCAGTGTTGCATTTCAGACGCCGAGCGGCGACGTAAAGGGTTTTATGCCGCGTTGAGCGGACACTGTCTTGGTTCCATGTATGTGTATGTGTATGTATAGGCATATGTATATGTATATGTACCGGTATCAAACGGTGCCTAGAAAAGCGCTGCTTAGAGTCAGCGTACGTCCGAGGGGCGTTTTGCGTTTTGGTATTTCTTTTATTACGACAACGGGGTTATTATATTCTGAGGAAACATAATTTGAGCCGTCGACGTAACGTCAATTTAACTGAGATTTCAATGTTTGAATGCGATATTTCATGGCCGCTGTGCCTGGGACCGAGCCCTTCCGTGCTTAAGGGAGACCCTCTTATTTTTTGCCGGGAGCCATGTGCGAGTTGTGCACAATATGTCATATCGGCAGCTGGTGTTTCGTCTTATTAACGATTTCACCGACGGCTAAACGCGCTATTAATAGGAGAGATACAACCTGCTCCGTATGCGTATATAATATGTTCAAGGCGCTTCGTTCCGCGGGCGGCATTCGCCACCCACTACGCTCGCTCAAGGAAAAATACAACAAAATTTTGTGAAGCGGACAGAGGTCCATGATTGACTGAGAGTTTTATGACTATAGTTGCAAACTGGCGACTTTGACCATGCCAAGAGTCCCGCCGCCATGTTTCAGGAAGCAGCAGCTTGGACACCAGGTATGTATATACTATTGAGTACAACACCGTACATGTTCCTTTTTTGAGGCTATCCCCCCACAACTAACCGTCCAGGGCGCTCCTCCACCGCCACCTACACTGCCACCTCCAGAACTCGCCCCACCAGAAGCTAGGGTACCCAACTTGGATCACTTTAGGGTCGCGATCTTAACGACGGATTACTTTTCAGTTTTATATTCCCGGTTTTTTTTTCTTCAGTTTTTTCTGATATTTTCCCGAAATTTCGAAGAAAACACTCGACCCATAGTGGGGATGAACGGTATATCGCGGACACACATGGTACGCATTGCCGACCTTGCACGTGCTGTGCTGTCGTGTGGAGAGCGAACCTCACCAACTTCAACTAAAGAAAACTTGTCTCGCCGCTGAACCCCCCCCCCGGAACAATGAATAAACTGGAATTAATTATCTTGAAAGTAGCGTAGAATCGGCTATCTTGCTCAGTTTTGACGGGATTTGGATTCCGGGCCGAGGATTGAGCATCCATTTTTTTTTTTTCGGATATATATTTTTGTAATATCTTGAAATTAGCGTAGGATCGGCCATCTCGCTCAGCTTGGGCGGGATTTTGATTTCAAGTCAAGTTTTGAGCATCCATGTTTGGACTTTTTTCGGATTTTTTATCTAGAAATTAGTGTGGGATTTTCGTCTTGGGGTTAATGTAGGGAATTTTATCTCGAGGTTAGTGTGAGGGAGCAAAGAAAGCACATAATGCAGAGAAGGCAATTATTTTTTCGAGACAAAAAAGTGTGGCACGATAAGCGAACATGCAAAGAAACCAAAGATCGTAGAAGCGACGATTATTCGTTGTAAACTCGCTGAGCGCCAAGCAGGTTCATGTGATCACAATTGAAAAAAGACGAAGACAATATGATGCCTGCCTAAAATAGCATGTGCCCCCGAAAATTTAAGGTACAAATCCGACCCCCCCCTTACTATTCAAATACCTGGTACGTACGTATTTTGTTGAGCTGACCGGCTCAGTGGTCGGTGCGAGCTTGCCATATCGACTAAACACAACTGTCAGGAAACATCAGTGCGCGATCTCTTGTCACCCCCCGCGCAGTCTATAATGCAAGTGATCAGCATATGATTATACGTACTGTAGCCAAAAGATACCAAGCCGTGGAGGTTTCAGTGTAATCGCATGTGTGAGTGGAGCAGTGGCCGGGGATCCTGTGTGATGTCCCCTAGCCACCTGGCTCGTGGTCCGATGAGGATCACTCCGTGATAATACAAGCTCTAAGAACAAGACTTACTGAGTGCGAGGCCAGCGAGACTGGTGGAGTCCCTCGCTGGAAGCCCTCTTGCTGATATCATCTGGCAGAGGCCATAATATCTAGATATTCGCGGAACTTCTGTTGGAGGAGTTTTCGGCTGCGGAGTATTGGGTCACAGCTGGGAAGGCAGTTGGCCCGTTGGACGGATCGAAACGGCTTGAAGCGCACAGCAGGGGAGGACGCTCCGGGAGCTGGAGGACGCACAGGTCAGGCGGCAGTTTCTCCGTTATTACAGTAGAGTCCAGGTGGACTGCTGTGGATTATGGCGCACACGGCAAGCACGCCGCTGGTGGTAGGGGAGTCTCTGACTCCACCGAAATACGGAGAGGTGTGGACCGAGCAGGCCTCTCGTGTTTTTTACGCAGCGTACCTCGATTATGAGGAACGGCTGCAGCTCGCCAACGCTCAGGGGGGTGGTTCAGCACTCCAAAGTGAGCATGGGCCAGCTTATCCCCAATTACATTCATCGGTGTTTTGAGGGATTTTACAAGCATCAGACTACGATGACCGCCTCGGAGTTGTTGGACGCTGTTAGGCAGCACGCCGGTTACACAACCACCAGCAACAGATTTGACACCTCGCGGGCGGCAGCGGACTTGCGTCGCGTTCTCTCAATGAGGCGCGATGAAAAGCAGGGCGGTGAAACATCCGTCAAAGACCGCGCGATGATGGTAAACTCCGCTATGGAAAAGTATTTTGCGGAGAATCACGCGGTGCATGCCATGTACCGCGCGCAGGACCGTTCGTGGTTGCCCGGACCGGCGGAATTTGTGAGCATGGCGTTGGTGGATGGCTTATGGCCGTCCGAGTTCAAAAAGTACGTAAAAGGTCAGCTCACGTACGCTGCAGGGTGGAAGAAGGACCCGGCATTGGTCATGGACCAAATTTTTTCTGCTGCAGAACAGTGGAAATTCATCGAGGCGTATGGTCGGAAAGATGCTGCAGGGGCAGCTGAACCGCGACGCCAACAGCAGCAGAAACCGAAACAGCAGCAGTCCGCGAAAAAGTCGTTTGTTCGCGTCTGTTTCGAGTGTGGTGATCCCAACCATTATGTTTCTGATTGCCCAAAAGCTCGCGGTGGCGGCACAGCTCCCAGCAGTGGTGGGCGCGGGTCGTCAGGGTATCGCGGGGGCCGCAATGGCGGCCGGGGCAGATTCAACCATGGACGCGGGCGCGGTGGCCGTGGTGGCAATCAATTGACAGCGGGCGGTGGAACTTCTGCTGTTGCTTCTTCAACTTCTGGTGCGCCAGCGGCAGGAGCCGCTGGGTCGGGATCTGGTTCGTCTGTTGCCGGCCGAGCTGTATACGTTGGAGGAGCTGGAACATCGGTGGGTGCTGCTGGAGCGAGAACTTCGCCATCCACCGAGCGGGCGGAGTCAGTGTCTGGTGCTGCTGCAGGGGCGGTAGCGCCGGAACCGTCTGTATATTCGACGTCTTGGTCGGGGTGGACCGCCGATTCTATTTCTTCGGCGCCGGCTGTAGGAGGGCAGCCATGGCGTCAGGTGACTCTTGGTACCGACCAGAGTTCAACGGCAGGTGAAGTGCCTGTCGATCGCAGCGCTGAGTGTTTACGCGCTGATCTCTCTTTGCCAGGGTCGGTTGGTTCGCTGATGGCGCGTGTGATCCTTGATTCGGGGTCGGCGCTCACGTCCATCGGTGTCGGCTTACTTCAGCAGCTGTCTTCGCATTTCGGCGGCGCCGATCTGCAAATTCCGTTCGAAAATGGCCCGCAGCAGGCGAAAACCGCTACGGGTGTTTCAGTGATGGTCACGCACAAAACGGTGCCGATTGCCGTGAGTGTACGGACGCCGTGGGGAGCGGTGAAATTGGAGCCCATCACTTTCGCGGTCATGCCTGGTACAGATAACGTCGTTCTGTTTGGCATGGCTACCATGAAAGCTCTTGGCATCGACGTCTACCGTGAAGCTCTGGAGAAGCTTCGCCCTCGCGCAGTGCCGGTATCGACCGGTGTGGAGACTCCGAGTTACCTTGCGGCGCGCAGAGTGACGGTTTCCGTGCGTGCTTTTCAGACCGAGGCTACGGTGGATGCTCCGGAGGACAAGGCGGTGGAACATTTGGTCGACCGGGGGCCAGACATGTTCATGGATCCGGAGGAGGAGCGGACGGCCCGAGAACGGGCGTTGGAGGACAGCGTGCAGCAGGCAGAGCAGAGTGGATTAAGCGTCGGCGGAGCAACCCGTTTGCGCGAAATTTTGGCTCGTCGCGTGGGTGCTTTTCGCCGTGCGCTGTGTGGTGATCCGCCAGCGCAAGTGGAGCCGATGCGAGTGCAGCTGAAGCAACAGGCGAAGCCTGTCAAGGCAACGCCACGTCGGTACGAACCGACGAAAAGGGACTGGCTCTCGAAGTGCATTGCTGCTTTGGTGTTTTTTGGCTTTGTCTACCACAACATCCAGGCGGTGTGGGCGAGTCCGGCGATGGCGGTGCCCAAGAAGGACTCTTTCCGTTTGGTGAGCGACTACTCGGCGGTGAACGCACAGGTGGAGAAGTCCCCGGGCGTCATGCCCAACCATGAAGACATGGGAGATCTGCTGGGGGCGCGTTTCTTCGGCAAGCTGGACCTACTTCAAGGGTACTGGCAGATGCCTTTGGCTCCGGAGGCGCAAGACGTCTTCACCATGGCGACAAGCGACGGTTTGTTCACGCCTACCCGTGTTCCCCAAGGTGTTTTGAATGCGACTTCTTATTTCCAAGGTGTCATGACTGAAGTGTTGCGTGGTTTGGATTGCAAAGTTTGGGTCGATGACGTTTTCTTTTTCGCAGACACCGAAGAAGCTCTTCTGCAGCTGCTTGATGACATTCTTGAACGCCTGGAGAATGTTGGACTGTTTGTCGCCGCCCACAAGTGTACCTTCTTCTCTCGTGAACTGGTCTGGTGTGGTAAGGTGTATTCCAATGGTGTCGTGTCCCATGACCCCGCTCGAGTGCAAGGTTTAAGTGAAATGCGTCGTCCCGAAAACGCTGGAGAACTAATGCAATTCTTGCAGGCTGTCAACTGGTTGCGTACATCGTTACCACGTTTAGCGGAAACGGTAGCACCGTTACGTGATTTTTTGGAGGAGCTCCTTGTTGGGGCTACACGTCGGACTAAGCGAGTGGCGCGCAATCGTGTCATCAAGGATACCGCGTGGACGGAGGATCGGGTGCGGGCGTGGAATGCCGCACGGGGTTTGGTGGCGCAAGCAGTGCCGCTTCATCATCCTCGTCCCGGGTGCGTTGTTTTGATGTTTCCTGACGCTTCTGATTTCCATTGGGGTAGTTTTCTCACCCAAGTGCCTGAACACGAATTTCGCAGTGGATTGGCGTTGGAAAGCATGTCTCACGAGCCTCTCGGATTTCTGAGTGGTTCGTTCACAGGTTCGCAGTTGCGCTGGGCGACTGTCGACAAAGAAGGTTTTGCGATCGTTAATACGTTCCGGAGGCTCGAATACCTGCTTTGGGGTGGTGTTCATATCTTTACTGATCATCGAAACTTGCAGTACATTTTCAATCCGGAGAAGTGTGTCACGACGGTCACAAAGACCATGGCACAACGCCTAGAGAATTGGAAGGGTGTTTTAGGACAATACCGCTATGCAATCGAACACATCCCTGGCGATCGAAACTGTTGGGGGGATCTGTTGTCTCGTTGGGTCAAAGTTCCTACGGTGCCTGTTCGTTCGGTTGCCGTGCACAGCCCATGTAATGCTGACGATTCGCTTCCCGCATTGGATGTGATTCGTGCCTCGCAACAAAGGTCTGTCGCTCGTATCGGCGTTGGTGTTCATGAATTTTCGACAACCTTCGGTCAAGCTACCTTGGCCGATGATGGTTTGTTTCGTGTGCGTGTTGGGGTGCGTGACGTCTTGTGGATTCCGCCGGATGATCTTGCTCTTCAAACTCGTTTGATGGTGTGCGCGCACATGCGCTCGGCTGGTCACCGTGGTGTGGCGCCGACTTTGTTTCGCCTGAAGGAATATTGTGTTTGGCCTCACATGGATTCTCAGGTTCGCGAATTCGTTCGCCAGTGTTTGCACTGTGTAGACACGCGTGCAGGTGCACTCATTCCTCGTCCCTACGGAGACACGGTGCATGGTACCGCTCCGGGAGAAGTGGTGCACTTTGATTTTTTGTATGTTGGCCACAGCGGGCCCGAAGGTAGCGATGGCCTGCCTGATGAGGATGGTTTCCGATATGTTTTGGTCATCATGGATGATTTGTCCAACTACGTGGCGTTGGAACCGGCCGAGGCTTGTACAGCCGAGGTCACAGCGAAGCATTTGCTAGCCTGGTGTAAGACTTTGGGGGTGCCGCGTGTGTGGGTGAGTGATACCGCCACGCATTTCAAGAACAGGGTGCTCGCTTTGTTGAGCGACGCGTTGCACATCGAACATCGTTTTGCTGTCGCTTACACGCCGTGGTCGAACGGTACGTGTGAACGCATGGTAAAAGAGGTGGTACGTGCTCTGCGTTCCATTCTGTCAGAACAGCGTCGTCAGGTTTCGGAGTGGGTTGATGTTTTGCCGGCCGCTCAGTGGGCCTTGAACACTTCGTTTCGTGAACGTTACCGAAGCACTCCGTACAGCGTGATGTTTGGGCGTGCTCCGCGTACCGATTTCTCGGCGTTTACGATTTTATGCGGATGCGACGTTGAACGTCACCGCTGATCTGAAGGATGTTTTCCAACATTCCTTTGCGCAGGGTGAATGCCGCATGAATGCTTTGGTGCATGTGGCCGAAGATGATGCCAACGAGGTGATTGTCTTGGTCGATTGGGATGGTTTCGAAGCAGAGGAGCGCACGTGGGAGTCTTTGCGGTCGATTTATTCTGCTGCGCCTGAATTCGTCGTGAAGGAATTGCGCAAATTACGGATGACCCGTGCGCTCAAGATTAAAATTGCTTCAGAGTTCAGCATTGATTTGTGATTTGCCGCATGCGATTTCGTCTTGGTTTTTTGGTTTTGTCAAGCTCGTTCGTGTCGAGTGAACTCGCTTTGGGGGTGCTGTAGCCAAAAGATACCAAGCCGTGGAGGTTTCAGTGTAATCGCATGTGTGAGTGGAGCAGTGGCCGGGGATCCTGTGTGATGTCCCCTAGCCACCTGGCTCGTGGTCCGATGAGGATCACTCCGTGATAATACAAGCTCTAAGAACAAGACTTACTGAGTGCGAGGCCAGCGAGACTGGTGGAGTCCCTCGCTGGAAGCCCTCTTGCTGATATCATCTGGCAGAGGCCATAGTACGTACGCATGTTACGAGCTGGTTCCAGTAAGAAGCAAAACATCCCACCTTCGGGACGGTTTTTGAGAGTTGAGACACCAAATTTGGCATGGTTGTTCTTCTTGGCAATGTTGTTTTTTTCCTGTTCTTGATAAGACTCCATTTTGCAACTTCACGATATTTCAAAAAATTTCAGCAACTTTGACGCTAACTGTCAGTCATGAACAATTAATCGTCACCACTTTCACAAACAAAATTCTGGAAAAACAGCAGTTTCCCCATAGCCTTGTAGGCTCACCGAGAGGGAAAAAGTGACATGGACGTCTTGCCCGCGTTGATGCAACCATGTCAAGACGTTGAGTGAGTGTCGAATCACCCGGCGTGTAGTCACCATTTTGTAGCTTGAATACATAAAAGTATTATATACCTGGTATTGATTTTAGCGCCTCCCCAAGAGTCACGAAAAATGTATCTCTCGAACTACAACTCACACACCAAAAACATATTCATTCGCTGATTGTCCCCTTGTCCATGCGGTCGTGTAGATATTGTCAGTGTCAAAAACTTCGAGGTCTTTATTATTATTATTATTGTTATGCTTGCCTTCCGACAATAGAGCGTAGATGCCGTTCCTATATAAACCGAATATCCTTCCGCAAATCAGTAGTATATCCCTCTCAATAGCCCGAAAGATAAGTCGTGTGCTTCTTGCTGGAGCTATTACGGGGGACCATAGAAAATATAACCAAGTGTTGTCAGTAAAAACAGGAAATATATTGGTTTTTGTATTACGGTAGGTCGTATTTACTACGGTCCCCCGTAATAGCTCGTACGCAGTGAAGTAGTAGTTAGAAAGTAAACCTGCAGACTCCTTGAGGATCTGATGCACAGCAGTTGTCAGTATTTCAAACTTTTTGAAAACAACTTCCCATACCATAAATTACAAGACCCCGGAGGCTGTACATACCAGCAGCACTAGCAGCAGTAGCAGCAGCAGCAGCAGTGGCAAATAGGTACATATGGTGAGATTCGTTTCGCACAGATTTTCGTCGATGTGCGCGCCCTCGCTCAAGACGCGAGGGAGAGGCAAAGGCCCAAGTGCTAAGGCAAAGGGGGTGGTGAGCACAATTAATACCACACACCATTAGTAAGTACTGTAAGTCTACACTACACTACACTACCAATCAGGGCTAGAACACAAACCCACCGGCACCCAAAGACCACCAGCCAGAGGACGAACACCCACTTTGAAGCACTGCTGTAGTTGCGTCTACAACAAGACGAGGTCTACGATTGTGTTAGTATACAAATACGTCACACCGCGCAAACACGGTTAAACTCGGAGACGACACGTTACCAAACCTTGCAATACGATGCGCAGTATTCCCCCCACCTTCTCGTAAGGAGTGCGCTACTATTCATGTTAAGCAAAGGAGGATGTATTCAGAGATCTCCAGGGTAGCCGAGACAACAAGTCTCCGAAAGCACAAATGCCCCCCTATTTCTGACAGGAGGCGGTCAAATACAACCATGATGAGGTTGGTTGTCACTTAATTCTGTTCGGATTGGCAGTTTCCATCCGAACTCTGGCCTCAACCCTTACATCCCGATTATCATACACACACCTCTTAAAGGAACACGTAAGGAACAGCAACGCGTATCGTTGGCTCCGCCCTACAGTAGTAAATCATACCAACGGTATGAAGCATCCATTTTAGTCATATCATGCGGAAAGCAGACACGACGACCCGCGGACCTCGTGAGTCATGCTGGTTATAGCCGTGGCGACAACTTCCAAGGTCACTGCGCCAAATCATCGGCAGCCATCATCATATCCTTGATACCATCAACAAGTCTCTTGGTGTCGGATATAAACTCTAACGGCTCCGTCAGGTCCGTGGGTTTCCTGTTCTTCGCCAAGCTTTCCATCTTCTCCAGCGCGGGGAAGAAGTAGGGAATCCAAGGCAGTACAAAAGGCGGCACCAGGCGTGGCGTCGTTCGGATGCGTCAGGAAAATTGGAAGCGGGCAACCGCACAGCAGGGGGGGTGGAGGGAATGTGTGTATACGTGTAAAATTTCGCACGTTAATACCACCCGACATTATTTTTACCTTTTCGAAGCTGTAATGTTCCGATCCTGTTTCCAAGTGGTCTGTCCCCGAAGTGTCAAGGCGTTTCTGTTCGGAGGCTAATCCCTTTAGAACCGCAACCACTGTTTCATTTCCGAACTACTTGGAATTAGTGTGGCATAGTACTTGCCGTTGGGCCTTGTAAGTTGATGCAGGGTGGGACACAGAGTGTCCCTTACCAGGTTTGTCGATTGAGCAGGTTCTCGTTGTCACTCACGTGTGTTGATTGCTTAGAGATACAAGAAGAGCAGTTTCATTATTTTCAGTACGATGTAAGACTGGCAGCTGGGAGCTACAGTTATCCCACCTGTCCACCCCCTGTTTTCCCAGCTAGGACACGTCTCCAGATGCTAAGAAAAACGATACATCCGCCTTGCCCAGGGATTTACCGACCTTCCAAGGCAGTACCACAACTTACTACTGTATGATATATTGACTTTAAACCCTGTCCGACCTCCACCCGCGTTTTGGGGACAGATTACTTGGAATTAACCAGGGTGGTGCTCGGTAACGATGTTTCAGACGGAACTCAGACGGAACGGTAATGCATTTGGCGGTGATTTTTTTTGACGGTAGACGGTATTTCGTATCCTGACGGTAACCAATTTGACGGAAACGGAAAATCCCACAATTTGCCGGTAAATATCTAGGCGGTAATAGAACACGACGGTAATTTCGTTGACGGTAGACGGAATTTCGTATTTTGACGGTAACCAATTTGACGGAAACGGAAAATCCAAAATATGCCGGTAAATATCTCGGCGGTAACAGAACACGACGATAATTTCGTTGACGGTAGACGGAATTTCGTATTTTGACGGTAACCACTTTGACGGAAACGGAAAAGCCAAAATATGCCGGTAATATCTCGGCGGTACTAGGACACGACGGTAGTTTCGTTGACGGTAGACTCGTTGGGGTGCTTGTTCTGGATGTGGGAGTTTAAGCCAGTTGTTCCCGTCCCTTTCTTCGTCCTGCCCTCTCCTGCAGACCACTTCATAAGGTGGTCGCAGGTAGTCCCATCCTTTCTCTTCACCATGCACACAACAACAGTCTGGTCGTTGATGCTCTGGCTGAATCTACTCACATACTTCCAAACCCACGCCGTTAGCTTCCTATTGCCGGAAACAGGCGCCTCAAGTGTGACCGAAAAAACTTTTTTTTTGTTCGCGGTGATCGTGGTTTCCACTGTTTGTTGTGGTTGCAACGCCACATCACCCTCCTCCCCATCCACCACCACCGACCCCGAACTAGGGGCTGGCGAAGCAGCAGACTCAGCCTCCTGTGCATGTGAAGAAGCAGCAGCCTCACCCGCAACACTACTAGCACCGTCTTCACTGCTCATACTTCTGCTCGACCACGCTGAGCGTGATGTGGGCCTGGTAGGCGGTGTGTGTGGGCGTGTGGCAGGCCCTCTCTACAACCTTCTGACCAGAAAAGAAAAAAGACATCCGTCATCCGTCACCTTGCGCCGAATCCAGTACTGACGGTGTCTTTTGGGCGGTATCCAGTACTGACGGTGCCTTTTCGGCGGTATCCAGTACTGACGGTGTCTTTTGGGCGATATCCAGTATTGACGGTGTCTTTTGGGCGGTATCCAGTACTGACGGTGTCTTTTGGGCGGTACCCAGCGCTGCCCGAACTTTTTCTGGCGGTGTCTAGAATTGACGGTATTTATTTGCCGGTAGACGGTGACAAGTGAATCTGACGGTAATTAATTGCCGGTTGACGGTAGATAGTGAACCTTGACGGACATTTTTTTGACGGTGATTCAATACGACGGTAATTTTTTTGACGGTAGACGGTATTTCGTTTTTCGGGCGGTTCTGCCCTTGGCGGTAGACGGTAACACGAAATGTGCCGGAAAACCGGCGGAATTCCGGGACCGTCCACCAGGGCGGTAAAACAACGACGGGAAAATTACCGAGCACCACCCTGGAATTAACGGTAGGGTAGGATGAGGTTCGCAGTTCGTAGAAGGGCGTTTAAAGCGGCAATCGATCACGTGAGCGAGCTTACTGTTAGACCGCACTGGCATCACTACCTTACTGCCCGTGTTGCGGCGTGCTTCGCACTTTTCCTACCTGACGTCAGTGCCAACAAAATATGCACACCCGACGTGCTGCTGCCATGCTGTTGCTATGCCGATATGCTTCGTCGTGTAACTACAAGCAAAAACACTTGGCACTGACGCTGGTAGACAATAGCATTACACCAGGTGCGCGAATAACATGGGTGACTCAACAGCGATCGCGCCAGATGCCAGCTTGTTCGATCGACGTTGTCAACAACACTCCGGCCACCACAACAGTCATCGCCGTCCTGCAAATGTTTTCCGCGCGCCTCCACTCCGTTATTTCTTTTTAATCTAGTCATGCCACAGTCATGCCACAGTCATGCCACTACAGTTTGTAACGTGGGAGCACATTGATTCCTCATTTATTGATTTTTGAAGGAGTGCTCGACACATCGTCGCGCACAATCTCATCCATCACGCCAACCAACCTACCTGCTCCAAGTCGGCGCTGTTGAAAAATTCTAACGTCCGCGTGTTGCTGAAGACTATATCCTCCACTTCCCTCAGCGTCAGGCCTGCCTCCATGCTTGCCTCCAGAATCTCAGACGCCTGTATTCGCACAGCCAGCAAGGAGAGAGTCCACCCCACCCAGACCACGGATCGGCCGCATCAGCGACCAAGCACACATGGATGCCGCACATTGAAGGCACGGCGTATGGCGGTGTGGTTAAGACATGAAGTTCGGTTTGACATAAATCGTACCAGTTACGGCCTTCCTTCAGCTTCTACCTGGAAAAATATTTCTTGAAAAAAACTGCTGATCTTCGCGGGAACTACAGTAGTGTAGTTCGCCAGTTAATCTCCCCTGTGGCACAGTACGTGACGCCTGCTACGTCGTATGGACAATAAAACGAGCAGGTCGAAAATAACCGGGTACCATCAGGAAAATCATAGTTTTAGAAGCCGTCATACTGAAGTCAGTGTAGAATTCACTCTGTCCAGAGTAAATTGTGTATCCAGGCTGGGCCACCACCTCTGTATCATGCTATTAATATTAATGCAATAAAAATAGATGCCCTGTACTGTCCAAGTACACCCGTGTTTTTTGGGACACCCTCCTTGAAATTAAACTCGGAAGATGCTTGAATACCCTACAGCAAGGAAAAATTATTATACAAACACACGGCGCGCAGCTCCAGTTTATACCCTGGCCGAGCTTCACTGCTAGACCCCCGCAAGAGGCAGGAAGCTACGCCGACGCACCTGCACATGTTTCCTAGCATAACCGCACTTGGAGTACACGTGTTTTGCACAATAAAACAGCTCTCCCACGCGGGAGTGCTGCGTCGGGGGGTGTAAGGCCCGTGCTTATCGAAGCAGGTTTTGTCGAATTTGTCCGTTTTTTCCACTTTCGTTTTTGTTGAACTTCAGATAAATGCAAAAACGAATGGAAAATAAGGAATTTGAGCAGTGCGCCAAACAACTGGACACCTTGAATTTCCAAGTGTTCCATTTTTCTGGCATTGATTTGGAAATCAAGAATAAAAAAAGGGAAACACTCGACGAACCTTTCTTCGATAGCCACGGCTCCGAGCGTTGCAGGTACCGCGATAGCCATGCCTCCGCAATAGGGCGGACATCCAGGCAACGTCGATCTCACCTTGGAGTCGCTCACTCCTAGCGAACGGGCGACATCGCCCTTAGATTTAAGGCCCAGCGTAGGGCTCTTGAGAGTTTTCAAGGGGAAGCCTCTTAGCCTCGTCAGCGCATCTCCCCAGCGCTTTCCCATCCAGATGGCGCCGAGACGAGTCGCAGATGTCGACAGAAATGGCAGACACACAACGGGGGTCAAAGTGCGAGACGCTTTGAAGTAGTCGCGGCCATCATGCATAGGCGTGGAAATACAAGCCGCTACGCCTCGAGGGCGAATAAAACATTTCTGAGACTGATTACGTAAAGTTGCCGAGGTCACGTGTTTGAAGTTACTCGCACCCGTCGTGAGGTTACAGTTAGGGGTGCGGGTTCATATTGTTATATTGCCTCTATGCATCGTGCAGCGACCTATAGGACGGACTGTAGTACCTAACAACGAGCGGTGGAAACAGCGAGCACGAAAAGGTAAGCAGTCACAAGATCTACTTTACGGTCCGACAGGAGATGATGTTTTTCGCGATATGAACTCGTCCCGGATGTTTCACCCACGGCCCGCCATTTCTTACAGCGCCAAGGCGTATCGGCGGTCAAACGTACCGAACCAATAGGGTTCACAGCGACTCTGGCTCGTCACAGCATGAGCATCGCACCTCTTTGTTTACTAGCGTCTGCACGCGGTCTAGGTCCAGAGACACAGCTCCCACAACCTCCACCAGGTTGTTTGGGTCAACTGCAGCTGCGGGGGCCTGGCGGGAGGGATCGTGCGCCAGCAACCCACAAGCGAAAAAAATGAAACGTTGGGCTTAGTCGGCACGGCGAGAGGGAAAAAGAGAGAGAGAGAGAGAGAGAGAGAGAGAAAGCTGCAGCTGCATCTCCAAAAACATCTCGCATCTATCTCCCGAGCTCGCTTGACGAGTGCGCGGGCGGTGATTTACCTCCCTCTTTTATGTGCGCAGATGTGCACACACATATCAGTACATCATTGTGTGTAAATCAAGAGTCAGGCTTTGGCGAGTGAGCCAAGGACCACGCAAGGAGCAGACAAATTACGTCATACGTCGGCATTCAACAGCGCGATGCACTATAGTATTATATGGTACAATCAAGCTTCCAGGTGCAGTGCAGAAGCCAGCATAGCCGCAGTTGGAGAGGCCACGGCCCTTCATCGCATCAATGTCAAATACCGCATGATTATACCATCACATCGTGACACGAACACCAACATACGCGACGAGGAGAGAGGAGAGCCGACATCCATCCGCTGGCAGAGATTATGTCATACTTCGAAGATAATGTACCACTATGATACCCGCCGGTAAACTACCGTACGTGAACTCGCATCATCCATCGCCCCTCACCGACAATTCGTCTTCAAACTTGGCTCTCTTCACCTTCGTTGGGAATGAGATGTCGGGGTGTCGGGGTCGCAAAGAAAAAAAACACACGCGTGGTGCGCAATAGGAAGACAACTTATCAGATGAGGGTTGGGTTACTTCGAGTCGGCGCTTGGGGGTGGCGGAAGATGACACGCCGGTCGGTGCTCCTGTTTGTTACAGTTTACATGATCAATTATCATCAGGATACTCTGCACGTTAAGAAGTTCAAGTATGAAGGTCAAGGTCTACCGGCACTACAGCAGTAGTCGTGAGCATCAATGATACTTTAAAGTAGAGTAGTGTCCTGGTGCCTGGCACGAGTACGTAGCTCTCGAGTCTTGACTTACCACCAGTGCTCCTGCTGTTGGTATGATGCGGGTCCAAATACATGCAATGGTTATGATTCGCAGGTATTATGATGGCTGCTGCAGGATACGAGTGCGAGGCACGTGCAGCAGGCACCAGGGCAATATCTATGAACAAGCAATTATATTGAACAGGGATGGCTGCGGGGGGGGGTCACTACAGCAGTAACTCAGTTTACTGTTGTAGTACGTGTATAATAAACTCCAGTGTCGAGGCGGTGCGCACCCTGGAGGCCCCGGCGGCCTCCTCGCCAGTACGGCCTCCTCGCCACTACAGCAGTAGTACATGTACCGAGTACCTTTCGGCCGCCCAGCGTTTTTTTTGGGAAAACGCCACCAAAAGACGGGGCGGAGCCGCGTGACTGCGCCTGCCGACCTTGAGCCCCCCAAAGAGTTGGGGTTAGGGTTAGGGTCAGACCTGGGGTCGGGTTGGTTTGGGTCCACATGCAAGGTTCAAATTGACGACACAGGTCCTGCACAAAGCTTTGTGTGGAGGATGCAGCTGCACATAAGCGCACGCCAGTACCTACCTTCGTAGGGCAGTGCCGTAGTTGTATAATAGTCTGTATTAACACCCTCGGTACTGCTTGGGTACAGCAGTCGTACGTACAACACAGCCAGCCATGCCCGTCTTCACCTTGGAACCCGTCCCGAACGCATAGTCTTCGGTCGTAGGGAGCGCAGAAAACGATGGCTTAGCAGCGGCAACGAACACCGCCCCGGCGAAAACGCCTGGAGGGACGAGCCGCAGGAGCTGTGATCGACTCAAGGGCAGTTCGTTCGATGCGTCCTGCAGCATGTCAGGTCGATGACTCGAAGGCCTTGTGTCGATAGTACGAGTCGTAGTACGAATACTAGTGGCGGCGAGAAAAGAAACTGAAAATCCCAGCGTGATTTTCTGTTGCGTCAAAACGCACGCAAGGGCCAACAACATCGCACCTCGCGCCCGCTTGGACCCCATAGCCAACACAGGCAATGCGCTGACGGGTAAGCTGGAGGAGCTAGCGCGGACGAGCGTCAGCGTACAACACTGCTTACTGGAGTTGATGAGTCATTGACTCCCCCAGGTTGCAGGATCGAGCAAACGCGGGCGGATTATTTTCAAAAATATGGACGATCGGCAAGAATTCACCAATCAGGTACCATGCCGGCCTACGGGCTGCGGCGTAATCGTGTGACGCTTGGTTCGACGGAGATGGCTGCCCACACAACAATATGGCAACACATTGAGCACAGTGCTTGCTTATCCGACGGTGCACAGCTGCGCACAGGCATACAGGCAGAGTGTGCTAGACAGAGCCGAGGCCCAGGATATCTTCTACCAATATCCTGCCGTGATGAGATCTAGCCCACCGGCTGGCTCTGCCGGGAGTTGGGAAGGTTTTCCGACTCGGCGACGGAGACGTAGGCAGAGAAGGCGAGTTGTGTACTCTTTGAGGATAGCCCTGCGAGTATCGGCGGCCTTCGCGTTTCTGTGCACTGATGCCTCACGAGGGCTGATGCTCCACAGCCCGCCCTTGCGATTTGGAAGCAAGCACCCACCCAGTGGTTTGTGCCCGCCGCAAGGCTCGGGCTTTGACGTCGCGGCACATCAACGCCAGCGGCGGGAGGGCTTGTTGCCGACACGTCACTGGTCTGGCTTCGACCAAGTTGGCAGCAATCGTGACGATCAGAACGCAGGTGACGCTGTTTACACCCTCCTGATCGACAACTACGACTCTTACACCTACAACCTGTTTCAGCAGCTGGCGGTGATCAACGGACGTGCACCGTTCGTGGTTTATAACGATGACGAGGGGGGAGACTTGTGGTGAGTTCTCGAGCGGGTCGTCGGTTATTCTGTTTACGTATTCTATGTGATGTGTCACGTAAAATGTGTTCCTGGTCGTTGTTGAACCATTTTTGCTTTTCGACACCTGAAAAGTATACGAGATACCAGGTACCTGCTACACCACCCAGCACACCAGCGTTGTCTACTCTGCTTGCATAAAGTATACTGGCTGCAGCATTGATGCTGCTGTGCTACAAGTACTGCTGTATTTGTCAGTACCTCTGCTGTGTCGTAGTTTTGTTATCACAGAGCATGTACTGTACGAGTCTCTCATCCGAATAGGGTTAAATGATCGGCACGGACGCTGCTGGTTGTGCTGCATGTCGACGGCTAAAAATAACGGTTTAATGTGACGAGCACGCGCACCAGCATACCTGCCTGGTACCACAGCAGCAGGTTGCCTGCTGCTGTACTTGTACAAGGTGGCTGGTGGCCAGAAGCGCAGACTGGACTCATGTTGAGATGATTTAGCAGTGCGTGTAAAAGGCGAACACTGCAATCAAATTGTACTTGATTGGGCACATCAGTGCCACGTACAAGGTGGCTGGTGGCCAGAAGCGCAGACTGGACTCGTGTTGAGATGATTTAGCAGTGCGTGTAAAAGGCGAACACTGCAATCAAATTGTACTGGATTGGGCACATCAGTGCCATAGGTGACGAAGACTCTTGCCTGAACCTCACCACTCACACACAATAGTTTTTACTGTACGGTACAGTAGTAGCCCACTGCTGTAACAGGCAAATAAACATGTACCAGTCCGTCGCACCACACCACTTCCAAAGGAATTTGTGCCCGAAACGAGAGTTCAGTCCCAAAGGGGTGACGTAGCTCACACAATTCTCTTCAACTATTAAT
This sequence comes from Macrocystis pyrifera, assembly GCA_031763025.1. Taxonomy (NCBI): domain Eukaryota; class Phaeophyceae; order Laminariales; family Laminariaceae; genus Macrocystis; species Macrocystis pyrifera. The sequence goes on along the minus strand of JASSKH010000005.1, from coordinate 315,872 downwards.
AGTGATATATTACAGTAGTAGTATTAATAGTACAATACTGCTGTGCAGGTATGAATACACAGCAGTAGAGGAGGAGGGGGTAGAGGAGAAGGGAGGCAAGGTGAAGCAGGGGGGGTGAAGTGTTGCAATCCAGCCAGCTAGAACAGCCTATCAGGCATGCAATACATCGCCGAACTCGAACACTCCTACGGCAATTGAAAGCAACCACCTGAGGCAGACTTCGTCGTGCAGCAGTGTTCCTCCGTTCATCGCCATCTCTCCGTCCCTGAGGCAAACTTCGTATAACCATCATGCGGCGGTGTTCCTCCGCTCATCGCCATGTACGTCGCTGAGGCAAACTTCCTATAACCATCATACATACGGCAGTGCTCCTCCGTTCATCGCCATCTCCATCTCTCCGATATACCCAAACAGGAAATCGATCGAACGCATGGGACGAGTGCCCGACAACATTGTCATCTCCCCCGGCCCAGGACGACCAGACGTGGTGGCCGACTTCGGCATGTGCGCCCAAGCCCTCCGCGAGGCCATCCACATCCCCGTCCTGGGCGTTTGTCTCGGTTACGAGGGGCTGGGAATGGAGCACGGCGCGAAGGTAGTTCACGCTCGGGAGCCCATGCACGGGCGCCTGTCGCCCATCTTTCACGACGAGGATCCGCTGTTTCGCGGAGTACCGCAAGGCGCCAGCGTGGTGAGATACCACTCGCTCGTTGTCGACAGGGCCACGCTGCCGGCTGGAGGCCCGCTAAAGGCCACGGCGTGGACAGGGGATGGGGTCTTGATGGCGATGAGACATACCGAGTACCCGCACTGGGGGGTGCAATTTCACCCGGAGAGCGTGGGGACCGAGCACGGGTCAGACATCGTTGGAAATTTCAGGGATCTGACGGTCGATTGGCGTCGAGCGCAGGGGAGCGGCCGGCGGGAAGGGGATGCAAGAGCTAGCAGAACGGTGCCCAATGGGGGAGCGACACGGATTGGTGGGCCCGGGATGGCTGGCCTATCAGATCGAGGCGGCAAGCCAGGGGCGATTGCGCCGGCTTTCCCGGTTCCCGAGGATGCAGTGGGGTCCCTGGAGTCGGGAGAAGAGACCGCTTTTGCCACGGGTGAGCGCAGTCGCAGTCGTCGTCAGCGTCCCACCGCGAGACGGCGACCCTTCGTGTTGCACGTGCAAGAAGTGGCGATGACAGGGATGCTAGACGAGGGGGGCGGTGGCGAGAACGGCGTTGGCGAGCCGGTGCCGGGTGCGCCTATGCCGGATACCGAGCTCGCGTTTCGCTTGCTGCATGGGGACGACCCGACGGCGTGGTGGCTGGACAGCAGCAGCCAGAGACCGGGGCTGGCCGTAGACGGCCAAGCGAAAGCCAGATTCACCTTCATGGGTGGCGCTGATGGTCCACTCTCTGAGCTGATCGAGTGCTACGGCGAAGACCGACTGGTTATTCAGCGCGGGGGGGGGGAAGAAAAGGGACGGTGAAGCCACCACTAACAAGGGCGAGAGGCGAGAAGTACGCGCCAACATACTGGACTACCTGAAGGCAAGGATGAGTCAGATGGGGCATGCGAGCGGAGTAGCCTCTAACGACAGCCTGGAGATCCGGATGGTAGGGGAGAACATGGCTGGTACAGGGGAAGCCCTTTCTGGTGGCGGCAAGGGAGACCCCGTTGGCGAGGAGGGGGGCGGGACGACCCTACCCTTTGACTTTGTCGGTGGGTTCGTGGGATTTTTGGGGTACGAGCTTCGGCACGAGGCAAATGATGTTTTGGGGCGGAGCGCAGGGGGAACCGAATGGGACTGGCAGGCGCCGGGGGGTGGGCAGTGGGACGAGGAAACCTTTGAGGGAGAGGGTAAGAGAAGCCCTGATGCGGTCGCGGGTTCGGTAAAGGTAACGTCGGGTGGAAAGGATATCGAAGGAGCTACGCGCGAGGGAGGGGGGGGGGGGGATGTTCCCCTAGGGTTTTTGGTGTTCGTGGACCGGTTCGTGGCCTTCGATCACCAGGAGGGTAAGGCTTACGTGTTAGCTCTGGTGGACGCGCCTGAATGCGGCGGAGAACTTGACGTCGCCAGTGACCGAAAGCACGCGCACGGAGACGCGGGGACTTCCTCTGGCCCCGAAGCAGACGCACTAGACTGGATAGAACGAACCTCGAAATGCCTGAGGACTATCTGCTTGCAGACCGGGGAAGGCCGGAGAGTAGAATCGGTCTCACCCCGGGACACGTCTCCGCCGATCGTGGATGAAGTGACCACCACAGCCTGTTCCATGGACGTCCCCCGCTCGAGGTACGAGCGCAGTCTGGAAGAAATCATGCGCCTGGTGGGAGAAGGCGAGACGTACGAGGTCTGCTTGACCAATCAGATCGTGTGCGAGCGCCCGGGGGGCGGGATGACCCCTCCCCTGGATATTTACTCCCGCCTCCGCCGCTCCAACCCCGCGCCGTACGCCGCGTATATCGTGCACGACCCGCACAGCCGTCTCTCTGCTTGCGCTGCGGGTGGAACGTCGTTGACGGAAGGGGAGGAAACGGGTCCCGCTTTCGCTGTGTGCTGTTCTTCCCCGGAGAAATTTCTGAAGGTTGATGGCCAAGGCTGGGCGGAGTCGAAGCCTATAAAGGGGACGGTTAAGAGGTGCGTCCAGTTGCGCCGTGTGGTCTTCCGAAATTGCGCTGTTAGCGCATATTGGGGGCCAAGCGAGTGTGCGTGTGCGAAACGCATCTCCGACGTTGGAACTGATCCGCGATGCTTACCTTGTCCGCTCGTCCTGTGCACGCTACCTCGATCTGTAGCGGTACGAGGATACCCGCGGCACATCTACCATCCCCTCGAGCACCACCCATCCCGGTACGGTGCTGAGGCGCTAGATACCGAGTACCTGGTATAAATGTACGTCTCAAGCTCACCTATAGGGCAGTAGGGCAAGGTTTGAGCTGGTGTATAGCCTTTGAAGCTACTCATCCCTCCCCCCCCCTCTCGGTACATCCTAGTTGCCTTCCCTGTGGTAATGCCTAACAAACACATCGCAAACACTCGCGCAGGGGAAAGACGCCCGCCGAAGACCTGGCCCTAGCGGCCGACCTCGCCAAAGGAGAAAAGAATATGGCGGAAAACCTGATGATCGTGGACCTCGTCCGGAACGACCTCGGCCGTGTGTGTCGCACCGGATCCGTCAGCGTCCCCAAGCTGATGCATGTCGAGAGCTACGCCACCGTTCACCAGGTAGGTTGGTTTGCGCTAGAATGCCTTTGTCTTTCGCTCGCCGGAGGGCTTCGGCGCCGCCACGCCCTCAAGTACTTTTTCTTGCGAGATATGTGGAAGGGTAGCTGGGCTCCGGAACAGCGGGGAAGGGGAGGGGAGGGGGGGAGGGCGCTCATGTCATGCTTGGGCGTAGTCGTATGATCAAGAACCTTCGCAACATTACAATGCCGGGACGGAGCACGTCGGGTTTTCAACGACCGGGCCGACATTTGCTTGCACCAAGCGCGAAAGGGGGGGAGCTTCGTGGTTGTTTTCATGGAAGTCACCGTCATCTGCGGTACACTTCCGCACGTGTATCGTGAAAGTCATTATTCTGTGCACGCCTCCCGATCCCGATGTCACAGCCTTTTCATGCAGCAGGTTTATCATGCAGCAAGCTTATCATGGCTCAGGCTTTCGATGCAACCCGCTCCGGATGCTCGTAGGATATTATTTCGACGCACCATACTTTCAATGTCGCAGGATTTTTTATTTATATGACAGCTTTCGGTAGAACCGGCTTCCGATGTATGAGCATTCCGATAGACCAGCAGAGTAAGCCTCCGACAAACCAAGCTGCTCCCGATACCACAGTCTTCCGATATAGAAAATTTCCGATATATTTTAGCAGCATTCCGGTAGAATATTCTTCCGATAGAACATGCTTTCGGTACGTAGAACAGGCTTCCGAGAGCACAGACCTCTAACCGCACAGGCTTCCGATACAGCAGGTTTCGGATATTTACAGAATCGCACATTCTCCGCTCCACCAATACTGCACTACCGTCCCAACCCCCGCCTCGTCCTTGCTCCCTCGGCGCTCCAGCTGGTTTCAACCATCCGCGGTCAGCTCAGCCCAGGTTGCGGAGCGCTTGACGCCATCGCTGCCGCGTTTCCCGGTGGGTCGATGACGGGAGCTCCGAAGCAGCGCACGATGGAGATCATCGACCGATTGGAGGGAGGGAGGCCCCGCGGGGTGTACTCGGGGAGCATTGGCTTCCTGGGCGTGAACGGTGCTGCGGACTTCAATATTGTTATACGAACTGCTGTGGTGAGTACGGCACTCAGGACAGGGGGAAGCTAGGCAGCCGTGTGCGTGTTTGCCTGTCACCGCCGCGGCCGTTAGAGTGTGCGTTTATAATGCGCTGCAGAACTGCTTCCGGGCCTTAACTTGGCCCTCCAAGTTGTATGCCGGTACGCTGTATTGGTAGGCCTCGTGGAACCCACGATAACCAAACTTAAACCCGCCCTCCCGCGAGGCGTCCTTTCGGTTCTGATGGCGTAACTTTGCTGTGAGATACCTTGTGTAAAATGAATAATCACCTGTATTGCAAATAGAGCTATTGCAAATGAAGCTGTGAAGCATCTACCCGGTATGGGATTGCAAATAGTCAGTTACACGACCTCGGGCCCAGAAGCACCCGCCCTGTAGGAGATACCTGGTACTGCTTACCGTGGCGTGGCGGGTTTGAGCATTTCTTGGCACGCTCACGTGTATTGATCGATTATTAATTATATCTGGTGCACATCTGCGGCGGTATGAAGCAAAACGATAGCAGCAGCAGCAGCAGCAGCAGGAGGAGCAGGAGCGCGATCCCCTTGATCCCTTTTCGGACTGCAGTCCCTTTAGATCAATTTTGAGGAAAAATTACTTATAATTAGAGTGCTTTCGTGCCCCAAAAACGGGACTGCAGTCGTAAATGGCGGATAACTCCCCCCCTATTATGTACCTGGTATATATACATGCATGTAGGTTCTGTTGGCGTCGGTTGGCGACGACGCTGTAAAACACGCTTCTCACTGCGTGAGCTAGACAGCCAGGGTACCGGGTTTTTTTTTAGGTGGTTACCGCGGCTGGCGGTCAAGTAAGATCATTTTTGTGCGGGGAGAACCTTTACTCCGCACAAGGGGGATGATCGTAGCACGTAGTGTGTGTATGGTGAGGCACCCACGAGGCAGTTGCATGGTGAACCCATTGCTGTCTCTGGAAGTTGCCACACCATAAATTAAATCAATTCATTGATGCTGTCATCCATATGCAAGAAAATCCGCCTTAAAAGCGGTTCTTAGTAGGGTGCAACTCACCCTTCACCCTTCATGCGACTCGCCCAACACCTCACGGCGTTTGCGCTTGGTGCAAGCACTCAATGTCTACCCGGTCGGTGAAAATCCGACGTGATCCGTCCCGGCATTGTAGGGATGCGAGGGGGTCTATTGTCTCAAGACTACGGCCATGCATGATAATGAGTACACCCCCCCAGCCCCCCAACACATACACAAACAGACACACAGGCACATTCACGTTTAGCTTATTTGCCTGCCCGCCCACCCACCCCGATACACGACATTATACCGCAGGTAACGCCTCAAAACGTGACGGTGGGTGCCGGTGGCGCGGTGATAGCGCTGTCCGAGACAAACGACGAGTACGAAGAAATGCTCCTCAAAGCGACCTCCGTTCTTGGAGCCATCGGGCACAAGAATAGCCGAGGGCGGCTGGGCCCTATGGGTTCAGAGCCTATACAACGGGAAAACACGAAAGAGGGAGGGGGGATCATTAGCAGTCACGGCGTTTCGGCAGCGAAAGAACAAGCGGCAGAGGACTGGAGAGGAGGCGTCACCCCGAACGGGGGTCGGGGTCGGCGGGCTGTCTGTGACCCTTCCCCGGGGGTTGGGGTAGAGGGTCCAGTTGCCGCTGCTACCTTGACACCGCGGAGGGTGGTGCGAGAAGGGGGCAAGGGCGGGGGGGGATGGGGTGACCCCTTGGCTAACTTGACGACGTCGGCAGCACCGCTCGCTTGTACGAGAGCTGGTCGGGGTTGATGTCTTGGGTAGTCTCGATGATGTAAGGGAAGTTGATACATGTAAGGGAAGTTGGTTGCACCTGCGTAGTTTATATGGTACGAGCGAGATGAGTAAAGGGCACGGGAAGATGGAACGAGCCGCGAGCTTCATCGATGGTATCATCCTCACCCGCGTGAAACTCGCAGCAGACTGACTGTACATAGAAGATGGGGTACCGCGCCGTTTTGAAATCGCGAGCAGAGCGGACCCGCTCAGTCGTTGTGAAGCCGGTTTTTTTTTTCTCGTGGAAATTTGAAGTTGTACAGAAAGGGGCAGGCCAGCGGCTCCTTATTGTGTGTGTGTTTGTCTGTGTGCGTGATTTTTTGTCCCAATTTTGTCATCGGTGGCAGGACGAGACAGCGTGTGCGTGTGTGCAGGGTTGGTCGAGGAGGCATGCTGCCCACCCACCCACCCACCCACCCAACCGACAACCCACCCACCTGCGTCGCGTCGATGGTGCGCGCACCGACAGAACACACAGTGGTAACGACGTGGCATTGTTATTTGTGATGTGCGAGTGCTTATTTACTAGGTTCGGAGGTTCGATTGGGTTACTGTATGAATCATACCACGTTGTTGAGGGAGGGGGGGGGGGGGCGTACTCATTTGTTGCTTGCCTTAGTCATTTGACCATTGACCACGTATCCCTTTCGAGACGGAGCACCGAGTTGAGGGAGGGGGGGGGGGGGGGGTGTACTCGATAGGAGAGATGTACTCGATCTCATGCATGGCCGTATTCGTATGACCATAGACCCTCGCATCCCTACAATGCCGGGACGGAGCATGTCGGGTTTTCACCGACCAGGCAGACATTGCTTGCACCAAGCGCGAAGCGCCGTGAGGTGTCGGGCGAGTCGCATGAAGGGTGAGCTGCATCCTATTACGGGGGGTCCATAGTTAATAGGACCTACGGTATACATGAAAACCTATATATTTACCTATTTTACTAACAAAAATTGGTCCCGTTAACTATGGACCCCCGTAATACTAAGAACCGCTTGTGAGGCGAGAGAGGGGGGGGGGGGGGGGGGATTGGGTGACAAAAACATTACGAGACTGGCGTTACTCGCCAACGCGCACAAAAAGCCCGCACAGCGATAGAGAGCTGCGGCAGGCACCAAGGAAACCAGCTATCGCTCAGACCGTCTAGAGGTATCTACTGCTGTCTACTGCAGTAGTACTGTACTGTAGAGCCATCTACTGTTAATAGGGTAGGGTGGATACCCTAGGGCCGACCATTTCCTTCACTGGGGCGGGCTTCTGAATCGAGGAGCTACTCGATGTTTTTGCATCTCAATTGGTGTTTTACTATTTCATTCGCTTCCTGCTACTGGTACAGACACGGCAGTACACCGATCGGTTACAGTTTTTGCGAGAGTTTCGAATGGAGCTCATGTTAGGCGCCTTAGTGGATTAGGCATTGAAGATACTCAACTCAGTCAGGTACCACCAGCGTGCCTCTCCGAGCGGAGAGCGATAGCCGAGTGAGTCTTTTTGTCGAGCGTTGCACGGCAGGCTCAGTGACTGAGCATCGTGCGTGCTTGGGAGATGGCTCGTATACTGGCTACAGTTAGTACGGCCGCCGGATACGAGATGATGCAGTCTTGGAGGGAGAGACGACGCTATCGCGGTGCAGGTGCTTCGAACTGTTTCGTGGAATATGAATATTGTAAGTCTGTGATAGGGACGTTAAGCGCGTGTTTGTGAAAAAAAAGAGCGTTTAACCTGGTATGGCACTTGGAAAAAGCCTTGTATTGGATTTTCGGGTTAAGTGTACCCGTGGCAGTGTTTAAGCTAGCGATGCCTTCGCACTCTGCGGTGGAGGTAAGCCCTATTAATAGCTTCACATGATGTCTCTGTGACTTCTGCGTCGACGCTTACTTCAATTATTTCACCCAAGACCACGCGTGTCTTTGTCCGCATATTGTCAATTTTGATTCATTCCTTTCACCCAAGTTGTCCACTACTGATTGCACACTTCCACCCCAAAATACGCATGTCCTTATGGCAATGCCAATTGTGATTTAATACCCCCACCCCGAGTTAACCTTTTTAGCGCCGCACTGTACAGAAGGCTAAGCCTGACTTCAGGTGTTTGGTCACCCCGACGGGGGTGCAGTCCTATTAATTACTAATAGAGACCGAAAGGAGTGTCGTCACGACAAACGTCAATTACATTTTGCGTAGTGCTGTGCGCACAACAGTCGACATCTCTACAAACCAAAGGTTCGATCGCTCCCTCCACTCTGCTCTGTGGGCACTGCTTGCTGTCAGCAGTCATTTGATCGGCGAAACAAAAAAAGAATCGCCGAATTGATTGATGCGCAATCGAGACTGCAAAACGAAGGGATATCAAACACCAGCTACGAGGTACATCGTCACCGGCAATCGGCCACTCCTCCCTACGGTGGTCACAGCACCATGAATAATTTACAGTAGGCCGTGTCAAAAAAGGACGGACAGACGGCGAGCGGCGGACAAGTAAACGTAGCGCGTGACCTGCCCGCATGTCTGCAAGAAAACCAAGTAAAAACGCTCAGACAAGCCAGGCACTCGTTTCACCAGCGACGAGAAATCGAGCGGGCACCTACAAAAATTAAGCTCCCGGCTTCCATAGAAACGCCTTAGCGCCTCCACCACCGCATCTGTACCCCATAAGTTGGAGAAAAGCTAGTTGGTGCTGCGTGTTACACAGTAGTTTATAAAGTCTGCAGCGTAAAAAACGGTGAGGGCCGACCGCCTTGGCTGACGTTCGCGAACAATTATCTGCTCTCTCTCAGCAGTCAAAAATTGGAGAAACAAACACACATACACCCACACAAAAAAAAACGGCATTGGTAACGCTGTGCCTCAATTGCCTAACAAAAGGACGGAAGCGATATCAGGTATGCCCCGAAACCGCCCTAAAATTGGTACTGCGCGAACCCCACAACATACCCTTTCCGCATCGCCTTGTGGTGCAGGAGAGCAGGCAGATTTATTCAACGACAGCGATTTCATGTCCCCATTCCCCCCGCGGCCTATGCCACCGCAGGCACAGCCCCAGCGGCCTCCGACCCAACCGGCTTCGTGTTCGCGGGGGGTTCGCCGCCACCCCCCGCTCCCACCGCCTCCTTAACAAGATCCACGAAGTACTTATGCCAGCGCGTGTCGTTCGTCAGCTCGGGGTGGAAGGAAGTCCCCAAAATATTTCCCTTGCGAATGGCAACGATCACCTCGGGAGCTTCCGCGCCGTCGGCCACCCCCGCCGTCGAGTCCGACTCAACAAAAAACGCGGCTATTCTTCGGCGTTTCGCGGACGGGGCTTCATCGCCTTTGTCCACGGCCCCTGCCCCTGCCCCTGCACCCCCCTCCTCCTTTTCAGCGGCATCCTGCGCCTGCAGTTGCGCGTTCATGACGCTGACGGCTTTGTTGCAGGGTCGCGCTCGGACCTTGCAGAGGACGTTCACGCCAGGTCCGACCTGGAGGGGTGCGAGGTGTTGGTGAGAGGTTATGATAAGACGTCGCGTTCGCAGTGCGGCAGGGTTGTTGGTGGGCGCGAAGCCTAAGCGTGGGACAAAAAGGCGCCATAAAGGCAGCTGCCACGCCCCGCCCCCGCGGGTAAAAAAGGGTAGTATCTTCATAGGGGTAGCATCTGCAGCGGATACTCCAATCGTTAGATGGGTCCAATCGGGGTCTCAAAACTATCGTGTTAGGTGCAGACATGCTCGGATGCAGCGACCAGTGACCAGCGTTGGTGGGGATACCTTGCAGAAAACCACGTTTGTTCTCGTGTAAACACCCCATTAACCCAAAATCCGCGATGAGCAGAGGCAGCGCTGCACCCGGCGCGCAGTAAGCTTGAAAGGCAAGGCAGTTGGAATGGGTTGGGCGAGGGGAGTTGTCACCCTGTAACTCCCAATGTTCAGTAACGAAGGTGCATTAAGGACAGGCCTCAGGATCAGAGGAGACGCTGATCGATCAACCAACCAATCAACCAGTCCATCAATAAATCAATCGAGTAACCAACCAAACAATCAATAATCAACAATCAATCAATCAACCCTCAATCAATCAGCCAATTAATCAATCATCAACCAATCAATAAATCAATCAACCAATCAATAAATCAATCAACCGATCAATCAATCAAACACAATGTATCAAGACGTGCAAGATACTCATGGGAACTTTCCACTTCCCGCAAAGGCACCGGCGACACACCTCGAGGACAGCGGGAGCACGGATAAAGACGGCGGGGTATGGGCCAGGGTCAGACCCCTCCCCGCCTTTTTCGTCGGTGGACCCCTGACAGAGAGCAGAAGTATCGAGGGGGATCTCGAAGCTCGACTTCTGCGCGCCAAAGTAATTACGACATATCTGAGGTGGACGGGGCGGGACAGTGGGACACCGCGGCACAGCAAGAAATAGCTCAGGGCGTTGGTTATTCTATGATGGGCGTCTCTGGTGCCTGTTCACGTGTACTAGTAAATTATTGTTTTGTTTTCCTCAGCCCGGTAACTCGGATCCGGGGATTCATTGCGGCCGCTCCCCCCCCCCCCCCCCCTCCATCCCGCTGCATGATACACGCCCGGCATATATCTGCGCTGTAGGTTGTTGAGATGGGGATGCGGAGGATGTTTTTTTTCTTCCTGCTTCACTCCGCCTTGACGTACCTATGCCCTCTAGTTTCCCGGTGTATCTACTGCAGTACCCCTTCACCTTCCATCATGTGACATTCTTGCGTCGTGCATGCACGCCTTTGCACACAGCCAGAGTGGCCCTGCTAGTACAGCTACAGTATGTATACAACAACTGCAGTACGTAGGCGCGAGACTACCCAACACAGCGGGCTGAGCCACGCAATCATACATCATTCTTTCGGGACACACACACGGGAACGATCACAAGTAATACACGAGATGTGACGCAAGGCGCGCACCCGCACGGGGCGGGATCGTTAGAAAACACACCGACACAAAATCTATCAGCGAACCAGAAGTATGTATCATATGACCGCCCGCAATCGCCCACGCACAGACTAACCGACCGCCTTGACGTAAGCGTGTCAAACACACCTCAACATTGAGCCCTCCGACCAACGCCTGCCCTCCCTTCTTCATCATGAGGGCGTGGTCAGACAGGAGAATCATGCCGGCGCAAGTCCCCCACACCGGGTGGCCTTCGGAGACCCACTGCTTTAGCCGAGGGAAAACGCCCCATCTCTCGCCGATCAGCGCCATAGCGGTACTCTCCCCGCCTTGTCGTGAACATCATGGTCGCGAGGAAAGAGTGGGCAGGGCGTTGAAAGGATGGACAAAGCGCGAGAAGGATGAAGGAGGCGCTGCAGAGGATGTACGGGCGAAACACGAGGCTAGAAGCTCTTGGCGGACACTATCAGCATGACCCCCTAATGACGCTCGCGAACCGTGCAAAATGGTGTGCATAAAACAAACGACAAAAACGCTCGATCCCTCTGCATTGGAAAAAACTTAAAAGCCAATTTTTTGGGTTTGGGAGCTGAGCGTAGAACGCCGCGGGCAACCTCTCGCCCCTAGAGTAGACCTCGGATCCACTTGATATCTTCCAGGCCGTCATCTACATTCATTGATTTGCCTGGCATGAAGCGGGTTGGCGGTGGGTTGATTCTATCGAAGGTATATCGTCGCATGAGCTGATTTTTTATCAACGTGTCAAAAAAATTAACCAAAAGGCAATTTTTGCGCCGCGTGCAGCCGCGTGAAAAAACCCAACAAAAGGCAAAACACCACACCTTTTCCCGCTTTTCCCACAGCGGCGGTACGATAATATGTTGAGCCGTTTGCTCTAATTAATATGCAGTATACTGCAACTACTGTAGTTTGGAAACTAAACGTTGCAACACCGTGTTTCTATCAGCATCAGCCTTGCTCGTGAGAGGCGGAGAAATTGCACGTACGTGCAAGGCTCTTCAGATTAGGACGGAAATTCAATGCGGTTGCGTGTATAGCAGGAGCGGTTGTAGATATGTATGACCTACATACATGGCACCAAATGGGATCAGGGTGTCAGGTGGACTTGCGGCGGGTACTGCGGAGGGCTAAATGTATTTCTGCACCACTTCGCGGGAGCAGGGTGCCAAATGGGATGGGCCTACTGCGGGGTCAAAGTACCGGATGAGAACAGGGTGCCAGGTCGTACAAAGAAAACGGGCAGATCTAAAAACCTTGCACGTACTTGCAAGTACAGTACTTCTCTGTCAGTGCTTAATCGTACTGCTGTACGATTGTTGTTGTTGTTGTTGTTGTTGTTCTCACACTATGTAACTCTCGAATCAAGGAGTCCGTGGTCACACAAAGACACAAATGTGCTATTATAGAGCCCTAGGGACTATAATAGTCAATGAGTCGTACGCCAGGTACAATTCAGCAATACGTAAAGCGTGACGTCGATTTGTAGGGCAGCTTTCCTGGTGTGCGTGTGGCGTATGCCACACATTCATAACCTGAGCTAAACATTCATATCAGAGCATCATACACTTGATATCATACGGCAGAGCCTACCTGCTACTCTGGAAGCCTATCCTCTACTCGGTACCTGTGGCGAGCGGCCTCACAAAGCTGGGCCAAGTTGTCTATAATATTCCCTGAATGTTTAAAAGGTACGCACTACAAGTACTGCTATGTGTGCTCTCTCGATACGGAGCCACGACGAGTACTGCTGTTTTTGGTAGCCAACGACTCCGACATCGATTGCGCGCTTTGGACACGACGCCACATCGACCGCTCCTTCCTCTTGTGCCGTTCTCGTCTAGATCTACACCAGTATATACCCCGTATCTCCTTCAGTTGGTTAATGTTGGACCGTCAACATTGGGTCTCGTGCTACTACAGTAGTACAAGCTGGAAGGCAACACCCCGCCTGAGCCGACGAAGTTTTCAGGGCAAGCATCACTGCACCATGGACAGCCCGAGCCCAACGGCATCATAAGGAAAGGACCTTTGCAGTTGGATTCACAGGTGGAGAATGAGCAAATAGGCTCGGTGGGGATTGTCATGCTGACATGATTACCTGGAAGCACGATCCCGTCGAGACCTTCGAACTCCTGGGGCAATCGAACCTCGCGGACGTCAGCACCCAGGCTAGCCAGAAGTGCCGCGTGCTCCACGAAAGCACCCTTGCGAGACCAAATAGGCAAACACAACATACGCGACGTGGTGTTTAGTTCGGTCACAATATTGTAGATAGCACGAGGCGCAAGGACATGATTTGCTTCTTTGAGCCTACCACCTCCCTCTACCTCTCCCACAGGTGTACTTATCGGCCTGACTCGGCGAGGGTGCCACATGTTTATTCACATCATTCGGTCCAGTCATCGTTTTTTGTATTGCCGCTCCTGTACTCCTGTATAGTGTGCTGAACACGCTTCCAGTCGTTTCTCTACCTGCAGCGCAAGGACGCCAATAGTCACCCGGCGAGTAGCTCCATCGAGTACAATGGGCTGTGATGCATTCGTTCCAGAGGGGGCCGGAGCAGTCATTGCCTCAAGCCGCGAGTACCGAATGACCGAACGTTGGCGGAGACGCGGTCAGGGAGTTCCATGTATTTCGATAGCGTTGCCAAAATGGGCATAGCCCGCATGTTTTCGGGAGAACGAGATTTCGTTGCAACACCGACCCTGTTGGTTCCAATTAGATCACGCAGATAGCTCTCGCTGTGCAGTTCAATGGGTGATCCCGTTGCTAACGGCAGTGTTAGTTCCTTCCGGGGCATGCAGGCTCACACCCGGTGCGCGGCCAACCACGTCGGGAGCTCAAGAATAGAGAGTATGTAAAGTACGTAAACAAAAGTCGTTCTTTACGTCTGTCTTCAATTCTTGAGGCAGCTCATGGAGGGACATGCTCCCAAGGCCCCGTCGGGTAGTCGATATAGGTCTCCGTAGCACGACTCGAGTGGACCGAGCGCACAGCAATATATCTGGTATGGATTATCCCTTGGATTTCCAATGGTTTGATGCAAAATATATATCCAAAAAATATTCGATCTATGAAAAGGCTTTCCACCACATCAGATGTCTTCATCTTTTTAGTCTCGAAATGAAACCGGATCGTGCGGCGTATGCCCCGTTCCCTGACCTACACCTGTCGATACACTGCTGCCGTGCAGTCCCAGGTTATGCTATGATACTTTCTTATAGACAAACATGTACGTAAAACTGACTGAAGCAAATCATGTCACTGAGGGGGTTCCACGCTTAGGCAGGCGGAAAGCGGTAGAAATGTAAACAAAGGTGTACCTGGTACAGCAAAGTAGTAATCTACTGTAGGTTCACGATCCACAAACAAAAAACTTATCGTTTTCAATAGCGAGAACTCCAGGCTCACCGTATGGTGACGCAAACAATTGCGAGTCAATATATTGCGCTCAGCGGCGAGTGCTACCCTCAATCCCAGGTGTGTTTAGTAGTGGCAATGGTCAAGGCTGGTGAAAGGTTGATAATGCTGTGACAAGGTTACAAGCCCTCTCAGACTGCTCAGATTAGGCGTTTCAGGTGGGCGGCTCAATACTACTATGATAATGTTCATAGTATGTGTAGTGTGTAGAGCACGAACTCAAGCGGGCCATTAGTAGGTGGCAAAAAGCAGCGCCTTCCTGTCCGCAGGCGTCGTGGAACACATCCCACTGCGGGCCTTTTTGTCGATCACAAGGAAGGAAGCACACAATTCGAAGTCAAGATATTTGAACCAACGTTCGTTGGCATCTGATCTGTCTCGTATTCCGACCACGCGGGATGCACCTGATACGTTAATATTTGAATATTTTCGTCGATCGGAAAACAACACCGAGAAGGCCAATGCTACGAGTACTGACCACCGATACATACGAGTACGTAGCTTACCGAGGACGTCAAAACAAAACAAAATAAAATAACCAGGAGCTGCACCATTGATTTTCCCGGAGGTCTGTGTGACATGGGACATGTACGTAACGTTTCCTTTTCTTGGCGACCAGCGATGAAAGAATCATGGCGGAGAAAGTGAATTCCGTGAACAGCAACGACTAAAGCATATTAAAGCAGTTCACTGCCCGTGTCAATCTTGTCGAGGCGATAGACTACATCGGTTGCAACAATATACAACCTTCAGTCGGCTCTGCTCCGCCAACTAAATTAACCATATGCAGTAACATTACGTCAAATATCCTATTACGTCAAATTTTCACTTGCAACTTACCAGATACCTGGTACAGTTTAATCGGGTAATATCACATCGCACAAGGAGTCCTTGCGATAGACGCACGCCAACATTGCCACTATTTAATATTATTATAGAGAGTCGCGTCTCATGATGGCAGTTCCCAGAAACCAAACTCCGTCTCCTTCACCCCTCCCGAGACCGGAAGGAAGTGTTTCTGCAAGTAGATCTCAAGCCATGATGTTGCCAAAAGCATGGCGTCTTCTGCGTTTTCCTTGTCCCTCCTCATAGGACGGTGTGCGAACCCGTGTCCTGCTCCTGGGCAGAGCTTAACCTGAACATCCGGCACCTGAGGCGGAAATGAAAGGAGTATCGATCAAGTGCCGAAACCAGGCAAAATTCGTGGCAATCTTTACACGCATCACCTGTGTTTCGACGGATACAAAGGAACCCCAGGGGACCTTTGGAGGTGACCTTCAACAGAAGGGGCGTGCAGTACCAGTATGCAACAGCATTCTACGAGAACTTGAGAAAAAAGTGGGACTTCATAAGCTTTGGCTCGACCGTTGCAAGAAAGGCAAAACTCCATTCGTGACAACGAAGAAAAATATAACACCAGTAGGATACACACCACCTGACTCAACACTATTAATAGGCAACATCAGCCTGGCGTGAGAAAAAATAAGAGCTGCAACTGTAAACTCTCTTGGGGATTTACCTTTACAGAGGGGAAAATTGACGATAATGAATGATGATTGCAGCAACGGCCACGGCGTGATAGATGGATGCTACAAACTACAGCAGTAGTGTCCGAGTTACATACATTGCCAGGAGCTGCACGGCATGGGTGCAACATCACTCTTCCCGTACTCTTGGGCGCTGACGCTGTTCCCACACTAGAAAGCTATGGATCTATATACAAGACCGTTGGTGACGTCAAAGTCGTAATTGGTTTGATCGCTATCTCGGGGCCCAAGGAGGATAAGTGGCGTCGCGTACACTACTGCATTTGAACATACACACTTCCATGTAGCCGAAACGTTGAGCAATATTCGCAATTTTAGAGCCACGATGACTGAGTGTTGTTTACTGCGAGATAAACCTCATCGCACGTCTTGAGACGGCTGCTGCTGGTCTCACGGCCGCGTATCGCAGACAAAACAACAAAGACTGCAGGGGTGGACTACATAAATAGCGGCTTACTTTCTCGTTTTGCAGCAGCTTGTCGCGTAGGGAGCGCGCGTCTTCTACAGTCGCCCCGGGAAGAACATCGTACTCGGCGAAGAAGGCGGCGACAGGGCAAGCGATGCCCGAGGCGACCCTGTCCATATTGTATCTCGTCGGGTAAAATACGACCAAGCTGTCCGGCTTCACAATACCTGGGAGAGGCGATCGGTAAGAGAGAGAACGGCACGACTACTGTAGGATCAATATACGGTGCCACGAACCACATCCTGAGGGCAGTGCTGATCTCGCCTTTACTATGTGTATATGTATATGGTACTGAAGCACTGATGCACTGAAGTACGGAAGCACGAACGCACTCAAAGTGAGGCAGGCTGCGGTCGGGGTGCACCTGCAATTTTTGAGAGGCTCCTCCCCCACTTGAGGAGCTATCTGTACTAACAGTAAGTCACCCAGGACGTCTTAAAATAAACTGTATGCTTAGCCATACATGAACGGTCCCATAGCCTAGGTGCCTATCGAAAAATGCTGCAAAAGTAACGACATCATAATTTTCTTTACTTGACCAGCCCCATCGGTCAGAAATAGTTTGGCCTAGAAGTGCTACTTCTCTCGTAACATCCATGTGAAGTAAATTTAGTACTACAGCAGTACCTGCTAGAGCAGCAGGTGGCGAGTAAAACACGTTAGCCTTCCATCTGCGCATTCCAAGCTTTGAGCGCTGCGTTTCTCCGAAAATCTACGCTGCCTCACATCCAAGCGGCGTTTCATTGAAGACGGAACTGGCCATCAAATTTCGAACGGAAAATCTCGCGACAGCTTTCGCCGCGCAAACAAGTTGGGTGTTCGATGCTCGAAACGTTTAGCTCATGAGGGTGGCCCGCCTATGCCAGGACTGTGACTAATCGGGACGGCGTATCCCATTGGCATGATGCTGGAAAATAGCGGCATCACAGCACCAACGGCATTGTACATTACCTGGTACTTGTTTTGTTTCATTTCTTGACTGGGTACTGGGAGGTGATAGCCACGTCGATAGATACCTTGCGGATGGTCTATCATCTGGCTACACTGTCTGACATGCATACCGCTGGAATATTATACCCAGAAGACAACACCAGCGTACAAAATGCCACGATCCTGTACCATCAACACAAGGCAAGAGCATTTCTTCCTAGCAAGATGCTCGAACCGAGAGCTCCCGTGGGGTATACACGGCTTTACCTGCTGCCGCTTCCTCCAAGGCTTTGCCGCCTCCGTAGCAGAAACCCATCAGACCTAAAGAGGTGGGCTTGTACTCCGATCTAGCATAAGCGACGCAGGCCCTGATGTCGGCAGCCACATCGTCCTGTCCAAATGAGAATAGGGCGGCGTGATGCCGAGCGTCAGCCACAATGTCATCGGTACCCCGCTCATCCAATACATAATTCTAGCGCAAGCACCCCCTACAAGACGAGAAGCGGCAAGCATCTTCAAGGGATTGTATCTCATCGAGAGTTTAATATTAGTACCCAACACCGCCGGGCGACCTTAACCACGCCAAGCCATCGCGATGCACGTAATCCCGTAGCTTGTCAGGCCCACTTGCAGCGTGTCTAATAGTTTCGCAAGATATCGTGCATACAGCTTACGACGCCGAGATTACCACCACCACCACGCCGTGCCCCTGTGGCGCAACCAACAAGGCAGGAAAGAGCTATCCATAGCGACACGCCTTGTTAGAGCCTGCAGCCGTCGACGGGTTGAGACGCCACTCACTGGGTCGTGCGTTTTTCTCCAGGCTTCATAATTTTCCGGCGGCTGCTCGTTGTTCCAGGGGTTCTTCCGAAACATATCTGGGACGAGGACGATGGCATCGGTCACGTCCGCCACCTGGTCCGCGGCGCTTCTCGTGAAGGAGTCGCCCCACCCGAACACGTCGCTGAGAATGACCACTACGTTTGTCTCGGCCCTGTCGGCGTGAGGGCCGTCCCACGGGCGCAAAGCCTTCTTCGTGTACACAGTGTACACGTCGCTTCGCTGCACCGCGCCCGACTCCAAGTCGTCCTCCCGCTCGAAGGTCGTTTCCCGGCGCTCCATCAGGTCTAGGATGGCGGTCTGTCGTCTCATGTCGTCCGTCGGCAGGGAAAGTTCTGGCATTGCCGGCCGGGCGCCTTTCGGTCGTCGCTGGTGTATCCGGTGGAAACCTCTAGGCAGTTGCCCTTCCCTCTCAGGATCTTCGATCTCGTCCCCGAAAGATGAGGAGGATGAGTAGTCGTCCTCCTCGATGCCGAGGTCGTGGACGGCGTCCTCCTCTTCCAGGCTAGCCGTCTCGCCGTCGCCCGCGCCCGGGTTTTGTGCGAGCTCGGCGTCCATGATGGCCTCGCTCGCGACTGCGGCGGCGATAGGGGAGGCGAAAGAACCCCCCGTCGTGCCCACCAGACCGTCCCCCCACCACAAAGGATGGCTGCGATGTTGGTGTTTTATTTGGCATTGTTGGCCTTTCCGGTGCCGAGGAGGAGGAGGGCGGTTGTGGCACGCCCGTTTGGCTCTCCTCTGAGGCAGGCGCTTCGGAGGAGGGCCTCGCCGGTGGCGGTTGCGTGAGAACCCCCGGTTCGTTGGCCAGGATGCGGACGAGATCCGCCTTTTTCCCGTTCTGCTTCATCCCGCGCATCTTGAGCTCTGTCTTGAGGCGCAGTACCGTCAAAGCTGTTCATACGACGGCGCGGGAAGAGGAGCGTCGGAGAGAACGAGCACGCATCGAAATTTTTTCACTTCGGAGGAGGCCCCTGGCTGACCTCGGAGACATGGACAGCGTGCAACATGTGGTAAATCTACGTACAGGGCGACGGGGCTCTGCGCCCCTTCGTCTTGAGAGAAACTTGCCCGCAACTAGATCGCACTTCGCCTTGGAATGCGCTACGTGCACAGCACTGCGGCACTCAGCGACGCTATTCGATGAGTACTACAGTAGTACTGCTTGAAGGGGACTCTAGCACCCCCAGGAATGCGTCATCAAGTATCCGCGCGTAGGCGTTTCGGCAACATAAACATACGACTTGGAACTAAAGTAAGGGATTTGCAACCAAGATCCGTATTTTGTAGTTTTAGAATACAGTACAGTAGTTGATGCAAACATACAAGAATCCTGAGCTTTTCTTTTGTCCCCCTTTTTCGCCCTTTCTTGGGCCCAATAACTTACTATTAATATTAATACCCATCACGGGACCGCAGTTTCGCCTCCCGCACCATCTTCGACGAGGGCTATTAAATAGAAATAATATCCGCCTGGAGAATAGCAATATTTAGTGACGGCCATTTCTTCATCGGTGATTCAGCCATTATGCTATGCCCTCTAGCATGAAATTGTTTTTTTTTTAGCGCTTTCTTTTTGCGCTACTCGCTCGCAACTTCGAGTACACCTAACTACCTCGTGAGTCGTTTCTGGCTGCCTACGTCTGCCATCTGGCGCATCCGACGCCCTCACACACCTCATGAGGAGCATCTCTCAATTTCGCTTCATGTACTATCCTGTGAGGAGCTGTAGCTGTCCTCAAGTGAAGCAAGTGCAAACTTTTAGTTGGGGGTTGTTTTGACGTCTAATTTTGTGCACCCCAAATTTCGACCAATTTCGACCTCTGTAGCACCTTTTGAATCAAGGTGTAGGCCTCTCGCTGTTGAGAATCTGCGGGAGATCAATCTCGAGAGAAACACAAGCTGCTGTGATCAACCTCTTTCCAGTCCAAGTTCTAAACGTAGCGTGTTAAACAGAAATAAATGTTCTTCTCTATGTTGCGATAAAAAACATCTAGAGATTAGAGTGACCGGAAACCCGGGCAGGAGACGCTTGGGTGCCGGCGTGGCCTTACCAGTAGGACCTGGTACCACGTATGACATGATATCCTATCATATGCCAGGCATGGACGGCAAAGGCGGATTCTTGTATTACAGGAAACTCTACTGCTGCACAGCCATTAATAGTACTACAGCAGTATTAACATTTAGTAGTACCTGCCATTACGGGGGACCATAGTATATGTATATATATATATTTTTTCATCATCACTTTTACTTTCCAGCCCACTCGTAGGAGGTTTTACCCTCGACGATCTTCTGGACAAGCCGTGGTCACAGGTGTCGTCCCTTCTCCACCCCGGTACGTGCCTTTATTTTTTGGTCGCGCATAGGGTTCAGCATTCCCACTGCTCGTCGATTTTCATCGAATGTAGCTAACTCACGCTCTCGCGCTTTCCGCTTATCAATTTTTTATGAAAGAAAAAGTCCCTACGAGCATGCACTCGGTGAGATTTGAACCCACGAAATTGACCTTGATAGGCACGCGGACCACCTACCAAGCCACCGGGGGCGCTACTGTATGGTCCCTCGTAATACGTAGCGCGAGTTAAAACACTTTATTAGCCTTCCATTAGACATATATAAAACTCAAGAATATCGCGATATTTGATATTTAGAGCCAAATTATGTGCCTCACGAGTTTTATACGGACGTCGGGTATAGCGATATTTTCGCCATACGTGGTCCGCAACACACAAATTACCCCAAGCATATATTTGTGTTCTCTTTTTCGTTGGTAGAGCCGAATTTGGGAGACAAAATTGAAAACAGCCTGTCCCCTCCACTCGGTCATCCGATCATTACCCTGCCAGCAAGCACCACAACTGTTACAGCAGCAGCAGCAGCGGTGGCCGCCACGACTTGGTTGAATGAGTACGGCACGGGTGCTCCCTTGGTCGGGGAGAGGCGGATGCACGGGATGTCCCGGTTCAGCGGCACCAGCACAGCACCCAGTGCTCTGGCTGGGCGTCTTTCTGCCGGAGTTGTCCCAAACCCATGTCCCCATGATGTCCCCAACACCGCACGCCCCACCTCATCCGGGAACAAGCGGGTAGCGCCAACCCGACCTTTAGTTTTTGGCGGACACGTCTCAGCACGAGCACGAGACGCGCCATCGTCTATGCCAAGAGCCAAATCTATGGTGTACGCGGGCGCTGTAGCCTGCCGAACTACGTAGAGAAGCAGCTGCAGCAGCAGCAGCAGCGATGTTCTACGTGTTTGTGCACTTGCCGTCTATTTTTATTTCACCCATGTTTTATCTCACGTTGTTCTGGCAAGAAACCCGATATTGAGCTTGATATCGAGGGATTTGCGTGTACGAAAATCGCGATATTGAAATCGGCGCAAAGAGTCGAAATATCACCCTTTGTTGAGTTTTATATATGTCTATTGTACTGCTGTTGACGAAGGCACTCCTTTAGGCAGCAGCATACAAGGAACGGCAAGAGTGGCTGGCTTTCGAGAGGGTGCGTGACAGGTACACTACTACAGTAATACGACACTGCACTTACTACTACTGCTGTGCTCCTGTGGATGTATATACCTGTCATGTGCCAGAGTACCAGTACCTTCGAGATCTGCGATGCATTCGAAGGGCGGTTCTCCGAGCTGCTCGTTCCCCGCTTTCACTGGGGCCGGAACGGAGCGAGTCGCACGGTACGTCCTAGCCTCGGTAGCCCTGAAAGGGCGCCCCGAGGTTCCCACGTAGAAGGCATATACCCCTGCAATGTCAGGCATACGAGAAACAACGGCAGCAGTGTCAGTCTACCGCCACGCCTCACATGGAGGGCCGGCGGTGGTCGGAGGCAATGGAGGGCCGGTGGTGGTGGGAGGCAACGAGGGATCATGAGGAAGACACTTGACTTGTTCAACACCGCAAGCATCGAACTGACTGTCGAACATCCTCTGCCGTAGAACGAACGACCAGCACACGCAAACCTCTGTTCGACCATCATCTTCGGCGCGAGGCGCTCACCTGGAGGAAAAACTGAAAGGATGAAACCAAGGTACAGCAGTACCTCCGGTCGATGTCGTCGTCTTTGGCGCGCCATCAGAGTGTGACCGACCGCAAACCGCAAGAAGAACACGGAGTTTAAAACGAAAAAGCGGCGTTCTTTTTTTTGGGGTTGATGTTGTTGAATTTGGTGCTGGGAGGGTCACACCAGTCTTCACGGGCAGCACGGACGGTGCCTGCAGTACAGAATCACCGAATCATAAAACCAACATTGGAATCTACACCTTTTCCCTACCGCGGTAGCCTTGAGTGTTACCCGGGCTAAGATGTCTCGACTCTGGGGAGGGAAGAAGGCAAAGCCGAAAGGAGACAAATGTAGCTTCTGCCAGCAGATAATTGCGAAGGATAAAACTCACTCGGGGATGTTCTACTCCGTGGCAGCCTCTGATGACGACGAGGGGGGCACCATCCACAGCGTGAGACGTGCACCTCCTCTGGCTTTTGTTCGGCGATTAGTGCTGACAGATTTCGATGATAGACAAAGTCGCGAGTTGCCAAGTCTGTATATCAATTTTACTACGATACTCATACGAGATACGAGTATCTGCACCCAGCAGGTGGTATTTAGGGTAAACAAGGGGCGACGCCGGCGGCCTGGACGGCCGCCGGTCGTAGACTCGCGTGCAGGGGGTCAGGGAGTAGAAAGTAGAGGAGTTGGAGGCTGATACTCGATGCCAAGCGATTGAGAGCGTGTGCCCCGCACTCCACTCTTGAGATTTTATTGTATGTCTGGGTAATAATAGCAGCGAATTGAGAAATGGGAAGGCGGCAGAATACTGAGCTTGCCGATTAACCGAAAAGCGGCGGAATCCTAGAAAGCGGTGTAACTAACTGCAACTCAGGGCACGCGATGATCGACAGCGCAGCTCCGCATAAAGGCGCCGTCACAGCAGCTGCTGTAGCAGTACTGCTGCAGCTGTACATCTCCGCAGCCAGGTATTAATAGTACAGCTCCACTGCTGCTGCCGCTGTACGATAGCGTACACACCATAAGTGCTGCTGGCCGTCATAAGAGCTGCTGGCTGTAGGTGACATGCGATATATCTCTAAACGTAAATACATCCCCGGCATATTTTTTTATGGATGGCAGTTCTCAACTAAGCCTGGGTGGCATATGCTATGGGGGCGTTCCATCGATGTCCCAGACACAGCCACCCGCGCAGGCCCCCACAATGGCGACACCGGCCGGGTAGGTGACCCTCCCCATGGGTCGGAGGTCGGAGAGGACGTGCCGGAAAGAACCACGCGAATGCATACACTCTGTCGAGAGACCATGGCTCAAAACGACAGGGCAGGGATTTTCGGAGATTCCTTCGTAGATCTCAACGGCAAGGCTTCGCGCGGTCGCCATGGCGCTGAGCGGACGGATCCTCCGACGCCAGGCGGTTCAGGCGTGCAGGGGGGACGCGCCGGCGAAGAAACCGCGCGGAAAGACGGTCAGAGGCGGGAGAGATCCGCCGACCTAGAATTGATCGGATAAGGCTGAGGATCATCGTAGGTATATTTAGAATACAGCAGCAGTACCAGTATACCCGCAGTTACCGTCACTATTTCAGGAGCAGTGGTCGCATTGGCTATCCAAGGTATACCGCTGTTGCAGGGTACTGCTGTTTGTATCGTACGAGTATCATAGAGCTTGTCAACCTTCACGAGGCAGGCGTGCATATCGCCAGTTTTTGTCCTTTCTCGAGTGCGTCCTTTCACGCACCAGGTGATACACACAGAGCGAACGCGCCCACCATGACTCTCCCACGAGAATCTCCAACATGCTAAAATATTATTAAAAGGTGCCCCGCCCCCTTTGCCGTGCTCTCGTGACTTGGTATGTGCCTTTTCCTTTTGTTTACGACCATGTCACTTTCCGTCTTCCGGCCGAACAACTTCGGACACGTAACCCGGGGGCAATCTGATGTTCGGGCGGATCTAGGAGTGCTGGGAAGCGTACCACGAGAAGACGGCGGTGAAGTGCCTGCACTGCAACGGGCCAGTGGCGCAGATCCCGGGCCGCTTCAGCGGGAAGCACTACAGGAGCACCGACCCTCCGGGGCGCGTGCACAGGTGAGCCCGTTTCGTCAACGGCGCCGTTGACAGATATCACGCACTGCTTTTTAATGTAGCTGAAACTACAGTATATACCTACTTTGCACGAATCTGTTTGGGTTTTTGTGAAAACAGTATGTTGCTACGTGCCGTATATACATGCTTCGAGTACGAATACGTATGTAATTACGGTATATTCAGTATACGAGCATTCCATACTGTACCTGGACTACTTAACATTAACATCAACTACTGTGCCAGGTATATCAAGCCGCACGAGCCCGAGTGATGGATCGCACCGTGCAAGTGCAAACACGGGGCGTTGTGGTTCATACCGGGTGTTAGAGTCAGCGAGAACGGCGCCGCAAACCGCATGGGTCCGTTTAGCCCAACGGTTCGCCGTCCTCCACAGAGCCCCAAAGCAGAGATATACTCGTACGAAACTAACTGTTGCGATTGGTGCTACACTGCTTGCCGTTTGGGCGTGTTCCCTCGGGCGGGTATGTGGTAGAACGCTGTTATTGCTTGGTCCAGATGGAACCCTATCGTGAACATCAACACTGTTGATGGGGGGCGGACTGCGTGCCGACACTAACCCGGCAGCTGCCAGTGCTCAGCTGCACATGCAGGGTTCAGCGGCTTTTCATACGATAGTGGATCTTTTTTTCTGTTCGTATGCAAACTGTCTTTTCATTTTTTCGGTTCAGCTTCACCGACCATGCGTGCATTTTCCAAGCTTTGCTGAGCCCTCGTGCCCCTGTCCTTCGTACTCGCACGTTTTTGTTATTTGAACTTCAGTGAGTGCTGGGAGGCGTACAACAGGGCTAAGCCTCCAAAGGAAACATGCACTCACTGCAAAGAACCGCTCGAAGCTGTGGACGGCAAATTCAGCGGGGAATTCGTTGCAATGGAAGGCGGGGTCAAGCTGCACGGTGCGTCGATTGGCCGTTCAGTTTTCCTACGGGCCTGCCCGTAGGAGGCGTGTAAGGCAGTATAATTGTTGTGCTACAGGAATCGATCGCGTCCGGTCTGCGTACAGACGAGGTTCAACCACGTCTAGTACGGCGGTGACCACTGGAGTTTGTTTGCTTCGTAGCCTGCAGTCATTTTACGGATATAACTATTAATAAGACATACTCTCAAATGTTAATGTTATCTATCTAAGTAGCCACATATACCAGGTATAGCACATGGATGACCGTATGCATCCAAACAACGCCACTCGACCCAATAACTAACATGCGTGTTCGTGTTCTCGTAGCCGAGTGCCGGGCAGCGTACCACGCCAAGAACACGGAGAAATGCTTGCAGTGCTCCGAGCCCGTCGCGCCGGAGAAGGACAAGTTTACGGGGGAGTATATTGAGTTGGAGGACAAGGGCCGAGTACACGCTGAGTGCTTCGACGAGTACTCGGAAGCAACCGCAGAAAAGTGTCTGGTCTGCAAGGAGGCCGTTAGAAAGAAGGAGGGCTTCAGCGGGTACTTCATCATGTTCGACCACGGTAAAGTGCACAAGGTGGGCGATTGCATGCGCGGGTGGGCTCGCGCGAAATCACGAAAATGGGCATAGGGCCGCTCCCGGAATACGAATCGCTGTCTCCTGAGAACACATCGTCGTCTCCTTGTTTTGTGCCGTCATCAGCAGACGCTATTAATAACAGCCTCAGCAGCATATATGCTGTAGAGCAGAACCAACGATGTGCGTTGCTCTGCTGTTCCTTGGAGTAGGTATTACCTTAATACGAGCGTGTATGGCAATCGGGATGTAAGGGTTACGGTTGGAGCTACACATAGGTTGGGAACTGCAAATCCGAACAGAATTAAGTGACAACCAACCTTATTTTGGTTGTATTTGACCCCCCCTGTCTACGCCTCGGAAATAGGGGGGTGTGTGTGCTTTCGGAGACGTTTTTTTTATCGGGTACCCTTGAGACATCTGAGGCACATACATATGGATACATCACCTGACTAAAATACCGGCCTCAACAGTACATAAATATCGTATACTGTACGTAGCACGCCCCCGATGCTCTATTTTTTTTTTTCTACTTTTGATTTGACGCGGGCAACTGCGCAGCGGGAACGAAGAGGCACGCAAACTCACAGTGTAGGGGAACCAAACGCGGTGTGCTTTGTACACAATCAAAATATCCAGCCGGCTCTTAAGGCATACCAGGTACTGGTGCGGTACTATCAGTGGAGGGTGGTCGTTCCCCATCAACGGGTAAGAGCCGGCCAATCATCAACACGGGGAGAAAATGCCGGGGATTAGATGAACCTGACAATGTGTTGCGGTTTCTTGTTGGCCGCAGGAGTGCTCTTCGGAGTATCAGGAGATGATAGCAGACAAGTGCTTGCATTGCAACAAGGGGGTGCGCAAGGCCGGCGACTTCAGTGGCTCCTTCTACCCTATCGACCGAAAGCTGGGAGAAGCGGAGGGCGAGGAGAACGAACTTAAGGTTCACATGGAATGCTGGGAAGCCTACGAAGCGGAAATAGCCGCGGAGCGCGAAGGAACGGCTTGATAGTCCCCCCTTTTCTTCTAGGGCGTAGAGGTCTACGGTTTATATCTTTGTCGTAAATTGTGAGATCCCTCTTTCGGTGTGGGCTTCGCTGTGGGGGCGGAGCTCTCTTTGTAGGTATCCTTGTTAGAGTTTTTTAATAGTTTCGGGCTATTCGAAGTATAGCTCTATTAATAGAGCTACTCGTGCCTTTTCCGGAAGCCGGAAAAGCGAGGCAGCAACGCGAACTGCTCGTCACCACGCCCCCCATAAGAAGAATAACGCCCAAAGCATCAGCTCCGCTCAGCTGCGGCGATTATCCAGGAGCTGCCCCTCGCTTGTATGATGTGGAGTCTGTAAGTACCTCGTAAGTAGACAAGTGGGCCGTTTCGTCTCATGTACTTTTCATATAATTAGTATTTGTTGGGGTTTCTTGGACCCTTATGATCTTTCAGCATGATGTGGCGGCAAGCCTAGCAACAATCGACACCAAGACACCGAACAAGGGAAGAGTCACGGTCCCGCCAACGGCGCACCTCCTCTCTACTACCTGGTACTGCTGTAGCAATGGTTCTACTGCAGAGGTCTGCACGGCGAGAGGGTGAGGTTGCCATGCTCCCTTACATATTCATGTGCAGTTGCTCCGTCTATGTCACCGTCACGCGAAATCTCTACTACCCGATGCTGTTGTCGCATTAGTTCTACTTTGCACGGCGAGAGGGCGAGGTTGCCATGCCCCTTTACGACTTTCATGTGCAGTGACTCCATCTATGTAACTGCCACGCAAACTCCGCTCGCAACATTGCGCGAACACCAACGCCGAGTGAGGCCTTGCCCAAAACCTTCTATTGGTATAATAAAATTCCCCACCCGTTCAGACTTCACCCCAGCGAAAGCATCCCCACTAGCGCAACGTCAACATTTTCCCACACGACCCATACACGAACAAGAGGAGTCCGAACAGTCACCGCACGCCCTCCCTTGGGGTTTGAAGTCGTCGTTTGTTCACAAGAGACCGTCGTTCAGCGTACTATACCGGCTTCGCACATTTTCTAGGCTCTTTCTCGTTCGTCGTCGGGCATTGCATTTCCTGAATGACGTGCACGAAGCGCAGCAAGCGGTAAGACGAGGGGGAAATGACATGTCGCACTCCACGCGGCACATGCTTGGTGGGGTTGCGCCGTCCCGACTTCGAGATTTTCGAAACGCCCAGGTATTTCGTGCACCTGAGCAACGGAGCATGCCACCGTTTTCGACCCCAAAGAGAAGTTTTGGTCTATCGACAGCTGTATTCTACAGACACAAACCCTTCTTTGCTCTTTGCTGCCGTTCATAAGACTGTAAATAAATCAAGTTATATACCAGGTATACAACGGTATGATACCTTCCTCCATTTGGGTCGACACGCTCCAGGAGCGCGCAAATGACAAGCGATGTATACCTATGCGGCGTTCGCTCTCTAAACAAGCATTCAACGTGCCCTTGTGTTATACTCGAATTGCATGTACGTCTGTTCGTCGTATCTGTTGCGCCTCTAACCTGCCAGCTGATGGGGATCATTATGGCCCCGGCGGCGCTCTTTGCCCATCGCACACCGAGTTCATTCTCCGCCGTACTAAGGAAGTACTGGGTGGAATCACCCAGTGATATGACGCGTGCTCGTATGATGTCGCCGGGACACAGCGATGTCGATACCTCCGCCTTGTCCACTTCCGTCGCCCGAATGTCCTGTACAAGTGTTCGTGTTAATACGGCGCGTGCGGTGTGTCGAACCGCGACTGCGTGGTAGGTTCGTATACATATAGCGGAGGAGGGGCGGCGCTCCTGCAGAAAGCGTGCTTGGAGTCAATCGATGGACGGTAGATACAATATAATGTGGCGTGCGTGCCACGAGCGCGCAGCCGTGGATAAGTAAGACTACTGAACGTTTTTTCAGAGGTATATGCTACTGCCGCATCTACGTACTATTGTAGGAAATACTTTTAGTGGGTCTCCTGCACGAAGACGATATATGAAGTCATCTCAACAGAGTAGTCGCCTTTCGACCAGACACAGGCCTCAGGAAAATGAGACAAGTTAAGCGTTATATAAAAGTCGACGCAACACACACACACCTCCTTCCTGATGATGCCCCGATGCGATTCTCTCAAAACCGTCTCTCCGACGCAAATTATCTCCACCGACGCTTGCCGAGTGTCGATTCGAGTGACCCTCCCCATGATGATGTCACCGACCTGAATTACTTGGTCGGCCGCTCGTGCCCGTTGTGGCTGCGATACCTGAGAGCGCCAGCAGAGAAATTGTTGTGGCCAATCTTTCGAGGGAGCTAACATAGCTGTGCATTAACCCAAGTTCGAAGTCCGAACGCCCCTTGGTGAAACATAAGCAAAACACACAGTGGACGACGATTATTATTAAAAGTTAAGCACAGTTAAGCCCCGCTGTTGAGAAACGTCACTTTGACTTTGACGCTCAATACCATATGTTGCGGGTCCACTTCAGCTGTATTCAAGAGACTTGTCCTATTTTTCTGGGCGCTCTTCAACCGCTGCGTTTCTTGTAAGGGGCATTTCTATTTTATAGGGCTCTCTTATCAATCGCTGCAGTTTCTTATCGCAGTGAACTCTCAAAAAAAACCATTTTTCTCGGGTTTTCTACGATCAGCAAGAATTGTGTTCATTTCGACCCTGCGCACACCGACAAGTTTCCCCAAACCAAAGCGGCTGTCGATTTTTGGGGGCAGGGAACTGGATATCCGGTTCAACAATTGTTGAACAAAAAAATAACAACAAAATGAAGGAAAAGCAACCCAGCCAGAAACCTCCACACTGCGGCAGAAGTCCAGGGGGTGTTGTACAGTATATAGCTGTTGTCTCGTATCTTGTTTCGTGTGTCGTTTCCGAATCGACCTCGTTTCTTATCTCGTGTGGACGTCAATTGCTGCTGTTCCTTATATCGCTATATAGATGTTCTTGTCCACCAATTTCAGCTGCATCTCTTACACCGAATTCCTTATTTTTCGTGAAACGTCAATCCTCAATTTCTCACTGATGAACCTGGTATGTATTGATAGCGGGCCTTAACTGACTGTAGTAGTGGGCGGTACTCACGCTTCTGCTGGTTACGGAATACAAGCAACTAAGCCACCAAAATCGAAAACAGACGAGCAGGAGATGGTACCCGCGGAACGAAACAAAGAGCGGAACTAGGCTTTCGTTTTCGTGTTGTTGACTAGTTGGAAGGACGCCAGCTTTGCCTCTCCAGCACTACGAGCACTCGCGGCAGTAGGTGGAGCCAGCGAATGTCGGTCATTCGTAATACCTTCTATTAGAAGTTACGCTGCAGCTCAAACTTTAGTCATCGACACGATTGACATGATATTTCACACCTACCAGGTGTATACCTGCTAGACATACACGAGCATACCAGGTGCAGTACATACTATTAATAGCAATTGGTGGTAATGAGGCGCGACCTCAGTACCTGGAGTAGTCAAATCTGCGATGCATCAGCCTGGGCGAATACGGATTGTCGTGCTGAACGGATAATAACACGAACGAACATCTACGTATGCGGTCGTATGTATCCGTGACGTTTGGGTTATATCTTTCAGGGGAAAAAAATCGTCAGCAGCAACAGCAGAGCACACGAGGCCGGGGTCAGCGTCGCAGTACACTCGGCTTGTCGGTATAACCCTTGAACCCTTTATACCCTTTATACCCTTTGGACACGTACACGTACTCGATTTTTGTTGTATGTTTCCTGATTCCCACCTCGAAATTCGGCATAATAATTTGGAAACGAAAAATCTACAACCTGACATGTGTCCAACAGAGCTTCTCGTAGCAGGTGCCACCAGTACTACGTACCGCTGTTCGACATCTACAGCAGATCTTCTCCTGCTTCTCCGTCCCTTCATCAGTAGGAGGGTGGGCCTGACAATACCACCTGCAGCATGTCTTCGGGACACGGCCCGAACGTTGCTGTGGACAGGCACATTCTGCCTAAGAGTACTTGTAGAGTTGGGTTTCGTTAGGTAGAACTCGAAAACCAAAACCGTCATGACTACTACTGCCGTACGACACCTACAGCTTCTCCTGCTTCTCCGTCGCCTCATCAGTAGGAGGGTGGGCCTGACAATACCACCTGCAACATGCAGCATGTCTTACAGACACAGCTCGAACGTTGCTGCGGACAGGCACATTCTTCCTACGAGTACTCGTAGAGTTGGAATTCGTTGGGTAGAACACAAAAAAAACAAAAACCGTTACGATATTCTACAATTGGTATTAAAATCAATAGTGTGTTTATTACTGAACCATGGTTCAGCCATGTGCCTACACACGTTGCCGCACCTACAGCAGTAGCTCGACCAGATCTGAGCGACTAGTAACCGCACCAGCACGAGAAGGGCTGGTTAGTGTGTGCGCGTGCACAGAGCCTGCCTGGACTGGCATTGGTGCTGTGTGCGTTGAGCGCGGTGGACAAACGTGGCCGGAAAAAAATGTAGAACAATTATCAACACAGCAATAATAACACATTATGAAAGAAAATAACTCAAGAAAGTAGACCCAGAATAGGGCACAAGGCACCCTAACGTATTCTCGGACCATCCATTATGAAGAGTTTTTTTTTAGCTTTAGGCTGTTTCCTATGCGGTTCGATTTCGAGCTTCAGATTTGTATTTTTCGATTTAAAAAATAAATGACCCTGCTTATGCAGTCCAAATATGCAAAATCCGAACGGAAATTTTTCGATTTCAGAATCCGATGACCCAAGTCGTCGGGTTTGGGCCAAAATCCGACGACTTGGGTCATCAGATTTTCAAATCGAAAAAAGGCATGCTCTCTAGATCGATGAGATGGATGGTGACACAGCTGTATAGCGACGTTGCTTCACGCCCGACGCGCGGGCGGCGCGTCCCTCCGTGGCCAGACTACAGTCGGCTGGCGCGGGCTCGGGCCTAGACACCAAGAGAAGCGCCTTCGGCATGCACCTCTCCGTGGATACGTACTCGTAGACTACACTGCCGTACAGCAGAAGCAGCCACCAGTCGCAAAATGAAAAAAAAATACCAAGACAGGTTGACTCTAGCGCACTCGCCACGTCTCTTCGCCGCCAGACCAGAGGCAGTCAGTGTGGGCTCGGACGCTTGGGTCCTACGGGCAGGGCAGCGCACCCAGCGCGTCTCTTCGCGGCGCCAAACCACAACAACAGCAGTTGGTTTCGGCGCTCGAATCTCTACACACACAATAAATCTCACTTTTGAGGATAGGAAGACTCTTTCGATTTGCCATGTTCATATCTGAAAATGCGATCGGGTCAAAATCTGAAGCTCAAAAATCGAACCGCATAGGAAACGACCTTAGCCGAAATCAGGTATATCTGGCCATTTTTTTACCAAAATCAGTTACATAGTAGAAAAATGTACAAAACACACGCCAGGAGCCCTGCTATTAGCCAGACAGACATCGTAACTGATTTTGGCTCGGATTGGCCAGGGTATACCTGATTTTGTCTACCTGTCTAGCTTTCAACTGATTTTGGCCAAATTTTGAGCCAATGAGAGAGGCCATACGTACACTGTTCCCTCTCTGCGTATGCGTGTGTGGTCCCTCGGTTGCACAAGTCTTGTGTATACCAGGTAGTAAACTTTGTACTCGTCCGTACGTATTTATGCATATACATGCACGTGCGGTGATTCCACTTTTTGTTCTTTGGGGTACATATACGACAAATATGTCAGGAGACCGCATTTTCATCCCTTGACGGACAGCAATTTGCCTCGACATGCCTCGACTGACACCAAACTATTAAGGGCCACTCCTAACGAACAAAATAATCACGATTCGTGAGATTTTTTGTCGTGAATCGTGATTTTTTTGTCGTGAAAAAAAAAATCACGATTCATGACGCCAATTTTTTTAGCTTTTCCCTAAAAAAAACAAAATCACGATTCGTGACATTTGTCGTGTCTCAAAATACGCCTGATCAAGGCACTACACAACCCACGTGCACCAACGGTATCCGATGGTCGGTATAGGGGCATGGCAGACTCTGCTTCGTACGCCGCTTGTGGACTACGGGCGGCTACCCAAAGACACCGCTGGGCCCGGGCTAACGAGGAGGTTGTGGCCTCGAAATTTCCAGGAGGAGGAGCCACTGCTGGAAGACAAACGCGAAAATGACCTGGGGATGTCACAGGCCAGGCCGGCCAGACGGCCTGCGAGATGGAATCTCGCGAAACGAGCTTGGCCGACGGTCGGTGAAGTTGGAATCTCGCAGGCTGGGTCAGGCTTCGGCCCGTGATTCGAATATGTCACGGGCTGGGCCAGGTGCGGACGGCCCAGCTCGGCCTGGCCGTGCCCCACTCTCGAGAGTTTGCTCCACACCCCCAAAAAACGTTGGGTTTGAAATATCAGAACTTTAGCTATTTTTTTTTTTAAGAAACTAAGAAAGCACGTCAGCTGTGAGTTCAACCGATCGGCAGATCGGTCGATACTCAACTTTGCAAGCTGCGTGAACCGCGCGCGTTTTCCATTATTTCCCTCGCGATTGACTACTGGCCAGAGACTCCCCTGGATGCCACCAGGGTCGACGAGACGATAATACTTACAGCTGGTTCGATTTCCAATTGATTTCGGCCAGTACCATTTCGCGCACTGAGGCTGTTTCCTATGCGGTTCGATTTTTGAGCTTCAGATTTTGACCCGATGGCATTTTCAGATATGAGCTTGACAAATCGAAAGGGTCTTCCTATGCGGAAAAATCAGATTTATTGTGCGTGTAGAGATTCGAGCAAACGCCGAGACGAACTGCTGTTTTTGTGATTTGGCGCCGCGAAGAGACGTGCTGGGTGCGCTGCCCTGCGAGTAGGACCCAAGCGTCCGAGCCCACGCTGACTGCCTCTAGTCTGGTGGCGAAAAGACGTGGCGAGTGCGCTAGAGTCAACCTGTCTTGGTATTTTGTGTTTCATTTTGTGACTGACTGCTGCTGTACAGCAGTGTAGTCTACGAGTACGTATCCACGGAGAGGCGCGTGCCGAGTGCTCTTCTCTTGGTCTCTAGGCCCGAGCCCGCGCCAGCCGACCCTAGTCTGGCCACGGAGGGACGCGCCGTCCGCGCGTCGGGCGCGAAGCAATGTCGCTATACAGCTGCATCACCATCCAACTCATCGATCGTTCTGCTGTTGTTCGCTGTCGTGGATAACATCTTGAATTTAGAGAGCATGCCATTTTTCGATCTCAAAATCTGATGACCCAGGGTCGTCGGATTTTGGGCCAAAATCCGACGACTTGGGTCATCGGATTCTCAAATCGAAAAAATTCCGGTCGGATTTTGCATAATCGGACTGCATAAGTAGGGTCATTCGATTTTGAGATCGAAAAATACAAATCTGAAGCTCGAAATCGAACCGCATAGGAAACGGCCTGAAACAGCAGATTGACACGTGAGGGCCGTGGTACACAATATATCACGAAACGCGACGTTTTTCGGCTTTTTTTTCGTTAGAACTGAAATGTCACGGATCGTGATCTTTTGGCATGCCTAAAAATCACGAATCGTGATTTTTTTCGGTTCGATAGGAATAGCCCTAATACCAGCCTGGGGTATTAATATTAATAATAGTAGGTTTTAGTCTGGAACACTCGGCCCTACATCCTTGACAGCGCACGTTTTGCACTTTGCTTTCGAAGTTGTATTATATTAATGCGCAACCCCCCCGCCCGGAAAGGGGGGTTGGAGAAGGGGTGACCCCCCCGGGGCTGCCCCAACGGCAACCCCGCGCTAACATCCGTATACTCGAGTCAACTCCCAACCCAACTGGCGACACAGAACTCTCGACGCCAGCCTCCAACCCAACTGGCGACACAGAACTCTCGACGCCAGCCTACCAAGCCGCTATCAGAAAAGCCGTTTTTGACAAATAACTCGAGAAACCACACCAAGTACAAGATAACCTCACACGTGAGAAAATCGACACGCACTTGTACCAGGCATACACAAATAACACAAGTACATTTAAACTCACGATGCACTTCAATGTTAATATACGGATAACCCCCTTCTCCGATACTTTCAGATTGCGCGCAAAATCCGAGCCGATGCAACACCACGTCAACGCCACGTTTACTTTTATCAACTATAATAGTATTATATAAAGAAACCCCACTTGCATCGAACAATCCCAAACGCCAAAGAAGGCGGCTAGCCCACGCCGCCACTCGCGCAATCTACGACACCCGGTCGCACCATCAGCGAAATTACCGGGTACGTGTAACATACAGCAACAAACGCAAACGTTACTGCGACTATTGAACTCCCCCCCACTGACTCCCTCAAAAGCACGGGCGGGTGGGTGGGAACTCAAACTAGTCTCACACCTTGGACCTGTAGCTCTGCCTCCGTATCACTGCGCTGATACGTGTAGGTTGCGGCTACGTACCAGACAAGGTGTGTTTACCAAGGGCTACGATTCATGCTACCATGAATCACCGCAGTCATCTAATTGGCTTGAACTTCTTACGTACGTACAAAACTCACATTCTCTCATTCTTCCGAGAATGTTCTGCTTTGCCTTGCTTGACATGTCTCCTGATATCTTTGGTGTACGATGTACTTCA
Organism: Macrocystis pyrifera; assembly: GCA_031763025.1. Classification (NCBI taxonomy): domain Eukaryota; class Phaeophyceae; order Laminariales; family Laminariaceae; genus Macrocystis; species Macrocystis pyrifera. Next base: position 280,445 of record JASSKH010000005.1, on the reverse strand, counting down.
GTTGGTTGTGTACTCTGTTGTTTTCTATGGCCTATACCCTGCCTAAAGAAAACAAAACAACTCATGGCCACACGCTATGTTCAGGCGCAGTTTTACTTGGTTTTAGTATGTAACTGATTTTGGCCCAAAAGTGGCCAGATACGCAAGTACCTGATTTTGGCCACAGCCCCTTTTTTTCCATTTTGAAAACCAAGAAAAGAGGTCTCGCGCTTCGCGCTCGCGCGCCTCATTACAACCCATCGTGTCATTCCAGTCCGGCATCTCCAATGTCACACCAACAGCGGCGTGCACAATACCACTGCATGCCAGCAAGAGCATTCCCGCAGCGCAGGCGTTCGTTCACCAATACGCACCCTAAACAGCAGCTAAACAGCACCAGAGTCCAAGAAACCGTACTCACGATGAGGAACGGTTTGCCATCTTCATCGGCGCCAGCCTGTTCCACCTTCGGTCCCACCACACTCGCAAAAATGTGACTTCCTCGCACATACGTCCCCGGTCCTGCCCGAAACTCGCCCACCCTCCCTAATCGCTTCCCAGGGCAAACTATTTCCGCCATGATAACGCTGCCTGGATTAATGGGTGACGTTATCGAGGCGATGCGAAGATACGCCAAAAGCACCTTATGGCAGGGGCTGTGGTTTCCAGGACGCCTGTCGACGAATATCTTCAAAGTCTTTACGAACTCCTTGTGGAGAAAATTCACCGAAGAAGTCAGAGAGGAGAAGGGAGAGAGGCAGTGACGGGGGGGTGATAGGAAGCGTGGGGCGTTGACATAAGTGCTTTCGGATGGGAGATGACGGCTACAGGTCCTCCTATCACATCATGAGCGAAGGAGAACTCGCTACAAACAACTCTGGTGGGCGCCAGCAGCAGGTGAAAAAATGTTATCTACAGAACGGGAGTGTGGGAAGATCGAAAAAACGATACCAGATATAGAAATAGAGGTACTGGTACGTACGTCTCTCACTCGGATGTGGCACACGCCAAAGCCACGCGCTCAAGTCCAACACAATCAACCCGCCACATGGCACGAAAGTACAGCCGTGCTATACCGGCAGTTCCTACCTCGTCGTAAGTACAGTATAAGTAGACACTATTGTAGACACCCAGGGTGGCCGAAGCTCCGATAACGCGAATGAATGCCACGGGTGTATGATATATGTGGGACCTAAAATCCTACTGCTGGTATGGTATATAGAGCGTGTTGCTGTACTGGTACACTGCCCTACGCCAAGCTGCTTTCATTTCGTAATTAAGTGCTGCTGTGTACGAAAAGGTATCATCTTGGAGAGAGAGGCTTGGTTGTTGGTTCTTAATGTCGTGGTGTTGCGTCGCCAGTGCATCCAGGGGTGTTGCTGACGTGTAGCAAAGCCCTGCTGCCACTGCTAACTGTACCCAACAAGGCGCCGGCTGGCTCTGTGCCGTTTGCATCACGGAAGCGTGCGGCTGGCAGTGTTTCGTCGCCTGTCGTGTTTCTCGTACAGCAGTACCACTCGGATCATAAATGTAAGGGACATACGAGTAAGGGCCACTCCTAACGAACAAAAAAAGTCACGATTCGTGAGATTTTTGTCGTGAATCGTGATTTTTTTGTCGTGAATCACGACAAAAAAAATCACGATTCATGACGCCTATTTTTTTTAGCTTTTCCCTAAAAAAAAACAAAATCACGATTCGTGACATTTGTCGTGTCTCAAAATACGCCTGATCAAGGCACTACGCAACCCACGTGCACCAACGGTATCCGATGGTCGGTATAGGGGCATGGCAGACTCTGCTTCGCACGCCGCTTGTGGACTACGGGCGGCTACCCAAAGACACCGCTGGGCGCGGGCTAACGAGGAGGTTGTGGCCTCGAAATTTCCAGGAGGAGGAGCCACCGCTGGAAGACAAACGCGAACATGACCTGGGGATGTCACTGGCCAGGCCGGGCCGACGGGGCGTGCGAGATGGAATCTCGCGAAACGAGCTTGGCCGACGGCCGGCGAAGTTGGAATCTCGTAGGCTGGGTCAGGCTTCGGCCCGCTATTCGAATATGTCACGGGCTGGGCCAGGTGCGGACGGCCCAGCCCGGCCTGGCCGTGCCCCACTCTCGAGAGTTTGCTCCACACTCCACCCACCCCCCCCAAAAAGCGTTGGGTTTGAAATATCAGAACTTGAACTATTTGAAAACATCACGAAACGCGACGTTTTTCGGCTTTTTTCGTTAGAACTGAAATGTCACGGATCGTGATCTTTTGGCATGCCTAAAAGTCACGAATCGTGATTTTTTTTCGGTTCGTTGGGAACGGCCCTAACCAACGTATGGACCTGCCAGTAACGAAAGCACAAAAGCTCACAGTCTACCTTATATTTCATTTTGATTTCTGACTCATTCATATTTACACCTTCACATGTTGCTTTCTCACCTTCAACACTATTGTCCAGAGGTCCTTTATCTGAGAACGCTGGGGTTCCTACTAGATGGGTAGGCGTGTTGGTTCAGGATATTTTTCCGCTTCAGTGTACGATATAGCAGGAGAATGTCTGCTGGCACAGCCGGCGTAAAACCTGCACGCGAAGTTTCAGAACCTGCAAAAAAAGGCACGATATTTCCAGTGGAAACCCGCTCAGTTATTTGTTATTTGAAAACCACCACGAAGAGCACACAGCGCGCAGCGAACGAAGGAACACACACGCACGCATACACTAGCTCGGCAACAGCAGAAGCTTGCAGAAATAGCGTACACAGCGGGCGGTCTCTCGAGGGCGGCTCTACGGCGGGTGCGGCTGGTGCAATTAATAGTGCCATTATTCCCCGGTTGTTTATTGTGCACAGACGCACTCTCGCACGCAGAAAAAAAACAAGACATATCTCGTCGCCACAGAAAATGACACTGCTTTGATACTCTTTATATATACGAGGTATTGAGTACAACGGTGTTTTATAGGTTGAAAGCACTATGTTTCTTTTGGGGTGGCGGGGTGCTAACCACTCTTGGACGATAACATGGTACTTTAATCAAAATTAAACGCAATTATATTTGGGTGCTGCACCAACGAACGTGGTGCATTCTTCTCCTGGGCACGAACAGCAGTACGTTTATAGCAGTACCAATGAACAATGCTGTCTAATACCAGGTATATGCTCACTCATCGACAGCAAGTTCGTGTGTGGGTGTTCGTGTTGGTACATGAGTAAGTATACCATGCTGGCCAGAATACTGATTACCTGGTACGATACTGCTGTACCTGGTATTAGACTCCTAACGGTATTATATTACTATTATTACGGGGGACCATAGTAAATAGGACCTACGGTAAACAAAAAAAAACTATGTATTTACTTATTTTTACTAACGATGTTTGGTCCTATTTACTATGGTCCCCCGTAGTGTTAATAGTGTCCAGAGTGGCATGTCGTCCGGTCGCAGCACCCCCCCAAAGAAAAACCTGCGCACTTCATGCGTGCTAAAATTCGTCGTAGTTTACGAGTAGTTATTAATAGTAATGATAGTAATAGTACCATGGTAGTGTCATTTCCGGTAATAACGAGATCATGTCTTGTTGCTTTTCTCGCTAGAGGTACTGCAGTAGGTACCTGTACCTGTACCTGTAGCTGTAGCTGTAGCAGGGGTACTATAAACGAGCAACTAGCCTGCTGTGCCGCAGCAGACAACAGCGAGGGAGCTCGTGCCGCTCCTCTATCCCCTGCTCGTGCTACTGCTGCTGCTGCTGCTGCTGCTGCTTGGTGCTGTGTGCGGCGGCTCTAGTGTGAGAGCTTGCGTGCGAGAGTACGTCTGTATACAATAAACGACCAGGGTGTAGTAGCACTATTAATATTAACATATTAACAGCAACAGCCGCACCAGCCGTAGAGCCGCCTCTCAGGCCGCCCGCTTTGCCAACTTGTGCGAGCTTCTTGTGCTTCTGAGTTAGTGTGTGCATGCTATTAATAGTGTGTGCGTGCGTGTGTGTTTCTTCCTTCGCTGCGCGCTGTGTGCTCTTCGTGGTGATTTTCAAATAATTGTGCGGGTTTCCACTGGAAATAACGTGCGTTTTTTTTTGCTGGCAGGTTCTGAAACTTCGCCTGCGCAGGCGGTTCTACGCCGGCTGCTGCTAGCACACAGCAGCAGTATATGCCAGGTACAGCTGTAGCAGTGTACCAGGTTTACACCACTACGAGCTGGGTAGCATTACTCATCCAGACTGTTTTTCAAGAGTATACAAGCATGTAGAGTAAATTACAGCAGTAGCGAGCATGTTGACGAGCAAGCTAAGCAACGAGACATACTGCTGTAGGCACGTTTACCGGTGCCTACTTGCGTGGGCCTGCTTACCAGTGCCTGCTTACGTTGCCAGGTTTACCACTGCTGCTGCGTACTCTCGGAATCAGGGAGGATGTCGACTGCTGTATAATCTGTAATGAAATAAATATACTGGTATGACAAGATATGTGGACGGGTGACAATGCCGTTCAACCCGTTTGAGACCCATTCGATATACGCACGTACAGCGACCAAAACAATCGTGACTTTCGGTGTTATGAGCCTTCTCACGAGCCTTTAGTACTGCAGTCCCGATTTGGGGACAAACTATTACGGGGGTCCATAGTTAACAGGACCAAATATTGTTAGTAAAACAAGGTAAATATATAGGTTTTTTATACATGCCATAGGTCCTGTTAACTATAGACCCCCGTAATAGTTTAATTCCAAGTGTTTCGCGCACAAAACGGGACTGCACCACTAAAAGGGTTGATTAGAGCAGCTTGAGCGCCGAGCAGTAGGTGTCGCGCCCGTGCCTTGTAACTTCAAGTATGCCTCCTTCGATGGTAACCCGGACAGCAATGCATACTATGCAATATGCTTCAATCACGCAGTAGCCGGTGCTGCAATCGTCGCCTTTCATGGTCAATTTTGCGTGCGTCTCAAGTCCGTCCCCAAGAGGGTTGTAATGTGAACAAAGCAATCAATTTGATGCGATGTCAACGATGAAGTCCCAAAAGTTACAACGTGAAGAATAAAGAACACAAACAAACCATGCCGAGCGTCAAGCGAGAATCGCCGACAGCAGTGGCACTTGTCTCCTACTTATGTAGGCTAACAACAGCAACAACAGCAGCAGCAGCAGCAGCAGCAGTCAGGATTTGCCAGGTACATATCGTACACCGGTATTCGAAGTACGCAGATATTTCATATCGTCGTAATTTGTGTATGATACTGGTATGCGTACCATACAAAATCGCAAACTGCTGTTTTGGTTGTCCACTTCCACGAAAAAAGGCGAAATGGTGGGGGGGGAGGTGCCCTGGCCCGCCACCCCCCCTGCATGCGTACGCCTTCCTTACCCCTATATAAAATAGCCGGAGGGAAGAGAGAAAGGGGGTTTGCCTCGTCCCTCGTGTTCAATTCGTTCTTGCGCCGCTCCCCTGTTAATCGGCACGTTCCGGATGGGAACCTTGTACAGCAGTAGTATCATTGTATCGTATCACGGAGGCCCATACATACATACTGTCGTAAACAGGCCCAAAACATCCACTCAGGCGCGTGTACATCAAGAATTACTGCGTGAATCGAAAATGTTGTCTGTGTAAAAATATGCGGTTAAGGAGACCTATCTATGCCAATGGAAACGCGAAGTCCATTTTTTTTTTTTTTTCAAAAATATTGCTGAAAAAAACAGCCGAAAATATCCTCTTACCGCTGCTGTAGGAAAAAAGGGAAAAAAAAACGTTTGATTTTTTCTTTTTTTTTCTAACGACTGCAGGCGGCGCAATTTGTTTTTTGTCGGTGCAATTAGTCAATACGCTGATAAAAATCACCCCATGCGACGATAGACGCTCGATCTCGATATAGACTCAATCCATGGCCAACCCGCTTGGTGCCGGGCAAGGCCAACGAGTATAGATGACGGCCTCGAAGATAGACGGTGGATCCATGGCCTAGGGGGCGAGAGCCTGCCGGCGGCGTCTTAAGGTATCCTCCCAAACCTGCATAAAAGCCTGTTTTTTGCCGTTCGAGACGGATCGAGAAATTTTGTGTTCTGTTTTGTGCACACCAGCGGCTAATTATTTTTTTTATCGTACGCCTGGCCAGCGCCCGCCACGTCACTGGCCATTGTGTGAAGACGGTGACCCAAGGGTGGGTCGGAGCCCCTAACGAGCGCACTCCGTTCAGAATCCATGACGCAGTCGTTGGTTTTGTCGATCGATGTCTGTCGAGGACTCGGAATCTCGCCGCTTTGAACCAAGCAGCGGCCTGAGTTTTTCTCAAGCCGGTCTTGGCCCAACATCGGCCCCAAATTTGCTTTTTTCGGGCTTTTCCAAAAGTTTGGAACTTTTCTTTTTCTAAACGTGCCCATAGGAAGCGTGTTCTATTTTTTTTTGGCGGTTGTCTTTGAAATGGCATAGGGCTGATTGGCCTTCTTTTTTAGATGCTGTATTATGAATAGTATTCTTCATAAATACATTGGGAAGCCTATCTCCCCCCGTTTTGGGTCTGTATGTTTTTATGCCATAGGGGTGGGGTGATTAATGGCCGCTCTCAGCAGTTTATTCTCTTCTTATTTTTTTACAAAATTGATAATTTCTCACTAGGGTGGGATTTGAACTCACGGAATCAACTTGATTAATACTAATAGCATCATTCGAGGGTATGATACTATTACACCACGGGGGCGACGCTGACGCACAGCTTGATTAATATTAATTCCATAGCTCAAGGGAATTATACCACCTCACCACTACACCACTGCACCACTACACCACCGGGGCGATGCTGACACACGCAATGAATGCCTGGCGCATACGCATGTGCTCACAGCATCATCAGTATTCATCCTCTTACTGCAGTCAGTATCGTGGTAATCGCGTGAAAGTACACCGCCCGTCTATGGTGCGTTAACAATGCAATATGCAGTATGCAATGCAGTATGACACCTGGTGCGTGCTCGAACTGACACGTGTGCTTTCTTCTTCTTTCCTTGTGTATATTTCTTGTTTCCGAAACAAATGGTCGCGGCCCTTGTGTGTTGTGTTCACATGAAACCGTTCTTTCTCCCCAACAACCTGTCGTGACAGCAGCAGTGTATAACACTCCCCCGATGATGTTATATAGGCTTATGGAATTTTACCACCGGTGTGTTATACTGTGGGGGTGTGGTACACACCGTACCTCGGGTGATGAAGTGGATGGTCGTTTGGGATTTTTTAGAATACAGAACACCCGGGTGGCATACCGTATGTGACGGTGTATAACACTCCCCCGGTGATGTTATTTAGGGCTTTGGAATTTTATCATCCGGGGCAGTATACTGTGGGGGTGTGGTATGCACCGTACCTCGGGCGATGAAGTGGATGGTCGTTTGGGATTTTTTTAAATACGGAGCACCCGGGTGGCATACCGTATATGACGGTGTATATCACACCCCCGGTGATGTTTTTCAGGGTTATGGAATTTTTTCACCCGGGGTGATATATTGTGGGGGTGTGGTACGCACCGTACCCCCGGCGATAGATCGTCCGAGATTTTAGATTGTTCACCACCCTCAGGTGGCTAGTATAGGGGTGTGGCAACAAAGGGGGCTGATGGCAGTGATTAAAACGACGTTCAACGGTCAACAGTCAAGAACAGATTACAATAGCGATGAGACAAACTACTCCATCCTCCTACCGTCTACCATCCACCAACGCACATAAGTTGATGACAGCTGCAAATATATATCCTGCCGCGCGAGTTCCTAGCGACAGATATGATACCTGGTACACATTAACACTATCTTCTTAAGGGTCCATAACGGATAGTTTGCGGTGCGGCGACCGTTTTTCAACACAGCGCTCGACATGCGACCTTCGGTCTTCTGAGAGCCAGAGTGTTGGAGGACGACACGTGCAAGCACGAGTTGAGTGGAAAACTGCTGCTGTTCTGCTGCTTTTGTTGCTGGTGCTGCTGGTGCTGCTGTTGCTGCTGTTCTGTACCGGCGCCGACACTCGTCTTGTCGATCGAAGCACGCTTTCACTCACGGTGAACAAGTTGGGACTGTCATGTAGCATGTGACGCATTGCCTCAGGGAGGGGGAGGGGGTGGTATACACCGTACCCCGGGTGATAAATCGGTTGGTCTTTTAGGATTTTAGGATAATCACCACCCGGGTGCCTGTGGGGCTGTGGTATACACGAAGGGCTGTGTTGGATACGCACTGTCATATACGGTACATCAGTACACCCAGTGTCGCCCATGTTGTTTTTTCTGGAGATACGCAACATTCTGAGGTGACAGGTCACAGACTCTTCGATGGGACAGGGAAAACCAAACTATATATATTAATCGCAGCAAGTGAAATGCCAACGTACCGGGTACGAGAACACCACACAAGTCAGACCAGAAAATAAGAACTAGAATACAACAACACAGAAACAATTCTGGAACGATGACGAAATGACAACATACTAGAAAGGACGAAGGACGCAAGAAGATCAGAAAAGCTAAAATGAAAATCATACGCGTTCAAGAGGAACAGGGATCAGGGATCAGAGAACTGCTGTACGGACGAAGCAACACGACGAAGAACAACATACCGACATAGCCCTTTCAAGGCTGCAGTCCCGAAACCCCAAACGGGACAGCATAAGGACGGCGGGGGGGAAAAGGAAACAAAGAGAGGAACAAGGCCAAACAGCGAAATAAACAAAGAATATGTTTTTTGTTTGTTTAATCCGTCACTTTTACTTTCCAGTTTAACTGGTAGGAGGTTTTACCCTCACTCAGCGATCTTCTGGGCAAGCCGTGGTCACAGGTGTCGTCCCTTCTCCCCCCCGGTGTGTGCCCTCATTTTTATCGCGCATAGCAGATAGGGTGCAGCAAGCCTTTCCACTGCTCGTCTACGTTCATTTCATCGGATGTTGCTCACTCACACTCTCGCGCTTTCCGCTATTGAATGTTTATGCGAGAAAAAGTCCTTACGAGTATGCACCCGGTGAGACTCGATTGAACCCATGAAATTGATCTTAGTAGGCACGCGGACACGCGGACCACCTGCCAAGCCATCGGGAACGCCGTCTACAGCAGTAGATGTAGATGCTGCGTGCTGTACGTGAGCTGTACATAGTACTTCGAAGCGCCTGTTGTTGTTTGCTTCACATTAAACCGTTCTTTCTACCCGTCGACATCCGGCACAACCAGTGTCCGTGCCGATCCTTCAATCCTAGAAGAGACACAAGTTTTGTGGTAACAAAGCTACGCCACAGAGATACTACGTTGCCACGTACGCAGTAAGCACAGTAGTGAACAATGCAATGCCATATGTCATATACTGGATACGACAAGCACAACATACACATTCCATGAAATAGAGAAACGAAACGAAACAAAGAAAAAACAAGAACAAAGAAGACAAATGAGAGAGAAAAAAAAGAAGAAAAAAAACACAAGGAACAAACTGTCGTGCCCCCCCCGCAGGGGATGTGGCATACACTTGAAAATAACGAGCTGGAAAAAAAAAAGAACAAAAACACCACTAGTTGTAAACATAGTAAGACAAAGAACCAAGGGAAAATAACAGGCAAACCAAAGCACAAAGCACCCTCCAGATAGCGGCAGCATTTTGTCGTACGAGTAGCATAGCCAGGTTCTCCTGTTAGTCCGCCTGATACCTTGCTACCCTGACTGCCGTCTCCGTCCTGCGTTCGTCAACTATGCCCAGCCCCTCGGCGTCAGACACTACGCAACACGCAAAACAGGTTCGTCATCCACCCACGCCACACAAACTTCTTCGATAAGGCTTATCAATCGAAGAAAGGAAAAGAACAATACAAGATGAAAATCACAGAGGTTCAGCGCAAGAAAGAAAAAAAAAACAAAAACGAAAACAAAAAGGAAGACCACGTTCGAACGTTCGAACCAGCTGCTGCTGCACCAGTTGGTGGCATGAGTAGTATAGGCATGTTCTACTTCCTAGTCGGCCTGGTGCCTTGCTACCCTGTCTACCATCTCCTTCCTACTTTCGTCCACCGCCGTTTCTCTTCTACTCCTCCTGTTCCCCCTCCTCTCCGCGTTCCCTTGCTCGGGTTTTCTGCCACTCCTCCCCCCCCCCCCCCCCCCCCCCCCCCCCCCCCCCCCCCCCCCCCCATTCCCTTGGACACCCCCCCCCCCCCCCCCCCCCCCCCCCCCCCCCCCCCCCCCCCCCCCCCATTCCCACGGCGGATGCGCGGCGCTGCCTACTCAGCTCAGCCTCAGCCTCCTGTCACCTCACCATTAATCGTTCGGCTGCTTCAAGGATCCCCCGGTACCACTTCCTCGCCTTTTTTGCTGCAGTGGACCACAGCGCGATCTCAACTCCAAACACCAAGGGGGCAAGTTCCATTGACCCTTCAGTGGCTCGGAACTCCCTAAGGTCTTTGACTCTGCATCTATGCCAAGTCTTGAACTGTCTGCCAGGTCTCGGGTTCTCCCCATCAGCCATCGTCCCGAACATTACCCGACTGGGTAATCGCTCCTTGCTTTGCCGTGCCACGCCCCCCGCAAAGAAGAGCCGCCGTTTACGAATGATCGTTTCGTTGCTTTCGCAACGTGTCATCTTGAGGGCTTTCGCGTACGAGAGGGTGGCATGGTCAATACGAAGTCGGCGTTGGAAGCCAATGACTCGCAACAGGACTTGGTGGTGAGCCGTCCGAAGCTTGGCAAAGTGTTCCGCTCTGAGGGTCCACGTCACACACCCGTACAGCAGGGTCTCAATCACCTCGGCCTTCAGCATTCGAACTTTCAGGGTAAGGGGGGCGGTCGGCCTATCATACAGTTCCGGGCCGAACCGTTCGAGGCATGCTCGCATGAAACGGATTCGTCGGTCGATTTCGAGCGAGAGGTCAGCGTTTTCGTGGATAATGCCGCCTAGGTATAAGAACTGGGCCGTCTGCTTATTCCTCTGGCCTGCTGCTTCCATGACGAGCGGTGGTGCGAGGGTTGTCTGGTCTGGTGTTTATAGAAGCATTGTCTCTGTCTTCTTTTCAAACACCGTGAGGCCTGCTGCTTCGAAGACAGTCACGATGACTGTCCTCATTTTCGCGAGCCCTTCAGCCGACTTCGAGACGATTCCTGCGTCATGGGCGTACAACATGCCCCATACAGCCCTTCGCACGCACGCCAACGGCTCCTGCTCCTCCGTTCGACCTACTCCAGCATCATTGAGTTGGACCAAATCCCTTAGGATGGATTCGTCTTGGCTGAAGCGTACTACAGTAGTACGACGTGTAACGCCGCAGCGAAGAATACGTTGAACAAAAACGGTCATATCACACAGCCTTGCTGCAGCCCCTGCGTGGCGTCAAACCATTCCGAGTGCTCGCCGTCATCCGTACGCACGCGAGCCCGCATGCCATCGTGGAAATTACGGATAATTGGCAGCATCTTGGTTGGTACGCCAAAGCGTGTGAGTACCTCCAACCATAGCTGCTCTCGGTCGACAGAGTCGTATGCTTTCTGGAGATCGATGAAGCACACGTACACGGGGATTTTCCTCTGTCGTCCGAGCTCTTGCAACCGGCGCACGACGAACAACTTTTGATCGTGCGGGGCGGATGCCGCACTGCTGTTCCTCCGGGAGTAATTCCTCGGTCTCGCAGTAGTTGCTGAGGCAGGACGCGACGATTTTCAACAAAACGTTGCCTGCGTGGGCAACAGGCGAAATCCCTCTGTAGTTGTTGCAGTCAGTTCGGTCCTTGTTGTGAAGGACCTTGATATGATCGCATCTTTCCATTGTTAGGGGACTTCTCCTGTTACCCAAACATTGACAAGGATGTTGTGAAAGCACTGGGCGAATGCGAGGTGGTCGATTTTCAGGAGTTCGGCCGGGAGACCTGGTACATACAGATGATACCAGGTATTATGTGTACTGCAGCAGTTTATAAAAAAAGAACACTAAATAATAGTAAAAAATGCCGCTGCTGTATTGAGAACGAAAAGCACACACAGGCTCCCTTGGTTGGTTTTGTTCTTATTACTTCTGTTGGACCGCCTTTGCTCTGAACCACGATTGGCAACGATGGCTCTACTGACTACTGCTGTGGACTAGACTGTTTTTTTTTTTCTTGATCGCTTTCACTTTTCAGCGTGAGAGGTTTTACCCCCAGCGATCTTCTTCTGCTGTCTGGACAAGCCGTGGTCACAGCAGGTCTGAGGTGTCGTCCCTTCATTTCAATCGCGCATACTGACAGCTGAAGGCTTCACCATTTATTCCCACTGCTCGTCGATTTTCATCGACTGTTGCTAGTTCACGCTCTCGCACTTTCCGCAAATCAATTTTTATGCATGAAAATGTCCTGACGAGTATGAACCCGGTGAGACTTGAACCCACCAAATGGATCTTTTTAATAGTATCAGTAGGCACGCGGCCCACCTACCAAGCCACCGGGGACGCCGGTATCGAAACAGGAAATACCTGCTACCACTGCTGCTGCTGTAGGAGAAAGGGGTACTGCTGCTGCTGCTGTACCTGGTAGATAATTTGTACTACTATTAATACTGTTGTATGGACCCTTTTGCTACAAGTATTCTATTATCGAAGACGTTTGACATTCACAACAAAGAGGACAAGTTTGGTACTTGACTTGGTCGTACATACTGCTGTTAATGTTATGGAGAACGCATGATGATGAACCGTCTCTGAGTAGCGTGGGGGGTATTCAGTGCGCACGCAGCAGTGAGAGTGTCAGAGTCCAATAATGATAATACTGTTGTAATAGTAGTTACAGCAGTAGTTACACCAGGTACATAGCCTATGACAATTGTTGACTGTATCATCATCCCTCAAACAAGTTGGCAAGTAGTGGCCGATGCTGCAGTGTTCAGATTTGGTGGTTATTTCGTCATTTTGTCATTTCCCCCCTCTCAAGTCCAAACAATCGTATTAATAGTAGTCAATACCAGAATATCTACACAATACCTGGTACTCAATACTCAATACTGAGCTGCTGTACAAACATTTCACAATTCCCCACTCGTGGCACGCTACGTACGTCCAACCACGGGAAATGATTCAAAGGTTTTTCCAAGTATAGACACACGGACTCCATGAATTCTGCAGCTTCAGATGTTTTTTTCTCCGAAGTACACAGCAGTGTATATTCCCCTTGAGGCCATACAAAACCCGTACTACGCGCGATCGACGTATCACTATTAATATTATGACACACAGCTTGAAAATGTGAGCTTCGACGCGATCCTCGGTGTTATCTGACAGCTGCTGTTGTACCACGGGTAAGTTTATATTATTTCGCGTTGCACGATTATTAATTATTAATAGTGACTAATTCGTGGTGCCAGGTACTTACGTAGAACATAGAGAAGAGCAGTTCAGAAGTTCATAAGTTCATAGGTTCAGCCACGTACCGGAAGAATACCTACTGGTATTATTAATAATAGACCTACCTGGTACGTGACATTTTTACGATTGGTTGTGGTATTTTTTTTTTTTTTTTTTTCCATCATCACTTTCACTTTTCAGCTCTTAAAAAGGAGGTTTTGCCCTCACAGCTCACAGCGACCTTCTTCTGGACAAGCCGTGGTCAGAGGTGTCACAGGTGTCATTCCTTCTTCTCTCTCCCCCGGTACGTGCCTTCATTTTTATCGCGCATAGCAGATAGGGTTCAGCATTCCCACTGCTTGTCGATTTTCATCGAATATTGCTGACTCACGCGCGCTTTCCGCGAATCAATTTACGCGCAAGAAAAAATCCTTACGACTTCGTATGCACTTCGTGAGACTTGAACCCACGAAATTGATTTTATTACTACGGGGGACCATAGTTAATAGGACCTATGGCACACACCCAAAAACATCTATTTACCAAGTTTTACTAACAATATTTGGTTCTATTTACTATGCCCCCCAGTAGTATTAATATTAGTATTAATAGTAGGCACGTGGACCACCTACCAAGCAAGGCACCGCGGACGCCGGCTTGGCATGCAGGCTTTGAAAAATACGTATTTGCGAAAATACCCACAATTCAATCTCGATTTGGAGCTCATATACTCGTATATGTTCCGGCACGATGACATGCTGCTTTATCATGCATGCGAGTTGGTACTACTACTGTGATTTCGGCAGTATTCTTATTTTCAGGTGGGGTTCTCTTCTCTGCTGCTGTCCTGCTGCTGTCCTGCGCTGCCTGTGCCGTCGCCTGTCGCCTGGCTGTCGTGCAAGAAGGTGGATTCCGAATTCCCCATTTCCGATTCCGAATCGGCACGTCTTCAAGTGTGACTATCAATATTGATACTGCTGTAATATTCGCATCTTTACATTATAAATATTGGAGCCGGTTCGCCAGGCTGCAGGGTGGTTCAGTCGTACCCTCGAATGCTGCTATTTTCTATTTTTTGTACGCACAAGGTATTAAATTGGGTTGATTCTGTGAGTTCAAATCACACCGCCGGCGAGAATTTCTTTACAAGTATTTGCAAAAAAAAGGAAAAGGACCAACTGCTGAGAGCGCGTATCATAGCCTTGGTCGACAAGGGAAGTAGCTCAAGTCTCCTCGGGATAAAACATGAAGGCATAGATAATCGAGATAGTCGTCGTGGGGAGGGGACGGGTAAGGGATATTCATATTAACATCTGGCCCCAGATCCGACAAAGAGAGAATAGAAGAGCGAAGATAATAAATGAATGGGAAGAGAGAAGGAAAACAAGTACAAGTAAAACTAACCAAAATTGGTCAGCAATGAGCAACCCTTTATTAATATTAATAGTTTCTGCCACGGACTGGTTTTCGGAGTTTTTTTTCCCAGGTACCAGGTATATTCCGCAGCACGGCGGTACGATGGTATTGATATTAATGTATGTTTGTGTGTTCACATTGAACGGCTCTTCTACTCGTCGACATCCAGCACACCTATTAACAGCAGCATCCGTGCTTATTCTTCATCCTACTGCTGCTGTAGAGAGATGCAAGCTCCTGCCTATCTCTGTGGTCACCAACTACGTCGCAGCAGAGCCCACTGCCAATACAGCAGTATATTACAGCAGTAGTAGATAGTAGTAGTACCCGTGAACTAAACAAGCCAGCAAACTGCTGCTGCTGCTGCCGTACAGCAGTACAACACTACTCGAAGTACCGGCATCAAGTCGCGATTGACTGGACCAAGACTGGAGTATTAGCATGCATGGTGTCGTCAGGTTCGAGGAACGATACCCCTCAGAGGTATACCAGGTAAAGCTATAAGGGTATGAGGATATTGCTATTAAATACAAACCTCGCACGGCAGTACAGCAACTCGCGCTGGTGTAGATTTATGACTCATGCCCTGTACCATGCTGCTGCGGGTGGTGGTGGTGCTGGTGGTAGTGCTGCTACATGCCTGGTGCCGGCACGGGAATGGTTTGTGGTATGATGTACCAGGCAAACGTGCCAGTGCCGCGATTTTTGTTGTCTAAATCACTGACTACACTAACTACGCTATACCGCGCTCGCCCTGGTAGTGGTAGACGGGTGCAGTGTTTTTGGGCATACTGTACTGGTGCATGCGCACACTGCGGCCCGCCTCTGTGAAAGAATCGAGCAGGTACACATCTATTAATACCAGGTACAGCAGCTTTAGTCTAGTCTACTGCTGTAGTCTCGTGCAGTATTTCAGTCTAGTATCGCAGCACGAGTTCATATGTACCAGTATAAAACAGTATACCTGGTAGGTATGTAGTACTACAGCAGTACCAGTTTTGATCCAGTTCGTGCCATTAATAGTGTAGCGGAAGGCGCACATCAATGTGTGTTGCACTGGTATGATGGCGTAGGTGGAGGCAACGTGCAGTTCGAAAAAAAAGGACGAGCGTAGAGGCGTGCCCAACTGCACCAGACCCTAGCTGCATTACACTTTCCAATTGCAAGGCTAGGCATTGGCAAGGATCGGGGTTGGTTGCAGGAGGGAGATTCTCCCTCCCGGCATCTTGGTGACAATGTTCAATACCAAAAAATACTCTTATTGTAGTGGGCGAAATAAGAGACAGGAACGGAACGGCAACCAATCCGACCAGTCGAGTATCTAACCAGCCCATCAATCAATCAATCAATCAGTCCATCGATCAATGGTTATGCAATCAACCAGGCGATCAATCAATCAATCGATGGAACAATCAACTAGTCAGTCAGTCAACCAACTAGCCAGCCCGTCGATGAACCAATCAATCAATCGCCAATCATTAGACACATTTCAAGACTTCGAATACTGCTGTATGTGCTTATTTAGAGAAGATGACAGAAAGAAACACCTGTCGAGTCTCACGGGAGCAATCCCACTCATGGGTTTTTGTTTGGATTATTGGTATTGGTTTGAGTTTGAGTCAAAATCAAACCCAGTGTTGGACCGCCAGCCCGCAGGTCTGAAGGTCTGATCGAGCCGATCCAACCTTTATGAGCCAAGCTCTCGGACTCGGACTGGCGTTGATCGTCCGGCGCTGATCGTCTTGGACCCATATCAGCAGGTTGCAGCCTCAAGGAAACTGCCGAGTCTGTTGTGTGTTAGTTCGAGATCCCTGTCAAATGGACGTTACGTTTAGGGTCTGTTTGGAGCTATCCCACAAAATAGGCTTATTGTTTCAGGTGTGGCACAAAATAGGCTTATTGTTTCAGGTGTGGGAGGATACCGTAGGACGCCACCGGCAAGCTCTCGCCCCCTAGACCATGATTCCACCTGGTACCTTCGAGGCTGTCATCTACACTCGTTGGCCTTGCCCGACACCAAGCGGGTTGGCCGTGGGCGGAGTCCATGTCGAGATCGATTGTCTTTCGTCGCACGAGCTGAGTCTTATCACGTGAATTTGAAGAAGAGGAAACAAAATGGAGGACATTATAGATTATGTGCCCAGTTTCGTACGTACCATGACTGCTCGCTTGAACGATTCCAAAATTGGTTCTTGTTTTAGACAAAACGACCAGCGTGATATATGGTTATTCTCAAAATGAGTACTTGAGCATATTTCTGAGTTATTAAATGGTAGTCGTACATACCTGGAAATAATTTATGTGGTACCGTGTACGATTAGCAGTAAGTTTCTGGGCATTTATTTTTTCGTATTTGATGCATGCCCTCTGTTGCCTCTGTCCAAGCAAGAACGCACAGTAGCTCTCCGGCAGGAGCGCCTAGCTCCACCATGTGATCCAAACCCCCAAGCCAAGCCAAGCCAAGGCAAGCACAACAAGCTTCTCAGTGTACAGTGCTGGTAGTATGAGGTTGCAAAGTCGCAACCATCACCCTACAAGAACAGAAATATCGACGGCGGCGAGGGGCATCCCGCACGCGTGACTCAACCGACATGCCTCTGTAAGAAACAAAACTGGCAATTATTATCGACCTCCACATTTTCCCTACTATCGAACACACGCAGCACAACAAACCAAAAGAACACCACACGCCACAGCACCAGCACAGCACAGCACAGCTCGGCACAGCTCGGCACACAGGCCATAATTCCAGCGCCCAACTCAGCTGAAGGTCAACTGGCGGGCGGCAAGCGCTCACGCGATGGCTATACCAACCAGCCCGCGTGCACTCTCTGCGACCACAGAGAGCCGATACGCTCGTCGCGCTACGAGTGGTGCTCTTTTGTTCAGCCTGCAACCTGAAGAACGCGATTACCTGGTACGATGTTTTCCCCCCGCTAAAAGTGTTTCCTCCGTCAGGAACATGGCCCGAGCTATACGTATTGCGGTGCCCCACTTCACCATGACTCCCACACGAAGGCCCCCATATTTTCTGAGCGTTGGAGCTTCATCTGGCTCGAGGGTGCTGCTGCTGTTGTTCACTTTTTTTTCGCACTCCAAGCTGAGACAGGCTCATCGAAGACGCGAGCGTGGAACTCGTGTTTTTTTCGCCATTTCAAAACCGCATCTTCCTTTCTCGATTTTCTGGAGTGAATTGCTGCCCGCTCTGTGACCTGAATCCTCTTCTGTTGTGACCAACAAGACTTGCGGCTCTAATTCCAAGTTGCTTCATCACTTGTCGATTTTTTGTTTGTTTGAAAGAAACGACCATGCTGAGCTTTCAGGCATGGCGAGAAATGCGGCTTTTATCATGGTGAATATGCCATGGCTTTATTCTTCCTGCTGGATATACACCTGTTGCCTGTTGCATAGGCGGGTGTGTCTCACTGATTGACGGTGGATCAACCAATAAAAAAACGAAACGCATACTGAAGTCAAACCCATCATCCGACACAATCAATCCGTCAAGCACCCAATCAATAAATTAACCAATAAGATAGAAGCAAGCTTTTGTATCAGGCCGTCGGTACGGCCGAGCTAGCTTTTACGGTAGGTGCGACTACAGTTAGTAGGTTAGATTTTGGCGCCAGAAGCTGACTGGAGGCAACGTACGCGAAATGACTAGCCCATGCTGGGTAGCTTTTAGCTACGAATGACAGCAGGCAATGTACGCAACGACGACTAGCCCGAGAAGCTCACAGCATACCACAGAACACGTTCGACGGGCACGTCAGCTGACAGCTTGGACAGCCCCCACTAATATTTTTTCTGTGGTCTCTTCTTGCCTGTGCTTGCAGTTTGTCACACACGGGAAAACCCCGGCAATCGCATACCCCTTTGCCTTGGTGCAGTACAGTAGCTACTCACGCGCTGTTGCTGGGGTCTGCCTGTCCGCCGCTAGAGGGCCGTGGTAGTCCGCTTCCACAAAAGCAGAACAGACAACTTCAGCTATTAATAGAGGCTCCACCGATGTGCAGTTGTGTTGTATTTTTTGTTCCGGGTAGATTTATTTTGTTGAGCCATTTTGATATTTGCTTTTGGGTCATACGAAAACTCGTCGATCGTATTATTGTCGTTCGCTGCAAGTGCTTTTGACTCTGAAGAAAACATCTCCGTCCGGGCCCTAGGGTCCATGCTCCTACTTTGCTGTGCCTGGTGTACCATGTGTATCAGTGGTTCTGACTGAATAAAAGCACACAAAACACAGAGTAGAACAAGTCACCGTCGCCCCAATACCCAACCCACCTACGATCACAGCATCAGTACTATAGCATCTGCTCGGGGGTGGCGTGTGGCATGAAGATACGGCCATACCTACGCTATTCGAAAACAGCAGCAATGCTGGCGACGGTTGAGAACAAGCAAACACAGCACAACAACAATACCAAACTCCAACAAGGATCAACAGCAAGCAGTATGATGAATAGCTGGTGCGTACTCTTTCGAAGAAAAAATCGAACAATTATATCTCTTTCCTAAAAATTGCAGACTCGTTTTTTCAGTTTTGTTTCACTTAATTTTGTAATACCCCCGAAGGCACCCACGAGGCAGTCACGTAGAACCCTCGTAGCTGTCTCTGGAAGTGGGCACACCGGAAGATAAATTGTCCCATTGAAACTGTCATCCATGTACGAGTACAAGTCCGCTACTCACGCGATTCTTGGTAAGATGCAGCTCACCCTTCATGCATGCGACTCACCAAACACTTCACAGCGTTTCGCGCTTGGTGCAAGCAATGTCTGCCTGGTCGGTGAAAACCCAACGTGCTCCGTCCCGACATTGTAGGGATGCGAGGTCCTATGGCCATACGACTACGGCCATACATGATATCGAGTATCGAGTACACCTCCCTGTCTGAGGCTTAAAAAAATCTAGTGGGGTGTCGATTTTTTTTTTTCCCCGTGTACACATGCTGAACCTATGATATGTACTTGCTGTGACTACTTCGTATACTCTGAAGATCATCACCTATTTACCTGTGGTACCGCTTCGGGACGAAAGCACGGTACGCCTCCTCGCTACTGTGCGCGCAATATACCTGGTACCTACATACCGTGGTACCTACATACCATACCTGGGACTTTGTAGCATGTAAGTAAAGTATTAGTGGCTGTCTATTGGATCACGCTGTCTCTTGGGTCACTCCGTGAGAACCTGAACCTTTAAACTTTTGTTGGGCATTTTCAATACCACCTGCTGCTGCTGCTGCTGCACTTCGAAGTAATACCTGATGACACCTTCGACTGTTTTTTTTTTTTTTTTTTTTTTTTTCTGTAATCGTGACGCACCCCTCCGAAGGGAACTATCGCAAAGCAATGCATGTAGGCATGAACCGGACGAATCTGTCATGATGAACCTCAACAAACCCTCCCTCCGCGTATTCCCCGCCAACTCTTGATCTCGTATCGTTCCGCCAGACGGTCAGCGGGTCCACCATGCTACCCCAGAATGGAGATACGGACGAAGCCGGTAAGGGCATGGACGATACCGGGCTGCACATGTCCAACAAGGGGGACGTACACCACATCCCGGACGAACCGGAGGGAAAGTGGTTGCACTGGCCGACGCTGGCGGCGTACGTCGGCCCGGGCTTCCTGGTTTGCATTGCCTACCTCGACCCTGGCAATCTAGAGGCGGACCTTCAGGTATAAGCGCTGATTTATCTACCCTACTACTGTACGTACGATTAGGCACGCACGAGTTTGGCGCGTGATTGCTGTGGGATTGTGGTGCGTTGAACGAGGATTTGGTAGGTTTGGGTTAATTGAGCTTTTAGTACGTCCGCGGTGCGAGCGACTGCTACGGGATCGTGTTCCGCTTGATTATTTGTTTGTGCCTTGGTGCTGTGTGCTTTTCGAAAGACTTGCTTCCGACATGGCCGTTGGGAGATCGCGCGGTAAAATCGCGTGTGTTGTGTTGTAGCGTGTGTTTTGGTTGTAAATACGAGTAGAGAGTATTCGTGGCAACGGTTTTCGTGGTTGTTAGTTCTGCTGTCCTGCTCAGCACCATCGGGGATGGTGAGGGTCGGCTTGGTGTTGGATGACGGTTTCATAGCCCTTTTCCTGGTTGCATGATGGCGCGCGCGCGGGGGGGGGGGGGGGGGGGGGGGGGGGGGGGAGAGGGGAGAGGGTGCGCTAAAACACGCAATTGAAGGGACGCACACCCTAAAGCAGAGAGGGTACCTGGAAATTGTTCGACAGTTTATGGCTTTAGATCTGCCGCCCAATATCATGTGCCGTAAGCACTATTCGTATTTGCAAGGAAACGCCCTCAAGATTCCTCTGTCGGAGATCTGCTGCGGGAAATGACAACGAAATGACAACGAAACCCGTCTGCTGGACCGCACCCCCCGATCGCCTGCACCCATGCCCACCGTTCAGTTGTGTAGCTGTTCTATTGTCTTGCTCTTCGCTCGGATGAACTGAGTCATTCCATCCCACTCTATCACGGTGTCATGGAGTCAGTGCTTTTTTTTCGTACCTGGCAGTTTCGTTGCC
Source organism: Macrocystis pyrifera (assembly GCA_031763025.1). NCBI lineage: Eukaryota > Phaeophyceae > Laminariales > Laminariaceae > Macrocystis > Macrocystis pyrifera. The sequence continues at coordinate 259,215 of JASSKH010000005.1, read as the reverse complement.
CAGCTGTAGGCCTCCCCCCAAGAGTTTTGAGTATCAGTATACGCGTAACCAATGAGGTTTCGTAGCATATACCTGGTATTAATAGTACAGAATAGGCAGCAGCAGGAGTTATGCAGGAAAACGCTCGAAGCCTCTATGTACTTGGTACCTGATACCGGGTACTATATACGATGAGGCTGGTAACCGTGTATATGTTCCGCATCTCGGACACATCACGATCTATCTGTAGATCATATGTTGATCATCTATATTGTAAGCTGCCGTTACGGTATTTTGCGCATGATCTGTGTGTAGTTGGTAGTACAGATCCATCACAGGAAACTAATCCTACAGTAGACCATGTACATTGTTAGGGTCGCACCGTCAGCGCACTCTATGAATAGAGTAGATTAGATTAGAGTAGGTCATACTAGTACCTGGTACAGAGCAGGAATATATCTTCCCGGCAGTGTAGGCACAGTGTGTGCACCAATTGGGCTGCAAACGCGGTCGGAACAAATAAAAAGACACGTCAGCTGTGACATGGAAACTCTCCCCTAAATTCATACCTGCTTACTTACGAAGTACCGGTACATATTTGGTAGGGTAGACATTAGCTCCGATCAAGCTATGCCACTCGTAGTGATACTTCGATCAAGGTTTACTTGGATCAAGTTTGTTACGGGGTGTGCAGGTTAGGGTTAGGGTGCTCTACAAATATGCCAGGTACAGTATGTGCAGCAGTAGGTACAGCAGTAGGTACAGCAGTAGGTACAGCAGTAGGTACAGCAGTAGGTACAGTGTTGTTCCTCAGGTGACGAACCCCGTCTTTGATACCTACAACTTAATTCATACCCGAAAGCACCGCCCCCCCCCCATCAGATCCCATGATACCCGATCATGCCAATTCATACCCAATCATATACCCAATCATATACCCAATCATACCCGATCTATCCTATCATAACCGATAATACCCGATCACACCCTATTATACCCGATCATACCCGATCATACCCACTCATACCCGATCATACCCTGCCAAACCCGATCATACCCGATCATACCGTGGTATGCCTCAACTTGCGGTGCTCATCAGACGGGGGCGTACACAGGTTACCAGCTGCTGTGGGTTCTACTGATGGCGCATGTGTTGGGCCTGGTTCTTCAGAGTCTGGCGGCAAGGCTTGGGGTGGTGACGGGGACACACCTCGCCGACGTGTGCCGGACTCACTACAACCGCCCCTCCGCGCTGCTGCTGTGGTTCATGATGGAGATCGCCATCATAGGGAGCGACATCCAGGAGGTCTTGGGGTCCGCCATCGGCCTACAGATTTTGTTTGGCATCCCTTTGTGGGTGGGATGTCTCTTGACCGGTGGGTTGACGCAGCGGGTACTGGCGGGTGGGGGTGGGGAGCATTTAGGCTGGCCCTTGATGATAAATTTGGGGAATCTCTGCTCATGAGACTAAGGTAGAGCCAGCTAGTAAATAGTCGACCCCAACTTGGACCAATATCGCTGTACAAGTTCTTGCCCTGATGTAGGCCGCTATTTTGAAGTGTGTAGATATTATGTGCCTGTCAAAGTAAGATAAGAGCCAGCCAGGAAAAATGCAAATACCAAAAAAAAGGCAGATTCAAGTTGGATCAATGCCGCTATAAGATAGATCCTGTGTCCTGTACTGCTGTGCTTCTTTATGGTGGGCGTGAGGAAATGAAGTGCTGCGTGTCCCGTGGGTGTTGCGGCCAGCAAAGCTCTTGACTGTTGGCAGTATTGATGCTTTTGCCAACATTGGATCTGATCCGGCCGTTGAGGTTCCAATGTCTTGCGTGCTTGACCCATACCCTAACCCTAACCCTAAGGTTGACGGTGCAGTAGCCTTAGTATGGCGCTTTGCGATCCGAGGTGGTCCTGCTTTCCTCCGCGTGCGGGAGCTGCTCCGCCGTGATCTCCCCCTTGGTGTGTGTGTGTGAACGCGTTTCCCGTTGACCTTGCGGTCGAAACGTGCGGAGTTGTTCACTGGATGCACATCATACATGTCGAGTGTTTCACGTGGTACTGCAGATGGTAGACGCAAGAGGGCACTGGATGGCGACGGCCGTGGTGCCCGACTGACGGCGTCGACATTTCTAGCAATGCTACTGTCTATGTCTATGCGATCTCCTTATGTTACCAGGCCCGCACCTTTTATAACCTGGTAGCATGCGCTATGTATGGCACATAGCAGTACATTGTGAAGCATAGATGTTTGTCATAACCCAGCATTGCGATGCAGCCACGTAACAAGGCGTGAGGGTAACTTCGCCGTGTTCCCTTACCCCTGTTCCTGCTGTATGTCTCGTACCTGGTATGCTTTTGCGCGCGCAAAATGCCGCTTATGTCTACCTCTGTCCCCCATTTTTACGCTGACGTTCGTCGGCAGCACTGGACACCTTCACCTTCCTGTTCATTCACGTCTTCGGCGTGCGGAAGGTCAGCGACGTTCTGGCCCATGTGGGCTGTTTTGTTGAATAGCAGAACAACTATTTTCAAAACGAAAACCGCGAACACGCAACACGGCCGCTACAGCTGTGGTAGCTGTGGTAGCTGCTGTGCTAGCTATTTAGGTATATTATATTATAGTTAGTTTGTAGGATATTAATATGTGCTCTCGTCTCCAGTCGGCCTCGATTGTCGTCCCACTCTCTCTGTCTGGCAGGTCGGATGCTGGGACCGAGCAAGGATGTTGCTGTACGTATCGTAGCCATTGCGCTATTCGTACTGGTATACGTGTAAGGCTGGCTTTGGGAGTATATTCGCCGCGCACCATGGGGTGATAGCTGAGATCGGTGGAAGGGATGGGAGGGGGGCACCGCGTTAACTACGCTCGTGTCTCGTGTGACACGTGCTGTCGAAACGCTTGAGCTTCAATCGCGCTGGCGCTTCGAGAGCCGTCCGAGCCTTGACGCCTGCAGCTACCCCCCCCCCTCCCGCCCCCCCAAAGTATACGAGACATACTTGCCATACAATATGTCAATGGTATAGGACAGCACTGCTCGTACATACGGTATCTCGGAACTCAGATTACCGGACGTGAAACGTGTAGGCCATCGAATGTGCCCACCAAATTTCGTATCTGGGCGATGGTAGTATACAGTGTTTGACTACCATCCCCAATACATTCGCTCCTACCCTACTTCGAAGTATGTCCTCTACCCCTCCTATCCCCAGACCCCCGTATACCCTATCCCTGCCACCCTCTTCACTTTAGTTTCTTCCTAACCTACGCCCTCCCTTCCTTTTGTCTATTTGTCTGCTCCTAATCGACGACTGTCAACGCTTCCCTCCTTTTTTTGGTCCCCATCTCACTCGGCAGCTTGAGGCGCTGTTCGTGGTCCTGGTGGGTGTCATGACCGTCACATTTTTCATCGATTTCGGCATCAATCCGCCCTCCGTGTCTGCTGTCGTCGAAGGCTTTTCCTTCACCGCGGAGTCGTACGCGACGGTGCCGGCTCTAGGTCTGATCGGGGCGGTTATAATGCCCCACAATCTCTACCTTCACTCCGCCCTCGTGCTGTCGCGCCTGGTCGACCGATCGAACACGAGGAAGCTTTGGGAGGTCAGTTGTTTTGTTTATCGTGTGTTTGGTGGGCCTGTGGGTCGGCAGGAGTCAACCCTTGGAACAAGTCACTAAAATTCGAAGTAGTTTGTCCTCAAAGCTGATCTATTAATAAAGAGACTGCAGTCCTAGAAGGGTGAGTCCCCCACTACTTATTACCACACTAGTTTAAGCGGACGAAAAGTTAGTCTAGTCGTGTGCCGGAGGTGCCGACTACTCGATGTATTGGGTGTACTTGTACTATAATAGTGCATGGTTTTATTAGTATGATGGGAAGGATTTGTTGAATGCGGGTTGCTTTTTTTCTTGCTTGGGCGTCCCCCCCTCGGTCGGTTGGGGGGCTGATCTTTTTTTCTTGCCTCGCTTCGCCCGCCTGATTTGCATCGGCAAGTCGGCAGACCAGGCCATTCGCTGCGCTTCGCTGGCCGACTTGCCAACGAAAGTGAAGCAACTACTGTACTTAAATACTTCACTACCAGCACTACCAGCACCCACCGATTAGTTACGATGAGTCGTCAAATCCTGTTGCCGACTCACGGCTTTTGTGTTTGGGGTCGATTTTGCCATCGCGAGTTGTTGTTGCCTCCAGCAGGAGTTTTGTTTTCGTCAGGGCGGAGGTTTTGTCTCTTCGTGTCTTGTTTGTCCGATCGATTAGGTTATAGGGTTAGGCATATGTTAGGAGCTAGTCTGGAAGTTCCAGCGCTCCTCAAGAACGTTAAAAGCCGCTGGAGCCTGCTAACCGTTGAGAACTGTGGCATCGTTTCGGGACCAAACTGTTGGAATTCGAGTGGGATTATTTTGCAGCATCATAAGGAGGTTTAACCTTTTTTTCAACTCCAAATAAATTGTTGTGTCCCCGCAACAATTAGAGCAGAGTTCAACATGTTAGCAGCCAAACCGAATAAGTTGTTGTCCCCCGCCCCCCCGTCCCTCCCTCCGTGTTCACGCCTTCATATTTTGGACCTCCCTGTTTTGTTTTTCTCCTCAGGCGACTAAATATTACACCATCGATAGCGGTATCGCGCTCCTTGTGGCCTTCCTGATCAATCTGGCTGTCGTATGCACATTCGCCAAGCAATTCTACGACGAGACTTGCGCGACCGCATCGGTGATGTCTGCCTGCTTTGTCGGAGACTCGATCGACCGTTCGCAGCCCAGCTACGGCGTTTGCGACGAGGACGGGACGGGGCTGTGCCAAGAGATTGGTCTGTCCGCCGCGGCTGAAGCGCTCCGAGGGACGCTCGGAAAATCAGCCAAGTACATCTGGGCTATAGGTCTCCTGGTGAGGGCGGGGAGGAAGTCATTGGGGGGGGGGGGGGGGGGGGGGGCGCTCAGTTGTTGCCTGCCTTAGGCGTTTGACCATTGACCAAGCACCCCTTTCGAGAGGGGGACGAGGGGGCATGAAGAAAGGGAGGATGGTCATATTAATATTAATATTAATATTATTAGTAGTAGACGAGATTTCTCGTGACTGCCCGTAAACAGCGGCAGCGGCAGCGGCAGCAGCAACGACATTGTTTAGTTTTCCGGTTTGTTTGAAAATGTGCCTAGACTCTCATCCTGCGCCTTTCAGTGCTTTAGGCGCCCGGGAAAGCGTTTTCAACGTCAAACATTGTGTTTTTTTTTCATGCCTTGATGTCGCACACTATCTGGCTGGGGAGTTAAGTCGCCCAGACGCTTGTGTTAACCCTACCCCTAAGGTAGCCCAAGAGCCCGAGCATCCACGTTTTCGACCGAAAGCCTAGCTCCCCCCCACTCGGGGCGCATCACGCCTCGGTTCGACATGGAAATATTTTTTGTTTTGTCCGGTGCAGGCGGCGGGCCAAAGCAGCACTATGACGGGTACCTACGCGGGGCAGTTCGTGATGGAAGGTTTCTTGAAGCTCACAATACCTAAATGGCAGAGGGTTCTCGTGACGCGCGTCATAGCCCTGGGGCCCGCGCTTGCGGTGACTGTTTTCATGGGGGGTGACATCAGGGCGACGGACCGCATGAGCGCGTGGCTGAACGTGCTCCAGAGCTTGCAGCTGCCGTTCGCGATCATCCCGTTGCTGACCTTTTGCAACAGGTGAGGGATCGTTCTCGCGCGACTTCAATGGCCCAGGGAATAGGAGAGTCTCTGATTTTTTTGAATTTATGCACCCTTCACGAGGTATACAGATGCCTTGTACAGATAAGTTCTACTGGCATTAATACATTAATACATTAATACTACCCACCACGCGCGACCGAAGCATGACCCGCAGCTCGCAAACATGAGTATTTTTTTTTTGTCGGACTCCGACATGGCTTTTTGTCTTCTTTCTATTCTTTGTTTTGTTTCATAAAACGAACGCAGGTGCCGTGTACCGTGTACCGTGTGAGGCTTGCGGGGTTCCGCGATAAGCGCCGTGTGCTTTTGCCGCGGGAGTTTTGACAGATTTTCCTTTTGTACTGCAAAAAAAGTAGGCCTATAATGTATATACGTCATTCCTAAGTGAATTTGGTGTGTACCACTTCCAAGCAATTTGTGCCCAAAATTGGCGTTCAGCGGTACATGAGTTTTATTTTTCGGCGATTTGTGCGCTTTACCGCTCGATCCCGTTGAGATCCCTCTGATAAGAGACCAAACCAATGGTTGGTAAGTTTGCCGTTATCAACCATCTGCGAGCAGCAGTAGTGATAGGTAGGAACCTGTGGCTCCAGTGCCCGTTTGCATTCAACCATTGTACCTCGAACACCAATCGATGTATATCATGCCCAAACTACGCAGTGGGCGTTGCCCTGATGGTCACTTCTTGCCGCCGATCGTGAATAGCCACCTCTGATGTAGTCTGATACTCCCAAGAGGATTGGCTGATGCTTAGTGAATGACCTTGCCGGGTGGTCGTAAATGCTGATCCGGAAGGTGAGATGCTAGAACGTACGTAAACTTGCCTTGGTTGACGAAAGCAGGTCCGTTGCAATGATATAGCTAGTACCGTCTCAACCGGGATGGCTTTGGTGTGATGAGTGTTAACGGTCTACTATTAATAACACAGTAGCAGTCAGTGTTTCTGTGTTTATACGACTGTAAAAAAAGTATGAAAGACACGTGAGCTGTGTGATCGAAAAATTGCTCGAAGCCCATATTTGCAAGCTGTGTGTGGGAAACCGATCTCGCGTGCTTTGTAGTTGAGTACGAGGTGTGGTCATCGGTATATTGGAACATGCTGCCGATTCAATAGCATCTGCGCGACAACTCTGATTGCTTCGGGAGGTATAGCGAGGTGAACGAATGCGCGTCTTATGAGCACAGCAGTGCGTCTATATACTGTCTAGTACCTGCTACTGCTACTGCTACTGGTCTATGTGGTATGTAGTATGTCGGCGTAGACAACGAACGGACGTCTCTTCAAAACAGACAAAATTATTTTATTTCATTTCCCTTTTGAGCCCATTGCAGTGCTATTCTGCAGTACGTAGTAGTATTGTACTATCGCGCTTTTACTTGTACCAGTATGTTGTGTGTTCGTTTGTCGCTTTGTTTATTTTTTTCGTTTGCCTGTACGTTTGTCTATTTTGCACGATGTTATTTGCAGCCCTGTATACGGGGGGGAGAGTGGGTGTTGTTGATGTTCATATTGCCACTTTGACGAAAAAAAAAAAAACGCCTCCTAATGTCTCCTATCCCCCTATCGCCCCGCCCGCTTCCTCGTCGACCCCTTGAAGTCCTCACATCATGGGCGAATTCACCATCAGCACCTCCATGACGCTGTTCGTGTGGATTGTGTCCTTGGGAATCATCGTCATCAACCTTTACATCGTGGGCGGCTTTGTAGTGGAGCAGGGAAACTCGGGCGAGGGCGATGGGGGCTGGCTCTACACCTGTGTGGGGGTCGGGGGATCCCTGTACCTGTTCTTCGTACTTTTCCTCATGTGGCCGGACTTCGTCAAGTTTAAGCGCCACGCGGGTTCGTTCTTTCTCAAGCTCGGCGGGTACGATGAGGTGGGCCGGTACGAAGTCTTTCCTGACTCCCCAGGTAGCATCCAGGGAGATGGGGACGGGCGGTCAGGGCGGGAGCGGTTGGCGATGGAAGGCGATGAGGGCGACGACAGCAGCGAGCTGCTCGGGCCGCAGTCCGCCCGGCGGTCGTTGCGATCGTTGTCAGGCCCTGGCGAAGGCTGCGCCCCTTCTTCGCGTGTTGTGGCGTTTGACGAGATGGGAGACGGCGAGCACCGATATAACGGGGTAGGTGTGTATCCAGGTGGACTGGAAGATGGGGGCAGCCCGACAGCATCGTTGACAGAAGCAGTGACAGGAGGCAATGAGTATCAGAGGGACGAGGGCGACGAAGACTCGCGAGCCTAGCGTAGATGGCGCGCATTTTTTTGCTACTCCCAGGGATCGGCTCCCCTTGTTTTTTCTTTTTTTGCGTGTGTTTTTTTCGTGTGATGTATTTCCTCCCCTTCTTTTTCGCACTGTGTGTGACATTTTCTCCCCTTCTGTTTGTACACGGGGTTTTGATCGATAGGGTTGGCCTCCTGCTTGGTGTCTTGCCAAATTGGCTGTCGCTTGATTTTCCTGCGGAATGTTTTGTCAAGACGCAAAGAAAAGGAAGACAAGAGAGAGGAGCATGGCGGAATGATTATGTTTGACGACAAACATGGGTAGCTTGGGAGCTAGCCGGTTCAAGCTCGCATTGCGACTCGTAGCCGTTGTCGCTTGGGTGTTGGCAGGACCGTGCTCGCATCCCGGCCTACCGAGGGCCAAATAGTGTTGAACCTTTTACCAGGCATATTGATTTACTATTATATCGACTAGCGGTTGTTTTGACCTTTTTTGTTGACAGCATGTCCTCTTGTGTCCGGGTAATGCTTGTCGTTATTGTTGGTCCCGTTCACGTAGCATGGCATCCGCATCGCGACCGACGATCGACACGTTACCTCGACTTATTATACGCCGATCTATTTATACCCCCCCAACCACCACCAGAAATCAAGTCGATTCATTGATGCTGTCATCCATATGCAAGAAATCCGCCTGTAAAGCGGTTCTTAGTACTAACAGGATGCAGCTCACCCTTCATGCGACTCGCCCAACACCTCACGCCGCTTCGCGCTTGGTGCAAGCAATGTCTGCTTGGTCGGTGAAAACCCGACGTGCTCCGTCGCGGCATTGTAGGGATGCGAGGGTCTATGGTCATACGACTACGGCCATGCATGAGATCGAGTACATCTCTCCTATCGAGTACACCTCCCCCCGGTGGAGATGTCTCTATTACTATAATAGAACGAGTAGGAACGGTACTCCGTCTCGAAAGGGATGCGTGGTCCATAGTCAACTGACTTGAGGAAAGTAACCAAAGCATACCCCCCCCCCCCCCCCCCCCCCCCCCCCCCTCGCCCAGTTGATTTTTCACGTTAGTTATTTCAGGTTTTGTCCAGTTTTCCTTTGCATTTTGTTCAAAGAAAAACGGAAAGTTTGCCGCAAAAATAAATACCGTACCAGGTATATAAATGCCGAAATCGCGGCGTGTATCTGTACGTACAAGTTGGATCAGTTGAGCAACTTTGCCGTCGATGGAGTAAGTGTTCAGTTTTCCGTCGACTTGCCTTTGATTGATGAGTGAAACACGGCCTATTTATATCATAGGAATTGTTCCCGTGGGAAAGGTGTGGCTGGAAGTTTTTCTTAGGAAAGCTGTGTAGTAAATCTTGCGCGCGAGGCTGGGCAGTGTACTAGCTCGCGTTGTTTGTGTTGGTTTTTTTCTGCTGAGGCGGTGCCCCATGGTAATATGGACGTGATGTTTTTTTTTTACTGGAGAGGGGGAGCGGTGCGTACAGAGCTGAGCTTACTGAATTGAAACGCGCATACTCGCGCTCTTCCTCCTACCTGGCAATATTTCAGCACCAGCTGTACTATTGAACAGTCACTAGTAGCCGGTCGGTCGTTGTGGGATTGACGACTTCCACTTTCAATCATTGTTGTTGTTTTCGTTTCGTCATCTTTCAAGTCGGCCCGTGTCGTCATGGCCCATCTTTCTCATCGTGTCTTGAAAGAAATCGCCATCTCAGCTCGCCGCGATAATCTCATTCGCCATTTCTTGAAAAATGCAACTAAAACGCCAGGCGAGGCATGCGAGGCATCATCACAATTCAAAAGATAGCCATATGCCCGTTCAGGATAGGTCCACTAATGGTTCAATATACAGCGGCGATATCACGTTGTTGAGCAAACTTGATGCTTTCACATTTATTTACTGTGTTTGACAGAAAAAGTTGAACAGAGCGCCATCCCACAACTTTTCATACTCTGCTCTATGAAACCATACACTGCCTACCAGTATTAAGCAATACACGGAGTGAAACCAAAACGCGCACAATCGCTTGTTTCGTTAAAGTATGTATCTGAGCTGCCGATGTGAGTTTTCACGATGGTGCTCGGTTTCAGCGCGTCCATCTTGTCTCCCAGCCTGTTCTTTGGAACTGTATTTGGAACCGCCACCACACCAATCCGCCGCGGTATCTCGTTTCATGAAGGTTGCTCAACTTTAGGCTGGGCCTACTTGCAGATCAAATTATTCACATCGATATTATTCGTAGTTGTTGGCTCTGGTCGCGTTTGCAGTGTTTGCCCGTAGCCGCTTCACGCACGCCTGACTGTATCATGCTGCAGCAGTACTACTATTAATAATAGTTTTTTCTCTTCTTTTTTTTCCATCCTGTTCATTATATTCGCCCTTCTTTTTTCTCTTCTTCCTAGTCGTGGCTCCCATCCGGGGTTGCATATGTAAGTAGGCTTTTCTCCCTCCTTCCTGCCACCGTTCGTGCCTCTTGCACTTGATCGCCAGTAAGACTTCGGCCCTTTTCCCCCTCGTCGACTATTACAGCTTTATACCATTGAAATGCGCCTACCCACGGTACTAGGCGCTCTCAGCAGCCGACTCCTTTTTTCTAGTATTTTGGCAAACAAACTGTGCCAGGCACATGGGACGTTTCCCCCTCAACGTGTTAAGGTTTTCACCTTTTTTCACTCCTGTTGTGTTCTCTGAGAAAACAAACGATGACCAATGATGATAATAGTTTACCAGAGATCAGAGTGCCAGCTCGCAGCTTATACATGACACGCAACCACAGCTAACTGACGGAATACAAAAATGTTTTCTCTGTCTGACGTGATGTATGATTCCGGCCTTTGACATCTTGGGAAATCGTCGTTTGCCCCGTTTACTGCAAGCTCTATACCAGAGCCCAGCAGGGAGATAACTTTATGTATGCCGGCGTCCCCGGTGGCTTGGTAGGTGGTCCGCGTGCCTATCAAGATCAATTTCGTGGGTTCAAGTCTCACCGAGTGCATGCTCGTAGGCACTTTTTCTTGCATAAAAAATTGACAAGCGGAAAGCGCGAAAGCGTGAGTTAGCTACATTCGATGAAAATCGACGAGCAGTGGGAATGCTGAACCCTATGCGCGACAAAAAATAAAGGCACGTACCGGGGGGGAGAAGGGACGACGACACCTGTGACCACGGCTTGTCCAGAAGATCGCTGAGGGTAAAAACCTCCTACGAGTTAGGCTGGAAAGTAAAAGTGATGATGAAAAAAAAAAAACAAAAAAAAAAACATGGGTTGATACAGCCATCAAGCTCAGCCTATCTGGCGCAACAAACAGTGACAGAAAAAACATGATGGGCCCCAGCTCAAAGCATCAGACGTCTATGTCTGCCGTTTACGATATAGCAGTGCTGGGCTTTGTGGATGTTTTCATAGTGCGTGTTTGATTTGGGTGTGCCCGATTACACTGGGCATTTGCGTGTGCGGGGGGGGAGAAGAGAAGACGCCCACGACTTGTCCACAACATCGCCGGGCGAGTTATAGATCTAAACGACTTAAGATAGTGATGACCAAAAATGCAAGTCGAACAACTGGAACATGCCAACTTCGAGTACATGCAGTGTGGGGGGGGTGAACCCTTGTCGTACATACATACGGCAAGGCTCATCGCCGTCTTTTTAGTTACGCGAGCCGCACATTCCATAAACGCCTTCTGTGCTCGTACCCGACGAAATATCATATTTCCTGGTGCCAAAGGGAACCACGTTTATTTTTGGCATAAGCAAGTTACCCCACCGAATACGCTTCCGAGAGCCCCGAGAGAAAGAAGGCTAATAAAACAAAAACAGGTGGGGACCTTTTGCACCTGAAGTACCGCAGTAACACCTCGAGACATCATCGCGCACAACGTATGTCGGTGCTGAACCGGCGTTTTTTAACTGGTTTCTTCGGGGTTTTCTTCGTTTTTGTTCTTGGAAGTCTTTTCGAAGTGGACAGAGTCAGTCTATCGCTTTTTCTGTACGCAAACACAGCCACATGAAACGAAGCGTCGTCGAAATCGTGGTAAGGAACACGTTACCTCCAGGTTACTAAAAAACAATCAAAAGGTACAGGTATGGTATAGAATATCAGCAAATGCGGACTCCTAAAAGTTGCGTTTGCACAGTCAGTGATCACAACATCACACTATTTTCTGATAGATTAATGGTTGCGTCCCTCGCCCCAAGACGCGGCCATATAAGCACGTGTCCTTGTCTCCTCCCAGAGAGTGGCATCTACCGCAGAGCACCCGACATCGCTCGAGGAAAATGAGGAAAACAAGCCCAGCGAGCCGATGGCCGATCCATGCACGGTCCCGTGTCAATGAACAGAACAAGCGTCACGTCTACACCGATCTAAAAAACACACACACAAACGCACGCGGAGGAGCGCAGAAAATGCACGCTCGAACATTCAATCGTATGCCAAACCTCTGTGGGCCGACCCATGAATCATGGATCGTTCGACCACTGCTATCCAGGCACGTTTGGTCGCTGTCTTGTAAACGGCCTTTCTCGTCTAAATATGGCGCTGCACGACAGGAAGCACGCCGAAACGCCGCAGGAAAAATAATACAAACCCCTACTGTAGGAAAAATGATCTACTACTACTGTACATCATGGCGGATGCCATCGTTTAACTTTGTCGCGTGATACTGGCTTCATTCGAGACATTGCCGCCAGCTGATGTCAACGAGCGACGCTTGGGCGTTGGGGCGTGGGCTATACCTGCGGTTCAGTTCGATAGTTGGCGCCATAAGCGGCATTCAAGACCGTTGTACGGTATCCAACAGACATGTTTTCATTGCGCTGTCGTTGAAACCAACTTCTACAGCAAATACTGTACATACTGCTACTGCTGTAGCTACTGCTACAGCCCACAAAAATCAAGACAGGCTTGAGTGCGCGTGCAGGTAAGAACAACATCAAATAAACTTTTACTGCCGTCTCCCCCCCCCTCCATGTTCTGACTAGAAAAACACGCCTCCTCTAGCAAGAAGCCGCCGTCTTCACCTCCGCCAAAATCTACGTTCACCTCCGAACTACAGTTGGTAGGTACTGCTGTGTAACAACCATGCCACGTGTCTATGTACAGCAGTTTAGACCCTCCGTTGCGCCGTATTTTCATTTATGAATACTTATGATACAGTTAGTGTTGTTGCTGCTTACACTGACGCCAGAACCACACGCCTGCTGCGTACCAGCTGAGGGACTCTCGCTGGCCGCGTGCCCCTGCTCATACCGGGTTGGAGGAATGCGGAATCTCTGCTTCTCACCCAGGCTTAACATTGCTACAGCTGTAGTTTCAGCACGCCCCATTCTCCCATCTAAGACGTCACCGTTAGTGGATGTTCCTTGCCCCTTTGAAGGGTCGCCGGGTGAAGTCAAACACGCGACTCACTCCGAGTCCCGAAGGGCACCTTCAGGAAAAACACGAAAACGAGCGGCAGAGAAAACAGAAAACCCACGGGGAGCGCACCAAACAGAATGAGCATTAGCATGAAACTTTTCGTTTGCTGGTGGTCACGTACAGTTGCAATATCACACGCCGATTGAGACTGTCTTCTATAAATTGCTAAGTAATAAATATCAGTTGTTGTGGACGGGGAAACGATCAATTATCTTGTCGACTACGGAGAGGAAGAACCCCCAAACAGATCGACCGGCACTCGCGCTTCTTCCACCACCTCGACGCAGAATACTACACACCGAGGTATACTCGTAGAGCATCTGAGGGTATGTCATGCCATAGCATCAGAAATGCATGCACTACGCACTCTTTCCTTGCGTCAATTCTGCCGGAAATACGTGACTTGCCTCACCATCCATCCTATTAGTACTAAACCATCACTGCACAACTTAGCCAAACCATCACTGCATAGCTTAGCCATTGCACCATGCACATCAACACCACAAACAAACGTCCACCCATGAATACAAAGTTCAAAAAGAGATTTACTTCGACTTATTGTACAGTTTGTCCCCCCGGGGGAAGGTGGACACGATAGGGTGCGAACTTAGTTGTAAATGGCTCACGTGAGGGCCGCACCGGCATCACTATCGTCCAGCATCCGCTGTGTCTCTTTCAACCCTCTGAGCGGTTCTTTCCCAGCGGCGTCCTGTTTCAAGTCGACCGAAACCCAAAGCTGCTGTTTTCGGGCTGTTGGCTTGGCAGCCTCCGCCCCGCCGCCCCTGTCCGTCGCAGCTCCTCCCGCGACCTCGACATTGGAGTCTGGCTCTCCACCATCTCCCACGCCATCTAGCTCCCGCGTGGAGTCGCCGACTTTCACGCAGCTGCGTTTACCTCTGGTGGTGGTAGTGTTGGTGGTATTGGTGATGGTGGTGGTCACGTCTACTATCCCGTCCAGGGCGTGCTGGGCGCAGAATCTCCCCGTTTTTCTGCCAATAACAGCGGGCAAACGCTTCCCGCGGCAACCCTGTTGGCCACACCGCCTAGGATAGATAGCGACCATCCCCTCCGGGGCGTGAGTGCCGCAGAAAACCCGTGTCTTGGTTCCGTTGACGCCGAACCTCGGCTGCTTTGTGCACTCTTGGTAGGCGCACTTCTGGCTTCTGACGTTCACCATCCCCTCCTTGGCGTGCGGGGCGCAGAACACCGCACGCCTGTTGCCCGGTAGTGCATACGTCGGCCTGACGATGCACCCAGCCTCGGCACAGGCCTTAAACCTGACGATCTTAACTAGGCCACCCTTGGTGTGTATCGAACAAAACTCCGGGTTTCTCGTGCCCCTCACGCCACACTCGGCGGGCGCGGCGCAGCCTGCGTGAGAACACCTTTTGGTGCGGAGGTCTACCATCCCTTTCTTGGCGTGTGTCGAACAAAATTCCGCCAAGTTGAGCGTCAGGTTCCCGAAGTTCCGGTGTTTCCTGCAGCCTCGTTCGGGGCACCTCCTCACGGAAGCCTTCGCAGACCGGTCCACGGTGTGCTGGGCGCAGAGCACCGCCTCTCCTCCACGGTGCAGGTCGATCACTGCCTGGTTCGAGCAACCCGGCTGCAGGCACGAGCGGGAGCTGACTGCTCTCTGCTGCGGCTTGGGGTGCACCAAACAGGACTCCGCGGTTTTGCTTTCATGAGCCTCCACTACGTGCATGGCCTCCGTCTTGCAACCTTCGTCGGTGCACCCGTACTTCGCGTATCGGGTGGAGGGAAAGCCCTCCCTGGTGCTTTCGACGTTGGGAGACTCGAGCATGTCACAGCCTGGCTTCTTGCATCTCTTGAGGGCGCCGCTTTCCATCCTATCCTTCCCGTGTGAACCGCATCGCTCGATCCTATAATGATTGTTGCCTTCACCTACATCCAAGAAGAGCTCCACTTTGGGGAGGCAGGCTAGCTGCTCGCAATTCGGAGGAGTGATATTCATCCTAGAGCTTGCTTTCTCAGATACCAATAGTGCTATCTTATACTGTAGCTTGATCAGATAGCATTAATGGCTTTCATTGCTGCTATGGTACGATGTGACACTGCTTCCAGCTTGTCTTTGTCCGTCGCATGTGTCGCTATTTAATAGTCGTCCCGCTGGCTGCGAGTCGAAAGCTAATTCCCCCGCATCGCGCTCAATCCCCGTGACCCTACTTACGTTATTTCAATTTTTGTGTGGAAACCCTTGGATATTGAACATCTTATTGTCGATTTCAGCGCGAGACGCGAGACATGTTCGGCCAGGCTTTGATCCTCTTGTGGCTGTGTGTGGCGTCTGTCGAAGGCTTCGTCGTAACTCAAGGCTCAAATCACTGGCAAAGTACAGGTGTGCGCGTTGCATAATTCATGTTCGAAGGGGATCCCCGCGGTGCCTTCGTTACGGTCGCGAATCACGAAACATAAACATGTCGCTGGTGAGAACATACTGCCGCTGCTGCCGCTGCTGCTGCTGCTGTGCATACACACTGCTTCAACACCACGACCCAGCCTTTAGCCTATAGGCCTCATCCGACAGATGATTCGCCTACCGAGCGAGTGTGCGAGTGTGCAATGTGCATGCTTTTAATCGCCGAAATCTCTAGGCGGTGTGTGCTGCGGAGCTGGTCTGTGGTGCGATTCGGTTTTCATGCACAATCCTGTGTGGAACCTGGCATATACGACGTATACGACGTACCCATTTTTTTATTTTTTTGTTTGTTTGTTTTTTTACTCAGGCCAGATCTTAGGCCAGATCTTATGCAATTTTTTTTGAGGTGATTATATGGCTGTTTACGGAGGCTTCGGGGTATCTGGTCCCGTTTCTGATCAGATTTTATCAAAATCACGTCTTATGGGGCCTGTTTGGTGGAAAAAATGTTCCTCCGAGATTTTATCACTCATGAATTTCCAGGAAGTGATTTTTTTTGACAGCCTTTTCTGATCAACTCTGAAAGTGATAAAATTTGCTTTTGCACAAGACCTCGGAGGCATTGTACAATTTTGTATAAGTTACAGACAGGGCTCATGATGGGTCACGACGCTACATGCTTGGTTACTCTTGTACACAGCTGGGCTCCAGCACTTGTGCATCGGCCACTACGGAGAGAGAGGTCATCAATACCTTGGCCACCATCGCGTCCTTTGCGGCCGCCCAACTCCAGCTGCTCTAGGCAAAACAACTTTGGAGACGAATAGGACGAGACTACAGCAGTATCGAAACAATCTAACGTTCTTCTTTTCTGACCAAGACGGCCGCAAGCAGCTCACGCTCCGCGAGAGCGAGAGCTCCTTGCTGGTCCAGCGACCCCTTACGCAGCTCCCCAGGAGGTTCCACGTTCCGTTCCTTCCTTGGAGGAGCTGGTGGTGAAGGTTGATCGCCCAACCCGGCGTGAACGACTCGTTCGTGTCGTGGTCCACGTACGTAGAGTTCAAGGAAACTTCAAGATCTCGGTTCTGTTCTTTTTTTTTTATTCTCCCATGAAATAAAACCAAAAACACCACCATAAGACGGCACATGGCGCACCGATCTGGTGTGGCTTTTTGCCACAGGAAAATCCGACTTCCTGCCTTTTTCAATCACTCAAAAAATATTGCATAAGATCTGGCCTTATGCAATTTTTTTTGAGGTGAATATATGGCTGTTTACGGAGGCTTCGGGGTATCTGGTCCCGTTTCTGATCAGATTTTATCAAAATCACGTCTTATGGGGCCTGTTTGGTGGAAAAAAATGTTCCTCCGAGATTTTATCACTCATGAATTTCCAGGAAGTGATTTTTTTTGACAGCCTTTTCTGATCAACTCTGAAAGTGATAAAATTTGCTTTTGCACAAGACCTCGGAGGCATTGTACAATTTTGTATAGGTTACAGACAGGGCTCATGATGGGTCACGACGCTACATGCTTGGCTACTCTTGTACACAGCTGGGCTCCAGCACTTGTGCATCGGCCACTACGGAGAGAGAGGTCATCAATACCTTGGCCACCATCGCGTCCCTTGCGGCCGCCCAACTCCAGCTGCTCTAGGCAAAACAACTTTGGAGACGAATAGGACGAGACTACAGCAGTATCGAAACAATCTAACGTTCTTCTTTTCTGACTAATACGGCCGCAAGCAGCTCATGCTCCGCGAGAGCGAGAGCTCCTTGCTGGTCCAGCGACCCCTTACGCAGCTCCCCAGGAGGTTCCACGTTCCGTTCCTTCCTTGGAGGAGCTGGTGGTGAAGGTTGATCGCCCAACCCGGCGTGAACGACTCGTTCGTGTCGTGGTCCACGTACGTAGAGTTCAAGGAAACTTCAAGATCTCGGTTCTGTTCTTTTTTTTTTATTCTCCCATGAAATAAAACCAAAAACACCCTAAGACGGCACATGGCGCACCGATCTGGTGTGGATTTTGCCGCAGGAAAATCCGACTTCCTGCCTTTTTCAATCACTCAAAAAATATTGCATAAGATCTGGCCTCATCACTTTCACTTTCCAGCCTAATTCGTAAGAGGTTTTACCCTCGACGACCTTCTGGACAAGCCGTGGTCACAGGTATCTTCCCTTTTCCCCCCCGGTACGTGCCATATTTTTGTCGCGCATAGGGTTCAGCATTCCCACTGCTCGTCGATTTTCATCGAATGTAGCTAACTCACGCTCTCGCGCTTTCCGCTAATCAATCTCTTTTATGCAAGAAAAAGCCCCTACAAGCATGCACTCGGTGAGACTTGAACCCACGAAATTGATCTTGATTGGCACGCGGACCACCTACCAAGCCACCGGGGACGCCGGCTATGCATGGTATTAATATGTATACAGCAGTAGTATTATTAATACTAATAGTTGAATACCAGGCAGTCGGCAGCCATAACCCATCATCACCACTGACATCAGCAACGAAGACACCGCCATTTGTTCCATGTCAGGTATACCTGGTACAACCTGGCACGCTCGAGCACATCATGATGAGCAGTTTGAGTCATATCGCACGTACGTATAACACGCGTGGTAACACATAACACACACCCCGTACGAGAGCACACTGACTGATGGGCATATTTTTCGTGTTATTTTTCGACCGTCACTTCCATCACCGAGGGTACGTTGAATACCACACCCCCTGCGGAGGTACGCCTGAAAACAACATCAACTCCAAGGCGATCATGTACTACGGACTAAAAATGTTACGTAACAAACGCTACATGAATTTGAGGCTTATAAATTCGATTTCCACCACAGTCTCCCTCACTAAACCTGACTTATCTCTTCTTGCGAGTAAGTCAGGAACCCCGATGAGACTCTGAATCTCTACATTTACATTTCCCTACAATCACATATGCCCGCAAGGCTCACGCACCGGCATGGATACCGGCAACAGCATCGAGCATGGAGATAACTGCTGCGCCCCATCGCAGTGAACCCACCACGGAACCTGCCGTTACCAACCAGCTCGACTGCTGCTGCTATCTGCGCCACGACGGCAACGATACTTTTTTTGCTGGCAGGCTGGGTTTGACCTACAGTACTACCGTAGAGCCGAAAGTTTAGGTTAGGTTTCATATCAAGATGTCATCAGTCAGTGTTTCAGTGGGACAGGGTCTCTGAGGTACAATCCTCGGGAATTTCATGTAATAATCGAATGGGGTACCTTTAACCCTTGCCCATTATCTCAGCAAGGCGTTTTTCTTTTTCGCTGCATTCCTCGGGGTTTTAAGCGTGGGCCTTGCTATCACCGGCACTGCGTGGGATTGCAAAAACAAACTGGTTTCAGAACAAAGCCTCTCATGCGTTTTAGCACACTCCTTGTTAACACCTCCGCTGAACACACCCTTCACACCCCCCGCAATCTAGCCGGGGTCCGTTCACACTCAGTAACAACTCAAGATAATACCGCTTGCACACCCCCTCGTTTACCACACCCCCTGTCATCTGGCCGAGTCTGTTTGCACTCGCTAGCAGGCAATGCTCCGTTTGAGCACCCCTTCGCTATCACACCCCCTCGTTAGCACACACCCCAGCTGTGAGACTCCCGTTCATGGTGCTGATCACCGGGGGTACGTTAGATGGCGCACCCCCATGGCGCACCCCCCTCACAAAAACACACCCGGTATTACCGTTTTCCAAAGTCTATAAGTTATCGCCGGGGTGGCTTTCATCCGTGTTAAACCGTACGCATCTCAATTTCCATTTTTCGATTTTCGACACGCTGATTGGGTTGTCGAGCTCGACCGTTCTCGCGAAGACTATGGGACAACCCCACCGCGACCTACTCAGCACGAAGCAGCCAAGCAGCACCATGCAGCCAAGAACAGGCGTATTCTGCTGCGAAAGTGCAGGCCGCTCGAGCCCGACAAAGCCGTTTTCGTTTTTTCGGGACCCAGAGACCCAGAGATCGCGACCGAAACTATTGCCAGCTGTGACACTCTATGACACTCTATTACGGAGGACCATAGTAAATAGCACCTACGGTACACACAGAAACCTATGTATTTTCCTATTTTTACGAACAAGATTTGGTCCCATTTACTATGAAACTCTATTTATAGGACAGGTGATGATCTACGAGTACCCTGGTAGGCAATGTACAGCAGTGATTCTTCGCCTGCCATCGTGAGAGGATGTGCACGACCTGCACGGTACAGATCCAATCCAGGAAGCTTATGCTAGATCATGCAGATGATACGGCTCTCGCCCGGCGTCATGAGCTATTGTACATCGAACGATATTTCCCTGAAAGAGATAGATCATGAAGCAAGAGCCAATGAACTGTAGATGATGTTGATTTTTTCTCTATGATCTATTTCATTTGCCCGAGCCGTGAAAACTTTGATGAGTCCATCGTGGTCATGTCAACTGTGTTTGTATCGAGTATGCTTCCCCCAAGGATGTCGGCTTACCCCATCACGGCATGCCGGCGAGGTGTCTGGAGCTGTGAGTAACTAGTCTGGGCCGCCGTATCGCGTACGTTCCCTCTCCGCTAGGAACAACAGCAATACATTTCTATAGGAAAACCCTGCACTTTTCTCTCTTCTCCCCTCCAGGCAGCTGCGCTGGCTGCCACGTTAGGACTTCGGTAGTCGGTAGTTTTTCGTTTTGCCGTAGTTGTACAGCATTCAATGGTTGTCTATGCCCATGTCGCACGACTATGTGCATTTTGTTCGAGTGCGACATGTCTGATGTCTGATGCATGATGTATGCTGTATAATGTATGATGTACGATGTATATGTATCACTACCCAGCCAAGCAGTGGCCGATCGATGCTGAAATCTTCAGTGACTATCTTCATGCCCCTGCCCTCTCAACTTGCAACTAAATGACGATTGGACGAAAATGGTGCTTCTGGGCTTATGACATCAACACCGACCGCACTCAGAAGGTTCATACTGCCTGTAGCGCTGCTGCTGCTGCTGCTGCTGTGTGGTAGAGGGTGTTTCCACACTACCTGTAGACTGCAAGGATATGCCAGGAGATGCACTGCACGCGGAACATCACACTCATCCATTGATGCTCTATCGGATTGCTTCGCGCTCACTTCTAACGCGACCGTTATCACAACACTAACACGTACGTACGTAGACCTAACACAACCCTAACACAACCCTAACACTTGACGTATTTTTTTGTTTGTCGATGTGACCGTGTGCCAAGCAAGAATGTCAGAATATCAGAACTAAAATAGTCCGCGTGTTAATCTTCGAATTTTCGCAATCAGGTATATGGAAATAACCCGATCTCGCCGTACAGCTGATGGTATGCATTTTATGTGTGAAATACCGATGTCTGTACAGCAGTAGACATCAATACCCAGGTTTTCTGATGTTGTGATTTGGATGGTAGTTGCGCACGGAGGATACAATAGGGTGTTGTTGCGGCGGAAGTTTTTATAGCAATCCCACTGCTGTAACCTTGTAAAAAAAAAATATACCATTGATACGGCTACCTCGGTCGAATATTCGATGTAGATAATGTCATGATGATAATAAGAGCTATAATCAGGACGGTAGAGCTGCAGACATAGGGGTATGTCGACCACTGGCGCTTGGCTTTCGTCTTTCATCCATTAGCCTGCCTTAAACATGAACTTTGCGGACCTTAAAGGCCTCGCCGGTATATATAGGCTGATACTGCATTTTACTCAGCTAAGGTAGTTAAAATCTCGTAATCATTGATCTCCTTTTCAGCCATTTTCAGGCTCATCCAGGAAGACTGCCCAGAAGGGTCCGCTAGCCCTAAGCCGACCAGACGCCCGGACGAAGTCTAACAGTAGGGGCAGCAAGGGTTCGGCAATGTCGACTGGTGTGGTCGACGGCAAGCTGAAGCAGCTGGGTATCACGCTGCCGGAGGTAGCACCTGCAGGTAGAGAACATAGTAATGCTACACGTTACTATACTGTACTGTACTCTCGTATACGATGACAGTAATGCGAATGGTGCATGCTGATGATACTGTTTTCGTAATGAAAGTGCCAGATGGTGCCAGGTATGCAAGCAATGCTACAGATGGCGTTAGTGATAGTGATAGTGATAGTGACAGAGATAGTGATAGTAATAGTGATAGTGATAGTGATAGCATGATAGTGATAGCATGATAGTGATGAATAACAAGTGGCAGTAACAATGATCGCAATAGCTAATAGGTCGTGCAGCAGAGTACAGCATGATTCATGCGATCGATACTAATGTAATAGTTTGATAGCAATGGTTTCATACGGTAGAATCGACATTGTTGTTGCTTCTTGCAAGCAATACATTTAGATGGTTGTTAAGTGCTCCTCGAGGGCAAGGCCCAAACCGCTATTTAGGCTCCCAACCATGTTCAAACCTTTTCTTTGCCGCCGATTTGTTGCTTCCGCCACGCTCTTTCTACCGTTCCCCCTTCTCTCGCTCGGTGCAGCCTTCCCACTCGTTTGCTTTCGTTTTGCTGGATTAGTGTTACATAGTATATCCCCACCCACCTGGGTACGCATTGGCGTCATCGACGTTTGCCAGTTTTTCGGTCACAAACCCTTACCTATAGCCTTTCATTGGTTGAAAGTATAAAGGTGCCCCCTCGGCAGAGTGAAACGGCTGGCCGGGTGACCATTGCACCGCCTTCGTAGCGAAAGAAGGTGGTACTATACCATAGAGTGGTAGAATGGTAGAATTCGCTTCCGGGCGGTTTATTCACAGCTACAAAAACCTTGCGGATTACTGTTGCAGAAGGACGTGCATGGCATACACCTCCTTTGCTCATTTGCTTCATACCGTCGACGCACAGGAAATTATGTGCTGTACAGGAGGTCGGCGGAAACTCTGTACATGTCGGGGCACCTCCCCAAAGCTCCCGACGGGACGCTGACGACTGGAAAGGTGGGCAGATTTGGATGAGCAGTATATGGCGTGTGCAGGGGGTATCGTACTACTCTTCCAGACAAGAAAACGACTATGAGGGTATGTCTCGCTCGTTTTTATGATGTTCCGCCTTTTTCCGTCGTTGGCGTGTTTGCGAAACGCCCACAATATGCCGCCACTTTCTACCTCCTGTAGTA
The DNA here is from genome assembly GCA_031763025.1 of Macrocystis pyrifera. NCBI lineage: Eukaryota > Phaeophyceae > Laminariales > Laminariaceae > Macrocystis > Macrocystis pyrifera. The sequence goes on along the minus strand of JASSKH010000005.1, from coordinate 236,383 downwards.
TGCTTTGTTTTGCTGCTTTCACACCTGGACCGTGGTATGTTTTGTTTTGTTTTGTTTAGTCACTTTTTGCCCCAGAGGTACCAGTTTTTTGTTTTTTTGTTTCGAAGACATGTTCATGTTTTGTCCTTGGTGTTGTTTTCACGCTTGTTATACCTCGAAACTGGCCTGCCTATTTGCAGGGAGCTTTCAAAGGTCCGTGTTACGTGATGAGGTGGTTTCTCCGCAACCCGGCCCTTTGGTAGAACTGATGGTGCGCTTTTAATATACAGCAACATACTATAGTGTTTGCATTGCTATTGGCAGGTCGGGTGTTCCCCTTCGTTCACAACACCCGGTGTCGCAAATCTCGCCCTGTGAAGATCAACAGTTACATGTGATCCTTGGGTTGTGCTGAGGCTACTCTGTGCACCTGCCGCCGACACTCGTTCATCGCGCTTGTGAGGGGCGCGTTTTCGACGGTCTGCGACAAGCAACAAACGATTTCGCGCAAACCCTCGCAGAGGGTGTGTCTCACAAGCCACGCCATCAATCCATACAGCTTCGCGAAGAGGCTTTCGGCCTATTCCTATCTCTGTGCCTGACCTTGTCGCAAGCCAATCCACAGCCGCTATCGCCGCCACCGATGCTAGTATTCTGCTGATGTTGATGTTTCTACTGTTGTTGCTGTTGTTGTTGCTGCTGCTGCGGCTGAAACCTTGTCTGTTTGTTTCTGCTGGGCGCAGGTGGGTGAAGATGTAGACGTTGAGCAAGCGGCGGCAGCGGCAAGGCTTGTCGCGGTCAACCTCATTACCACCATGAAAGGTACGCCCTACCCATAAGGCAAGGTAGCATCTCGCCTGGCTTGGCCCCAGCTCGGCGGCAGGCTTGACGTTAGGGGTAAGGGCAGGGTTAGGGTTAGGGTCAGACTTACCGTTAAGGTTTGAGTTGGCTCCACGTGCCAACCCGCAGGATGGTCTTAACATTACGGCGCCCAAGAGATGGAACGCGACCCACCCCCCCCCCCCCCTCCCTCCCTCCCTCCCTCCCCTCCCTCTCTCTGGCACTACCCTGCTGCCCACCCGCTTCTCGGCCAATCAGCGGCGGCCGGCGACCTAGACAAGATCCGATTGGTGAAGATCACGGGGTTCGTTCGCTCGAGCGACGGTTTTGCCGGGCAGTCCCAGGGTGCTGAACGGCGCCAGCGATCTGTTTCTGGAGGCGTTCGGTCGAGAAAAGGGGGAGCATGCTCGCTCTGCTGTCGGGGTTAACGCTCTGCCATTCGGAGTGTGCGTCGAGATAGAAGCTATCGCAGAGGTGGCGCCATAGGATGCAGGGATGCCCGTTACTTCGCTTCGGGTAATGACCAGTAACGAATACCTCGTTTCGGGGGTAATTACGCGTAAGGGATACTTCGTTGCGGGTGATTACGCGTAACGAATACTTCGTCTCTGGTAATTGCGCACAAGGAATGTAAGCCTGTCAGTACTGTAGCGGGGTATTTCACCTTGGTACCGGGTAGCTCTGTCACAGGACGATTCACCTTAGTACGAGGAAACTCTAAATTGTGTCCCTGTACTCGTTTGGGTAACTGCCGTAACTGCCGTAATTCCATCCCTGTACAGGATGAGGGGGGAAGGGGAAGCGATTTGCGTTCGTAGTATTCGTAGGCGGACCGGGGCAGCAACACACCTCGAGACTATATATGAAGGCGTGTTTTTGTCAAGAACCTACCAGGTACCGGAAATCTTGGATGTATTTTTGTGGGCTTCGGATCGCCCATTTTTGTTGCGAGATCGGAAATCATGGATGTTTCAGTGGATGCATGAAGCGTAGGTGTTTTTTCACTTCCTCGACACTCTCTTACAAGGTTGGGGTTAATGTATAGGAAAGCGTTCGGGTTTACTCTGACTGGGGAATACATACTGATACATAGTACAGTTGCTCCGTCCCGTGGGTTGTTATAGCATCGGCAGCAGCACCAGCAGCAGCAGCAACAGCAGCAGTGCAGACATATATGCTACTGTAGTGCACCTCGTGTGCGTACACAGTACTCCTACGCGACCACGGAAGGTTGACAGTCGTTGGTTAATATCGACTATGTGTAGCTATCGCTAGGGCTTAGAGTTACGGTTGCGCAGTCTTGGCCGCCTCGGCCTGATGGTGTGCTGCCGTGCTGCTGTATGGATGCAGGGGGGGTGGGCGTGTGACGCCAAGATAGACCAGTGAGTGCGTATTCCTGTTGTTCGTAGCGGAAACAATTGGCGTACCACCCAAGGATGAGTATGATGGTATGTTTAGACGAGTATCTTTGGGCGAACTGTGTGGCTCACTGCCTCGTGCAGCCTAATCCTAACCCCAACCGTAAGAAAACTAGTTGATTGGGCACTCGTTCTGAATGTCACGTGTCATGGTGTAAGAGTTGACGAGGTCCACAGAGATTTGACACCAATAAAAAAAAATGACCAAAATCAGTATGAAGAAAATCTGTGGGCACGAAATACCTTTATATCTAACCGGCGTCCCCGGTGGCTTGGTAGGTGGTCCGCGTGCCTATCAAGATCAATTTCGTGGGTTCAAGTCTCACCGAGTGCATGCTCGTACGGGCTTTTTCTTGCATAAAAGAGATTGATTAGCGGAAAGCGCGAGAGCGTGAGTTAGCTACATTCGATGAAAATCGACGAGCAGTGGGAATGCTGAACCCTATGCGCGATAAAAAATAAAGGCACGTACCGGGGGGGAGAAGGGAAGACACCTGTGACCACGGCTTGTCCAGAAGGTCGTCGAGGGTAAAACCTCTTACGAATTAGGCTGGAAAGTGAAAGTGATGAGTAAAAAAAAAACAAAAAAAAAAAAAAAATCAGTACAAAATAACATTTGACCCCTTTAGTACTCCAGTCCCGTTTTGAAAAGAAACTACTCATAGTGGTCTGTCTGTGATACGCTATACTCGATACTGGATATCTAACGGGTTCATGCACGTTCTGGGGTTTCGTATTTCGTGTCTAGGCATTATTTGGCATGCCTGGGTCTAGGTACACAAACAAACGTGGTTTGTCCCCGAAACAGGACTGAAGCTCTACCAAAAGAAGGTTAACTTCGTGCTCGGTTTCGTTGTTTTTCGGATGGGTACGGGGTGCAACAACTTAGTTGGGAGCTATGTCCTTTAAGCAGGATGCGACACGCAGTGCATACTCGTACAATAATCCGCTACGTACCTTTTACAAGTCTGAACCTACGTTTCTGGCTGGGAGAAGTATTGTGTAAATCTGAACCTACGTTTCTGGGAGAATTATTACTTCGAGTTTGACGGGGGCGACTTTTGCGGTAATAAACCGGACACCTGTCAACACTTGCCACAAGCTGGATGGGTTTGATATCAGTGGTTACTAATATATAGTTACCTGGTAAGAATTGCGAGTTATTGATTTCAGGCTCGAGGCTCGAGGGTTGGACGAAAATAAAGTCTGTGCCCGTTTGTATCGTGAAATTAGAGCATTATTAAATACGACCTTACTCAAGAATTCGAGCCTGGCTGGCCCAAAATGAGAGATTTGTAAGCGAAACGATGTCGCTTAATGTCCGTATATACCAGGTACTGCATGATACTGATACTGATATACTGATATACATGATACACACTACTTCGTATAATGTACGTACTCGTAGTGGGTTGGGCTCCGATTTTTTGTTTGGGGGTAAGTTGTCTCTCCATAAAAACCATAGAAAAAAAACTAGGTATTTTTTTATACAGAATGAGAAAGCTACATTACATACCTCAGACCTGGTACAGTGAGGACCGAGGGCGAGAAAGCCACTATGCATATACACATATATACATGGATGTGTGTCCTTTTTAAGGTCACCAGGGACTATAGTAGGTGACAGACAGACAAGAAAGATATAGATCACTTCTCTCCGACGCCCTTCCGAAGATATCGTAATAAGTACTACTCATACTGCTGTAACTAATTCGACGTGTGAACACGTGCGAGCACAAAAAACCCTACTTTTTCGAACACAACTTTTATTAATACTTGGTCAAGTTACTACACAATTGTACTAGCAAGAGCTAAGTTCTCCAACACATGAAGCGGATTTCACGCGTCTGTGTATATACTGCTAATTACTAATGCTGTGTTGCCGCACGTATGATAGCGTATAGCCCCGGCCCGACGTCCAACAATCAACTAAAATATTAATACCTGGTATTAATAATCACCAGTAAGGTCACTCCGTACGAAGATAACTCACGATACCGTATACACCACCCACTACGTACCTGGCACTTACTTGCTGTTTTCGTTCTGGTACTGGTACATCAAGTAGTCGAAAATAAGTATGAATCCCTACGATTTTCTCTATCTCCCAGATGGGGTGTCTTTTCTACTTTTACAAAAAACTACAGCAGCAAAAACCAGAAACCAGTAAAGAGTAAGTACTATTAATATTAATAGAGTTATCTACTCTTATCTCACCGGAAACTTTCTCCGTCCGCACCCCCCCTCCCCCTCAATTTTCCCCGGGGAAACGCTTGGCGTTGCCGAGCTTGGTGAATACGCATCTATTCGTGCGTGCATCAAGAATAAGTTTACTCATGCGTCTTGCATTTTCCCAGCTCAGTAGTTTGTACCTTGCCAGTTGTCAGCCATGGGATAGCACGGCACTCTTCATAGTACTTGTATGGTACCAGGTACCCTGGTAGCCTGTGTATACTGTATGGTGATATATATACTGAATTCTATGCCACCCGAAACGCCTCCGCCTCTCTTAGACTACCGTAAACCCGAAACTCAGCACGATGAGGAGAAAACTTGCAGTAGTAGTGCAGTTGCGCAGTAGTGGTGTGACATATAGAACCAGCCGCAGGCGGCAAACACCCGCCGCAGTCACGATCTAAAATAAGGGACATGCATCACAAGCAGCGCAGCGAGTGGGAAGCAAGCAGTAGCAACAGCACAGCAAGCAAAAACAGCAGCAAGAGCAGAAGCAGAAATAGTGTAATACTAGTGGTTATTCGTGCGACGGTTGTGACCCTTTATACTCCACGACTCCATCAACGACAACACAAAGCAAAGCCGTTGCCCCTTTACCGATCCCGCCTGAAACCACGTGGTGCACGCAACGGCGCCCATACCAGCCTCCACCCACCGTTACAGCCTACCCCATCCACCCAAAAACAACGTGCCCACAAGATCGTACGGGCTCAAGCGAAGGCCATGGCATGACATGACATCATCTGCTAACCCTAACCTTAACCCTAGCATCAGCATCATCATCATCATCATCATCTGCTATTCATTGCTTATAGCATCATCATCTGCTATTCATTGCTTATAGCATCATCATCTGCTATTCATTGCTTATAGCATCATCATCTGCTATTCATTGCTTATTTTGCAAGATCCTCGCTGGTATTATACGGGGGGGGCGGAGGGGGGTATTGTCTGCAAATATTGATAGGTTATTCTACACGTCACTTTTCCCGCTTCTTGGGAAGAGGTGTTGGCGACCTGACCTCGTCCCCTCCCTGCTCCCCTGTCTCCGGGTTAGCATGCATCGAAGGCATCGAAGGCATCGTTGCAGCAGAAAAAGCAGCAGAAAAAGCAGCAAGAGAGAGGCCCCCATCTTTTTTTTGTTTGTACAGCCAGCTGGAGCCTCATACTACTTACTGCTATCGTAATACTGGAACTAATATATTATAGCGTTGATGAACCGTACTTGTGTACATTACGGCGCACCATTGTTCTCTCTCTGTCTCTCTCTCCTCTTTTTCTCCCGCCCTCTCCGCCTCTCTGTTATTGTTATTAGGGTCTTCCTCGAAATGACCCAAGTATCAGCAGCACCAACAGCAGCATCACCAGCCTCCAAAATGGATGACTATGATGACTAAGATGACTAAGATGAAGTAAATACAATTTGTTACGACTAAAAAGGGGCACATGCACCAATAAAAAAAACAGACGGCGACCAAGCACAGACGCATAGAGCGCGGGGAAAAAAAAAAAAAGAAACACCCTAAGCATGATCGCCGTCCCTCAAGCACCCCACCCGCCCATTCACCCATTCACCCACTCATCTGACAATCAACGGACGAGCTAAATTTTCATGACCATGGTACGAGTGAAGCGACAGGTAGTCCAACCGATATTCAGACCTCAGAAAGCTTCCTCGAGCCCCCCTGCGAGCCTTTCAAGCAACCCCTCTAGCCCTCTAGCCCTTTCCCACCCCCTCCTGCTTTCCTTCCCTCCACCCCCCCAACCCCGATCCTCAAGGGCTGTGCTCGGCATCTTGGTGCGTACAACCGAGCTGCACGAGGTATACACTCTTCAATCCAAGCGACCTGCACAACCAGCCCCCTCCCCTTCTCAACCTTCTCAGTTGAATTTTTTCAGCAAGCAGTTAACAAGGATTGCGTCAGAAAGCACTTTCGCACGCACTCAAGTCACTCCTGTACAGAATAAATACCCACGACTGTTCAAAAACGAAGAAAAAAAAACGGCACGTCAGAAAGCATTCTCGCGCCCACTCAGTCACGCGCCCATTCACCCCCGATCGATACGAAGTATACCGAATCCCGTTGAAGAAACCAAGAAAAGAGGATTTCGGGCCGCATAAAATAAACTACTGGGAATAAAAACAAAACACGCCAAAAACCCGCACCTGGTAGCGTCATCGCGCAACCCAGCATCTACTTTTCAGTCGTCTGTTAGGTTGAACTGCAGGTGCGCTAGTAGTCAGTAGCACTAGCACTAGCACTAGGGTTAGGGCACACAGCGTATCAACCCTTCGCGCGCGTGTTTGATTTGCTTTGCTTTGCTTGGGGCAACGTTAGGTCGTTCTACGAGCACAGCGAGCACCCCGCGGGTCGGTTGGACACCAGTTCGAACGGCCAAAACAGTATATATATATTAAAAAAAAATAATTCTCGCACCCACCACCCACCCACCCACCCGCCTAATGCCTACTCTTCCTCGTCCTTGACAGGCGCCGCCGCCGCTGCCGCCGCTGCCGCCGCCGCCGCTGCCGCCGCCGCCACTGCTGTTGCTGCTGCCACCGCCGGCGAGGGGTGCGCGCTAGTCCAACCAGGCAACATCTCAGACCCTTCGAATCTCGCGCCTCGCGGTAGCTCCCGGCTACGCGTCACCAACGACCGCCCCTTCAGAATATAGCGCTTCCGACTGCTGGGCGCGGCCGACGGGCTGACGTCTGGCGAGGGCGTTCTCGATCGAAACGCTATTGATTGCAGCGAGGCCGGGGCAGCGCTCGCGACCACCTCCTCCTCCTCCTCCTCCTCTTCCTCCTCCTCCTCGGCCTCGACCCCCTTATCTCCCCTCGGGGCGTCAAGAGTGCCTACCCCGCCCCCCCCGCGCGAAAACCTTGAAGGCCCATCCTCCCCCACCGGACTTCGGCGCGCCCCCCCCCCCCCCCTCCACCACCTCCTCCTCCTTTTCCTGGGCTATTCTGTGCGGCGGAGTCCGAGTTCCCACCGTTGGCAGCCGCGGAGGCACCTTGCGTGCCATCGCCTCCTCCTGTCAAAGCCACAGCCACCCCCGCCGACGTTGCGGCAGCACCAGCACCAGGAGCATTAACACTACAAGAAGCAGCACCAGCAGCAGCTGCACCATCAGCAGCCGGGGCGGGAGCGGTTGTCCAACCGTTCCCACCGTTCCCAGCACCACGACCACCACCAAGGCCTCGACCACCGCGGCCAAGCAAACGACCACCACCACCACCATCACCACCCAAACCGAGCGGTGAAGTCCCCGGCGGCTGGATCAGAGGCGACGGCATGACGCGATCACCTAGCCGTCCGGCACAGGCCCCGTTCCCCAGTCCTGGCTCCTTCCGGCCCTGGCCAGGGTCAATTCGCCCGTTACCGTGCAACCCTCTGCTGCTCATACTACCCTGCATTCGCGGAAGCTCTCCCGCCCACCTCCCCCGCCCATTCGTTGGTGCAGACGAGGCGCGAGTGTGGCCATCCCCCTCACCGCCTGCTTCGCCTCTCCCACCCCCGGTCTCCACCGCTGCCGCTGCCGCTGCCGCTGCCGCGTTAGATGTGTCCGAGCCGTTGCGAGGGCGGTCCGCGCCAGTCCTCAACGCGGACCCCCTAAGCACGGCTTGAGAAATGTTACCCCTCTCCGACAAGTTTCTCGGGCGCACCGACAGCTGTGGCCGCGGCCGAGGCTCCGCCGGCCTCATTCCGAACGAACTACTACCCATGCTGGAGGCCTCTTTCGCGAGGCAAACGCTGCTCCTGTTACCGTTGCTTGTGCCCCCGCCCCCGACTGACTCTGGCCCTGTGTCAGACGCCCTCCTCACCGACTCCTGGTCGCCAAGCCCTGAGCTTTTCAAGCGCCTATCGATCGAGGCCACCGCATCATCTCCGCCCTCGAATCCCCCCCCACCTCCGCCCCCCCCCGTGCCTCCGCCTCCGGACGGCCCAGCCACGCTGTAATTGCTGCTGGTTCTGCGGCTACTGGACATGGAACTTTTCCCGCGATTTCGCCATCGCTCCGGAAGCATGAGTTCGTTGTTGTTCAAGGACCCGAACTGAGACGAGCCCCCCGGATTGACTGAGAAGGATGTCCTCATGCTTCCCCCTTGAAAGCTCCGGCTGCTGGAAGCGGAGAAATTGGAGCGCCGGCTTCCCTCGCGGCTTCCGTCGGAAGGAGGAGCGTCCACCGAATACAGGGAGCCCGCGCGCTGCAGTCGAAGGAACACCATCCCTAGATTCTCCAGCGTCCCGTGTTCCTAAAGTAAGGTGGCGTTGAGATGTGGGGTAGGGGGGAGGTTAACAATGCCATTTACAAGTAATTCATGGTATTCTCGGCGATGCGGGAATCAGAACGGGGGGGGGGGGGGGGGGGGGCGTACTCAGTTGTTACTTGCCCTAAGCCAGTTGACTATGGACCATGCATCCTTTTCGGGACGGAACACCGTTCCTACTCCTACTCCTACTGTTATAGAGACACCTCCAACAGGCGCGGGGGGAAATGGCGCTACAAACGCGAACATGATATTTCGGTGATGAAGGAACCCTAGGGGGTAGCACGGTACACACAACTAAAACGGCTCTAGCAGGAGTAGCAGCAGGAGCAGCGGCGACAAACACGGCCACGTGCCTCATCGAGAAACTCCTCTACCCCTCATCTACACAGTGGCGGCGTGCCGTAAGTATCTAGAATTGCGCTCCTCCACCGCTAGGTGATGCATACAATCGTATGCCGTGCCTAACTGCGTGCGTAACTGTACTAAAAGAGCGACGGCGATAGACGACAAGCCTCCCGATCGACCGGGTTCCTTGTTCGCATGGCCGTGGTGCTTGTTAGAGACTCATCTACCATTGTCATTGTCATTGTCTTGCGTATACCGTGTATGTATACTATCTAGGTATATGTGGATGATGTGTCCATCCGATTGCCCGGCGGCTTTTTTTTCGTCTTCCCACGCTTCAGTGTTTTCGCTTGCCCTCCCTCACCTCCGTAAAGGTCGCCCGGTCCACGCCGACACACTCAACGGACCCTTCGGCCACAGCCGTTGCGCACATCGTCAGGCTCGCCACCAACGCCTCCTCGCCAAACATCTCTCCATTCTCCTGAGAGCCACCCAGAACAAAAAAAAATCGAAAAGCACGAAAAAAAAGAGGACCGACCAGCCGTCCGGGCAGGGAAGAGCAGCGCGTTCCAAGTCAATACCCAAAACAGACGACTACAACAGCGACGCGGGGAGCACGCTCGATTTTTTTCTTGGAAAACATTGAAGAGCATACTACAGTAGTAATAGTACAAACGCCTCATTAATAGCTGTTTTTTTTCGTCAGGTGGTGACCGGCAGAAAGCACGAGAGAGCCAGGCAGTTGTTAAAAGCTAGCACTCCTTCAGCAGCTTCAATAAGGACCGTTTGTGTAGTACAATAATAATTATTAGAATCGACACAGAGCGATACGAACCCCCTACTATTAATAGTAGCTAATGACACCAGGTTAATATCCATAGCTCGAGCAATAAACAATACAATACCATGGTTGAAGGCGGAAGGATTTGGGGAAGGATGCTGCAGAGCTTCCACGCACACAAGCCACATGAAGGACCGCCAAGAACCAAACCAACCCGAGTAGAACCAAGATCTCGTCCGCAGCGGTTATACCCTGGCAACTCTGCGTGTCTGTCTGTATGTATGTGCACCAGTGCCTGTCTTTCGTATTATCTGTCCCCCCCGACCTCTTTTTGTCCCTTTTTTTTCTTCTTTTTTTTCCTTGTTTTCCTTTTTTCCCGTTTGCCCCGCTTTGTGTCTCTCTCTGTATCTTCCTTTTTGCTTTTTGCTTTTCTTCTTTGTTTGCTTCGTCTTCCTTTTCGTTTCGTTTCTAGTCCATCAGTTTCTTTTTTGCTTCTCTGGTGTTCTTATTAATAATAGCGGAGTAAGCATGTTTTTTTCGTTCTTATCTCTGTTCACCTCTCGCGCAACTTGCGAGCCTACAATCTGCGAAAATCTGCGCGTTCCTTTGTTGCTTTCTTGCTTGAATTGATTGTTTTTCGATCGATTGGCCCACTGGCCCACTGGCCCACTGCTAGGCTGCCTCACCTTGGTCTCGGTGGTGCCGTCGGCCCACTCCAAGCGAACCACCCCCTTATGAACGAAGAAGCATGTCAAGTGCTTGTCTCCTCTTTGGTAGATGGTCTCTCCATCCTTGAAACTCTGTTTTCGTCAAGGGAAAGGGGGGACGGACAATAAAGGGCTTGGAGCAGGGGGTGGGGGGTGGTTCGTTCGAGCCAAAGCTACGATGGGCGTTACTGCTGTTAGAAAGGGAGGAGGTAGGGGGGGAGGGAGGGAGGGAGGGTGGGAGGGAGGAAGATGCACAGGTGGACGCGTAGATGCTCACGGTCCGTTCTCTATCCGGCCACCAGGGAAGCATAAACGTACGCACAGAGAGCTCACCTCTCTCGCCAGAGAGCACAACCCTCTCGATAGAGAGACAGTTTTCTCAGGTATACATAGAGAGAGCAGCTGTCCTAAGGCAACTCGTTTCAGACCCGTTCAGCCAGCTCAGTCAAAACACCTATTTAATACATGACTGACCCCCCACACCTCCCACAGCACCCTTTCCGTATCCCTAACACAAACCACCACCACCACCACCACACCCACTACCAGCCATGAGCACGAGCATGAGCCTGAGCCTGAGCCTGAGCCTGAGCCTGAGTAGGGCAAGACATGAGGCATGAGCATTGGCATGAGCATTGGCATGAGCATGAGCATGGCAGGGGTGCACAAGATTTTCCTCGGTCTCCCAACTTGAACAAACTCCTACCTCACGTCACACATCTTTTGAGAAAACATGAAAGGGTATACACTCTGCTTCTATATACTTGTATAGTGTATAGTGTTTAGTGTACAGCCCGATGGGTATTACAGTACCCATTAATAGGTGCCTACTGTAGGTGTGGGTGTCACGAAACATGTCGTTGAAAGGAAAAAAAAAAAATCAAAAACGATAGCCGGCAGTCCTTGAGTTAAGAAGCCTCGTCAGGCACAAAACGTTTCGCAAAAAAAAGTGATATCCCTATTGCCCTGCCGCCTATCCTGACCCCCCCCCCCCCCCCCCCCCCACCCGCCACTCTCGCAACCATGGTCACCTGAACCCACTAGACCACCAAAGCCGAAACCAAAACACAAAAAATCACGCTAACAAAAAACAGGCGGCGTTTTGTTTCACTGTACCTCAACGTTGAAGGCGTTGGGCCCTGCCGTTGATCTGAGCTTCTTGTAGAATGACCGCTCGAAGGTCAGGAGATTGTAGTCCGCCCTCGCTCTCTCTCGCAGAGTTTTCAACAGGTCCACCTGTTACCATCATACAAACCCCACATCAATTAACCAACCATGGTACAAGGTATGGAGGCGACTGACAATATGACCATCATACTACAACAATTGAAACAAACCAGAACATCAAGTATCAACGAAAAAAATGAAAGTTACTGTCATCGCCACTAGCAAATAGCTGCCGCACTACACTACTATTACGGGGGTCCATAGTTAACAGGACCAAATATTGTTAGTAAAAATACCTAAATATATAGTTTTTTTTTATGTATGCCATAGGTCCTGTTAACTATAGACCCCCGTCATAGTATTAAATACCACTACTACCAACAAGTTTCGTATGATTAAACCGCAGAGTTAGATGCCAGTGTAGAGTGTAGAGTAGTCATGGTGCTCAGAAATACAAGGATGGGTTAGGCTTAAATATCAAGACCAAACGCTCCTTGCGCTTCCGTCCAGAGTGCTACTGTAGGAACAGCATGATAGTGCCTGGTATGTATTACAGTATATTTTACGAACGGTAGAACTAAAAGGCCTTCGTGCACGACAGCAGTGGCATCAAACCTACCGTATACACTATATTATAAGGCGGAAACATGTGCCACGCATTCGCGATCGAAGGGAGTGAGTGCTGAGGGAGTGTTAAGGGAGTGCTAAGGGAGTCAGGGATAAAGCAACGGGGGCGGGGCAAGAGCGGGCGCGCATCCGACGACGGCGTCTGGCACGAGCCGAAGCGAGAGGAGGCGGGGGGGAAGGCAGCCCCCCCCTCCCCGCCCCCCCCCCCCCCCGTTCCCCATCCCCCTCCCCGTTCATTCGACGAAATAAATGCCTGATCCACTTAACTCAGGCGAAACAAAACCGCCTGGTTGGTGTCGACTGTGATGCTGGACATACGGACATGTACACGACATCGACGCGCACCTTGGCGTGCTTTTGGCACTGTTGGAGCTCCTCCGCTGTCGGCGTCTGCGACTTCTTGACCGCCCCCAGCATGCGTCTCGCCTCCCTCCCGTTGCTCACAGGGGTATCTCTTGTAATGTTCAGTCTCGCCGCACCCTACACAAACACGCATCATTATCATTCGACATCATTCGACATCGCCCCATATCATTATACGCCACGCTGTGATCAAAGTATGACTAGTGCATGATAGTATGACTTCGTAGTATGGCTACTATGAACACCACGCTTCAGGCTTGCCAACATGATTTTAGAGGATTTTTTCGGTATCACTGCCTAGTGTATTTATTTTGTGTTTCAATCACATCATTACATCTCGGTGGCTTGGTACTAATAGCAGGTGGTCCGCGTGCCTATCAACATCAATTTCGTGGGTTCGAGTCTCACCGAGTGCATGCTCGTAGGGACTTTTTCTTGAACAAAAAACTGATTAGCGGAAAGCGCGGAGCGCGAGTTAGCTACATTCGATGAAAATCGACGAGCAGTGAGAAAGCTAAATCCTATGCGCGGCAAAAAAATTAAGGCACGTACCGGGGGGGAGAAGGGACGACACCTGTGACCACGGCTTGTCCAGAAGATCGCTGAGGGTAAAACCTCCTATGAGCTAGGCTGTAAACGAAAAGTGTGATTATTTTTTGTAAAATAATAATCTCACTACACATAAATACCCGCATCTATGTACGGTGCTTTACATGCAGCATACATGTATGCGGACCTCAGCATACACATACCACGCAAGAAGGAGGAACAAACGCCCTGTGATACTGCTGAACGTATCACAACATCACACTCATACACCACTTACCTCTCAAAGCATTTACCGCGATTAATCGTACATGCACAAATGTATTCAACACAAGCGCAACACTATTAATATCAACAGCGCAAGGGGTGCAACAGTAGTGCGGCAAGAAAAGGTCGCCACCACTTGGCACTCGCACAGCTACGACAGAATGAGTACATCAATACTACTGTACTAAACTACTACTACTGCTATACTACTACTACCACTACTACTACTACTACTACTACTACTACTACTGCTGTAGCGTCATATGACAACTCAACATCATATGCAGCACATCAAAACGACAAATACAAGACGTGCAACAACGACGGCCATAACGCCAATTAGCAATGCAACACCACCACCACAACCTACCGCCAACTAACAACGCAACACCACCCCCACAACCAACACCACAACGACGACCTTCACGACCATCACGACCATCACCAACGGCATCACCAACGGCATCACCATCACCATCACCATCACCATCACCATCACCAACATGTTACATTGACTATTACGGGGGATCATAGTAAATAGGACCTACGGTACACACAAAAAACTATATACTTACCTGTTTTTACTAACAATATTTGGCCCTATTTACTATGGCCCCTCGTAATAGTAACAGCATCAGGTTTATCACTACAGTATGCTATACGCATAAAAGCGCGGGGCGCACCTCAGTGACTCGTTTTTTCCCCCACATGCGCAGGACCCTCCGTTTCTGGTTGTACTCGTAAAGCGAATCCTGCACATGCCAGACCACGACGATGCGATGAGGGTGCGACAAGCGGGGGGGGGGGGGGTGTACTCATTATCATGCATGGCCGTATTCGTATGACCATAAGACCCTCGCATCCCTACAATACCGGGACGGAGCACGTCGGGTTTTCACCGGCCAGGCAGACATTGCTTGCACCAAGCGCGAAGCGCCGTGAGGTGTCCGGCGAGTCGCACGAAGGGTGAGCTGCATCCTACTAAGAATCGCTTTAGCGACAAGGGGGGGGGGCGGTTAACAAAAAAAACAGTATATCGCGTCGGATGGAACCGGCAGCTGTGCAGACTGTCCACCGCGATCCTCATGACTAATACAGTAATAGCATCAGCTAGAGTAGAGTAGAGTAGAGCAGGTGTGGTTAGGGTTGGAGGGGGTGCTATACATTAATATGGGCCATGTACAGCAGCGCAAGGATACTATTAACAGCACATAGGACTAAAAACAAAATTATGTACAAAGAAATTGCCAGTACGAGCATGTGTATGAGTACAACTGAGGCAACGTAATAAAAAATTAGAGCAGGACTGCATGACGTAATGACCTCCTACTGTCAATATATAAAAACTTTTAATAATCATGATCCCATCACTATCATAAAATACAATTACTTACCATATATCACTTTCTGGCCGTACGATGCAACAACAGTAGTGGTGCCCATAAATGAAAAAAAGATAAAAGAAAAAAGCAGGAGCTCGGAGGAGAAAACAAACGCCCTCCATTATTCCCCTTTTGAAGGTGCCATAAGCCATCCCCTTTTCAAGGTGCAATAAGCCATCCCTCGTTTAAGGTGCAATGATCCCATGCGGTGAAAAACGCGGCTGCGGGGCAATAACTACATGCGGCGGTACATTACCCCCTGCGGGGTGATAAGCAACAAACACACTGCAAACAGTATGCCCACCTGCAGCTCTTGGTCGGCCTTGCGCTGCTCCTCCATCCCCTGTCGGCTTTTCTCGTTCAAGGCCTCACTGAAAAGTGTCCCGAAAATTCGGCAAAAGGGAAGCGGCGGACAACCCTCACCCTAAGTTAATCCAGCGGGTGCTCATGTTCATGCTCGGTTCTCAGTTGGCACCCTGCCACCACTGTGCGGTCACCTTAACTGTGCGCGACTGGTACTGCCACCCTACGAAAAGGATACCCGTCGAGTATCTTACTGGCACCTCTTCTAACCCATATAATAATGCTGCAGACAAACTAGTGATAAATAGCTGTAGCGTGGAAAGTTATACGATCTACATACTTACTAGGTGGAAGCACCCAAATTATGAAGCAATACCAGCAGTAAAATTCTCGTGGCATGATCGAAAGCGACTATTAATAGGGATGGCTTTCGCTTCTGTTGCGTATCATCCGCTGGTACCCAAACGGTCCCCGAACGATTCATGCCACGCACGGTCGGCCCTTCAACACCCACCGAAAGGACGCCCCCCCCGCCCCCGCCCCCACCCCACCCACCCTCCGAAAAACACGCCCCAGAGGCGTGTGCCACGACTGCGATACAGGTCGCACTGAAGGACATATTAGTTATTGACGGGGCTGCTCACGTAAGGAAGTATCACTATGTCCCTCGATATAAGAAACCTAGGTATATAATATTAATATACAAACGCACCCTATATTGCTGGACATAGTGGTACTGCCCTATATTCGATGGTACCCAATGTTGTCGGAATACGCTTACTGCTGTACTGGTTTACTTTTGTACTTTACTATTCGCGGTATACCTATATCTATATACTCAAAAGGCCATCATTGTAGAATCTTACTCAATACTTGTACCTCAAAATCGACTCTCTCGGTGTTTCGGCACACGATGGTAGGAAGAACGCTCCCAAAACAAGAATCCCTGAAAAAAAAAAACAGATGCAACCCTACATATACACCGTAGCACTCATCCTCAGTGTAAAGAGGCGTTATCCTCATCCTTATCATCCACGTCTCACCCGTAAAGCTGTATCATGATGGCCGTGAGCAGGTTGAAGACGATCAGTACCCCGACAACGTGGTACGCCACGAAGAAAATTAACGCCCCATTACCGACTTCTGCTACCGTCTCCTCCACCACGGAGCCGAAGTCGACCCCCACAAAAAGCTGCAAGGTAGTGCGGAAAGAAATGCTTGCGTCCTTGAAGTTGGCCGCCTGGTCATTCATCACGGATCAAACACAGAAACGGGCGGGGGAGCGGGGGGAGCAGAAGGGGTTCACCATCGTCAGACCTGCCGCATGCTCAAGTTCAATGTGTCCACGCCTCGATCAATTCTTGCAAACGTCAAGATGATTGATTCCGAGCGTGAAAGTTCGGTCAAAGAGTCAACAGCTCACCTTGATTCCAAGCTTCGAGGTGAAAACACATGAAAGAAAACCGAGGCGTGGGCGGGAGGAGGGGTTGGGGCTCACAAACAAGTACCGCACCTCCGCAACGAAGAGGACATTATCTTACCGCCTCCAGCATATACACCTAGCAGACTCAGCGGCAGACACCACAAAACCAACGTCCTATCGCCCCCTTCAGCCGATTCCATCGCCTAACCCTAGCCTTGGTCCTACCCTTACCTTGCCAGCGAACGCCTGCATGGCCACCATAGCGAAGGCGTAGGCCACGATGAGGGCGAAGCTGAGCGTTTGCGCGAACACAGGCACGACCGAAAAAAAAAGTGTTCACGTGGTCGTGAAGAGTGTCGTTAAGCGTCACCAGACGCCAGCAGCGAAGAAGACGCAGCGTGAAGCACAGCATCAGCAACTGGTCCGTGCAACTTCAAGGCATTGAAACAGGCACACAGGCACACACAGGCACACATACACAGACAAACAGGGGCGGGGGGGGGAGGGGAGGGGGAAAGGGTCGCGGGGGGGGCGTACTCGATATCATGTATGACCGTAGTCGTATAACCATAGACCATCGAATCCCTGCTGTACAATGCCGGGACGGAACACGTCGGGTTTTCACCGACCAGGTAGGTGAGGCAAGCATGGCTTGCACCAAGAGCGGAAGCACCGTGAGGTGTTTGCTCGGCGAGTCGCAAAAAGGGTGGGCTGCATCCTATGTGCTAAGAACCGCTCATGAGGCGGACTTGCATGTATATGACAGCGTCAAGGGGGCTAGGGGTGAGGAAGAGGAGGCTAGGTGCTGTGTCGACATGATCTAGGCACTTTCTCGGCATCCTCTATTAATACCTGGTACCAATAGGGTTATGGATACTGTCGACATGTTCTCGGCATCATCTAATTATGGGCCTCTTTCTCGGCACGTTCTCGGAAATTTACAGCAGAGCATGTGTCCAAGCCGAGTTGCCGAATCGCTTTGCGCGTCGGCCGCGGCTGCCCGAAAACAAAAAGGCCGATCAGCTCTGGCCGAAGCGTGTCACAGCCCCAAAACCACGAGAGTTGTCTCGCTCGAAAGGCCGCCAACACCAAGGCCGGGGCACCCAATGTCAGCCGATACAGTTTCCCTCGTGGCGCACAAGCCTACACGGACCAATTTACCCCTCCCCCCCCGTTAACGAACCGCCTGTTCTGTGCGGCCACCGCACCGCTCGGCCACACCGAACAATAGACAGGTACGTTCCGGGTATGTGCCAGGCATGTACCACTACAAGCCACGTATCAATCCGGGAAGACTACAAGCCAAACAGCAAAACGGTGGCAATGCCACCGCTGCCGATCCCGGTAACACTACTAAAAACACAATCGCCGTCAACACCGCTACCAACATGGCTACCAACACCACCACCTCCCTCCCCTCCCCCGCCCCGCACCACTCCCTCCGCCACTACCGTGTGACTGCCGCGTGGCGCACCTATCAAGCTTCATACACATCCCCGCTTCGCCCCCTCCTCCATGAGTCCCCACCAACCTCCAGCCCCCCCCCCCGCCATCGCTTATGGAATCCTCCCCGGCATCGCCTAAGAGCGCATTCCTGACGAAGGAGCAGCATGTGCACGTCAGGGACAAGAGGAGGGGGCAGTGGAGAAGCGCCACCAACGCCGTGTGTAGCACCACGGCCACCCCCGCCACCTTCAACAACAAACAAACGAATTAACGAACAAAGAGGGGGAAGGAAGTGAGAGGCCGGTGAGATTCTTTGGGGTGGTGCTTGAGATATCATAGATGATGATTATTTCGACAAAAAAAAACACAAATAAAAAAAAAAAAACATTTACGACGAGGGTTAACACCATCTAAATCAATCCAAAACGATCTACAAGGCGCGCAAGCACCAACTAGCTACAAGTGCGAAGGCAAGTAGGCAGAGACAGTGAAAAACGCCTGCCAGCCTCCTTCCGAGCGGAAGTACGCTCTCCTCTACTCTGTGGCGCTAAGAATCAGTCGTGACGGGCCTATTGCATCCCTCACTGCCCTCACTGTGAACAAGAGGAATGCGATAATGCCGTACCGGTATGCTATAAGCACGACACACGCGGGCGATGCATAGCTTCCGTCTTCAAAGATTGGGAGAGACAAGCGATTAATCAAACTCGCAGCTGGAATACTGGCCTACCAGGTATTTGTTTTTCGTTCGACCCCTCGCCCTTGTGTAATACGGTATATACGGTATATGGAAAAAAACGGAATGAGCGCCCACAGGTTGGAGGTGCCTCAATTAGGAGTGGGAACGGTGCTACGTCTCGAAACGGATGCGGGGTCGATGCAATGGCCAAACGAGTAAGGCAAGCAAAAAATGAGTACGCCCCCCCCCCCCTCCGTGTCCGAGAGGACGCGTGGTCAATGGCCAAAATACTAAGGCAATCAACATATGAGTGCCCTCCCGGCCCCCGTATCCACTATCTATAGCTTAGCTTGGGCTAGCTTAGGGTTGGCATCGGCAACGACACTGTACAACATGACATGCCGCTCACTACTTGGGCTAGACAACCTTTATTTTGTTTTTTGAAGGTCAGTCACAGCTGGTGGTCAAGGGAATACATCATTGGTGCGGGGTGGAGAACCTCTACTCCGTACAAGAGGAATAATCGTATCACAGGTAGCGTTTATGGTAAGGCACCCACGAGGCAGTTGCATAGTATAGTATACTATTAATATACCTATTGCCGTCTCTGGAAGTAGCCACACCTATACACTATACACTATACACTAATAAATAAACTCATTGAAGCTGTCATCCATATGCAAGTCCGCCTGGTTCTTAGTAGGACGCAGCTCATTCTTCATGAGACTCGCCGGACACCTCACGGCGCGTCGCGCTTGGTGCAAGCAATATCTATCTGGTCAGTGAGAACCTGACGTGCTCCGTCCCGGAATAGTGTAGGGATGCGAGGGTCTTTGATCGTACGACTACGGCCATGAACAAAATTAAGTACACCCCCCCCCCTCCTCCCCGTCCCAATTCCACTCCCTCGCCTCCACCCCCCCTGAGGCCTGAGGCGTTAGCGTCGATCTCTGCTATCGTAACCCTAACCTTGGTGTGGACGCTTCTTCCTTTTCCTGGCAGGCGGAGGGGACCCGGGCCCGATCCCTGCCGCACCCACTCCCCTACCCTAAACGCCTGATCCAACAGTAAAATTACCCCGAACACTGCCGTCAGCCGCGTGACAAGCAGGGCAGGGCCTTGGTGGGGGATGCTGTGGGGCAAAAACAAGCAGTCTGCACCGCGAGGGAGACACGCACAGAAACAGAGAGAGCGAGAGAGCGAGAGAGAGAGAGACAGAGATATAGAAAGAGAAAGAGAGGCACAGGCACGGATAAGTCGCACGGTTCATTTGTTACCGTACCAAACAATCCAAGTCTTACTCCAAGTACCAATAACTATTCATACCAAATATTATATTGACAGTTTTGGCCTACTTGATAGGGGGTTAGGGAGGGTTAACATGCTATAATCATATAAAAATAATACCAACTACTTCCAAGTACACCCTGCTCGTCTCGCCCAAAAGAATACTTGTATATATACCATCCTCCAGCGGAGCCATCCTAGGAAGGGGTAGGTGAAGGGGTAGGGGTAGGGGTAGGGGTAGGTGTAGGGGTAGGGGTAGTCTCCGCGTTATAGCCCTTTTAGTACCGCAGTGTACCCAAACTGACTCAAATTCCAATAAATATCACACCTACTGCTGTACTGTACGGTAGGTTTTACCTACTGTAATACAGCAGGCTTATACCCGTGACGGGAGTGCACGCACTGCTGTAGTTCTAATTTGCCCTAAAATGGTCCTAATTTGCCCTGCTACGGGGGGTCCATAGTAAATAGGACCTACGGTACCCACAAAAACCTATACATTTCCCTTTTTTTAGAAACAATATTTGGTCCTATTTAAAATGGTCCCCCGTAAGAGAAGGATCCTAATTTGCCCGAAAAGAGTCCTGCTTTGCCCTAACTTGTCCCAAAACGGTGTCCTAATTGGCCCTAAAACGGTCCTAGGTTGCACTTAAAGGTCCTAATAATACTAATAGAGTACCCTAAGAAGGCCCTAATACGGGGGACCATAGTAAATAGGACCTACGGTACACAAAAACTCAATAATTCGCTATTATTACCAACAATATTTGGTCTTATTTACTACTATGCTATGGTGTCAGGTACAAACAGCAGCAATAAACTAACCAAGGACCACCGCAACCGCCACGATGCGCTTCCACGAATTGTTGTGCAGCATCCCCTCCATCCCGTCTAGCACCACCACGGCCCACCGCGGCATGTTCTCCCTTTTATGGCGATTGCCCGCCCTCTCCACCGCGTTAACGTTAACAAACGAATAGCTCAGCACCTGACCGACCGACCGACCGACCGAGTACAAGCATGGCTGAGGGTTAGGGTTAACGTTAACGTTAACAAACGAATAGCTCACCACCTGACCGACCGAATACAAACATGAACATGAAAAACAAACAAAAAAACGTCAGCATCTGAATGAACACGGAAAAAAAAACCCATGCATAAAACTGCTGTATCTCTAAGCTCGTTTGGGCTGGTCGGTGTTACGTGCCCGGTGTTTTTTTCTTCTCTAGCTCTTCAAGAGTTTTTTGCGTTCTTCGATCTTGCCCGGTGGCTATATGAGTACGCGTTATATAGCTGCTGGTACGAGGAACAAAGGCCTTCTCCCTTTGCAGCTTGAGAACCCCCCGGGATTTAAAGTCAGCGACAATCCCGAAGGGCAACCTAGTTATTACGGGGGTCTATAGTGAATACGACAAAATATTGTTAGTAAAAACAGGGAGCTATATAGGTTTTAGTGTGTACCGTAGGTGCTATTTACCGTAGGGTCCACCGTAACAGTGAATCATTTAATGATGTAATACCACCAAGGTACTGCTGTACACGCAAGAATGGAAAAAATATGTCAAACGTGAAAGGTGAAGACATGAAAACGAAAAAAATGTACCAGGTACGTACAAAATTGAAAACTTCCAGAAACAAAATGTGAAAACCCAAAGTTTACCAAGAAGGAGGAGGACAGTATGCGGATAACACGTCAAAGTGGGCGATGGGTAGACGGAACCGCGAACACTGCTGAACCACGTACACAACATGGTATACACATATCGAGTCATACCATTAAACTTAATAATATACGAAGTATGTTACATGACAGCAGCTAGGGAAACGGAACACCAGACAGAAATCAACGGCCTAAAAAATTCACGTTTTTTTTTTTTTGGTTTGATTGGTTCGTTCGTTGCCCTGCCTCTTGCGAACAATCTGTGTGAAAGTGCCCACTCTTGTTTTTCTTGAGGTATTCTACGCACTCTACTACTCCAAGAGGTACTGGAATCTGACTTGTCACCACCCAGTACATTGTGACCATCACAACTATCACAACAACGTCAGATCAACAACAGCAGCAGCAAGAGCAGCGGCAGCACCATCACCAACAGCAGCACCAGCACTAGCAGCAGCAGCAGCAGCAGCAAAGTGTAAGCATGCAAGGACCCGCCTGTCTAAGGTCCATGAACCCGAGAACGTCTAAGTTATCAGCGAATCCGGAGGCGATCTCGAAGTATAGCGCCCGCTCCTGCTCCGTTGTCCTGGGCATGAGGTGCAGAAGGAAGCGGTTCCACACCACCAAGCTCAGCTTCCCGGTACCCTGCACGCACACGCAGATGGCCGATCAAATCCGGAGGGGGATACGCAAAAAGTATCACGGTACAGCAGTCGTAACTTGATCATCTCATCTCATCTCATCGACTGGCTACTGGTACTGCTGTAAGGACGAACGAAATAAAAATCAATTTTCACACGCCCCCGTTCAACTTCACTCGAACGTGTATGCGGTAACAATCTTAATAAAACATACATAACCCGAATAGCAATAGCAATAGTAGTAGTAATAGTAATAGTAATAGTAATAGTAATAGTAATAGCAATAGTAATAGTAATAGTAATAGTAATAGCAATAGTAATAGTAATAGTAATAGTAATAGTAATAGTAATAGTAATAGTAATAGTAATAGTAATAGTAATAGTAATAGTAATAGTAATAGTAATAGTAATAGTAATAGTAATAGTATCACACACAAAGATGATGATGTTCGACGAAATCCTCAATCTGACATCTAGCTGTTTTTTTTTTATTCATCAATATCAATATACCAGGTACCAGGTACCAGATATGGGTATACCGTATCTGTACCAGCCACTGCTGCTGTAGCAGGCGAAACCAGCAGAAGCCAGGTAGCCAGGTATATCAATCAATCAGTCAGTATTTGTGTATGTGTATGCGTAGTTTAGTTTAGTACTGATGGTTCAGACGCGATTACTACCTTCGAAATGGACGCGAATAGGACCAGGTACTGATCTGCATTGTCAGCATATCAAAACACACCAGGATTAATAGTACTGCTTGTCGTAGTGCATTGAGTATTAACAATCGCTGCCGCCATCAACAGAAATAAAACACCTATCGGGTATATAAAACTATACATCATACATTATACAGCAGCACGGTGTACACCAAAAATATACGAGCATCGGCATACCTACAGTCTTACAGAAATTACTCCTTCGTATGACATACTGCTGTTAAATACCATGGTACTGCTTTACCAGGTATTAAAATAGCCTATTAGATTTTTATATAATGCCTTGAACGGTCTTATAAGAACTGATTTTTATTGCCGAAAACCCGCGATTTACTCGGCCGGACGGTCAAAAACACCGGTAGACTCCTCAGGATGCTCCCTTAGTTTTCCGAGAGATTTCTTGAGCACTTTTCCGTGTCTCCAGAGTCGTACAGTAGTTTGACTGCTGTTCGTCCATGTTGGCAGTTGTGAGGGCATAATGGCGTTTCATAATAAATCATTAAAGATCCATTCTTTCTGGCCCCAGTTCTGACGAACAATCTTATTTTTGACCCTCCAGAGAAAACTGATTGACTGCGTCCAAAAACAAACTGATGCTCTGGAGAAACGGAAAACTGTTTAACGAAAGCCGTCGGAAATCCCGCGGGGCATTTTGAGGAGTCTACCTTTGTTTTCGACTGTCCAGCCGAGTAAAACCCGTCAATCCGGCCTGAAAACTCACTTCCTGGAGCCCAGAAACAATTCCCCATAATAGTTGTTCTTATTATATTTTTTTGATGCCATTATCATATCGATATCTCAAAAAATACCTCGTATTAATATTTTACCTGTGCACCACCCAGCACCTGCCGTTCATTTCTAATACTAATACTACGTAGTACTGCACTTGCACACTCTACTCGTGCAATAAAAAATTGGTATGCGCTAGTATACCAAACAGAGCCGCGGTGCAACTGCATCGTCAACAGTTACCCTACCCAATCGGGAACTCGCCGCAAGGACACCTATCATGCCATCATGCTATCATGCTATCATGCCATCATGCCATCATCGGGGGGGGGGAGGGGAAGCCTCACCGTGGGATCCATGGTAGCAAAGGCCTCATTAAGGCCCTTCAACTCTTTCAGTCGCTCGGTCTTGACCTGAATTAACATCAAGATGAGCCACGCATGGCACACGCACAGCAGCAGCAGCAGCAGCAGTAGCAGGGTGACAGTAAAGAGAGGGGTTGCGGTACGGCGACAAGAGGCTTGAGGACGCGAGCGCTATTGAAATCGAGCACGCCATACAAACTAGTACTCTGTAGTACCCCTGCTGTGTCCCGAAATGAGAACACCGTCGAGAGGCCAGTTCGTACATAAATATAGATATATACCAGGTATACATACATTACATCTACTCGGTCATTATTTTTCTGGACAGAGTTGTGTGTATACATTACATTACACTACTCAACTATTATTACTACTCAACTAGTATTACTACTCAACTAGTATTACTACTCAACTATTATTACTACTCAACTAGTATTACTACTCAACTAGTATTACTACTCAACTAGTATTACTACTCAACTATTGTTACTACTCAACTAGTATTACTACTCAACTAGTATTACTACTCAACTATTATTACTCAACTACTATTACTACTCAACTATTATTACTACTCAACTACTATTACTACTCAACTATTATTACTACTCAACTATTATTACTACTCAACTATTGTTACTACTCAACTACTATTACTACTCAACTACTATTACTACTCAACTACTATTACTACTCAACTATTATTACTACTCAACTATTATTACTACTCAACTATTGTTACTACTCAACTACTATTACTACTCAACTACTATTACTACTCAACTAGTATTACTACTCAACTAGTATTACTACTCAACTACTATTACTACTCAACTAGTATTACTACTCAACTAGTATTACTACTCAACTATTGTTACTACTCAACTATTGTTACTACTCAACTATTATTACTACTCAACTATTATTACTACTCAACTAGTATTACTACTCAACTATTATTACTACTCAACTAGTATTACTACTCAACTATTATTACTACTCAACTATTATTACTAATTACTACTCAACTATTATTACTACTCAACTATTATTACTAATTACTACTCAACTATTATTACTACTCAACTACTGTTACTACTCAACTATTATTACTACTCAACTATTGTTACTACTCAA
Organism: Macrocystis pyrifera; assembly: GCA_031763025.1. Lineage (NCBI taxonomy): Eukaryota > Phaeophyceae > Laminariales > Laminariaceae > Macrocystis > Macrocystis pyrifera. The sequence goes on along the minus strand of JASSKH010000005.1, from coordinate 211,061 downwards.
CTACTATTACTACTCAACTACTATTACTACTCAACTACTATTACTACTCAACTACTATTACTACTCAACTATTATTACTACTCAACTAGTATTACTACTCAACTAGTATTACTACTCAACTATTGTTACTACTCAACTATTGTTACTACTCAACTATTATTACTACTCAACTACTATTACTACTCAACTACTATTACTACTCAACTATTATTACTACTCAACTATTGTTACTACTCAACTACTATTACTACTCAACTACTATTACTACTCAACTATTATTTACTACTCAACTATTATTACTACTCAACTATTATTACTACTCAACTATTGTTACTACTCAACTACTATTACTACTGACTCAACTACTATTACTACTCAACTACTATTACTACTCAACTACTATTACTACTCAACTATTATTACTACTCAACTAGTATTACTACTCAACTAGTATTACTACTCAACTATTGTTACTACTCAACTATTGTTACTACTCAACTATTATTACTACTCAACTACTATTACTACTCAACTACTATTACTACTCAACTATTATTACTACTCAACTATTATTACTACTCAACTATTATTACTACTCAACTATTATTACTACTCAACTACTATTACTACTCAACTAGTATTACTACTCAACTAGTATTACTACTCAACTATTATTACTAATTACTACTCAACTATTATTACTACTCAACTATTATTACTACTCAACTATTATTACTACTCAACTAGTATTACTACTCAACTATTATTACTACTCAACTATTATTACTACTCAACTATTATTACTACTCAACTACTATCAACTACTATTACTACTCAACTAGTATTACTACTCAACTAGTATTACTACTCAACTATTATTACTAATTACTACTCAACTATTATTACTACTCAACTAGTATTACTACTCAACTACTATTACTACTCAACTATTATTACTTAGGGTTAGGGTTAGTGGAACACATCGTCACTTTTCTTATGGCGTCTGTTATTCATGTTCTCAAGTATATACATACCTGATAGCTTACACCACATTTTCACACGCCCTACCTAACCGAACTATGAATACTTTAGTACTGTAGTTTTAGTAGTATACACTTAATATATCCCTGGTACGCCACGCCACGCCACACCACACCTCGCTAAACCGTACGAAATCACGACACCACAGGCACTGCTGCGCATGTCACACCGTATCGCCACGGTATCGCTTCACCGCACTAGAATCCACACATCATGCAGACTATGCAGACTATGCAGACTATGCAGAGTATGCAGAGTATTGACGATCAGCAACACACGCTGATACAAACCAGAGTACCGGTATAGCACAGAGTACCAAGAATTGATAAGCTACCAAACAGTGCGCCATTGTCACACTCTAGAGCAGTACCCCATTGATACACTACACGAATAGTCTACTGTCTACTTTATTGACAGCATATCGATGCGGTAGGCTGCGGCAGAATACCTGTTCGGTGGTGTGCTCGATGAAGACATCGTACGTCACTCCCAAGAGGAGAGAGAGCAGGAACATCGACCCCACGACGATGACCATGACGATGAACGGAATGTACGCCACATGCTCAGAAGGGTCGCTCATCAATTCCTCGTAATTGTCGGCGCACACCATCAGAATCCTTAGGGTTAGGGGCAGGGGCAGGGTACAGCAGCGGGTACGGTAGGGTAGGCACAGTATTAATAGTACAGCAGTATATCACCATGGTTGAGGGCAAAGGAGAAGGGGGTTCGGAGAGGGCTTGGACTAGACTCCAGTAACGGACAGCATAACAAAGCACCTCAACACACCCGACCATGAGCTATCAAACACCTCATACACATCACTGCTACTGCTACTGCTATTGCTACTGCTACTGCTACTGCTACTGCTACTGCTACTGCTACTGCTACTGCTACTGCTACTGCTACTGCTACTGTTACAATTATACTGCTACCTACCAGGTACTGCTATTCTAATAGTAATACTAGTTGCCACTGTACCAAACACATAGACCATCAACTGCTTGACATACTGTAGCTAACTGTGGCATGAACTCTACGATAGTCCGCCAATACTTCGCAAAGGCACAAGGAACATAGAAACATCTATCCGTCCGCGCTCCCCACCTTTTAGGTCGCTCCCATCTATATAACAGGTATATCCCTATCAAGCCCTTAATCACACAGAAAATATCAATAAATATCCTATGCCCCCCCCCCCCCCCCCCCCCCCCCCTCCCCCCCTCCCGCATCAAGCACGCCTCCTCACCATATGGCGTAGCTCGACGTTGCGGGGTCTTGGAAGTTGCTCTTTACTCTTCCAAACGACAAGGCCGCATAGCTAGCGCTCAGTAGCATGAAGAATACCACTGGGAGACAGACCCTCAAAAACCCCGGAAGCATCTGGCCCACCACCGCGTAGAACCGCCGGATCGACCGCGTCCTCAGGGATAGAACGGCTGGGTTTCCACAAGGACGGGAGGAGGGATGGGAAAGAGGAGATGAAAATCGCAAGATGCATTGGCTGCTACTGTAGACGCGTAGGATCGACCACGTTCGAAGGGAAATCGTGGCTGGGTTCCGGGAAGAACAGGAGAGGTGGGAGAGCGGGGATGAAAATCGGGATATACTGACCACTGTAAATTACACGGATCGATCTCGTGGTCTGGAAAGTAACGGCTGGTTTTCGACAGTGAAACTACCGGGAAAACTCTAAACGGCACGGATCAACCTCGTTCTCAGGGACATTGCTGGGTGTCGACAAAAAAACGGTCCGAATCAGGCAACGGCGATATATACTGAAAAAATACTGTAATTAGACTCTTCTTCTGGGGGGAGGGTATTTTCAACACTGCGCGATGAACCGGGCATGATCGAACTTTGCCGCTTTGTATTGGCAATCAACGCCCGGAAAAAACCCTCAGCCATGGCAGCACTTTGTTGCACGCCCATCTTCCTCCCCGCACCGCTGGACCTCTAACAACCCTAACCTTAACCCTAAACAAACTAAACACGCCAAAAACGGCAGCACCACTTCCCTCGCAAAAACAAACCAAACCAAAATACCAAAACACCAAAACAACCGCACCAGCAAGCAAGCATACTTGCAACCCCGCAAGCCCTTTCGCCCACTCGCAAGCTCACAAGCTCGTCGCAAGCCTCAAGACTCACCGGGTCGCAATGCTCGGGCAAACCTAACCCCTACGAGGCCGCAAGCATCGACGGCGAGAAGAAGAACGATCGCGATCATCAACTTCTGCCAGGGCTTCTTGAGGTAGTTTTTCAGGCCCATGTAGGACACCTTCAGCCCCACATCCGTCGCATACACGGCGATAAAAAATATTCGAGTGTGCGTAGGACCCCCGAGCCCAGGACGCCGTCATCTGCGCCCTTGCCCGGCCTTGGCTCGAGGAAGACGAGGAGGGAGTGCGCCACGCTGGCTACGATGATGGTAGACATCCAGCAGAAGCTGATCTGAAGACGGAAAGCGGCGAAAATGTACCACGGCTTGGTGGACATCACGGCCATCCCGTGGCTGAGCCTGATATGGGACACCGCAACCCATGGCAAGTAGGGCGGGGGAGGGAGGGAGGGTAGCGGTGGTCCAGGGAACGAGGCGTTATGAGGTGGGGGGTAAAGTTGAGAGGGGAGGTAACGGGTGTCTTCAAAAAGTGTCGTTCGAAATGCTGTCGTTGCCCGTCTATTGTTCTGATTTAACTCTCCAGTAAAAGGGGGTACACATGAACGCCGGCGGCTGCCATTAATGGCAATTTGTAGACGACACACCAGGTGTCACATCATACGGCAATACTCGTTTAATATCATACGCTCGCTACTCAAAAATGACAGAACGCAGACAGGAAACGAAAAGCCGTGAAAGTCAAGGCCTTTTCATCGTTTCTGCCGTTCAACCATAATGAGAGGACAAATCGTGTTTCAAAACATTTCATTTTAATACGTGAAAGCGGCCCTCCCAATTCCGCGACGTTCATCTCCTCCCCCTTTGAGGCTCCGGCGACGCAGTGTAGCTGTATCTCTAGTTGGACAAACAAAATCAAATCACGAACACAACACAACACATCAAGAAATAAACAGACATAAGAAGGAATGAAAGAACGGAAGGAACGAAGAGAAGAGCGGATGGATGCATGCATGAATGAAAGGAAGGAAGGAAAGGGAGGGTAACACAAGAGCAAAACTATTACTAGTAACATAGGTTTGACTGACCGTCCGGCGAAAGCGTCCATGACGTACAGCGAGCCTTTTCTGGCGAGCTGGTCCATCTCCTCTGCTCTCTCCTTTACCACCTTGCTGACGCCCTGCTTGAACAGTCGCTGCATCTTCTGCTTTCGCGCCCTCTGTCACCACAACACAAACAAAATACGAAAAACTACAGCTTGCATTATCGTGTCGAAACCCAAGCAATGCTCAAGTAATACTCAAAGTAATGTTCAAGTAATACTCAAGTAATGGTCAAGAAAAGGTCAAGTGATGCTCGAGAAATTCTCAAGTACCTGGTTATGGTGAGGTGAAGGTCAAGTAATGGTGACGAAAGGGGTAGTACGAAGCACCATTTCTTTCGGAGGCTAGTAAAGCTCCACGCTAATGCCAAATACTTTGAACCCAGAGAAGGTACTGCTCTATCTGAAAAAAATAAAAGGACAGGTTGCGCATTATAATTTCCAGGAATCCAACCGGTCCTGAACATGTCGGGAGAGAGTGGAAGGTACACTTCGAATGCTCCACACCTCAATACCTCAACACCTGCAGTAACCCACAACCAACCTCCGAGAATATAATATATTCACAAGAAAAATGTATAATTGACACACGACACGAAATTGGAAGGTGGAAGTGTGGTGAGCTTAAGTTTTATTTTTACCAATCCGCCGGAGGATTAAAAAAAAGAAAAAGAAAAAAATGTAAATGTGTATGAATGAACTATCCCATTGCCTGTGTAGGTGCCATCCAAAAAAAAGGGCAACCGAAACGGTATGTGTACCGAGCACAATCAGCCTCAGCAAGTTGTAATGATTGCAGCAACGGCTGGGTGAGTGAGTTAGGACCTCCGTCAGTTAGAATGGTTAAGGTCCAAAAAAGGTACACTGCTGTACGAGTAAGCCTATCGTAGCACTCGCCTGCTGTGAACACTATATACTGATCTACTGGTACAGTTTTTGTTGTACTGCTCGATTATTAAAACCTGCCGCAGCAACAAGAGCAGTGTAGCCCTCTACCTCGTATGTTATACACGGCAAATATTGCTGTGGGATGAGTAGTACAATCAATGCCACAATACACGATACGAAGTCGACATGCAGGCAACTATTTTTACAGTAGATGGTACAGAGGCGTATTCGGGGTTCTACTTCAAAATGTACAGTTCGAGTACACGAGTGGCTGTATTAACTACTAATAAAGCAGTGATACTATAAGCATCATATACACAAAATTACACCTTGTACGTATGTGCAATTGTGTGCAGAGATAGTCATGTCATACAATCATACATGTAAATATATGCTATAGCCTGTTTTAGTGACCAGACAGGATTTCGGGGAAGTGAGCTAATGTGAGAAGATCGTACAGGAGTACGTGTAGAAATCGACCGACGGATCCGTCTCATGCGGGCATGCCTCAAACGGTTCGGCCCGGAGCTGTATGATAGGACGATCGGCCCCCTTAGCTTGAAAGTTCGAATACTAAAGGCCGAGGTGATTGAGACCCTGCTGTACGGGTGTGTGACGTGGACCCTCAGAGCGGAACTTTGCCAAGCTTCGAACGGCTCACCACCAAGTCCTTTTGCGAGTCATGAGCTTCCAGCGCTGACTTCGTACATACCACGCCACCCTCTCGTACGCGAAGGCCCTCAAGATGACAAGTTGCGAAAGCATCGAAACGACTATCCGTCAACGGCGGCTCTTCTTTGCGGGGGCCGTGACACGGTAAAGCAAGGAGCGAATACCCAAATGGGTAATGTTCGCGACAATGGCTGGTGCGGAGAACCCGAGAGCTGGAGGACAGTTTAAGAAGGCATAGATGCATAATCGAAGACCTTCGGGAGTTCCGAGCCACCGAAGGTCAACCAACGGAACTTGCCCCCTTAGTTTTGGGAGTTGAGATCGCACCGTGGTCCACTGCAGCAAAAAAGGCGGGGAAGTGGTATCGGGGGATCTCCGAAGCAGCCGAACGGTTCATGGTGAGGTGGCACGAGGATGAGGCACAACCCAGTAGGCAGCGCCGCGCATCCCCCGTGGGTAGTGTCCAAGGGAATGGGGGAAGGGGGGGCAACAGGAGGAGTGGAAGGAAGAGTAGAAGGGAAACCGCTGTGGACGAAAATAGGAAGGAAATGGCAGACAGGGTAGCAAGGCACCAGACCGACTATTAATAAGAAGTAGAACATGCCTATGCGACTTGTGCCGCCAACTGGTGCAGCTGGTTCGAACGTGATCTTCCTTTGTCTTTTTTTTTTCCCCTTTTTGCGCTTGATCCTCTGTCATCTTTATTTTATTTGTTTCTCTTCCTTTCTTCTATTGATAAACCTTAAGAAAGAAGTCATGTGGCGTGGTGGATGACGAGCTTGCTTTGCTTGTTTCGTATTGTCTGACGCCGAGGGGCTGGGCATAGTTGACGAACGCAGGACGGAGACGGCAGACAGGGTAGCAAGGTCCCAGGCGGACTGGTAGGCAGAACCTGGCTATGCTACTCCTACCACAAAATGCTGCCGCTACCTGGAGGGTGCTTTGTGCTTTGGTTTGCCTGTTATTTTCCATTGGTTCTTAGTATTACTCTGTTTATAAGTAGTTAGTGGTGTTTTTTTCTTTAGCTCGTTCTTTTCAAGCGTCTGCCACATCCCCTGCGGGGAGGCTTTTTTCTTTTCTGTTTTCCTTTTTCTGTTTTGATTTGTTTGATTTGTTTTCGTTTTTCTTTGCTGTATTTCGTTTTCTCTATGTCATAGAATGTGTATGTCGTGCCTGTCTTTTCCAGTATGATGACAGATGGCATTGCATTGTCCACTACTGTGCTTACTGCATACGTGGCAACGTAGTATCCCTGTGGCGTAGCTTTGTGACAACATAACTTGTATCTCTCTACTCTAGGATCGAAGAATCGGCATGGACACTATTAATAGTTGTGCTGGATGCTGGCGGGTAGAAATAACGGTTTATGTAAAGAACACACACATAATATATACCTGGTAAATTACAAGGTACTGTGCGCACGGATGATGCGCGCGAACACTCGAAATGGTTTGGTGTCACTCAGGGGCTGCGGCAAGGATGTGTGTTGTCACCGCTTATGTTCAATGTCTTCTTCGCTGCTGTGACAGTGATACACGCCGTGCTGGTACACTTCAGTGAAGACCCACCCAGATGATCATGCTATTATTGTGAGGGACTTGCTTCACCTAGAGGAGGCTTTCGGGGAGGACGGGGTGAAGGTTGAGCCACTATTAATAACTTGTGTACGGAGGGCAGTATGGCGTATGCTGTACGCGGACGATGCAGGCATTGTGCCTAGGTCGGCGGAAGGCCTTGCGAAAATGATGACCGGAATTGTGACCGTTTTCGAAGCAGCAGGCCTCACCGTATCCGAAAAGAAAACGGAGACCATGCTGCTGCGGACACCGAACCAAGCACCCCAGACCTCACCGCTCGTCATCGAAGCAGCAGGACAGAAGTATAGACAGACGATGCAGTTCTTGTGCCTGGGCGGTCTTGTCGTCGCAAGCGCTGACATTATGCCAGAGATCACACGACGGATCCGACTCGCATGGGCATGCTACAATCGGTTCAAACGGGAACTGTATGATATGGAGGATGCCCCGTTCACTCTAAAAGTGCGCATGCTGAAGGCCGAGGTGATGGAGACCCTGCTGTACGGGTGCGTGACGTGGACTCTTGGCGAGGAACACTTCGCTGAGCTCCGAACGGCACACCACAGACAGACTATTCCCTCCTACGGATCATTCATTGGCATCCAGCGCCGATAACGCACTGACAAAGTACCTCATGTACGCCAAGGCCCTCAAAAAGGCACACACTGCGAGAGCGTTGAGACGACCATCCGCGAACGACGTCTCCTCTTTGCGGGGGCCGTACAGCGGACGACCAATGAGCGGCTGACCCGCCGGGTGATGTTTGGGACGATGGCTGGTGGGAAGAACCCAGGACCAGGCCGACCAGAAAAGAACTGGGCCCAATGTCTAGCAGACGACTTCAGGCTTTTCCAAGCCACCGAGGGGTCCACGGAAAGCTCCCCTTTGCGGTTCGGAGTAGAGACGGTGTTATGGCCGAGGACGGCTAAGAAGAGCGGGAAGTGGTACCGGGGGGTCGTCGAAGCGGCGGACTGTTTCATGACGAGATGGCACAGGGACGAGGCGCAGAGAAGCCAGCTGCGCCACGGAGTTGAGAGAGCCAAGAGCAGCGACAAGGAGAGGGGGGGACGGGAGGGGGGGGCAGCCGTGCCGATACAGCTGTCGACGATTACAGAAACGAAATGATATATTGGGTGGTTAGAAATTGGTTCGACTAGCTCTTGAAGTCTAGCAAGTTTTGTTTGTTTCTTGTTGAGTTGTTCAATGGGGGGAGGGGGGGCGACAGCGGCAATACTGACACTTGTCATCGCTATTGAGAGTAGGAAGGAGACGGCAAAGGGTGAGGCTAGGTTCCCGAATCGATTTTCTAGGTCAGACGGGCACCCATCCATGTTACTATCTCCGTTTGGAGTACGATGTTCTCTTTTTTTTTTCCCCTTCTCTCTTCCTTCCCTCCTTCTTGCTTTTCGCCTTGCCTCTCCCATTCTTGTTTCCTTTCCCCGCCCCGCCGTCCGTATGCCGGTATCTTCCTCTCCTTCGTGTTGCTTCGTACGCGCGGCAGCTATCTGTCCTTCCTGAGTACGTATGCTTTCCATCTATTAATGGCAGCCTTTCTGATCTCCCTGCGTCATTTGTATTCTGTTTCATTGCAGAATTTATGTGTTTTAATGCCTTTTTGTTCTTATTTTCTAGTCTTGCTTGTGTTGTGTTGTGGTGTTCTCGTACCCGGTACGCTGGCATTTCACTTGCTTGACCCTTGAATTTGCGATTGTTGTTTGTTTTTTTGGTCTTGTGTCTCAGTCTGTGACCACGGAATCAGTATCTTTTTAGGATAAGGAATCAGGACGGACACTGCGTGTACAGATGAAGCTGGGTAGAAAGGACGATCCAACGTGAAGACAACAACAATAAACAACAACAACAACATACCGCCTTCGGATGTAGTTGACTTGAAATCCCGGGGATGTCGCAAGCTGGCAACATATCTTTGCTATTGCCCTCGCTGAAACGCATTCGAGCGCTGTTCTGAGTTTGATTTGCCTTTTTGTTGTTGTGAAGCCAGTCGCAGTTGGAGTTGGTGAGAGTGACGAGAGAGAGAGAGAGAGAGACCAGTCGGGACTGGCACAGACGGCACCCCGGCAGGCGGGGTTTGGCTGAGACTGAGCGTCCACTGCCTCTCTCAAATGTAATACCGCAATCACTAAGATGACACAAAATATCTGCCACAAAACCATTCATCTTTCAATCAAAAGCTCATTTTTACCAATCCGCCGGAGGATAAAAAAAAAAATAAATAAATAAAAAATCAATCAAGCTCGACGCACTATTGCATACTCTGAAAAACATATTATTAATAGTTGATATCTGGTACTGGTACCCTACTCGTACCATAAACTGCTGCCGCCACCTGGAGCATGCCTTGTGCTTTGTTTGGTTTGCCTGTTATTTTTTCCCTTGGTTCTTAGTCTTACTCTGTTGACGACTAGTGGTGTTTTCTTCTTTTTCCTTTTTTTTTTTTTTTTTTTTTTCTAGCTCCTTCTTTTTCAAGTGTCTGCCAGATCCCCTGCGGGGGGGTACGATGGTTTGTTGCTATACTGAAGTATATACATGTACCAGGTATATTTTTGTTTCTTTTCTCTTTCGAATTGTCTTCGTTTTGTTTTGTTTTTTTTCTCTTGTTTCGTTTTTGTTTCTCTAGGTCATAGAATGTGTATGTCGTGCCTGTCGTACGCAGTATGATGACATGGCATTGCATTGCATACGTGGCAACGTAGTATCTCTGTGGCGCAGCTTTGTGACCACAGAACTTGTATCTCTCTAGGTTTGAAGAATCGGCACGGACACTGGTTGTGCTGGATGTCGACGGGTAGAAAGAGCGGTTTAATGTGAAGAAAAAAACAACAACAACAACAACCCTTGCGTGTGTTCTTGACATTGAAGTGTTCTTTCGTTCTTTCTAAACGTCGACATCCAGCACAACCCGTGTCCGTGTGTGTTTATTCTTCAATCCTGTCACTACGGGGGACCATAGTAAATAGGATCAAATATTGTTCGTAAAAATAGGTAAATATACTGGTTTTTGTGTACACCATAGGTCCTATTAACAATGGACCCCCGTAATAATAGAGAGTTGAAGTTCTGTGGTCACAAAACCACGCCACAGCAGAGATACTACATTGTTATGTGCTAAGCAGAGTAAACAATGCAACGCAATGCCATGCCATCTCATCATACTGGATACGACAGGCACGACATACACATTCTACAAATAAGAGACAACTAAAGGAAAAAAAACAACAAAAAAAACAGAAAGCAAAGAAACAAATCATGGAGATCAAGGAAAGGGAAAGACGAAAGAAAAACGTGTCGCGCTTCCCTCAGGAGATGTGACAGACACTTAAAAAAGAGCAAGCTAAGAAACAGCACCACTACATACTACATACCAGAGTAAGACCAAGAACCAAGGGAAATAGCAAGAGAGCCGAATAATAAAACACCCTCCACGTAGCCGCAGCAGTTTGTGGTACGAGTAGCATAGCCAGGTTCTCCGTACTAGACGCTCTGGTACCTTGCTACACTGTCTAACGTCTCCGTCCTACGTTCGCCAACTATGCCCCACCCCCGGAGAGGATGCGTCAGACAATACCAAACAAGCAAAGCAGGCTCGACATCCACCCACGCCACGCGACTCCTTTCGTAGGGACAAAAAGCAACAAAGATGAAATAAGAAAATGAAAATCACGGAGGATCAAGCGCAAAAATAAGAAGACAAAGGAAGATAACGTTCAAACCAGCTGCAGCAGTTGGCGGCACGAGTAGCATAGACATGTTCTACTTACTATTAATAGTCAGCCTGGTGTGCCTTGCTACCCTGTCTGCCATCTCCTTCCTACTTTCGTCCACCGCGGTTTCCCTTGTACTCGTACTCCTCCTGTTGCCCCCCCCTCCCCGCATTCCCTTCTGAGTGATACCAGCTGGTCGTGCCTAGTCTGTACCATATCGTATCTGCGGCGTATTCCATGGTAATCTCGCTACTAATCCCTTGGTGGTCTATTAATAGTATAATACGTATCCCACATCCAACCAGTGTATGCTGGCGGTAGTGTAGCGCATGATGTCCTGTTGTGCGTGGTATGGCCATTGCAAAAATCAAAAGACCCTCCGCACGGTGTACATCTCAAGGTTTCACAATTCACATCTGGTTCAGCGCCAAAAGATTGTCTGATCTATCCAACTCTTGCATGCACACAAAACGAACTTCACACCTGAATCAAACACCCTCCACGCACGCATCAGTGTATGCTGGCGGTGGTGTAGCGCATGATGTCCTGTTGTGCGTGGTATGGCCATTGCAAAAATCAAAAGACCCTCCGCACGGTGTACATCTCAAGGTTTCACAATTCACATCTGGTTCAGCGCCAAAATATTGTCTGATCTATCCAACTCTTGCATGCACACAAAACGAACTTCACACCTGAATCAAACACCCTCCACGCAGCCGCATCAGTTGTGCTGGCGGTAGTGTAGCGCATGATGTCCTGTTGTGCGTGGTATGGCCATTGCAAAAATCAAAAGACCCTCCGCACGGTGTACATCTCAAGGTTTCACAATTCACATCTGGTTCAGCGCCAAAATATTGTCTGATCTATCCAACTCTTACATGCACACAAAACGAACTTCACACCTGAATCAAACACCCTCCACGCAGCCGCATCAGTTGTGGTACGAGTAGCATAGCCAGGTTCTCCGTACTAGGCGCTCTGGTACCTTGCTACACTTTCTACCGTCTCCGTCCTGCGTTCGTCAACTATGCCTCACCCCTGGAGAGGATGCGTCAGACAATACGAAACAAGCAACGCAGGCTCGACATCCACCCACACGCCACACGACTCCTTTCGTAAGACAAAAAGCGAAAAAGATAAAAATAAGATGAACATCACGGAGGATCAAGCGCAAAAATAAAAAGAAGACAAAAGCAAGACCACGTTCGAACCAGCTGCAGCAGTTAGCGGCACGAGTAGCATAGACATGTTCTACTTACTATTAATAGTCGGTCTGGTGGGCCTTGCTACCCTGTCTGCCATCTCCTTCCTACTTTCGTCCACCGCGGTTTCCCTTCTACTCCTCCTGTTGCCCCCCCTCCCCGCATTCCCTTGTGAGTGATACCAGCTGGACTAAAAGCACCCCGTGCCTACCCTGTACCAATATCGTACCTTCGGCGTATTGCATGGTACACGGCGTACAGCTCAAGGTTCTACAATTCACACTTGGTTCGGCATAATATTGTCGGATCTATCCAACGCACCTCTCTTACCATCAAACACAGAGTATTTTATTACACTCCAGCCCCTTCCCTACTGCTGCTGCTGCTGTCTGTAGGCGTCCTGTCCATAATACGAAGAACATGCTATTCTATATCTCGCGCTTAGCGGACCCACTTGATCCTGCTGCTGCTGTTGTTTTTCGGGGCGATCGTCGCAAGCGCTTAGCGGACCAACTTGGTCCTGCTGCTGCTGTTGTTGCAGACGTGGCTACTGAGGCTGCTGTTGCCGTTGCGGCTGCTGCTACTCCCTGTTGCCATCGCTCTCCCTTTGCACCTTCACCTCCCCATCTATCAGCTCACCACCTTGCACCTTCACCTCACTTATCACTTACCACCTCATGATCGTGTACCTTCAACATATGCTCTGCTGCTGCTGTTGTTTTTAGGGACGATCGTCGCAAGCGCTTAGTGGAACCACTTGGTCCTGCTGCTGCTGTTGTTGCAGACGTGGCTGCTGGGGCTGCTGTTGCCGTTGCGGCTGCTGCTGCTCCCTGGTGTCATCGCTCTCCCTTTGCACCTTTACCTCCTCATATATCACTTCACCACCTTGCACCATCACCTCACTCACCCCCTCATCACCTTGCATCTTCAACGTATGCTCTTGTACACTTCATGTGATACGATGCTTGCAGCTTCACCTCACTTATCACCTCATCACCTTGCAACTTCAACGTATGCTCTTGTGTACTTCATGTGATACAATGGTATACGGTTTAGCTTACTATATGAAAAAAAAACACGGTATATGATACAAGGCGCTTCGCGCCGCCCGCTACGCTCGCTCAGGAAGGAAACATCATCAAATTATGCGAAGCGGACATAGGTCCATGATTGAATATTGTTTTTTTCATGACCCCTGTAGTTAGCTGCAAGCTGGCGACTTGATGCCGAGAGTCCCGCCGCCATGCTTCAGGAGAAAACAGCTCGGACGCCACATATGCTTCGCGTCGCGGGCGGTTTTCCGCTACGCTCGCTCACACGTTGTACATACGTACATACCCCAGGTAGGGTACTTATTTTCTTCTTTCGATATGCTCTGTGTCTGTGTACTCGTATATACGAAAGACAAAGCACAGCACGGCACAGCAACGCAGCAAAAACAATGAAAATGAAACCGACAATTTCTAAAGGAAAAAAAATCCCCGTCTCCTTTCGTGTAATAATTTACTACCTGAGTGGAACACCTTACACCAGTTAAAAAAAAAAAAATGAAAAAAAAAAAAAATCTTACAGCAGAGCTCTTTCAGCCTGGTACGCCGCCCGCCCCTCTCGCGACCATCTCGCCACCGATTCAGTCAGGGTAAAGCTTCCTCCCTCTCTTCCACAGTGAGCCCCGTCGCCCGCCTCGCGTGAAGCCCGGTGCTCACCGTGGACCTCGACGCAAGCTCGACAATGTTGGTGCTCATTTGGGGTACCTCCCTCTTGTGACTTTCAGCCCGGTCGCAAAAATAAGCACCACTTGAATAATATCTTACAATCCCGAACGACCCTTGTATACTCGTACGTACTCTATCCAAAATCACAAATGGAGGCCAGACAGAGCCTATTGATGCATCCCTCGTGTCTCGAGGCACACGCGACGCCTAGGCACGAAAGCGGCGACTGCGCTCCTTGCAACTCCCCCTCTACTCGCCAGCACCCGCCGACACCCGCGACGGTGCCGGGTTCGCCCGCGCAACCGTGCTCGGAGTACACGCACGCACACGAAACGAAGGAAGAAAAAAGGAAAGAAGGACTGAAAGCACGACGAGAAATGGAGAAAACAAAGACTCGCTGGAACGGTCCGGCAAGTAATAAAAAGGAGGCGATTCCCAAGTGGGAGCTCTGAGAGGCCAGGGACGTACCAACCGAGCACGCTCAGAGACCGAGGTCTAAGTAAGTAGTTCTATGATATGTTGGTGGTATGGTATGATGGTACGGTGTCGTGGATGTATTACATCGTTAAATTTGCCTGGTGGTATGGTATGTTTCAGTATATAAGGTCCGTAAGGGTAGAACAAGTCGTATGAATATCATCTGTAACGACCTTATACATCGACCATTGGAAAGCGTTCCAAAATATAAGCCATGCGGACAGACATACAGACAAGTTTGCAGCTGAGACTCCGTTTTACAAACACAACTGAGAATACGTACGAGTCACTCGTATATATGCATTTTCAGTCTAGGACAGCAGCAGCAGCAGGTCGCAGTGAGATGGTTCGGATGCTTGAACAAAGAGAGGCGGTGGAGACGCCCCGGGCACTCGAACCAAACTATTCTCCGCCTACCTGGTATATACGATCGTACTCCATAAGTGTACCTACAGCAGTAGTACTACCGAGGGGTAGAAAATGGGAATATCACGGCAGTACGGCAGCAGCTAGTGTCTTGAAGGAATATACAACCGTGGGAAAACAGTAGGCCTTCGAGTAGATCTGCCATGTCGAGAAAGCTCCTTAGATGTGCCCGATATAGCTACAGCAGTAGTGCTCGAACAGCAAAATATATTCAAGCACAACGATCAGCTGCCACACCAAACAAACAGATCTGTGGTTATGGATAGGGTAACAGGGTGGAGTTGGACTTTCGGGTCGGGGTGGTGGCCGCCGTGAGCCGAAGCCGGAAATAATCTCACCACCGGGCAAAAATTCCTCGAAATTTCGTGGCAAAACCCATTCTTCATTAGAACAGCATCCTTTTATTCGGGCACGTCTGAAGAACTGGCAGACTTAAGGCGGCTGTGGGAAACAAGCTCTTGCTACTGTGATACGAAAGCGCTGAGCTGAGAAGGTGGAAAAACCGAGGTGGTGATGATGGTGATGTTCTCACATTAGCTCACATCTCTGAAATCCTGCCTGCGGCCGCGAAACAGGCTGTGACAAAAAATCATCTCGATCGGAAAAAACAAACACGTACAAACGACGTGCTGCGTGGTATACCATCCCGTATAACTTGCAACCAAAGAACACCAGGAACATATCAATGGTAATATATGTACACTCGAAAAAAAAAAAAAGAAGAGGAAAAAAAGGGAAAATCACAAGAAAACATGAAGAGGGGACAGAAAGAAGAAGGGCAAACACAAAGAGAAAGAAAAACGAAGCAAACATGCGCTCAGGGCAAGGCGCAGGCCGAGTCCCGGGGACAAGGTTGCTGTTTGCTGGTACGATCAGTCCTATGATAAGTCAAGTCAAGCTCATGCACCAACGTGAGGACGCCACAAGGAGACCAGACGGAAGGCAGACGGAAGGCAAGAAGGCAACAAGATAGGAACACAAAGAGCTATTATTATACAAACATTAACAGCAAACAAACAAAGATGCCAGGTATCAGGTATGAGGTACCAGGTACGTACCGCCGCTTGAACTGCTGCCTGAGTACAAGGAAGGCAACTTCTACTTTTTAGCTGGACAGCAGTGGAATTTTAGTTTGTTTTTTTTTCGCATTTGTCGCGGTGATTCCGCATTTGTCTTTGAAAGGAGTAGACCAACAGGCCGCTGTGTATGAAATCAGTAGACACTGCTGTATGGTATGTACTGGGTACTGGTACTGCTGTATCTGGTATATAACTGGTACCAGGTACGCACGAGTGCCGTTCCGCCGTGCGTTCCACAGAGAGGTCAGACCATCGATCTGTTGTTGGGCCGGCATTCCGCCACACCAGTCATCAATCAATCAATCAGTGGTCTCAACTTGCACGACCTGGATGATACTGCTGTAGAGGTACGTCAGCAATATTGTACGTACGTGTTCTCTGTCTGTAGAGCTCACCACATATTCGAGAAAATGGTTGGGGAACACTGTTGTAAGCGACAAAGGAATTCATGCCATTTAGTCAGTGGTTGTTTGCGTCTGATTATCCTACAGCAGCAGTAGTAGGATTAACAATAGGCGCGTCCTTCACTCAGCATTTCGGGACTACAAGAAATATACGGTCTGTGGAGGACAGGGTACGTAGACACCGTCAATCTCCGATCACAAATGCCAACCATGAAGATACGTTAACCAACGTCCGGTCTATGAGATCCGCCATCACTGATGGACCTTCATAATGGTTGACGTTCGGGCCATGAAGTCCGAACGCGCCAGGGAGAAAAGGGTCCTTTACGAAAGGACCCGCACTCTTACAATTTCTATAAAGTTCTCCTTGCGAGACGCGAGGGAGGCTTGTGGAGGCACCTCCTTGCCACATATCACGAAAGAGAACGTGCACGTCAAGGCCTCGGCCAACCCCGTCAAAGACGAAAACAAGGCCGACACCGGCAACGGAGCCACCCTCCATAGGTCGGTGTCTATTAATACAATGATTTAGAACCGCTGTCCCGTTTGGGGGATAGACCATTCAAATTTCAAGTAGTTTGACTGCCATACTAAAAGGGGTAACTGCCTGCTATGTATGTATGTATGTATGTATGTATTAAAACTGCTGCTGCACTGCTTGCTGCTGTGTCATTGAAACATCCCACAAACAAAACAAAATCCGCTTCGCTCCGACAACCTTATCCTTGTGTGAGACACGACATGTGAACCAGAAACAAAAACGAAACAAGCTGGTACAAAAACAAAAAAAAACGGCCACAAAACCAGCTGCTAGAACAGCACTTCATCACACTAAATCGGAATTCCGTCAATTTTGTACGACGGGCTTATAACCATCTCCTCGAGCACATGGCGCGTTTGCTTTCATGCGTCATTAAATACACCAGGTACATGACTACTGTTATTGCTGTATGTATCTATAAATATAAACACATGGGCGAAAATTGCCGGGCTCAAATTCCAACTCAACTTGAAGAATACCATAGGTACAAAATTGTGCCCGAAAACGTCAGCTGTGGGTTGACTGCAGGTATTGAGGTAGTGAGGTGTGGAGCTTTAGAAGTGCACCTACCAACTCTGTCCCGACATTTAAGACAGCTTGGATTGAGTATTATTACGGGGGACCATAGTAAATAGGACCAAATATTGCCAGTAAAAATAGGTAAATATATAGGTTATTATGTGTACCATAGGTCCCATTAACTATGGACCCCCGTAATAATAGTACAAAGCAGTGCCCGAAAGGTGTGCATGCAGTGTGCTGTGTGCGTTTGTACCTACAGTGATTGATAGTATAATAGTTAGGATATTTCGGGAGCCGACGAACTAAAGGCGAGGAGGCGATCGTGACCAACCCTTATATTTCTCGCGTGCGTGCCAGGTGTGACAGATGAGGATGAGAGGTGGCACATCTACTATCAATAATAATAATAGGCAGGGCGGGTCTAACTCACTACCGACCTACTAATAAAAGTAAACAACTGCTACTGCTGTAATTAAATACAGCAGTAGTTGACGCAATAAAAGTACTGCTGCAATCGTATCTGTCTACCGTGTGATAGCCAAATCGCGTCATGCTGGTTTTCGTCATCGTTATCACCCGGGGTGATCGTGGTTTCCTGTGGTGGGATGGTACCAAAAAGACCCCGGTGATAAGGGACATGTTATCTCCGAGTTTTGCAGTATTTATCACCGGGGGGTGGTTTCTATTACGGGGGACCACAGTAAATAGGACCTACGGTACACACCAAAAACTATATATTTCCCTATTTGTACGAACAAAATTTGGTCCTATTTACTATGGCCCCCCGTAATAGTGGCGGGTGATAACGGCGGGGGGTGATAGAAGTGCAGCGTGTAATATTTGCCACACGTGGCACACCCACCCACCCCGGTGTCCGGAGGGTGTGATGACAAGGGGGGTGATACTACAAGCCACGGCAATTGGCACATTCGACTCTTTCAGGCAGTTACCATGGGGGTGACACCGCAAGCCGCGTTGATTGGCACCGCCGGGGCGTGAGGAGCGACGAGCTGTGCCGGGACCGCATGCACTAACTGTAGCTGGCGGGGCACGCGTTGCCGTCGCTGGCTCGTCTGCTGTAGCGCTGCTGCCGGAGCTTGAGGCGCAGACGCAGCAGCAGGGGTGGTTTGCGGACGGACGATGAACGAAGCGATAGATGTCGCGCTCGTGGCTAGAGACGCGCCAGCAGCCCGTGTCGGGGCAGCTAGCTTCTCCGGGGCCACAACCGCGTTCTGCCCACGGTGATGGGCCGCCCGTAGGGAAGGCCTCTGCCTGCGCCTGTTCGATGTTGTCGTTCTCCGAAATACGTCGGCATTATCGGCACTATACAGAGTGCGTTTGTGTGCCCCCTTCCCCCTGGGGGTGATTAAATCCCTTCATTGACGCTGTCATCCATAAGCTACAAAATCCGTCTCAAAAGCGGTTCATATTAGGACGCAGCTCAGCCCACCCTTCATGCGACTCGCCCAACACCTCACGGCGCTTCGCGCTTGGTGCAAGTAATGTCTGCCTGGTCAGTGAAAACCCGACGTGCTCCGTCCCAGCATTGTAGGGATGCGAGGGTCTATGGTCATACGTATGACTACGGCCATGCATGATAATGAGTACCCCCCCCCCCCCCCCCCAGCGGGTGATCTTTTTTCAAGTTTTGTTTGGGAGGCGTATCGGTTCAGGGAGGTGGTATCTAACGTGCCCCGGTGACAAGCATGCTTTTTCATTTTAATTTTGCGTTTTTTTTATCACCGGGGGTGGTTTCCTGTAGTGAGGTGATCTTTTACTGAAGGGTGCTATCTTACGTCACATACGGTATCTGCCCGTCGAGCTTTCACTCTTTTCGACACGATTCAATGCACCCACCCACCCAGCCCCGATTCCGACCACTCAGGTATCGTACGACGCGGAAAAATAGGGCGCACGTACTGCTGGCGGTATGGCGACAGGCCCGTCTACTCTAGGTCTGTATTCGGAGAGTAAGCTGCGATTGAGTGCCCGAGTTGGGGGGGGGCTTGTGATGGGAGCTGTTGCCTCCTGTGACACTGGGAATCTCTCTCTCGACTCTTGCCCAAAGCACACGAGGAGAGTCAAGCACGACCGCAAGCATACTACACTCTACAGTCTGAAACTCCCAAGGCCGTGTCATGAAGCTCCAAAGCTCCATCTCAGCCCATCGTCCCGGGTTCGTCGTCCTCTGTGCCTGTGCCCGCCTCATCGCCTGGCTTGGAGCGGTTGCAGCAGAGCATCGAACTGAGACCATCAATCTGCTGTTTGTCGCACTACAATAATTCCACCGGTTTGATATAGCTGCTCAGGAGAGCCGGAGACGAATACCCCTGCCCTGAGCCATAAACCAAGCCACTGCCACTGCTGTGTTGCAGGACTCTATTAAACACTATAAGTATTAGTGTTACCAATATTAATAGTACTCTTTGTTGTGAGGGCCTTGAGGTGGCTGAGGTGGCGAGGTCGTCTGGGTGAGGTTCAAGGCGCCTCCCGGGCAAGGGCCATAGATGTCAGGAGACAGCACTTTCACCACTTGACAGACAGCAACTTTGCCTTGACAAGCTTCGACTGACCCCAAATTACTAGGTTTTAGTGTAAACAAACCCACCCTGCACCCTTGACAGCGCACGTTTTGCCTTGCTTGACATGTCCCCTGACATCTTTGACAAGGGCAGTCTAACCTACAGACAGCACTAGTATTAATAGTAGTCCTTGAACCTTTGTCCTAATCTCGTGGTCCTTTGTCCTTTTGTGTGTGAAGCGGGTTTCACTATAATTTGAGATCAGGGCAAAATAGAGAGAGCTACGACTATGCCTCAAACGGTTCGGCCCGGAGCTGTATGATAGGACGACCGCCCCCCTTAGCCTGAAAGTCCGAATGCTGAAGGCCGAGGTGATTGAGACCCTGCTGTACGGGTGTGTGACGTGGACCCCCAGAGCGGAACTTTGCCAAGCTTCGAACGGCTCACCACCAAGTCCTTTTGCGAGTCATTGGCTTCCCGCGCCGACTTCGTACTGACCATACCACCCTCTCGTACGCGAAGGCCCTCAAGATAACACGTTGCGAAATAATCGAAACGACCATCCGCAAACGGCGGCTCTTCTTCGCGGGGGGGGTGGCACGGCAAAGCAAGGATCGATTACCCAGTCGGGTAATGTTCGGGACGATGGCTGGTGGGGAGAATCCAAGACCTGGCGGACAGTTTTTATTAGACTTGGCATAGATGCATAGCCGAAGACCTTAGGGAGTTCCGAGCCACCGAAAGGTCAACGAAACTTGCCCCCTGGGTGTTTGGAGTTGAGACCGCGCTGTGGTCCACTGCTGCAAAAAAGGCGGGGAGTGGTACCGGGGGATCCTCGAAGCAGCCGAACGGTTCATGGTGAGGTGGCACGAGGCTGAGGCTGAGCTGAGTAGGCAGCGCCGCGCATCCACCGTGGGTGGTGTCCAAGGGAATGGGGGGAGGAGCGGCAACAAGGGGAGTGGCAGAAAACCCGACCAAGGGAATGTGGAGAGGGGGGTGGGACAGGAGTAGAAGGAAAACTGCAGTGGAGGAAAGTAGGAGGGAGATGGCAGATAGGGTAGCGAGGTACCGGGCAGACTAGGAAGTAGAACATGCCTATACCACTTGTGCCACCAACTGGTGCAGCTGGTTCGAACGTGGTCTTCCTTTGTCTTCCTTTTGTTTTTGTTTATTTTTATTTCATTTTATTTTCTTTTTTTCCGCTGACCCTATGTGATTTTCATTTTATTTCTTTCTCTTCTTTTCGCCGATTGATAAGCCTTAATGAAGGAGTCGTGTGGCGTGGGTGGATGACGAGCCTGCTTTGATTGTTTCGTTTGTCTGACGCCGAGGGGTCGGGCATAGTGGACGAACGCTGGACGGAGGCGGCAGACAGGGTAGCAAGGTACCAGGCGGACTAGCAGGGAGACCCTGGCTGTGCTACGAGTGCTCGTACCATAAACTGCTGCCGCTACCTGGAGGATGCTTTGTGCGTTGGTTTGCCTGTTATTTCCCTTGGTTCTTAGTCTTACATTATTGACGACGACTACTATTAGCGGTGTTTTTCATCTTTTTCCTTTTTTCCGTTCTTTTCAAGTGTCTACCAGATCCCCTGCGGGCGGAGGCACGATGGTTTGTTTCTTACATTTTGTTTTACTTGCTTTTTTCTCGTTCGAACTGTCTTCTTTGTTTCTCTTTGTTTCGTTTCGTTTCGTTTCTCTATTTCATGGAATGTGTATATATGTCGTGCAGAATGATGACATGGCATTGCACTGCCCACTACGAAGCTGTACTTATTTTCTGTGGCGTAGCTTTGTGACAACAGAACTCGTATCTCTCTAGGATTGAAGAATCGGCACGGACACTGGTTGTGCTGGATGTCGACGGATAAAAAAAACGGTTCAATGCGAAGAAAACAACAACAACAACAACAACAACAACAGAGAAGGCCATTTCACTACAGCAGTAGTACCTGCTGCCAGGTATTGATATCATCTTTAATATCGACGAGTATTTTCTATATTACTGGTACCTGGTACCAGGTAAAGGCTGCTTCAAGGTTCAAGGTGTATAGGCAGGGCAAAAAACAAAAAAGTCCAGAGTTGGAAGCGCACGCCGTTTTTGGGAGATACATCCTATAACGTATGAATATATATATTATATATATATTGGCACTCGTTTTTTATGACCCCGTCCCGTTGTCGACCTGCTACCGGACGGTGCCTATCTTTGGATATTCGGGTCCTAAGGAATCCCAAATTCACCACAAAAAACGAAAACGAAAAACCAGCACTCTTTGTTTGTGAACGGGTTAACAAGGGCTCACAGAACATGTGCGCAAGAAATGAAGAAAATAGGCATCTACTTCTTTGTATCTCCCGTAGACGGCGCGAACGTTTGGGCTCTTGAGCGGAAAAAGCGAGAATTGTACGGCGACGGCGTTGCGCCACGAAATTACTTGGTTTCACGTTCAGAACTGTATTTTCAAATATTGTTAACTATACTTATACTGCTGACTGTACAACTCGATATTGGTCCTGCGCGGTCTTTTGAGTGTTTGCGCGCAATTTCCAGGGACATGCCTTGGAGTGTCTGAAACCGGCTTGCTCAGGCTGACTCTTACGGCTGATGGAACCAGAAACGAGAAAACAGAACTGGCATGCACTTCTGTTTTTCGTATGCCCAGATTCGTATATCGAGCTTCGTCTTTTCCTATCTTGCGGTGTTTTGTGTGAGTATGCCGGGGTTTCGTTTGAGTTGGGAGGACGTTGGAGGGAGGAGTTACCGCAATAATATTGAATTCGGCGGACACACAGCAGTACTACTATTAATACTTACTGCTGTGGTACACAAGTACACAGCACCCACGTATCCTGTTTGGTACCCGCCGGGTAACATGGGGCTTGCTTTCGCAGACTTGAGCTTCCTGGACTGGGTTGGCTTCCTTCGACGAAGGGTCCTCAAGCTTGGCAGTCTGTTGTAGCATCAGCATGAGCATGAGCATGAGCATGAGCATCAAGGAGCAGTGCGTTGGCATATATTGCAGAAAGCTCAAACACAGAACAACGACAACTGCCAAGAGCATGCATGCGGTGTAGTCCGTTGTTCGCTATCACCCGAGCATGGAGTCTCTAGCTACGGCCTAGCTACGGCTATATGCCGGGATACCGTGTCAGACATATGGAAAGAGTACAGCAGTACTAGCGATGATATATGTACAAGTATTAGGTCCGCCGCGCTATGCCTCCTGCGTGGGATTCAAAACTAGTTTGGCCAGCTCTGGGACCGGCCAGAACTGGTGTCTGGTTTTGTCTGGCCAGGCCATTTCCGATCGAAATACAGAAAATATTTTAGAGATTTCTGTTCTTTGGCCATCGATAAGATTCGATAAGTCGGATCTGGCACGAAATCCTTCCCGGATCTCTCTGCAAACCCTGTTTTGTTTTCCGGTTTCTGGTCCCATAGGAGTCAGCGTCAGAAAAAATGAAAACAAAATCGTTTCTTCCTACGGAGGAAAAACGCCTGATGATTGGTGACCTGTCTTGAGGCCCGTGCTTGGTTGGGACGTCGGGACACATGTTCGCCGCTACGATAGTTAGCACCAGCCTTAATGATAGGACCTCAACTGAAAACGCGGCTACAGTAGGTATGGTATTATATTATATGATACCTGGTATGATATTATATGATGTGTGATCCCCTTCTGCTGTTCATGACGGTCAGTATGATCCCGAACACCGCTGCTGTATGCGACCTCCGAGCAGTAGATATTGCAAGCGGCATTTGCGGCTGACACAACCCAGGGTGCTTAGCTTAAACCAGCTCGTACGCAGGTCATTAACCAGGTATACATTAATATATATACAGATACCTGCGTATGACATTGTTGACTACGAGTACCGGTAACGTACGTATATCTACTATTCATAGTACTACACACACAGCAGTAGTAGAATTGTGAGGATCTTTTAGACTACTACTGTACAACTGACTATGTACTGCTGTGTAACCAGGTTAGTGTTGGATATCGTTTTGCAACTCTCGATACATGCAAACATCGAACTTCCGATATATCGTAAAGAACGTGTTGCGCCCTTCATCCCCTGGCAGCCTCGTTTCTCGTTTTTTACGCAGACATTGCAAAAAAAAAATTCGATTCACGTACCCATATCAAATATCGAATTTTTCAATCGTATCGAGTGCGACAGTTATTTGGATGTCGGTATCGTGTCGTACGTGAGTAGAAAATCGACATAATTATACAACACTCAGCCAGGTTACTGGAGTACTCCTGCTATTAATAATTACTGGAGCATGATAGATACCTGGTACGCTCACCCCTCAAGGACTGCACTTCCGTTTGGGGGAAAACCTACTTGAGAGTTTAGTGGTTTGTCTGCACACGGGACTGCAATCGCTATATACTAACAGGGCAAAGGAAGCAACAGCAGTAGTAACTGCTGTGCCGCTTGCTGTACTGCTTGCTGGCGGTCAGGCCAGACAAACGCAGTTACGAGGATGTGGGGCTATCGTGGCGCACACAGATCCTCGTTACTTCAGCGCCTTCTCGTAAACTGTAAAGGACTTCGTTAAATTCCAAAACAGAAATACAAGACACACTTGTTTGAACCACCACTACCACTACGACTACGACTACGACTACGACTACGCACACATTTTCATGAAAAAGAAAACATCAAACTACAAGCAGTACTGCTGTACACGAAGTATACCTGGTGTATTATAGTCCGACACCGCGGCATCTCGCCTATTGCCAAAGTTAGAGAAGCACTATATAAAACGAATTACAACTAGTGCCGAATCAGGGGTCCACGAGAAAAAAAGACAAAACGACAGAACACTCTGCAGAAGGAGGAAATGGCTATATCAAAATCAACCCACTGACTATGTGTGCATTTTTTTTTTTTTTTTTTTTTTATCCATCACTTTTACTTTCCAGCCCACTCGTAGGAGGTTTTACCCTCGACGATCTTCTGGACAAGCCGTGGTCACAGGTGTCGTCCCTTCTCCCCCCCGGTACGTGCCTTTATTTTTTGTCGCGCATAGGGTTCAGCATTCCCACTGCTCGTCGATTTTCATCGAATGTAGCCAACTCACGCTTTCGCGCTTTCCGCTTATCAATTTTTTATGCAAGAAAAAGTCCCTATGAGCATGCACTCGGTGGGACTTGAACCCACGAAATTGATCTTGACAGGCACGCGGACCACCTACCAAGCCACCGGGGACGCATTGGGATTTCTGCACGAAGCTACGAAAAACAAGATATTTTTGCATTTTTTTTTCAATCGGTTTCAGTACACCCCCTGTCTGGCTCTCGGAAAAAGACAAGTGCGGTGTCAGATGTAGCTCTTTACACCCACCCCAGGCCGAGCCGTCAAACTTCGCTTGTGCAATGCGCACCTGGACTCGGTTAAACTACTGATATTGTACCTGGTATTATATTAAACATATATATGAACATTTATACTACAACAGTAGTGTATGCAGGATGCTGCATCGTTGTTCTACTAGTAGGAGTATTTGTGTGGGAGTGTTACACGTGATGCGCCTGCCGTCAACGCCAGTACCAAGTACCAGATATTAAGGGAAAGCTAACCCCATGAAATCACCCTATCCCATTGCTATGTGTTATAGAGAGGGTTATTTTACAGACACCATGCCCTTGGTGATAAGCGGCAATAAGGCAACAAGAGGCTCACGTGATTTGAAGTCTCAGAATGGGGTGAAGGGCGTGTGACGTTGTCACAGAGAGGGGCTACCAAAAGTCGCAGAAACGAAGATACACAGAGAGGGGCGAGCGCGACTTCTCATCCACTACCACTCCATCTCCACTGCATCTCGACAACGTTTACAGGACAGGAATCACGGGGGGACGGACACAACGACCCTACAGGAAGGAGCGATTACCCAGCAGGGTAATGTTTCTGACGATGGCTGGTGGTGAGAACCCGGGACCTGGAGGACAGTTCAAGACTTGGCATAGATGCATAGTCGAAGACCTTAGGGAGTTCCGAGCCACCGAAGGGTCAACCAACGGAACTTTCCCTCTTAGTGTTTCCAGTTGAGACCGCACTTTGTGGCACACTGCAGCAAAAAAGGCGGGGAAGTGGTACCGGGGGATCCTCGAAGCAGCCGAACGGTTCATGGTGAGGTGGCACGAGGATGAAGCACAGCTCAGTAGGCAGCGCGGCGCATCCGCCGTTAGTGGTGTACAAGCGAATGGGGGGAGGGGGGGTAACAAGAGGAGTGGAAGGAAAGAAGGGAAACCGCGGTGGACGAAAGTAGAAAGAAGACAGGGTAGCAAGGCACCAGGCCGACTAGGAAGTAGAACATGCCTATGCTACTCGTGCCACCCGCTGATGCAGCTGGTAGGAACGTGGTCTTCCTTGGTCTTTAGTTTTCTTTTACGCCTGGTCCTCTGTGATTTTCATTTCATTTAGTTCTCTTCTTTTCTTCCATTGATGAGCCTTAAGAAAGGAGTCGTGTGGCGTGGGTGGATGACGAGCCTGCTTCGCTTGTTTCGTGTTGTCTGACGCCGAGGGGCGGGGCACAGCAGTTGGCGAACGCAGGGCGGAGACGGCAGACAGGGTAGCAAGGTCCCAAGCGGACTAACAATAGTAGGGAGAACCTGGCTGGCCATGCTACTCATACCACAAACTGCTGCGGCTACCTGGAGGGTGCTTTGTGCTTTGGTTTGCCTGTTATTTTCCCTTTGTTCTTAGGGTCATTCTTATCGGAGAGCTTTTTTTCCCGTAATTTCCATGTTTTTTTTTCGCGCAGTTTTTAATCTTCCAGATTTTCCTGATTTTTTTTTTCCAAATATGTGAAATTTAACAGACATGATTTTTTTGCTTTCTGGAGAATTTCACGAATAGTGACAGAACGCCTCTGTATTTTGATACATACCTCCAATTATTTCCAAACTTTGCAAGTTCCGGAGAAAAATCTCTGCGATAAGAATCAACCTTAGTCTCACTCTGTTCATAAGTAGACAGGTGTGTGTGTGTGTGTTTTTGCGTTTTTTGTCCAAGTGTGTGCCACATCCCCTGCGGGGAGGCACGACAGTTTTTTTCATGGTTTTCTTTCGTTTTCTCTTTTTCATAGAAAATGTATATCATGCCTGTCATGCGTATCCAATACGATGACATGGCATTGCATTGCATTGCATTGTCTGCTGTTGTTGTGCTTATGACGGTGGCCCCTAATACGTACACACGCCCAAAACGTGGGGAGAGAGGGTTCCCAATGCATTTATGAAGAATACAAATTTATGATGGATGGGAAGCCTATCATCAACCGCAAAATTTGCACAGGCAACGTTTTTATTCACCCAGTAGTTCTCGAATTACATGCACCAAAGCGGGTGTTTTTGGGCTTATTTTGGGCCCTCGTACGAGTATTTACTATTAATATGAGCCTCGGTCATGGTTCATGCTTAGCCTCCGTGATAGTTCATGCTTAACAACGTAGTATCTGCTGTGGCGTAGTTTTGTGACCACAGAACTTGTATCTGTTCAGGATCGAAGAATCGGCACGGACAATGGTTGTGCTGGATGTCGACGGGTAGAAAGGACGGTTTAATCTGAATAACAGACACAGTAGGTTGGCTGGTTGGTTGAGAACAAAAGCCCCGCGGGGAGAGAATAACAACCCGCGGGTGGAAGGGAAACTTGCGACGAGGGGGTGGACATGGTAAACAAAGATGTCGGGAGACAGCACTTTTACCCCTTGACATTGTTGACAGACACCGTCGAGGCAAAAATGCCTTGACAGACAGTAGTCTTGATGTTCGAATCCCTGAGAAAAATCCCCGGTCTTCCGGAAACGTCTGAAAATATTGGCGAAAGAAGTGTGTTTTACTGTTTTTGTTTTTTTCCGCATTTTGATACATTTCCGAGTGCGATCCATAGGAAAATGAAAGTGAAATGCAGAATCTCGATATTCTAAAATAAGCTCCATATAAAACGACCAAAACAGCTGCACGTAACAATTTTTAGGGGTTTCCATTCATATAATGTGGCTTTTTCTACCAGGGGGGGGGGGGGGGGGGTGGGGGGGGGGGGGGGGGGGGGGGGGGGGGGGGGGGGGGGGGGGGGGGGGGGGGGGGGGGGGGTAAGGGACATGTCTAGACAGCTGAGTTTGCCTTGACAGACAGGCAGCTTGACACTGACATGTCTCCTGACATCTTTGATGGTAAACACGCTCGAGAAGCGGTGAATCATTGCGAATGGGCTTCCTACATATTAATAGGCATGCATGTGGCTTCAAGGCATCTGACATTCAAACGTAATCTGGATGGTACTGCTGTTGCTGCAAGCTCCTTGACACCTCATACTCCCTGAGTGTGAGTGGCGCTGCCGCTATATTTGAACAGACATGTAACACAAGGATCACAGGGAGTAGATTGCAACTTGATCCACTGCTGTATGGTGAACGTACCCGACAAACCCTAACTACAGTTTACAGCAGTGAGTGGCACGCGCTCGATCCTTGGCACCAATGTCGAGCGAGAAAAACCCCTAGAAAACATTACCGTCTACAGTCTACAGCAGTACGAGTAGTATATTCTACATCTACGAGTAATTTGCAGTAGTCCAAGATTCGTAGTCTACAACAAAAACGGGCAACAGGCAACCGGCATCCGAGGTTCTGTAGTTCTGCAGGTACATTGTAGATTGTTGTTACACATATCGATACAATCATTGTGCACCACTCTGTTTGATGCGCTTGGTTTCTTTTTTCTGTGGCGTTGCGTACTGCTTGCTTCGTTGAAAGTGAAAAACACAAGGTATTAATACTCTATTAATACTCGTACTAATACTCGTATTAGTAGCACCCATGGGTACGTACGACATATCCGGAGACTGCAGATTGCTGTAGACTGTACAGCAGTAGGCCGGACTCAAATACCAGGGACAGTCTTCGTATTAATAGTACTCCGAAATGCTGCAGTATTCGTAGACAACATGGGTGAGTGAGTACCAGCAGCGAGTGCAAAGGTCAATCAACATTACGTTACTTGGTTTGGTCGCACAAGACTGCTGTTGTTGCTGTCGCGGTGTTGCTGTTGTTGCTGCTGCGCTGTTCATGATATTGCTTGCTGCCTGGTATTCTATTACATCTCGTTACTGTTTGTTGAACTACAACAGCAGTAGGTGCTACAGCAGTATAATAGCTTCAAATTTTCTCCTGCAACAGCAGTTCTAGAAAGCTTGTACCTTGTACCCGACACGTCGGTGCTGTCGGTGCTACGAGCCTCAAGGATTCACTGTTCAAGGCTATTACTATTACTAGTCAAGGGTTATTAATACTCAAGGGATTTGCCACCAGTGCCGTGATTGGACTCGGCGGTATATACCTACCAGGTAAGGGATAAGAGGCCTCCATTTTCTGCACACCGTCTACGCCAACCACTAGGTATTGACTATATAGAGACTAGAGGGGCGTGCACCAACTCTGCAAAGGGACGTTGGTGCTGTTGTAAGGTATTCTCCAGTCTCGATCGCATGACGGAGACGGAGTACATGTCGCTACATGCGGCTACATGTGGCTACACACGCTACCATGCTAGGTCTAACCCTAACCCATTATGTCATATCTCGGCAGGAGAGGGGGTGGTGGGTGGGTCATGGGCGGGCAACACAAACGGTGAAGTTGCCTCGCGCTTCGACTACGAACGGGCAAGAAGCGTAACGGTATTTATAGGCTGTAACTGTCATCCTCGCACCACGCTTCTCATCCGTTAAACTAAGACAATACCACTGCTGCTGTAATAGCCACATCAAAGACTGCGAATATGTACGTACAGTACTCATTTAGGAAAGAAAACAGAAAAAAAAACACCTATCGAGTCTTACACAATGCCAAAATATACGTTATATACTTCTGTTAGACATACCGACCAGCGTGAGACGAGTTTTTTTTCTCAAAATACGTACTTAGGCACTTTTCCGACCAAGTATTTAGTACTAAGGGTCCTTTTTATCGGAGAGTTTTTTTCCCCATAATTTCCATGTAATTTTCGCGCAATTCTTTAATCTCCCAGATTTTCCTGATTTTTTTTTCCAAATACGTGAAATTCAACTAACATGATTTTTTGCTTCTGGAGAATTTCACGAAGAGTGGCAGAGCGCCTCCGTATCTCCAATTATTTCCAAACTTTGTAAATTCTGGACAAAAAGCTCTCCGACAAGAATGGACCAAATTGCAAGCTTCTGCGCACATTTTTTTAACGAACCTCTTAGTAATAGTGATAGTAATAGTAATAGTAATAGTAATAGTAATAGTAAGGCTTCTGCGCACATTTTTTTTCGTTCTTCATTTCGTTCGTGGCACATCCTGGCCACGCAAGATTGCACAGCACGCAACAAATCTCTGCAGCAGGATGTGCGCATATATAGCACCGCCAAACATACAATCCAAACCTGCAATAGACGTACAGCCCGCTTGGCGGTGTAGTATCGTATGAAGTCGCAGCCATTAATTACCCTACAACAAGAGCAATATCGGCGGCGTTGAGGGGTATTCAGCACGGGTGACTCAACCGACAGCCTCTCGCAGGAACTAAAAAAGATCTACCACAATATTTCCCGACTACGAGTACAGTATAGTGCGTATATCGAGCACACGCAGCACAACAAACTCCACATGGCACAGCACAGCCCAGCACACAGGCCGAAATTCCAACGCCCCACCCAACAAAAGGTCAACTGGTGAGTAGAAAGCGCTCACACGATAACGACTCGACCGGTGAATTCTGCGGCCCCAGAGACCTTACACGCTCGTCGCGCGACTGCTGTTATCTCGTTCAGCCTGCAGCTTGAAGAAAGCGATTGCCTGCTGCCATTTTTTCCCCGATATTATTGTTTCCTCCCTAACCCTCCCTCACAGAGTACCTACTATTAATACAATAGTGGCCAACTTCAAAATGCCTCCCGAACGAACGCCTACATATATTCCGAGTGTTAAAGATTAGCTTGGCTCGAGGGCAAGCAAGCCCTGCTGTGCTGCTGCTGCTGCTGCTGCTGCTGCTGCTGCTGCTGCTGTTCACTTCTTTCATGTACACTCCAAAAGATGAGGCACACACCAAACACCTCAGCGAGGAACTCGTATATTCAGCCGTTTGAAAGCCGCATCTCCTCCTTCGCGCTTGTGGAGTGCGTGTGGAGTGCATGTGGAGTGAATTTCTGCCCGCCGTGTAAAATGAATCCTCTTTTTGTATTATGTAACAATGTTATCATGTTCATCAACTGTCAAGCAACCACCGACTTGATCCCAAGTTCTCAAGTCATGTGGTGTTTCTGTCTGAAAGAAACCCCCCTACACTATTATGCCGAATTTTGGACATCGAGATAGATGCAGCTCTACTATTCATATGTCAAATATTCGATGGCCCCATTCTTCATATTGGGAAGAGCTAACGCGTAAGTACGCGGAGTCCTACGTCTACTATATTACAACGACCTTGCCAGGTCTAACACACGGTATTACACATGTTTTACACGTCAAGGTGCTGCTTGCTGCCTATGCTATTTAGTGTATCGAGCAGCAGCAGGAGCATCAGCAGCAGTGGTGCAATACATCGCAGGGAAATGGTTGCGTAATTCATACCCGGCATGGTATATATACATACATACACTGCTGCGTTGTAGATTGCAGATGGATGGAGGTTTCTTTTGACGCACGACACGCGGCACACCATATCAGACACCATATCACACACGGAAGCCGAAGCGAGCCCAGCATGCAGCCCGTGGTGCCTGTACGAGCTCCTACAATCTACACCAGTATTAATATAATATTAATAGTACAAACGCTACCAGCAGCAGCAGCAGCAGCAGCAGCACTAGCATATTCGCTAAGGAGGGCACGTTTGTCTAGGAAGCGGCGCAGCAACAGCAGCAATAGTTCCAATAATACATGCATACCTGGTACATACCTGGTACATACATGGTGCATGCCAGTACGTGGCACCACCAGCACCAGCACCAGCACCAGCAGCAGGCCAGTCGAAATTGAAGCCACAGGGAGCATCTCAACATCTCCCAACACATGTCGTACGAGGTACTCGGAACGTACAATTTATTTACTTGGAATTGGAATTGGAATTGGACTTGGAAGTGCACTGTTGCTAACCCTAAGATAACACGATAACGACACGAGTACAGCCATCACCACAAGTGGACCGTACGACTAGCTTAGACGGAGGAGCGTGAGCGGCGAGCGAGGATTTTAACGTCGTATCCACCCCCTGCCCCTGCAAGCTCCCCCGCCTCCCCCCGCGTCCTTGGTGTGTGAAAGAGAACCCTCATCCCTCATGTCTGTTTGTTCCTATCTCCATGCCATTAATAGTGTAAAATATCGAAACATGAACATACTCATTTTGACTATACTAAGTATACATACTCGTACGCGACGGCACCAGCAGGTACACTTTTGTGACCACAGAACTTGTACCAGGTATCTCTCTGCGTAGGATTGAAGAACCGGCACGGAAACTGGTGATGATAGAACACCCCCGTTGAAGAACTCCCCCCGTACGTGTCTAATGTCTGCCTGGCAGGTAAAAACCCGGCGTGCTTAGTCCCGGCATTGTAGGGAAGGTCAATGGTTATACGACTACGGCCATGCACGATATCGAGTACACCCCCCCCTCTCTACCACGAGTAGGAACGTATTTTCTTCACTTTATCACCGGGGGTACGTTGGATACCACACCCCCTTCGGACGTACGCCTGAACACATATCAAACTCCACAGTACCACAGCCGATGGGCACCATTCGCCCACATAACGCACGCACCGGTACGGACACCGGCATCAGCCTGACTCAGAGTTTGTTGCGTTTTTTTTTTTTTTTTCGTTTGATACCGACCGGTAACCGCTATGGGTGCGTTACGGCTGTATCATAAGGTCGGGAGTTTTGGGCCCTGCCCAATGAAATTAAGGCATTTGTCTTTGCCAAACAACGCGCACTGCCACGGCCGTACCGTACCGGTATTTTCTGCTCAGTGCTGTGCTTGGTGTGGGCCACCAAGAAAGGTTTCATATCAATACCTGTAATGTGACAGTCAGTTTTTCAGTAGGAAAGGCAAGGCCTCTCAGGTGAAACACTCGGGAGTTTGGTCATAGAATGTCGTGCCGGCTCCGGTAACCTTTCTCCAACGTCGCCGAAAGGCGGGGTTTCTTGCGGTCATCCCCGGGTTATCGGGTAGTATAAGATTGGGCCTTACATACTATCACGTGCATTGCGTGGGAACGGAAAAACAAAATCTGGGTTCAGCCCAGACCAAAAACCCTCGAGCAATATGTACTCGTAGCACACCCTTTGTTAACCTCCCCCCGTATTGGTGCACCCTGTGTGACGCATCCCATTGTTATCACACCCCCCCGCAGGGCCCTGCGGTCTGCGGGGTCTGTTTACACTACATACTATTAACAATATTAATAGCCATCAAATATACTGCTGACACCCCCTCTCGTTATCACACCCCCTGTGATTTGTGATCTGGCGGAGTCTGTTCGCACTCGTTAGCACTCGTTAGCAACCGACGTCCCGTTACCGCACCCCCTCCTTCTCACATACCCTGCTTCAAGCTGCGGGGCTCCCGTACATGGTGCTTATCGCCGGGGATACGCTAGATACCCCCCCCCGCCCCTTTAGCATGATAATGGGTACCCCCCCCCCCCCCCCCCCCCCCCCCGAATAAAAGCACCCCCGGTGATAATACTGGATATTTTCAAAGGTTAAAAAGTTATCACCAGGGTGTGCTTTCCTCCATTGTACCAGGTATACGTACGATACTCGTATGCCCTGAAACACGATATCAACATTCCTGCTGGTCATGAGGTACCCCAACCCTCAACCTATACCGGGTACGTTCGTGTGTATTCACATATACCTGGTACTTGGTCGTATATACGAATATAACTGGTATCACACCATACGTACCTAGTAATAGGTGACTGGTTCTATACTTGACGGATTAAACGAAGCTGTAACTTGGTACTTGACATATCAGCAGTACTAGCAGCGGACGAGTAGGTACCAGAGTAGGTACCAAAAGGTCACCGGTATTAATATTAATACTATCAATATTATTAATAGTATGGTATGCTACTGGCTGTATATGGCGATATGACGATATATACACGTTGCAGTTGTGTCATGACCTCCTAATTTCCAGGTACGACTACGTACAACCATCAATACTGTACAGCAGCAGTCAGTACTGCTTCCCAATATGTACCAGGTACACTTTACGCTCATTATAATAGCGGCCTTCTCGGCAAGCAAGCCGCCGTCACACCTCCTGAGACAAACTGAAAATTGGTACAGCAGTACGAGTACGAGTACGAGTACGAATATGTAAGCGTCGTTCGTCCCTTACTCTTTTATAGTCAGACACAGCAGTACCACATGTACGAACCATGTCAGAATCGTCAGCATTCCCTCCATGATGCGAGTACATATTACTTCCTTGTACAACATGCAGGAGCGCACCACAAGAAACAAAACTCGTCGATTTTCAACGAAATTGGCATGAAATATCGTCGTATGTGTGGGAGTCACACTAGCGTTCTTCCCAACTCAACTGAGTTTTTGTGTATTGTTTTTACACAGCAGTTCTGCGGTTTTGTGTTACGTAGAAGCCTGCACCGGATTTTGAAGCCGAGGGACCAGAGCTCTCGCCGGGCAAGGAGCCCGAGAGAAAGAGTGAAGAGCGTGTGGCCGAAGCACTTCGCATTCGGCGAGAGCGAATCTTGCTGGTTGGGTCAGTAGATACAAACGCGGGCTGCTGCTGGTGCTCTGGTACTGCAGCTGCAGCTGCTGCTGCTGCTGCAGTTGTGCTTGTGGCGTCATGGTTGAACACGAACATATACCTTGCGAAAGCGCGAAGTACACTCCACTCACCTTAGCCTCTTCCATCGATACCACCGGGGACGGAGGGGTAGGTGGAGGAAGCTCGTCCTCCTCACTAGAAGTGTAGTGGCCATCCTTGTCGCTCGCCCAAGACACTCGACCTAGCAGGTCAAAAAAGCTGGACGACCTCCGCAATGGCGCGGGCCTCTCGCTGAAAGACCTCTGGAGCCTCAGCCGCTGCTGAGAATGATCCATACCAATATTTCCGTTATTTAACGATGCATGTACTGGGACACCTTGTCTGGGGCTTGCCACCCCTAGCCCTGCGTAAGTGTGCTGTCTCGGGCCTTGCTATTGTCTGGGCCCAGCCCAAAGCAGGTTTGCCTTGCAGGCGGGAAAAATAAGCGGCTCAATCGCCTCAATCAAAACGAAGATGGCTGTGTGTGATCGGGAAAAGGAAAAAAAGGTTGAAAATTGTTGAAAAAGAGAAAAATAGTAGCAGTTGGTCGAAATGTCAAAATGTCAAAATGAAAGCGTATGTGACGAGCTTTGTATATTTTCGAGGTGAAATTACACTGATCTGCTAAAATAAACGAGACGTGAAAAAAAATGGAAATGTGATTAGATAAAATCGTACTGGAAATAGAGGTAATTATTATTTTCCGAATTCGGGGAGACGAAAATGATCCTACTAAAATACCAAACCCTAATTCACTACTCTATCTACCGCTGTAGATAAAACGACCCACGGAACAATCACAGAACAACGAACACGGATGACAACGAACACCACAGCCAGCTACTACTGTAGCTGCCCAACCAATCCAGACCAGATAGATGTTATATGTACAACTAATAATATTAATACTTGAAGAATTAATAGTACCTGGCTCTCTGTGGTTCTATATCCAGCATACATAATACATGATTTTGAAAGCAAAATGAAATAAATGTCTTTTTTTTTTTCTCGTTTTTACAGCAGTAATAATATTACAGGGGACCATACGTACATGCATATAGTAAAAATAGGCCCTACGGTACACACAAAACCTATATAATTTGCTTTTTCTTCCTCCTCACTGGTCTTCTTCCTTATACTGTGTCAACCCTTCACAGCCTGTCTCCCTAGTGCCACCAACTGCGCCCGCCCGTCATCAACTCTACGCACCTCTTGCCCATCCCCTCTGTCCAAGCATGCCAATGATTCAATACCTCTCCACAAACCCCAGATTTCCGAACGTCGTTCAATCTTCTACTTTTTTTATCAACAAAATTTAAAATTTGGTCCGATATATACTACAGTATGAATGGTCCCCCGTAATAATATACCTGTGACTCGTATGTATTAATGGTACAATTCATTCATGAATGAAGTATCCGATATGAAATGCCGAACATATACGCTGACTGACGAATACATGTATCCACCAAAAAAAAAAAGAAGCTCTGCCGTGTGAGAGATTCAGCCATTTATTCTGTCAGCTGTCGATTCACCCACTTCATTCAGCAGTCAGACTTTCAAAGTGGAAGCTGGCGCCGGATGGCCTGGCCGTACTATTTATCTACTGTTTATATACTTGCGAATATATCGATGGATATATACGTCATACGTATCACTAACTACTACTAAGAGAAGGCGCCCCTCTTACCCTAGAGGCCGGCCCCTGACTATATACTATATACCTTCCACTCTAAACTGACAGTTCAGTTGTCTTGTTCAAAACTTGGATAAAATTGGCGCACAGCAACGAACAAACGAACAGGAACAGGCGCACAGAAGAACATATGAAGTATGAAGCATGGGGGATGGGCTAATGGGGGGGCACGGCATGCTGCAGCCTCGTCGGTTAGTCAGCTCGTCGGTGCGTCGGTTCGTCGGGCATGTGCGGCTTCCGGACTGACTTTGGGAAGATCCGACGAAGTTCTGTCTCTCGTCTCTTCTTGTTGTTTTCTTGTTTGGACTTGAAAATAGTGTGTAGACAACAACAGCAGTCCTCAAATAAAAATTGCTTGCTGTCTGTCGTTGTATCAAACGTACTACTCGTACTCTGCAATTAATTGGATCTCGAAATAATTGTTACCAGGTATTATTAGGCTTGCCACCCGACAATGTGCAGCATGAGCTTCATCCTTGATCGGTCAAAACATTCCTGAAAGAAATCCCCGGATACAAAGGAAACCTATCTGTGCACAAGGTCTATCTATGTTTTGTCTACTTGTTTTTAAGCTTTATCTACGACACTCTATGTATGTGTCATCTTTTTACTCCCTCCTGAATCTTACTATTAATATGTACTCGTTTTACTTTCTATTCTTAAATCCTAAGCCGCATCCAAGCTCCATCCCCACGCCATCGGTGTGGGTCTGTCATCTCCCCCCCCTCTGCTCCTTATTATTATTTTGCTTGCCATCCGACAATGTGCACCATGACCTTCAACGTTGACCACTCAAAACATTCCTGAAAGAAGAAAACTACGGAAACAAAGGAAACATATGCTGAGGTCTAGCTACCTTCAGAATTCCATGTCTACTTCTCGCTATATGCTTTTAAATTATCTACAATAATACCAGTACTCCATTGTTATCCTTGCTCCCCCCTCCGTCTCAAGATGTGTGTGCTCTCTTTACATTCTATTTTTATGTCCTTGAGCCGCCTCCAAACTCCATCCCCACGCCATCGATGTGGGTTTGTCACCCCCCCCCCCCTATCATATATATTATATATGGGTTGGGTTGGCGTCGGTTGGCAACGACAATGTAAAACATGCCGCTCACTACGTGAGTTAGACATCCAGGTTTCCGTTTTTTTTTTTTTTTTTTTTTGGCGGTCGCCCACAGCTGGTCGTCGAGTTAGATCATTTGTGCGAAGTAAAGAACCTTTACTCTGCACAAGGCACAAGGGAATTAATCGTATCACGTAGTGCTCAAGGTATAAGGCACCCAAGAGACAGTTACATAGTACTCCCATTGCTGTCTCTGGAAGTGGCCACACCGGAAATTAAACTAACTCATTGAAGCTGTCATCCATATGCAAGTCCGCCTCTGAAGCGGTTCTTAGTAGGATGCAGCTCACCTTCATGCGACTCGCCGGACACCTCACGGCGCTTCGCGCTTGATGCAAGCAATGCCTGACTGGTCGGTGAAAACCCGACATGCTCCGCCCCGGCATTGTAGGGATGCGAGGGTCTATGGTCATACGACTACGGCCATGCATGAGATCGAGTACATCTCTCCTATCGAGTACACCCCCCCCTGCTCCTTCTCTCGTATCCTGACGGTCCCAGGGCTGGAGTCTGAAGCGCGACACACACCCTCCTCGAAATGGCGACCTGTGTAGTCACCGAGACGATTTTCAAGCAGGCGTTCCTTCACCACCCCTTTCCTTCCCATCGACCCACCATCCCTCCCCCCCGCGACACTACTACTAGCTGCCAGTTAGTTGGAAGATGGACTTTTACTGCCCTCTACCCCGAGACGTCCAAAGCTTTCCACTGCTAAAAAGTGGCAGGTTTGTGACTCCGTTCGTCAAAGGGCACATTGCACATTACATGTCCCGGACGAGCGTAGTTTTGGCGCTTATTGCGCGCCTCAAAGGTATCCATAGAGGCAGCTGATCCATCGTGATCACCACTGACTGCCTCCTCGCAGGTGTATCTGCGCTTGAGGGTCAGCATGCCATATGGGTGACGTCCAGCAGGATGGACTTCTCCCTATTGATGACACCGTATTATTATCTATATCGCACGTACCAGGTATCATAGATTTCTACAGCAGCACAGCAGGAGTAGCAGCAGCAATAACATTAGACATGCCGGCGTCCCCGGTGGATTGGTAGGTGGTCCGCGTGCCCACTCAAGATCACGTTCGGGGTTAGAGTCCCACCGAGTGCATATTCTTGTTACGATACTGCTTGGGATTTTTGGACGACCGGGGATCAACCAAGCTTCCTCTTTCTCCGGCGCGCTACACGACTTCGACGAGAGCTGTACGAGGTCCTTGGTGTCTGCAAATTAACTTGGCTAGCGCGTTTGCACGGGGGGTCCAGCGTAACGTAGATGAATCTCGAGGTGCCGCCGTGGATAGCTGATTTTCGCTTCTTGACTGCACTCGATATTTATTT
This sequence comes from Macrocystis pyrifera, assembly GCA_031763025.1. NCBI lineage: Eukaryota > Phaeophyceae > Laminariales > Laminariaceae > Macrocystis > Macrocystis pyrifera. Next base: position 172,073 of record JASSKH010000005.1, on the reverse strand, counting down.
ATCTCTTTAGTAGTTTTCCTGAACTTTGGGAGGTGTTTTTTTTTTTTCTGCTCGATGTGTTTCCGGTTTGTTTTCTTTGTTTTTTGGGCTAGGTTGGGCATGTGTTTTGGCGTATTTTGTCCTGCCTACCCCCCCCGGGACTGGTCTGGGTAATCGGCCGCTCATTGGTGACCCAGGACGCGTTTTCAGAGTTGTGGGCTGTTTACGTAGGTGGATCTTGCCGTCTTTCGTGTTATTCCTCTTCTCGCTTTTGGTACTCACTTTTCGATTTTGCATGCATCTTCCTCGCCCCCCCCCCCCCCCGTGCGGGCGGCATGGCGATGGCTTTCATTGACGATTTCTTCCTGCCCCTTATGGCTAGGTCTTTCTTTCATCTTTTATTTACGTACTTTGCCGGCTTCGTTGCCTCGCTGTTCAGAGATGTGGGAGTGGGTTTTGAGGAGCCGCATCTTCGACTCATGTTCTAGTGCGTGGAATCGGGGTTTCCATGAATTTCCCACAATTCTGCATATACGGCTCATCAGAGTGGGCTAGTGTTGTGATAATGCTTTGTATGAGGTTGAAAGCCCGGTAGTTACCTGGGTTCAGGCACTGGGAACGTATTTGTAGTACTTGGAAGGCGTATCTTAGACGGAAAACCAGGGCTTTCCAGAGACGCACGAGCTTTTGGTCTCAGTCTCCGCGTGCACGAAAGGAATATAACTGCTCTTCTTCTATCGCTAAGCAAGCAACACACGTGAGTCAGTACCAACGAGTACCGAGTAAAAGGCAGACCTGTCCAGGGATACAAAGTGTCCCGCATGCTTGATCTTAACATTCTCTCGCTTGAAGGGTTTTTCCTTGCGTTAAAAAAATGATTATTATTAGCGGAAAGCGCGCGACAACAACAGTACAGTCAGTAGCAGTAGTGAGTGCAGTTAGTACGGAGGGCCATGGTAATTGGACCTACGGTAGAGACAAAACCTATATATTTCCTTATTGTTACTAACAATGTTTGGTCCTGCCAGGTATTTACTATGGTCCCCCGTAATAGTGTGAGTTGGCAACATTCATTCGGTGAAAATCGACGAGCTGTGGGAATGCTTGCTGCACCCTATAACCGCGAAAAAAATGAAGGCATGTACCGAGGGGGAGAAGGGCCGGCACCTGTGACCGCACAGCTTGTTCAGAAGATGGCTGTTAGGGTAGGGTAAAGCTTCCTACGATGAAGATGAAGAGCTTGAAAAGAAAAACACCCGGCACTAAGTCTTGCTCGCCCGACACCGCCAACGCGTAACAACGAACAGGCGAGCAGCCGAACACACAACAGCACGTACTCTATCAATATTGCTACTACGAGTATTAATAAATAAATACAGGTACTAGTACTTGGGACCATAGTAAATAGGACCTACGGTACACCCCAAAACCTAGATATTTACTTATTTTTACTGTCAATATTTGGTCCTATTTACTATAGCCCCCCGTAATACTACCTGTCAGTGGCGCAAAAAATAACCAGTGGCGATCACCGGAAAAAGTCTCGGCAGTCGCCAGCACCGCACCGTGGACACAACTGGTGGCGGTGGCGATCATCGGAAAGTCAACAGTCGCCAGCACCGAACCGTTGACACCTACTAATAATAATGTTGTATACGATCATTCCGGGTACGATGCGCAATCCGACGGCCGAGAGCTCTTTGACATCACGTATGTATACAGGAATACAGTGGGCGCCCGGTTTTAAGAAACGTCAATTTTGTGTCCAGGCTCAATGTCTTAGACTTTTTTCGACCTCAATCTATCTCTTTAGTATAGGATTTAGAGTTGGTCCCACTGTCGAGCTGTGTTTTCGTCTATAGCCCAATTTTCTGAAATGTTGGTGCCCATCTCAGCATATTTTTCTTGTTTCTTGACTGCGTGCACACGTGCGTGCACACGTGCACACCCACCGTGTCATGTACGACAGACATCTGCTTCATATATATTATAGTACGGGGGTCCATAGTTAATAGGACCTATGGTATACATAAAAACCTATATATTTACCTATTTTTACTAGCAATATTTGGTCCTATTTACTATGGTACCCCGTAATAGCACGTACACCCGCCATAACGCCTGTAGTATTCCCCCCCCCCGTTTGTTTTGTTCTCTTTATTCTTGTGACCTGCTTTTCTCGGTGTTTTTTTTCGTTCGTTCTTTTATTCTGTTTTGCTTTAGATTCCTTTGACGGAGAGCTTTTCCCCCCATAATTTCCATATTTTTTCGCGGATTCATTTACTGTTCTAGATTTTCCTGATATCTTTCCTCAAATATGTGGAACTTAATTTCCTGTTTTTTTTTGCTTCTGAAGAATTTAACTAATTGTGACAGAACGCCTCCGTATCTCGAGGCATATTTCCAATTATTTCCAAACTTGGGAGATTCTGGAAAAAAAAAGCTCTCCGATAAGAATAGGCCTTAATAGTGTGTATTGTCCGTAGCAGCTCCCCCAGGCTGCACGGGCACGACAAAGTCATCCATGCTACAACCCTTTGTATTACATTTCTTTCGTTTTATTTCATTTTGTTGGGGTCGCCTCTTGCATTTGCTTTCTATCCTTTCCTACGTGAACTTATTTATTTTATTTTTGCTTTGTTTTTACTATTTTCTACCGTTTCATGGCGAGAGGACACAGGGGCGATGCGCAGAAAAGTCGGCTGCGCTACGCAGCCGAGGACGCCAAGGGATGGAGGGTGGGGAGGGTGGCTGGGGGGGAAGGCAACCGTACTGATACAACTGTCGACGAATGTAGAAACAAAATGATGGAAAAAGGGTGACTAAGTATCGGTTCGACCAGCACTTGAAGTCTAGCAGACTGTAGTTTGTTTTATGTTGAACTGTTCAATGGAGGGGGGCGCGACGGCGGCAGTACTGACACTTGACACCGCTATTGACGAGAGTAGGAAGGAGACGGCAAAGGGTGAGGCTAGGTTCCCGAATCGATTTTCTAGGTCAGACGGGCACCCATCCATGTTACTATCACCGCCTGGAGTACGATGTCCTTTCCCCCCCCTCCTCTCTTTCTTCTTCCTTTTAGCCTTGCCTCTCCCTTTGTTTCCTTTCCCCTCCCCACTGTCCTTATGCGGTATCTTCTTCTCCTTCGTGTTGTTTCGACCTTGCAGCAGCTACTGCAAGTAGCTGTCCTTCCGCCTGTCATAGCAGCCTTTCTGACCTCCTTGCGTCATTCGTATTCTGTTCCATTTCAGATTTTTTTTTGTCTTTTTGTTCTTATCTGTTATTTTTTTGGTCTTGCTTGCGTTGTGTTCTTGTACCCTGGCAATTCACTTCTTGCTCGACCTCTAGAATTGAACAATCGGCGCGGACACTGACTGGTTGTGCTGGATGTCGACGGGCAGGAATAATATGAACACACAGAGTACACTATACAGTAGTATCTGCAGCACGGCCGTGGCGGAAGGATGCAGAGTACTGTACACCAGTCACGCCCGCATCCACAATACGAGCTGAGTGTAATATACACGGCCAGCCCGCAGATGAGCCACATGCCGATATGGTTATTTTCAGTAGGTGCCGGTAATGCCGATGTGTTTGTTTTGCGTTGTGTTTTCCGGAATCCTCGCCGGAGATGTGGTGGCTCTTTTGTCGCTGGTGATCAACGGAAGAACCGAAACCTTCAGTTAGGGCAGTCCCTAGCGAATCATTTGTTTTTCACGATTCGTGAAATTTTGGCGTGAGAAAATATCACGATTCTTGGCATTTCAGCTCTAAAGAAGAAAGAAAAAAAAACATCACGTTTCGTGATGCTTTCGAATTGTAAAAATTCCGATCTTTCAAATCGTTTTTTGCGGGCGGAGTCAACTCTCGCGAGTGGGGTGCGGCCAGGCCGGGCCGGGCCGACCGCGCCTGGTCCGGCCGGTGATATACTTGAATCATGGGCCACAGCCTAACCCAGCCTGCAAGGTTTCAACCTCACCGACCGTCGGGCACGCCCGGTCCATCTCGCAGGCCGTCTTCTCGGCCTGGCTTGTGACATTCTCCGATCATTTTCGCTTTGGTCTTCGAGCTGTGGCTCTTCCTCCTCGACATTTTGAGTCCCCAACGTGCTCGTTAGCCCGCGCCCAGCGGCGTCATTGCGTAGCCGCCCGTGGTCCACAAGCGGCGTACGAAGCAGAGTCTGCCATGCATGCCCCTGTACTGGCCTTCGGATGCCTTCGGTGCGCGTGGGTTGCGTAGTGTCTTGTTCAGGCGTATTTCGAGGCACCACAAAAGTCACGAATCGTGATTTTTCTTTTTTTTAGGGCGAAGATAAAAAAAAAATGTGTCATGAATCGTGATTTTTATTTTTTTAGGGAGAAGCTACAAAAAATGGGGTCATGAATTGTGTTTTTTTTTGTAAAATCTCACGTTTTTTTTTTTTTTTCGAATGGCCCTTAGTTGCCTTTACGTCGACGGCTGTGGTCATGTTTGTATCATGATGATATGTGCTCCTACTCGGCCGTGGGTGCTTGATGATGATATCTTTGTGGCGCAACGAGGAGGAGGAGGAGGCGGGGGGCAGAGGGGGAAGGGGAGGCGTTGCTGTGCTCTGGGTGCAAGGTACGACATCTATCGCTGTACGTGGTATACCTGAAGTATCACACCTGGTGCCTCATACACTGTACTGTAGATACACCACCACAGGCAGTGAAAATATACCTATTGTAGACACTAAGCTCAATGGATTCGCCGATCACTCCTGCCGCCGGCCACCCTTCTGCGCGGTTGCTTCGCCGGGGCGAGCCCCAGCCTCGTGTGCAAAGGCTGGCGCCACACTCCGCCCGCTTCACCCGCACGCGTTCCGTGCGCGGCGTCGGAGACGAATTTCCGCGAAATGCTGCCCTCTTAGCATTTTTGGCGCCTTCTTTTTTGCGACTCGTGCTCAGCGGTTTTGAATGATTGTTCCCGGTAGGCTCTCTCCAAACTCCTGTTTTGCTTGGGCGACGACAAGAGGCTTGAACCGACAACCACGATCAGTGATCAGGATAGGGACTACTCCCGCACCTCATTCTGTAATGGATGTCCACGCAGGGTATATGCCACCCCAAATCTTTCTGCGTAGTTTCATGGGTGTCCCGCACGTTGCAAGATCGACAGGCCGCCTTTGCTTGGCCCGTTAATCGCTGGATTACTCAGGGGGAAGGGTGTTCGTTGGGATCGTTCCATCAGCGACGGTTACAAGATATGAGGGTTCGTATATATTCCAAACCGTAGACTATTCCTCTTTCAACAGTCTATTGCATTTTCAATTGATTTTGGCGACCGTGTATAAAGTGGAATTGTCCAGGCAACTGATTTCGGCGATTGTCCATTAATTGAAAGTCGTCCAGAGACAGCAGGTTTCGGCGATCGTCCACAAATTGGAATTGCCCAGACGCTTGATTTCGGCGAATGTCTGAATTGGGATTGTCCAGACAATTGATTTCGAAGACCGTCTAATGGGAATTGAGTGATCAATAGGTTTCGAATGTTTCCTATCAATATGAATTAGAATTGTCTAAACAACTGATTTCGGAGACTGCCAATTAATTGGAATTGTCTAGCCAATTGATTTCGCGTGCTGGTCTACTGATTGAAAATGTCCAGACAATTGATTTCGGGTGCTGTCCACTAATTGAAATTGTCCAGACAATCGATTTCGGGTGCTGTCTACTAATTGAAATTGTCTGAACAAATGATTTCGGGTGCTGTGATGTGTTTAAGGTCGGGACATTTTGTATGCTTAGGATTGCCTACTGAGCAGATACTCGTTAGGCCTCACGTGAGTTAGTTGCCTAGAGATGAAAGAAGAGCAGCTTTATTCCTTTCGTGCACGATGAGAGACTGAGAGCAAGGCTCGTGCCTGGCTGGGAAACCCCCTGGCTTTCCATCTACGATTCGCCTCCCAAGTATAACAAATACGATCCCAACACCTGATCCCAGGTAATTACCGGCCTTTCAGCCTCACTCAAAGCAGTACCATAGCACTAGCCCACTCTGATGAGCCGTATAGGCAGAAATATGGGAAATTCATGGAAACTCCGATTCTACGAACTAGAACATGAGTCCCGGGTACCTGCTCATCAAAATCCACTCCCACACCTCTGAGCGGCAAGGCTACGAAGCTGCCCAGGGACGCCAAAAAAAAAAAAAAGGAAGGCCTAACCCTGAGAAACAGGAATGCATTGTCAACGAAAGCCATCGCCATACCACCCGCAACGGGGGGGTGGGACCGAGAAAGTGTCGACGGAAAAGCGAAAGGTTGGAAGTGAGGTGGTTCTGTGCCCCAGTATGAGTGGTCAATTTTACCCAGATCGCCGCCGGCTCCCGAGCGGGGGGGATCGGCAGAACGAAGAAGGAAATATAACACGGAATGCCCCATAAACCACCTAAACCCAGACAAAAAATTCCAAAAATGTGTCCTGTGCCACAAATGAGTAACCCGATTAACCAGACCAGCCCCGGCATTGAGCGGGGCGGTCGGTAGGCCGAAACACGCGGAAACCATCCCCAACCCGGCCGAAGAAAAAAAATCAAGAAGCCCTAGATCATACCGAGCACATAAATCCCGACCCGAGAACTTGGAAAACGTCAGAAGTATAAGAAACCCCCCCAAAGCCCAGGAAAACGACAAACAAATATATACGTATCGAGTGCAGCTGAGATGCGAATACCAGCTATGCACGGCTGCGCCTCGAGATTCATCTACGTTAAGCTGGACCCCTCCCGCGAACGCGCTAGCCAAGTGTACTTGTAGACACCAAGAGCCTCGCACAACTTTCGTCGAAGTCGTGAAGTGTGCTGGAGAACGAAGAGGCTTGATTTGTCCCGGGTCATGCTGAAATCGAATCAAATATATCCCGTCCGTCTGCCTAGTCGCGCTAGTTTTCCCGAGCCACCACAACCCGTCGTCGCCCTCTTACCGAACGTGGGCCCCGTTGGGAAGCACGGTGTTGAAGTATCGGCGAGGCCAGTTGGCGTGCGGTTCGCAGCCATAGCCGCGTGCTAGTATCCGCTCGCCGTTACTCCGAGAAATCTCCCGGCGGTACAGGCGGTTGGTTTGGCTGCTGGTTCGGAGTGCCGACCCAGTCGCCCAATTTGTTTGGGCGAGAGAGGTGAGGTCTATTTCCCGTTCCCAGGATTAGGGTCAGGAGAGTCAAATCCAATGCGTGTCGTACATCACCACGACGACGCCACCTCGACCTCGAATTGATTTGGTGTCCGGTCATTGTTTCTACTTCGAGTCGTTGCAGAGGGGTCGAAGCGTCGTCCTCGGTGACGTGGTACGGGGGGGATTTTTTAAAGAAGTTGTTGAGCACGTATTTCGTCAACTCCGCTGGAAAATACTCCGGCAAGTCGCCACGGTCGTCGGGGTTGGCCCAGTGCTTGCAGCGTTGAACCGACAAGCGCCGGCGAGCATCAGTGCGGAGCATATTGGAAGGACGATCCAAATACAGGAGCTTGGCCCCGAGAGTAGATCCGTCCGGAGGTGTCCGCTGAGGAGCAGGGGTCAATTGCGAGGACTTTGCAGGGTCCGTCCACTTGAGCGAGAGTTTGGCCTTGAGGACCTTGGCGTCCGTGTTAGTCTTCGCGCCCTGGTGAATGGTGGCCGCCGTATTGTACACCCACACCCAACCGCCAACGGCGAATTTGGAGACTGGACGCAGTGCGTCGGAGAGGGTGGAGTTGCGGCGGTTCACGCGAGCAACGGAAAGGGTGTGGTGTTCGCGGACGATCTCGTACGCGCGCTGCTGTGGTCCGTCGTCAAGTCGAAGCAGGCTGGGTGGTCGCGGGCCAAGCTCTGTGGTGGCCGGAGACTCCAGCACGCTCGAATATCGTGAGAGGGAGGCGTGGCAGCCGACCCATATAGACTGGTGGGGAGCCAAACCCGTGGCGACACTGGCGGACGTGTTGTGTGCAAGTTCGGCATGCGGGAGCTGTTCATCCCATTTGTTCTGGAGCTCGTTTTTGTCAACCAACGCCAGCATCTGGGCCATCGTGTAGTTTACACGTTTCACCCCACCGTTGCCGTTTCGGTGGTAGGAGCTGGTGACAATTTTCCAAACCCCTAGGAGCTGAGAACGACGTGCGAAAGCTTGGAGCAGAACTGGAGGCCGTTGTCCAAGAGAATGCTGCGTGGGCATTCCCAAGGGGAATATACCGGTTGATGAGAACGTTGGCCGTGCCCTCAGCGGTGATCAGCGGTGAACTCAGCAACTGTGACTGCGGGCATGTCGGCTCGGCGGCTGAAACGATCAATGAAAAGCAAGGTGTAGGTGTTACCTCTGCAGGTATTACCTCTAGGCGAGGGCCGATGTAGTCGACGCTGACGGCGATGCCAGGCCCGTCTGGCAAGGGCATCGTGATGATGGGCCACCGGACCGTCTGTCGCGACGTATTCCGTGCTCGACACTTCACACTTCAAGCACTTGTGTAACCACTACCGGGTGCAGATGCTATACCGATCCATCAGTACAAACGTTCGAGCATACGCAGGGTGTGCGCGGTTCCCAGGTGGCAGGAAGCTGTGGAACGACAAGCCTGCATAACCCAGGGGCGCGTGAACAGCGGCACATAAATGCGAATACGATGGTCGTTCGACAAAAGGCCGTACGACCCACCGAGCGTTGCGTGCTAGGCGCAAGGGGGGGGGAGACGGTAGTCGGACGAGTAGGACGATGCCCGCGTCGGTGGCGTGCAATAGTCCTTTGTTAGCTAGCTCTTGTAGCTCTGAAAAGGGAGGGTGCTGGTACGAAGGAAAACACGACCTAAAGTCGGCGGGCAAGGCTTTCGGCCGGCCAAGGGCTATGTAGCGCATGTCGGCGTTGCACGCGGACTCGGCCTGTTGTTTCCAAGCCCAGTTGGCGTGCGAATAACGCACTGCGGAATCACCGAATTGATATTCGGCAGCGCTGCGCCGAGGGCATCCAAGTCGGTCGTGGTGACGGGCGGTACGTCAGTTGGCGGAGGAAGCCGTAAAAGAGGAGTTCCCACGGGCTCGACGCGGTCGCGGTCGGACGGAATGGGTACCGTCGGGACTGGCGAGGCGACAGGAGCAGGGGCCATACCCACGGCCGGGGGCGGTTGCGGTCGTAAGACTCGTGGCGGGGTGATAGCACGCCGGACGGATGGTCTAGCCCCCCCCACCAGACCCGAAGCCATAATCAACGGCAGTCGGCGCCGTGCCAGTCGCAGCGGCAGTTCGTCGGCGCGTCCGGGTAGAGATGCGGTTCGAAGGCGGCAAGACAGTCAGAGGCGCCGGGTTGCCTGGCAGTGAAGGGGTAGACGCAGCCGTATTAGTGATCACGTCAGATTCTTCTGCCTGTGAAGTGTTCGTCTGGAGAGGAGCGTATTGGGCGACAATTGTCGCTGCAGCGGGGGCTTTTGCCGAGCCCTTGCCCTCTCCTGAGGACACGACTAAACCCTAAGCGAAAGCGGTGTTGGAGGAGGGTAACCCCCCCCCCCCCCCCCCCAACTTATATGTGGGTTGGGTTGGCGTCGATTGGCAACGACACTGTGAAACATGCCGCCCGCTACGTGAGCTAGACATCCAGGGTACCGTTTTTTTTTTTTTTTTGGCGGTCGCCCACAGCTGGTCGTCTAGTTAGATCATTTGTGCGAAGTAAAGAACCTTTACTCTGCACGAGGGAATTGATCGTATCACGTAGTGTTCAAGGTACGGCACCTAAGAGATAGTTACACAGTACTCCCATTGCTGTCTCTGGAAGTGGCCACACCGGAAATTAAACTAACTCATTGAAGCTGTCATCCACATGCAAGTCTGTCTCACAAGCGGTTCTTAGTAGGATGCAGCTCACCCTTCATGCGACTCGCCGGACACCCCACGGCATTTTGCGCTTGGTGCAAGCAATGTCTACCTGGTCGGTGAAAACCCGACATGCTCCGTCCCGGCATTGTAGGGATGCGAGGGTCTATGGTCATACGACTACGGCCATGCATGAGATCGAGTACATCTCTCCTATCGAGTACACCCCTCCCCCCCCCCGACCTAAACGGCAATCGACGGTGGCGACGGAAGCAGATACACAGGCGACGAATCTCCCACAAGAGCAGAAAGGCCGTCAATCATATGTGACCCGTGTGCGTGAACATTTCGAAAACTCGAAGAGATAAAAAGCAGCCCACCCAAGACGGCGCTATCAGAGGGGGACACCAGCCTACTCAAGCCGACACCGGGAGTCGGTGAAGACGAGTGCGAAAGCCGCAGGCTCGGATAAGGAAGATACCTCTATCCCCGACGGGGGTGGGGCTGCTAGACCCACTGCGGTCGTGTTCTGTGGCCGGCTCCGGCAAACGCGATAGAAAATCAGGATTTCCGTTGGCGCTGCCCTTGCGGCACTTGAGGGTGTAGTCGAGCGAGGTGAGAAACTCGAGCCACCGCTGGATGCGCGCGTTGTAGTCCCCTAGTTTGCCGATGCTCTCGAGCGCTTTTGTGGCCCGAAAATACTCGAAACGTCGTGCCCCATAGGTTTTCCTCGAAGTCGTTTGATGGCCCAGACAATGCAGCCAGTTTCCAAGTCCAGCGGGGTCCAGTGCCTCTCGGAATCGAAGGTAACGCGGCTGATATACGCAATGGGCCGTACTGAGCGGTTCGGTTGTTCTTGTTCGAGCGTGGCACCAAAATTAGAATAATCTCTGAACAGTCTGGGGTTTGGTGAATCGGAGAGAAAAAAATAAAAATTCGGGGTAGGGGGGTGTGTGGCTCCAGTGGAGAGATATATGGTTCTGGGATGTCACGGGAGGGTCACCGCTGCACGTATTTTCAGGGCGAGCATATGCAGAGGGATCGTTACAGCAGTGGAAACAGCGGCAGGAGCTACACCAGCAGCAGTTGAGAGAATCGACGGGCCGGGAGGCAGGGGAGACACGGGTTTTCGATCGCAATCATGGCCAAGAGCACTACCGACGAATACGAAGACGCGCTATCGTCGCAGGAGAGGGAAATGCGAAGCGAAGGGAAGATCAGAAGTTGCTACCGTAGGTGGAGGAAGCGGTGCAAGCGAGAAAAGAAGAGCTGGCCAAGGAGGCCGAAGCCAGGAAGACGAAGGGCAGAGGAACGGGAGGAGCGGCAGGCGTGACCTGAGAGGAGAGTTGCCCTCGAGGCATTTCGGCGGACGATGGCAGTTGGGGCCATCGGGGGGAGGAGAGTCCGGGAAAAAAAAAATACCGGTGAAAGAGCTGGACTGAGGACCACGGATAGAAGTAAGGTGGCTGCAGAGAAACGCTTGTTTGAACAGGAGGTGGAAAGAAAGGTAGACAGGAGAAAGCATGCTGGAGGTGTACGCGGACAAACCCGCGATATATGCAGTGAACTGGCAGGCGCGCTTGCAGAGCTCGCGCGGGGCACAGGGACCAAGACATCAACAACCAGCGGGAGCCCCCGAGCAATATGGGAGAACCCCTGAAGCGCTCGGGGATTTCGTATGAGGAGAAACCTGGGGGAATCGGGGACAGTTCGGCCCGAGAACACGACAGGAGCAGAGAGGGCGACAGGATGACCAGATTCCGGAAATAGGAAGGTGGGAAGCAGGGGGTAGAGGTCTCCAGATAGAAGCAACAGAGTAGGACGGCTACTGGACGAACAGAAGAGGTGGGGATTAAGGAGAGCCGAGCTGGGAGAGTAAAAAGTGAGAGATGGAAAAGAGGAGTGGACCATGGACAGTGGGGTGGGGAGACATTGGCGGGGAGCTGGAAGGGAGAAAAGGGGGATCGGTCGATGAGCTGAGGAGTAGAGGGAAAAATGATGGGGGGAGGGGGTTGAGGGGGTGTACTCGATAGGAGAGATGTACTCGATTTCATGCATGGGCGTGGTTGTAGGACTATAGATCCTCGTATCCCTACAATGCCGGGACGGAGCATGTCGGGTTTTCACCGACCAGGCACACGTTGCTTGCACCAAGCGCGAAGCGCCGTGAGGTGTCTGGTGAGTAGCATGAAGAATGAGCTGCATCCTACTAAGAACCACTTGTGAGGCGGACCTGCATATGGATGACAGCTTCAATGAGTTAGTTTAATTTCCGGTGTGGCCACTTCCAGAGACAGCAATGGGAGTACTATATAAATGCCTCTTGGGTGCCTTACCATGAACACCACGTGATACGATCAATTCCCTTGTGCGGAGTAAAGGTTCTTTACCTCCCACAAATGATCTAACTCGACGACCAGCTGTGGGCGACCGCCAAAAAACAAAATAAAAACCGGTACCCAGGACGTCTAGCTCACGTAGTGGGCGGCATGTTTTACAGTGTCGTTGCCAATCGACGCCAACCCAACCTATATATATAGGGGGGAGGGAGGGGGGAATTCAGGCGATGGGGGTGGGCGGGGGGGTAGATGGCGACATGAAACATAGCGGCTTATTCAAGGAGCCTGAGCCAGCATCATGAACGCACGTGACAGACATGGGGATGGCCATATGCGGGACGATTCGAACAGACGGCCGCTTACCACCGTGGGGATATGTGAAGGAACGGCCAATGTCATCGCTGTGCCTGGGACTGTTTTTCACGAATTATAAAGGCGAGAGGGACCTGATGAGCTTCGCCGACCTCGACCTGACATTGTGCGCGAAGACGGAGCTGTCGGGGAAGCGCAGAAACGAGGGTGGGACATCGCTGCCAGACAGGATGGAGGCAACGATGGGAGCGATAATGTACATGGCAAAGCTTGCGACGGACGACAACACGCGGATGGGAAGGGAGGCGTTACGCCGGGTGGACATGCAGTGGGGGCGACAGTTCCAATAGTGAAAGAAGGGATAGATCACTTCTACGTGACCAACAAGAGGGTGGCGGAGACAGAGGCCTTCGAGGAGGAGTTCCCGAGGCGTTTCAATGCGGACCTGATGAGGTTGGGGGAGACGGTGCGGATGACGTCCATGAAGCTGAAACGGAGGGAATCTACGTGACCGACAGCCAAGGAAGCAGGGCCGTTGCTGGAAACGGCCTTCCGGGAGACAGCGATATGGTTGCAGTTGGCGCCGCTACATATCAGGGCCGAGTACGGGTGGAAGAGGGGGGGGGCTTCGCTCAGAGCAACCACCGAGGAGTTGGAGGGCGAGGGTACGCGGAGAGCAATCGCCGGGGAGGAAAGTGGCGAGGGGAAAATGATAGAGCAGGGGGAAGGGGGGGGGGGGGGGGCGACAAGGCACCTGGGCCACCAGAGAGTGTTTTTACTTTTAGAAGGATGGGCATTGTCCGTACATGGAGAGACGGGGGGACTGTAAGGTCGAGCATGGGGAGACGAGCGAACGCGACGAGAAAAGGGGGGGGAACGGAAAGAAAAGCGGTAGTCTGGGGGGGGGGATTGAAGGGGGGATGGGAAAAGAAGGAGGCGCGAATGAGGACACGGGCTCTGCCGATGCGCGTAGCCGGCCGGGGATACGCGAGTAAGGGGGGAGGTGCAGGCGCAAGGGGGAGGTTACCGCGGGGACCAGCACAGCTGGGAGACGACCGGCGCGGACGGGCCGGCGCCCGGGTCCATCAGACTTGTCAACTAAGGCGCGGTGAAGAAGTATATAAAAAAGAGGGGTGGGGGGGGACGGGGGAGGGGAAGAAGGAGGGCGCAGGAAGGGGGTAGTGCAAGGAGAGAGAGGGGTAGCGTGCGGTAACGGGGCCGCGCAGGGAAAAGGGGGGGGGGGGTATGCGCGATAGGGGGAGCGCGTACGGGAGCGAGGGGAAGTGGGGGGCAACGAGGCTGTAGATGAAACGGGACGAGACGTGAGCGGGGCCGCGCACGGAACGGGGGGACAGGTTCGCGGCGGGGCAGCGCACGAAACGAGGAGGGGGTTACGCGCCCCCATACGACTACGGCCACGCATGATAATGAGTACACCCCCCCTCCCCCGGTGCATGCCTTCTGCTTTGTCGCGTCGCGCGTAGGGTGCACGGCGTATGCCACCGCGGTCGATTTCCATCGCTTTTCGCTAGCCCACGAGTTCGCGCTTTCAGCGACATGAGAGAAAAGTACATTTTTAACTCCTATTTACCCCACTGCTGTGGAGCAACAGGCGCGAGCAGTAGCGTGGAAAGAGACACGGCAGTGGAAGGGGGCAATAGGCCATTTGAGGAGGGCAGGGAGTGAGACGGGAGAGCAGGATCGGCTGGTACGGGTGGTGGCTGAGGCAGGGGGGAAGCTGTTACAACGGGAGGGAGGTGATTTGGCAAAGGTGGTGTGGGGGCTGGGGGGGAGTTACTGACTCCCCATCTTGATGCGGAGCGGGTGACGAGATGTTTCGGGGAACAGCACAACATCGACCAATTCGGGCTGCTAGAGCAGATTGCGAGAGTGGGCGTGCCGGTGGATGTAGGCCCAGCGGGTAATCTCGAGCGCGAGCTGGCGTACGGGAACCGTAGCGGCGCCTACAGGCACGCGAACGAGGTGTGAGAGAAGGCAGTGGGCGACGTCAGGTTGCGGAGAGCAATCGTGTTCCCGGTGAGATTGGCGAGGATGGTGCGAGGTCTGCGGGTTAACCCAGTGGGAGTGATAGACGAGAAAAGGAAGAGGAGGACCATCCATGACGTGACTTTCAGTGGCGAGCCAAAAGATGGACGAGGGGAGGGATGATCAGTGAACGAAACGATGTACTGGGATCAGATTCCGGGGTGCCACTTGGCGGGCGTGATGCTCCAGATCGTGCGGAGGATCCTGGGGCTGAGGGACAAATTTGGCAGGGGATTGAGGATCCAGATACAAAAATGGACGTGAAGAGTGCCTTTCGTCAAGTGGGGGTGGACCGAGCAGAGGCCGTGAAATCCGGGTACGTCCTGGGAGATTATCATTTCGCCGACCTGCGGGTGCAGTTCAGGTGGAGGGGGAGCCCCGGGTGGTGGGAGGTATTGGCCAGCGCCATTCAACAAGCGCAGCGCCAGGCGACCCGTGAATCAGAGACGATCTTGGCTGTTGGAGTGGCGGCCACAGCGCATCGATGTCCGGGTCACGCTGAGATGGGAGCGGAGGTGGAACCGTTGCCAGAGAGTTGCACAGTTAAGGCGGTAGAGGGGGGGGGGGAGGACATCGCGTGGGTGGTTCATGGACGACGCGGTGTCGGTGGAGGTGCAGTGAGAACCGGACGGGGGGAGATGCAGAGCGCTGGCGCAATCGCTGGAGCCGATTCATTTTCAGGCCATGGGGGAGAGGGAGGAGGGAGAGGAGGCCCTCCTGTCGCACAAGAAGGGCACGGATTGGGCACCACAGCAGGATGTGCTGGGGTTCGACAAGGACACGGAGAAATTGACGATATCAATGCCACCAAGGAAGGTCAGGGAGTTGCAGGAGCTACTGGGGGAGTGGTCCGAGGGGAGACGCACGGCGACAGTACGGGAGGTTCTCGTGTTGGCCGGGAAACCGCACCACGTGGCGTACGTGATCAGGCCAGGGAGGTAATTTGTGCGGCGGCTTCTGCGGCTGAGCAAACTGCATCTAAATGGGCAGGAGAAAAGGGAAGGGCAGGGGGCGTGGGGGAGGAGTAGGCATAAGACGGAAGCCACGAGCGTGTTGAGATTGACGAAGGAGTTCATGGAAGACGCGGGGAGGCGGAGATGGTGCCTGAAGGAGGGCTTGACCGGGGAGGAAGAAGGGTTGGCGGCGTCGTTATTCAGATTCGTGGAAGCAAACCCACAAAAGGGCATGGTTTTCGGACGCGCCGTTCGAGGCTGTTGGGGGGCTGCGCCTCGAAACGGGGGTGTACTGGGGATGCAGTCTGTCGGGGGGGAGAGGAGAGGAAGAGGACGATTAGGAGCAGGAAGGGCGGGGACGGGAATCGATTGTCTATCAACCTTCTGGCGTCGATGGAGATGGTGATGACAGCTTGCGTGATGATAGTGGTCAGGAGGGATAAACCAACGAAGGAAGGAGATTCGTTGCTGATGAGGGGGGCAGTTCATCGGCGGTGCAGTGGGTAATTAACTGTGGGGAGGGAAAGGGAGAGGAGAGGTCGGGGGGGATGATGGGGATTATAGGGGTGTTGGAGAGGATAGGAGGGTGGATCTTCCAGGCAAGGCACGTGCGGGACGTGGAGATGTTCTAGCTGACGGGATAACGAGGTGGAAGGAAAAAAAAGAATCCAAATCAGGCTAATCGCAGAACGCCCTACCGTCCTATGGCAGGCCCAGGATCTCGGAGTGGAGGGGAGGGAGATGCGTTCGGAGATTTCGCGCGCTGCTACGCACTCGAACGAGTTGCTAGGTCGACTAGGAAGGCTCATGCACAATGTTGGAGGATGTAGGGGAGCTGGAGGATCATGCGGGGAAAGGGGAATTGGCTGGGGGGGGGGGATGAACGAGTGGGAGCTGGTAGAAGAGCTGACGGAGTTCATGGCCTACTGCTGCGCGGAGAGGAAGAACAAGGAGTCGACCGTGGCGGGAAGTTGGTAGCGGTAAATTTGTATTGGAGCAGTGGGTAGGGTTGCCATTTCCGCTGTAGAATTTCAGGATCAAGGCGGCGAAAAGGGGATCAAGAGGGTGCACATGGAGGCGGGGAAACAAACACGGGTGAGGAGACCTCTAATGTGGGAAATTGTCAAGATGATGGAGGAGAGCATAGGGGAGTGGGCAGTGAGGGGGAAGATAGCGTGGATTGGCTTGGCTTTGTCCTACCAGCTGTTGCTGAGGGCGTTGGAACTGTTTGCAGGGGAGCGGGGGGGGGGGCGCACCAGATATACTTGTCGAGGAGGGGGTACATTGCCTTGTTCGAGAAAGGCCTATTGCTGGGGCCTGAGAGACGGGGGGCGGCGGACACCGTTGAGGTGCATTTCAAAGGAGGTAAAGGGGACCAGGGGAGGAAAGGGGCGGTCATGGTGAGGATGAAGGCGGACAGGGGGGGGGGGGGGCTGGGGGAGGATGTAATGGACTTGTTGCTGGAGTTGTTTGTGTACTACCGGACAATAGTCGCTGGGGGAAAGAGTGCGCCGCTGATGACCTACAGAAGTGGCGGGGAGTGGAAGGTTTGGACGAGAAGGCATGCGACGTACTGTCTAAGGAGCGGACTGGAGAGGGTGGAGGAGAAATGGCAATCGCAGGGGAAGGGGGAAGTGGCGGAGCTGATACCGGAGGAATTCGCGCTGCATTCGGGGAGGATAGGACAAGCAACGAGGCTGGCAGGGATGGGAGCTCCACCGTGGGTGATCCAGAGGGAGGAGAGGGAGGCTTCGCAGGCGTTTATGGGGTAGATGAGGTCGAATATGGAGGATCCCCTGTGAATCTCCAGAGTGCTGGGGGGGAGGACGGGCGAGCCGAGTAGGCAGCCGGGGCAAGGGGCGAGGTGGGGCGTGTAGGGGGGGGGGAGGGAGAGTAGGCGGAGTACGCGGCTTTTGAATGGAATTTTGGCTTTTGAGATTGACCGTCAGAGTGGTGGGCAGTGCAGTCGCGTACAAAAGCTGAAAGAGGAGACGGGGGAGGGGAGGTACGGGGAAATGGACGAGGGGAGTCTGTCACAGTTCTGCCCACCTCCCCCGTGAGCGCCATGGGATACTAATGAACATGCATTGTTTCGTGAAGAGTAGACCAAACCGTCGATACAGTCGTTGCAGTACACGTGGAAGGGGCGGGAGCCGTCGTCCACGGCGTCCCAGTCGGGGAAGGCCAAAGTTGGTGGGGCGGCGAGCCCGGCGGAGATCTGGCGTACGAAAACTTCCATAACCGGTGTAAAGCCGTATTTTAACCCCCTTCAGGAGGAGGGCGGTGAGAGGGCGTATCCGCTTGAACAAGTCGGGTAGGAATTTACGATAACTCCACACGCCGCCCATCAGCACGCGGACTTGCTTGAAATTCCGGGGCATGGGCATTTTCATCAAAGCTGACACTTTTCCCGCGTTTGGGCGTACAGTGGCGGGCGTAATGAAGGGGCCCAGAAAATTGGAATCCGTGGCGTCTAGGCGAGCCTTCGAGGGGGAACGCGTGAGGTTGTGCCTGCGCAGTCGCTCGAAGAGGGTTCGTATCGTCTTGACGTTAGCCTTCATATCAGGGTCAAACGCGATCACATCGTCAAGGTAGGCCGCCACTTGTGCCAAGCCTTTGATGACTTCTTTAATCGCCTTAACGAACCAGTCAGGCGAAGCACGTCTGCCGTGGGGCGTGACGAGCCACTCGTAGAGGTCTGTGGGAGTGGAAAATGCAGTGAGAGGAAGTGTCCATGTGTGCCGTAATCTGGTGGAACGAGGAAACCAAATCAAAGAGGGGAAACACCCGTCCCTTCCCCAGGGAGTTGATAACTTGGTCCACGTTGGGAATAGGCAGCTGGCTGAGGCTGCTTATCTGGTTGAGTTTCTTCTAGTTCACGGTGGTCCGAACGCCTCCAGACTACTTCGGGATGGCCACCAGCGGGCTCGAGTACGGGGAGGTCGAGTGCTGAATCAGGCCCGCCGCAAGGTACTGGTCCAAGGTGGCATCAACTTCCTTGGCCATGATGAGGTTGGTGCGGTGTGGCCGGGACGTGACAACAGCGCTTACTTTCGGGACATAAACCGCGAAAGGCATCAAGGAGCAGGAACCCAAATCCGTCTTGGATATTGAGCAAACGTCAGGAAATTCACAGAGGACACTCCCCAGTTGTTCAATGACTTCCGGGGTCTACCGTGAAGGCCAAGACCCACCGCTCGCAGATGTAACGTAGACTTGTCCGGACGCGCAGGAACGAAGCGCGTTGTGCTCTAGACTTTAGCGCCTAAGCAGGGCAGGCGAGGGCCAGGCTGGAGCTGCGAGAGATGAAGACGTAGCTGATAAGACGTGAGACACTCAGAGAGGCAGGAGGAAAGGTTAGGGGCTCCATAAAAGTGTTGTAAAACGTCCAACGGGACGCTTATCAGTGGGGCGTGGGCGGCTCCGAGAATGCCACCAGACTCGAGATCCGCCACTCCAACGAGGGGAAGAACCTGTCGCCCGGAGGCGACGAAGTGCTCCTCAACCGAGGGCAGATCGGACTGGGGCATCGGGTCAACCATGTAGTGTCCAGTGAGTGCCGAGGAGTCATCGTTGCGAACCAAGTTGACTGCAAGCAGTTGAGGGTCGTCGGACAGGGTGACGCCTACAGTGCCCTCGTAGCGTAGATGGAAACCTCCACCCGAAGCCACGGGGTCGATGTTGTAGATGGACATGCCTGTCGGGGCGTGGTAAACTAACTTCAGCTCGTCCAATACTCGTTAGTCCGACGGCCGAGGTGGCAGAGAGCGGTAGGAGCGGCTATTAAAACGCACCCAGCTGCATGTCCCAGCAGCACTGCAACTGCATGCTGAGGGGGGAACCATGCAGGCCCAAACTGCGAGGGAGCACGTAGGATCATCTTCTCGAAAAAAATGGACGCTCAGGCTTACACTCGTCGAAGTTTTCAGAGAGGTCGATTCGCCAAAGCCCCCCCCAACACCGAGGGGCGCATTTCTGCTCGCACGCGATAAATGCCGCACCAACCGAGGGCGTGTGATCCAAAACATCTCGTCAAATGAAAGTCTGTGGGGAGCTAGTGTCGAGAAGCGCCACACAACCAAAAGGCGAGAGAGCGCCAGCTCTGCTGTGCATCGCGCGTTTGGTTGTGAAAGAGGCGTCGTCCAGGGTAATGATGCCTTCGACGAGGCAGGGGCCGTGTTCTGACAGCGCGAGGGAGGGGTCGACACTAGATGCGACAGCCAAAAGCCTTGGGACTGTGGTCAGCAGGTGCGCTAGAAAACAGGTCGAACACCCCAATGGAGGACCCGGGCAGGTGCGGGCCACGGACAAAGGGCGGGGCGGCGCTGGTGAAATCTCATGAATTCCGTCGGGCGTGGTCAGGGTGCAAAATTGATGGGAAGAAGCGGGGTGTGCTAACCCGGTGTCACTTGCGCGGATGGTCTCGCGAACGGCGGAAAGAGCTTTCCCGAGCATTGTTTTCCTCCGCCACCGACAGGGGTCTTGGACCTCGGGGTCGTTTGTCCGGAGGCCTATGACCCACACGAGGTCAAAAGGGTTGGCTTCAGCCAATATTTTGGCGCCAGTGCTCAATAGGTGCTGCTTCATCGCCGGGATCTGCGTGAAGTTGGCAAAAGTATCAGCAAGGACGACGTCTTCCCGAACGCGGTCCCAGATAGCGCAGTCCAAGTTATGCACGCCTCGACCGATGCGTTTTGTGCTCGCGTGGGTCTAGCGAGGATATAATCCGCTCCGCTGCGCCGTGGTCCTAGCCATCGGTTACTGCTCCGCGCAAGAACATCACACATCGTTAACGATAAATGACGAGGGGGATCACTGCGAAACACAGGAGGGGGACTGCCAGAACAGTACCACCCGCTCCGTTGAGTACTCGAGAGTAGGGTCAAAGATCAACGGGATTGAGCCGTCGGTGGGCGCAGTTGCGGTGTGTGTGGGGGGGAGTGTGCTTCTCAGAAGAACGCTGAGCCCCTGATGCATGAGGCGAGTCTGGTTTCATGTATACTGGCTCGGTGTCACCATTGCCCGTAGGCAAAAAAAGCCAGAAGGTTCTCTTACTGCGCCCGATGGTCTGAATTCTGCTGTAGGCTATAGGGGGCGGGGACTCTGAGCCCGTTCTGCTTGACGAGAGCTGCGATTCTTCCGATTTTAACGGGTATGCTGTACGTTTGATCTGAACGAAGGCCGTGGAGTCACCACTGGCTCGACGGGCAGTGTGAGATTTGTCCCGTTCCACTAGAATCGAAAGAACGCTGCGCATGTGGAGTGGCGTGCATGAAGATGAAAGAGGGCCTGCACACCCTGTAGACGACCTCAGGAACGGGGCTCGGGTGGGTGGCTACAAAGTGCCCACCAGAGAGGGCTTCCTCCTTCTAGACCTGTTTGGGAACGGGACGAGGTAGCTAATCTAGTCGACTCCTCCTTGACAAGAAAAAGGGTGGAGCGGCCACCGATATTACGAGGAAACGCCGAGTCGAGCTTAAACCGAGATCTTGGGGTTTCAGTGTCGGCCTGCCCGCACCTCAAGCCGACCGCCACCGCATGGTCGGGAGATGAAGGTGGGGGACATCCTCGCTGAAAAACCAACTCGCCAGCACAACGATCGTGGTGCTGAGCGGCGCGTGGCTTGGAAAAGCGGCGTTTGGCGCGCCTGCTCTCGTACCCAGGCTGAGGGAAGCGGCGTGAGGCGCAGGCTCCCTACGGAGGCCGAGACGCCCGGGGGCTCTCTGATGAAAATGTGTAGTAGCCGTGTCGCTTCTTCGGTCTGATGTACGAAACAACGTGCTGGGTCCAAAGCCAGGTGGCAATGCAGCAGTCGGGGCAGGTCAGCGCTGAGCACTAGGCGAGCCTGCGACACGGGCATCTAGTAAAAACAATATTTTTCTCCCGGCAATGCTGGCGGCGGACGGGCGGAAGGATCCGTACTGCCGCCGACCTGTCAGTTATCCTCGCGGAAGGTTCCTGGTTGGCGTCCGTTCGGGGATCCGCCAGAGTTATGCGAAGCGCCCTAGCAGATCCCCGGGGTGGCGACAGGAATGGAAGAGGCGGAGGCGCGGGCCACCGTGGTGGCCAGAGTTAGACTGCTGGCATCCTCGTTCCGCGTGTGTGTTGTAGCCGTCGCTTTGTTTTCTCTGCGGGTCCTGGCCGTGGTGCTGCCCACGCGAGTGGCCGGAGCGGCGCGTTTTTCTGGCTGTGCTGTCTGTTCGGTCGCGAGAATTAGTCCTCGCGGCGGTGTCGGATCATGTGTGTTCTTTCCAACGTCGGTACGCCTCGCCGTCGTTGCCGAGCGTTCTGAGGTCGGGGTTCAAAATGCCGCTAAGGTTCTGAAAGGGGTGTCTACTCTGTTAGAGGGAATGTGTGTCCTCGTAGCAGTGTAGGTAGTGGCCTCGGTTTTTGCTGAGTTCGGCGCCGCGAGCGGACGATGAGAGTAGGCCGCTCCAGGGGGGAGGATCATCGATCTAGATTAACATGCGCAGATAGCGTGAACTTCGGCGTAGTGGTGTTCGTCTAGGGGCCAGCAGTTGGAAGACGTGTCAAGCCACGGGTCGAGGCAACCAGGGATGGTTTTGCTGACGTTCATCACAAGTGGATTATTGCGCGATCCGTCTGCCATGCAGGTGACTGGGAAGGCATCCGGCCCTGGCCGCGACCAATACTGGCGGGCCGGGGTTCCGACGGGGCGGATGACCGGCCACCCGTCGAAGAAGCAGGCAAATTAAAATGTTGGTCGCGGTTGATGGCAGGTGTCTTATTGTTCGCAAGAGTCTGAAACGCCAACTGCATGGCGTCCAAAGCGCCGAACGGCCTCGGTACGGTACCCAAAACCCCTGGGTACAGCGTGGGAGTTAAGCTGGTGTACTGCTCGTTAACTGCCATCTGAACCACCTCCAAGGCTACTTCCACCCCCCGTGCCAAAGCACTCTCATTCGCCGTTGCTGCTGACACCACTCCTCGAAATTGCCGGTTAACATGGTCAAAAGGGGTCCCGTTAGACACGCCAAAATTGTGCAACTCAGGGTAGCTAGCCCCCGTGTCGGTGCAGTCGATTTGGGTGCTAAGAAAACCTCAGGAGGGGCGTAAACGCTTCCGACTCCGTGGCTCCGCCTGCGAGGGCACGTGACACCTGCCCTAAAAACGCACCCATCGAGGTAGTGAGGGGGGCGGTCGTAGACCTGTCAGGCGTGGTGGCGTGCGCGAAGGACTTTTTGGAGGGGGTACTCCCAAACGGGGATCGAGTCAGCGGAACGAAGGGCTTCACGGCTATCGTCGTTGCACATCATGAGAATGTCGAACGCGGAGGACTTGGCCGAACGAGTGAGTTGCTGCGCGACGCCCGAAGGGTTACTCGAGGAGGGGAAAGGAAGGATATAAATACAAGCGGTGTCTATGAGACCGAGGTGTTTGTACGCCAGTTTAACTTCGGCGGTGTGCTTGGCCGTCTATCGTGAGGGGCTGAACACCCTCGGCAGAATGCGAAGGCCCCGTTGTCACGAGGGGTAGAATGCGACCAGCAGAACGGGAACGCCCAGTTGTCTTGAATGACAGAACTCCCTCAGGCTAGCGAGAAGGCACGGTAGGTGTCTTGAACGGCAGGGCTTTCTTCGCCTAGCGAGAAGGCACGATAGGTGTCTTGAACGGCAGAACTCTCTCAACCGAGCGGGAAAACACGGCAGTCGTCTTGAGGGGCAAAACTCGTTCATTTGAGAGACAAGGCTGAAGGCCCGAGGCCCGTATTGTTGTGGCTGCCCAATCTTCGTCTTGGGGTTCCTGCCGAGACACTTGCTCTTCTTATTGGTCTGCTGTACTACGCGCTCGATCCACATCGACGAGCCTTTTGGTGGTGGGCCACCGAGGAGCCCTTGGCCTCAGTGTCTTGGGCACCGTAAGGGCAAGCAGGTCCTCCCACTTCTTGAGTCCCCATCGTGCGTGGAGGAGGGGGCAAGCACAAAGCTTACTCCAGCAAAAGCAAACGGCCAAACATGAGTGAACGCAACGCGTACCAGCAAAAAGGCTGAAAGTCCTACGCCGAAGACGCCAAATGCTAAATTAAAGGTCGGGACACTTTGTATCCCTCGCTAGGTTTGCTTTTGGGCAGGTACTCGTTGGTACTCAAGTGTGTTGATTGCTCAAACATAGAAGAAGTGCATCTTTGCTCCTTTCGAACACGATGGGAGACTGAGAGCAAGGCTCGCGCCTCGCCGGAAAACCCCTGGTTTTCCATCAATATATGCCTCCCAAGTACTGCAAACATGATCTTAATACCTGTACTAACGTAATGACCGGCTTTTCTGCATCATTCGAAGCACAGGTAGTACCACAACAGCTGTCAATTAAATATAATAGTCCGAACGGACTTGAGCAATTGTAAACTAATTGGAATTTTATGCACAAGTTATTTCAGACGCCTCCCAAGAAATCAACTGCTCGAGAAATGTCATGGTCTTGTGCTTGCTTATTGTGTGTAGTAGTAGAAGAGACAATCTCGGTGCGGGACGATAGAGGAATGGAAAAACCCCTACGATGCCATAGGCACGCGCAGAAGAACAAAAAGAGTAAGTATTACATTAAACCACCCTGAGCATGACGGTCCCGTGTAGAAAGAGGGGAGGGAAAGACGAAATAGAAAGAAGAGAGAGGAAGAAGAGGAGGAGTAGTAGAGGAGTGGAGTAGAAGAGGAGAAGAGGGGTGGGTGCCTCTCTAGCTTCCTCCCTTGTTCGTTCCAACGCCCACAAAAACACAAGGGAACCAAGAAAACCACGCTTGACTTTATTGTACCGAATCTCTCCCACGTGGTCCACAAATACATTTTGTCCACCGATACATCGTCTTTAATGTACCATGTCCATCTATTTTCCCACTGGAAATTCGAGGAATTCTCGTATGCGAAGGATCTTCCGCCATACATACTACCAATGTAATACCCTCACGTCCCACATCACTGCGGTGATCTCTCGTCCCATATTTTATTCGAACATGATACTATCACCATTGCCAAGGGAAAGTACGTGCCGTCACGTGCTATAATATCACTATCTGAGGTATCCTTGCTGTCGTATCAATATATAGAACTACTTATAGATATCTCGATCTCTGAGCGTGCTCGGTTGGTACATCCCTGGCCTCTCAGAGCTCCCACTCGGAAATCGCCTCCTTTTATTCCTTTCCGGACCTTTCCAGCGGGTCTTTGTTTTCTCCATTTATCTTCGTACTTTCAGTCTTTCTTTCTTTTTTTCTTATTTCGTTTCGTGTGGGTGCGTGTACCCCGAACATGGCGCCGTGGGCGAACCCGGCACCGTCGCGAGTGTCAGCGGATGCTGGCGGGTAGAGGGGGAGCTGCAAAGAGCGCGATCGCCGCTTTCGTGTCTAGGCGTCGCGTGTGCCTCGAGACACGACTGATGCATCAATAGGCTCTGTCTGGCCTCCATTTGTGATTTGTGATAGAGTACGTACGAGTATTTAAGGGTCGTTCGGGATTGTAAGATAATATTCAAGCGGTGCTTATTTTTGCGACCGGGCACCAACAATGTCGAGCTGGCGAACCACGGCCACGGTGAGCACCGGGCTTCACGCGAGGCGGGCGACGGGGCTCACTGTGGCAGAGAGTGAGGGAAGCTTTGCCCGGACCGAATCAGTGGCGAGATCGTTGCCAGAGGTGCGGGCGGCGTACGAGGCTGAGAGAGAAGCTCTGCTGTTGGATTTTTTTCTTTTTTTCTTTTTGACCGGTGTACGGTGTTCCGATTAGGCAGTAAATTATTACACGAAAGGGGACGGGGATTTTTTTTCTTTCAGAATTTTCGGTGTCATTTTCGTTGTTTTTTGTTTTTGCTGTGCTGCTGTGCCGTGCTGTGCTCTATCTTTCGTACATACAAGTACAGACACAGAGCATATCTAAAGGAGAAGAAAAGTACCCTACCTGGAGTATGTACGTACGCACGGCATGTGAGCGAGCGTAGCGGAAAACCGCCCGCGACGCGAAGTGTATGTGGCGTCCGAGCTGTTTTCTCCTGGGGCATGGCGGCGGGACTCTTGGCATTATCAAGTCGCCAGTTTGCAACTCAACTGCTGAACATAGTCATGGGAAAAACAATATTCAATCATGGACCTCCGTCCGCTTCGCATAATTTAATGTACTTTTCCTTCCTGAGCGAGCGTAGCGGGCGGCGCAGGCCGCCCGCGGAGCGAAGCGCCCTGTAATAGAACTACGTGTAGATATCTCGATCTCTGAGCGTGCTCGGTTGGTACGTCTCTGGCCTCTCAGAGCTCCCACTTAGGAATCGCCTCCTTTTATTACTTGCCGGACCTTTCCAGCGGGTCTTTGTTTTCTCCATTTATCTTCGTACTTTCGGTCCTTCTTTCCTTTTTTCTTATTTCGTTTCGTGTGCGTGCGTGTACTCCGAGCACGGTTCCGCGGGCGAACCCGGCACCGTCGCGGGTGTCAGCGGATGCTGGTGGGTAGAGGGGGAGTTGCGAGGAGCGCGGTCGCCGCTTTCGTGGCTAGGCGTCGCGTGTGCCTCGAGACACGAGGGATGCATCAATAGGCTCTGTCTGGCCTCCATTTGTGATTTGTGATAGAGAACGTACGAGTATTTAAGGGTTGTGATTTTTGATAGAGTACGTACGAGTATTTAAGGGTCGTTCGGGATTGTAAGATAATATTCAAGCGGTGCTTAGTTTTGCGACCGGGCTGAAAGTCACAAGAGGGAGGTACCCCGAATGAGCACCAACATTGTCGAGCTTGCGTCGAGGTCCACGGTGAGCACCGGGCTTCACGCGAGGCGGGCGACGGGGCTCACTGTGAAAGAGAGGGAGGAAAGCTTTACCCGGACTGAATCGGTGGCGGGATGGTCGCGAGAGGGGCGGGCGGCGTACGAGGCGGGGGGAGGGTATTTGGGTCACACTGAAAAAAAGAAGAAAGAAAAAATTAATTCCAGTTTTCAAGTAAAAAATGGGCAATGGGCACTCGATGGGCACCGATGGGCATGTTGCCCATTTTGCCCATGTGGTTTAATATGATACTTACAACTTCTTCAGCGATCGTTTTTTATAATCGCTGAATGTTATGAAAATGACTAAATACCTATCACAGGTAGGGATATCATCATATGATACAGGGCCCAAAAAAATATCTTAACTGCCAAACTTCGTGGGCTGGATACGGCCCTTTGGTCGTGTCCCGTGTGCCCAGTAGTTGCCGTGCATATACGTGTTCAAACCTGGGTGTCCTAACATCCAGCCGCCCTAGGCAGGCAGGCCTGCGGCTGACACGGAGCAAGGCCGGCTGTCTCTGGCTTTGTAGCAGCGCCCGCTGGAAGTAGTATATACCAGAAACAGGATTCCTACCCTAAATTCAGTGCGTCGTGTACGAGCATACTAGTGGTAAACAACTCCCGAACTTCTTATTTCCGTGTGAATCCGGGCTCGTTTTCTTAATATATACGGTGTACACATATCAATTACCTGGCACGACAAGGCACGAGGTAATATATATATATATATATACCTGTGTCCTGTACTGCTGTATACCGGCTACCGGCTGGATGGACGGATACCAGTATTGGATATGATTAGACCTGGTATGTAAGGCGGCGTCATAAGTACTCGTACAGAGAACGAGAAGTTCCACACTGTCCCTAAATATAAGTAACATGTATGTATAAATAGTTAATCCAAGTACCCACTATAATTCGGTATTGGCCGTTATGTTTGGGTACAGAGTGGGATTACGTCAACAGCAGAAGTAGTATAATATGACGCTCTTCAAGATGAGCACACCCATTCTCAAATATAAAAGACACTCGGGGTTGAAAACAGCCCTTGTCAATGCGCTCTCTTGCTTCGTCATACATCACAATAACAGTATATGAGTAGTTTTTTTATGTATTGCCGTCCGAGCACATGCAGATAATGCTTCAGCCACAAAACAAGCAAAATTCTAGCACAATAGCATCGATAATGTTGATTTAGCCGTACGAGAATGTATCGTAACGTTACAGGAGAAAAGCTGCACAGAATGACCCCCCACAACGAAGCCCGAAGCAGCACGGTATAATAGACGAAAAAATAAAAGCGTCGCAATACGCCAAACATCCAGTACAACGAATTAAACCCAACACTCTAAAACAACAAAAAAACGTAACGACGACGCACAGACGAAACGACGCAAATTAACGTCCTAAAAATAAACGCCAACACGAGTTCAGTGGAAACATGTCGTGTCCCTTCCGATACATCACAAACCAATCAAAACACTTCAGAAAAGGATCATCCAGCAAGTTCATTGGACAAATGGTACCGGTATGTATCTATAGTACGACCGGTATATACCTGCAGTATGTACATCTATCTGCACGGCATACAGACGACCAACAACAAACCGACATCGCCTGCACGGTTCAGATGGGCCTCAAACCCTCTAAATTAAGTTATCCTTTACTATCCATAGCTGCAACACCAGCCACCCCGGCTACCGCCACCGCTCCTACCCCCGCCCCCCCCGCCGCGCTTCCCTCCATATCATTTGCAACGGTTTGGATCGGCAGGAAAACAACCGCCCCCGCTCTCGCCCCCGCCCCCGCCGCGCTTCCCCCGATATCATATGCCGCGGTTTGGATCGGCTGGAAAACAGACACTTCCGCCCCCTGCCCCTGCCCCCCCCCCCCTCCCGCTCCCGTCCCAAACCCCGCTCCCGCCCCCGTCCCAGTCCCTGCTCCCGCCCCCGCGTCCACCCCCGTCATAGTCTCAGCTCCCGCTTCCGCCCCCGATGCCGCTTTGCCCCTACCCGGATCGACCGGAGGGTAGTATGACGTCAGGTTTTTTTGCTCCACAGTAGTCCTGCAGGCGCTGGCGCTTGGCGTCCCTGTTGCCACTGGCTGAAAGGTGCAGAGATCGCAAGTACATGTTGGTCAACGTGTCTGAGAGCGTGTTGATCTGTCCAATCCCCAGAGGAGTGCCGTTCGCAATAGTGAGTCTCGCAGCATGTACATCCCAGCGTTTGCGCTTTCTCTTGGGCTGAACGGGCGGCTCACTCGCGGTGGGCTCACTCGCATTGGGCTCCCTCACAGTGGAGTGACCCTTGCTCAAGGCTGTGGCGAGCTTTTCGACATTCTTCGAGGCGTTCTGCGCGGCCACTTCGATCGATCTCTTTTTCACCTTTCCCGTTGAAGTGGGCACACGGATCGTCGGCGTGGACAACTCCGATAACTGCTCCTTAAAGAACTCCGTGTTGTACAGCTCTGCCGCCGCTGCGGGCACGTCCTTTTCGTTCTGCCTCTGCGCTTTCGCTAACGATTGGCCCAGCAAGACGACCTCTTCGGGGCTTCGTGGGGTGAGGGGGCGCTGGGATTCGACGGTGGGCCGTCTCACATGCTTATCCCGTGACCCACCCAAGTTGACCTTACGAGGGACTTCTCCGACGTCGGCCCCTCCAACAGCGCAGTCGCCCCCCCAACCGCATTGTCGGCCCCTTCAACCGCACAGTCGGCCCCCCCAACTGCTCTGTCGGCCCCTCCAACCGCACTGACGCTTGTCCTGCTCGTCTCGGCAACCGCTAGCCGGTCTTGCTGAAGGGGTTGTGGGAGGCCACCTGCTTTTTCTTTCACACCCGCAGCCCCAGCAGCGCCTCCGACCCTCGCCAAGGGTTGAGGAGGATGACGGTCGATTCCAGAGTCGCCCCGTGAACTCTCTACCGTACTCCGTTGCGCCACCCTACTTGCACGGGCACTCCTTAGTCCTTCGTTCCGACATTTTGCCAGCTCGTCCCGCCTCATGCGCTGGGCATACTCGAACCCCATCGGCTCGAAGCCATCCTTGGACACCTATACGAATTTGGAGAATTGCCGGGAACAGCGGAGCAGAATACACATAAGAGCACAATCGCAAACGCAGAATAAAAAGAGACGAATGTCACATACGGGTGGGAAGTTGTTACAAAACAAACGGGAGGTGGGTGTGACAGTGGTGGGTGTAACAGTGGAGGTGAGTGGTTCTGAATGGATGACGATGCTGTTAAAAGCGTGCGCTTACTTATCGAAGCTAAGCGTGCGCGAAACCTGCGGATGATCAAGCGAACAGAAGAAACTACAGCAATATGGAAGATGGACAGTGATTTGAATTTTGTTTGTGAGGAAAACGACGACAAGGATGATCCAAAGTAAGACACACCGAACAAGAAAAACGTTACATCGCACAGGAACACCAAAAGCTGTGCGTCGTCGGTAGACGTAGCTCGCACCTCATAACAAACTGATATAAATAGTAGACACAAACAAACAACATAAAAAAGAACATAAAACACCTACTGGTGCCCCCTTGCCGCCATATCAGCTGTGTTTACCGTAAACAGTAATTCTGCACATCTGTACGACAATGGCCAACTCTCGGGTCTCACCTGAGGGCGGGGACCCGCTTTGGGGAAAGGTTCCGTAGTAAGGCAGAGCTTCGCTGCGTCGTTGGCGTCCCGCTCAATCCAAACGCGCCTAGTCGATTCCTTGCTCGTGCGGCCATGTTTGCGGTCCATCTCGTAGTTGTGACGGTGAACCCGAGCTAGCAGCTTCAGGTCAATTGCTTCAGCGCTGATATGAGACGTACCATCAACCGAACGGTTAATGCTGCTGTGGAACGCTTCGTTCTTGCCCGTGCCTCCTTTCTTCGAGTATGACATAAGGTTCGTCTTCGGCCCCCGACCAACCTCCATGTACCTAGGCCAAAGCACGTGGTGGAAATTATAAATAAGTGACAGCCACAAGGGCGCACAATGTACGAGTAAGTGGGATTAATACATGGCAAGAGAGAACGTCGGACATGTGCGAGAAGTCCTTAACCATATAACATTGGCTGGGATATGTACCCAGCCCATGGCACACTTACATTTCCTCCACCGGCAGTGGGTCAGACCCACATCCATTCTCGAGGCACTTGATGCGATTGTTCGCCACTGCAGCAGTGCCCGCGGGCCCTGACATACCTTTTCGTTTCGGTGGGCTCAGCAGCGGGAGCTCACCCTGCTCCAGACATTTCTCGTCCAGCTCCTGGTGAAAATTCACTACCCTTCTCACTTCACCTACCGTATCGGGCCCAGGGCGAGACTTCGTCCGTACGTACATCGCCATACTCTTGGATTTAGCCTTTGCCTCCGCCGTTGTCTTGTCCAGTCCGCGACCTTGAAGATACTGCGTCACGGCCTCCACATCAGGCTCGTGCTTGGAGCGGACAGCCTGCCTTATCTCCTTCGCAAATTGAACTCGTCGTGAGTGGTCCTTCGAAGTGGTCGAACCCGAAACGTTCTTCAAGCAAGTCCGTCGCGAGGAAAATGTTGGCGTGCAAAGGGTGTGCGAAGAGCGAGCGATTACAATGAAAATAGGTGTGCTGCCCAAACACGCTTTGGGTAATGGGTACTCCAACGTGCACACAATATCAAACTGCGTTTGCATGTACTAATAACTGGGGAATACGTTCTGCATGCCTTAAATGCTTAGTCTCACCAGCAAGCCGAGCTAGCGCGGACATACCCACTGCACCTGTATCATGTGGAACGCGTCCCCGAAGGGCGCACGCATCACACTTGGGAACACTCCGGTCACGAAGTGCCGTGCCGTATTGCGAAGCTGTTGGCAATAGCGGTCGTCGTACACGTACTTCAGATCGTACAGTGTACCGCTCCTCTCCCGTCTATCCCTGTATCTGCGGGCGGTATTTCGAATTTCAACGTTATGGACAGCGGATACAAGGCAGCGTCAGGCCATACTTGCTGTAGATAATCCTAGAAGAAATACACACTTATCTGCAACTTCGTACAAACTCAACAAGCAGAAAGGAAGATGTACTCCACGCCAGAAGGCAGCAAGACTCGATGAAGTCATTACCAGCTAGCGTCAATTACATGGCGGAACGAAACACACCTCGTCAAGAGGGGAACGATCTCAGCCTGGCTCTCTGACCGCAAAGCTCCAAACGTGTGAACCTTGGCGTCCTCTCCCATTGCGAAGAACAGACACCTGGCCTCATCCGCAGTCCTTCCAGCAATACGGAACGTACCGTCCCAGTTGAGAAAGATTCCAGAAGCCTCCGACTCCAACTCCGCCCGCATATGGTCCTTGTCCTGTGTAGCGATGACGAAAAACCAAACTAAGTGCGCATGACGCGGTTGTTAATGTTTCCGTCGTCAAAGACCAACCGATGAGATAGACGAAAACGAGCTACTGCGGAGATGAACAGAAAGGTCAACCCAGATCCGAATAGCGGCGAGAAAAACAGCCAACAGTTCGCCATGTACAATGGAAGCCAGCTTTTATCTGCGCTGCTGGTCGACGGACACCCTAAAACAGTACAGTAGCTGTCACCTCTTCGTGCCCTGCCTTGAAGATGGTATTTAACACGGGGACGGAAGGTGTAGATATCAGGGTCCCACGGTTGAACTTCCACCCTGGCCAAAGAGTACACTTGCCGTCGACTCGCCTCTTGCGCTCGGCAGTCTGCTGACCCTCCACGAACCAAACATACCTCCTCATGTCTCTGATCTCTTGACCCTGCTTTCCCGCAGACATAACCCTGTGGAAATTCTGACGGCCGTCGCAACAACATAGCGTATTATAAAAAAAAGCAGTTCTGAGAAGGGGAAAGTACAGGGGGGCCGAGGGGGGAAGAAAAACAAGAGAAACTCCCTAGTTCGTCGTAGCTTCAAAACAACTCCCAACCCACTGTCAGCCTGAAGCAAATACGACACAAGGAAAGCTTGAAAGCACTGAAAAATAAAAAGGAGCAAACTACGTCGCCTTACAGTAGCACCTGCGTGTTATCTTCCGTAGCCCCGACTCTGTCAATGAGCCCCTCCGATGCGCCATTCTGCTTGAAGAAGCGGAAGGGGAGTTTGGCAACAATGGCCTCAGGAAGCAACTTCATGTACCTGGGTAATTGCATGGAAATATTGTGCAACGTGCTGTTCATGTGGTTGCCACAAACTGTAAACAAGGCATGGTTAACACGGTCGTTGCACTTGATCTGGTCTCCTCCATCCCTACAAACAGGGCGTGGCGAAGCTTCACTATTGTACTCCACCATACACGACATTACCGCCACGTATGTCGCATATCCTTCATAATCGACGTCTCGCCGCGAGTCTATTGTTAGCGTTGTATCCCTAGACTATGCAACACCGCCCGACATACCAATTCCTTTCATCCATTGTGTTGAACGATACCCCGTCTTTGCAGTAGTGTTTGACAGTATCTTCGTTCTCCCAGTCGATACCAATCGGTGCCTTCAGGTCCGCCTCCGCTGCCTTCTGAGCACTCGCGAATACCATCGGGTATTTAGGATTCTTGCAGGAATACTTGCCCGAAACTGGCATCACCACCCTGTCTACGTCGTGCGCCACTCGCACCTGCCATAGGACAGCACATGAGCACACCGGGAGATACACAACTTAGTTCTTTTCCAAAATACTTGCAAGAACGCCATCATGACATCGGTATCAAGACACAGATCTGTGACAAACAGGCTAAAATCACCAGGGGACGCCTTAAATTGCGCACTCACTCTTTGCCAGGACAGGGGAGCGAAGCCGTGCCTCGATGTCCCTGGAGGTATGACACAGACCAGGGTTTATTATTAAGCCATTTCATGCCGTATCGAGCGTAGCAAAATCATTAAAAGTGTTGTCTACTGCTGTATACCTCAAACAACATAAGAGCAATACAGCTCACTACAAGTTGAAGTCCGCGACTACATGTGTCAAGCTCACGAACAACTTGCAGTGCAACACCGGCCAGGTGGGCTTGATTTACTTGCCTGGAAGGGCTTCAGGCCGACCAGCTCCTCGAAGAACACCACCTCATGCACGTAAAGAGCAACCACCACGTGAATTGTGGCGAACACGGACATCGCCGACAATCTTAACAGGCGTCCCATTTCGGCTCCTTGCCCCTCCCGCTTCTTCATGTCGATAGTAGCTGCGTTGGGTTGCATCGCTTCAATCGCCCGAGTCTCTACGCTTTCCACGGGATGGCATATGGATGCTTGAGGAAATCGCTTCCGAAATGCTGCAGCTGCATCACGGGGCGACGACTCAGCGATATCCTTCCTCTTGCCCTTGCCCCCCCGCTGCCTTCTTCTTCGGCGGCAATAAGCTGTCGTTTGCTGCTATAGTTGGAAGAAAATCCACTACCGCCCGGCCTAAGCGCGACATCGCCACTTGTAGCGCTCTGCTGCTCCAACGACGTGGGTCGTCCTCCTTGGCCTCTCCCTCCTCAGGTTCTTCCTCCCCAGGTTCTTCCACTCAAGGGTCTTCCTCCTTAGGTCCCCCCCCGCCAACCTCTACCTCCACAGGCTCTTCCTCCGCAGGCGCTTCCTCTTTGCCCTCTTCCCCTACGTCTATGTCCCCATCCGCGCCGCACAGCAATCGCTCGGCAATGTACCACCTCCACGCTCGGGAGGTGACGATTGTGACCTTGGAGGGTGGCTCGACGATGAAGTACCACCACTCCGCGTTGCCACTTCACCCTCTGCACTTGCACCGCCCCCCACCGGCCGGGGAAGACGCCTGGACGAGGCGACACCCCCAAAGCCACCAGCCGGAAGCTGCATTGCTGTGCACTGATAACAGAAATGGTCCCATCCAGATGGATTTGCGTCGTTGGGAATGCCTGTACGGTACCTGCCCTGGGTAATCCACCGCTTGCACCCATGGCAATTGAACATCCGATTGGCGGGTGCCATGGATGCACCCGGCGCAGATCTATCAGGTAGTCTGCCGGACATGATTCCATCAAGCCTCAAGCCGGCAGTGCTGTGCTCGCGTATCGTCATCCGGCCACCATCGATCACCCCGCACTGCATGACCCCTTTCGACTTCGGCTTCGTTCATTGCAAACCCTTCGTGCCCATGGCCTGATGGGCATCATTTGTTTTTTCTTCCTTCCACTCAAACAGTCAGTCATTCGTATCCCAGGATTGTCAGTTCACTTTTCGGGACGATGGTTGGTCTGCAGTAACGCCATCCAGCCGGGGAGGAGAAGCTCTGATGTTTTATTTTTTATTTCTGTATTTTTTCTTCTTGACTGGTGTAAGGTGTTCCAATCAGGTACCAGGTAGTAAATTATTATACGAAAGGGGACGGCGATTTTTTTCTTTCAGATATTTTCGGTTTCATTTTCATTGTTTTTGCTGTGTTGCTGTGCCGTGCTGTGCTTTATATTTCGTACATACAAGTACAGACACAGAGCATATCGAAAGAAGAAAATAGGTACCCTATCTGGGGTATATACGTATGTACGACATGTGAGCGAGCGTAGCAGAAAGCCGCCCGCGACGCGAAGCATAGGTGGCGTCCGACATGTTTTTTTCTCCTAAAGCATGGGGGCGGGACTCTTGGCAATATCAAGTCGCCAGTTTGCGACTGCAGGGGTCATGAAAAAAGCAATATTCAATCATGGATCTCCGTCCGCTTCGCATAATTTGACGTACTTTTCCTTCTTGAGCGAGCGTAGCTATAGCGGGCGGCGTAGGCCGCCCGCGGAGCGAAGCGCCTTGTAGAACTACTTACTTAGATTTCGATCTCTGAGCGTGCTCGGTTGGTACGTCCCTGGCCTCTCAGAGCTCCCACTTGGAAATCGCCTCCTTTTATTACTTGCCGGACCTTTCCAGCGGGTCTTTGTTTTCTTCATTTCTCTTGGCACGTTCAGTCCTTGTTTCTTTTTTTATTCTTTCGTTTCGTGTGCGTGCGTGTACTCCGAGCACGGTTCCGCGGGCGAACCCGGCACCGTCGCGGGTGTCAGCGGGTGCTGGCGGGTAGAGGGGGCGTTGCGAGGAGCGCGGTCGCTGCTTTCGTGGCTAGGCGTCGCGTGTGCCTCGAGACACGAGGGATGCATCAATAGGCTCTGTCTGGCCTCCATTTGTGATTTGTGATAGAGTACGTACGAGTATTTAAGGCTCGTCGGAATTGTAAGATAATATTCAAGCAGTGCTTATTTTTTGCGACCGGGTTGAAATCACAAGAGGGAGGTACCAGTTTGAGCACCAACATTGTCGAGCTGGCGAACGAGGTCCACGGTGAACACCGGGCTTCACGCGAGGCGGGCGACGGGGCTCACTGTGGAAGAGAGGGAGGAAAGCTTTACCTGGACCGAATCGGTGGCGAGATGGTCGCGAGAGGGGCGGGCGGCGTACGAGGCTGAGAGAGAAGCTCTGCTGTTTGTTTGTTTGTTTTTTTTTTTGTTTTCTTCTTTTTGACCGGTGTAAGGTGTTCCAATCAGGTAGCAAATTATTACACGAGAAGAAACGAGATTTTTTTTCTTTTAGAAAATTTCGGTTTCCTAATATTTTCATCGTTTTTGATGTGTTGCTGTGCCGTGCTGTGCTTTATCTTTCGTACATCGAGTACAGACACAGAGCATATAGAAATAAGAAAATAAGTACCCTACCTGGGATATATGTGCGTACGTACGACATGTATGTAAGCGAGCGTAGCGGAAAACCGCCCGCGACGCGAAGTGTATGTGGCGTCCGAGCTGTTTTCTCCTGGGGCATGGGGGCGGGACTCTTGGCATTATCAAGTCGCCAGTTTGCAACTACACAGTCATGAGAAAAACAATATTCAATCATGGACCTCTGTCCGCTTCGCATAATTTAATGTACTTTTCCTTCCTGAGCGAGCGTAGCGGGCGGCGTAGGCCGCCCGCGGAGCGAAGCGCCTTGTCATAGAACTACTTACAAACATCTCGATCTCTAAGCGTGCTCGGTTGGTACATCCCTGGTCTCTCAGAGCTCCCACTTGGAAATCGCCTCCTTTTATTACTTGCCTGACCTTTTCAGCGGGTCTTTGTTTTCTCCATTTATCTTCGTACTTTCGGTCCTTCTTTCCTTTTTTCTTCTTTCGTTTCGTGTGCGTACGTGTACTCCGAGCACGGTTCCGCGAGCGAACCCGGCACCTTCGCGGGTGTCAACGGGTGCTAGCGGGTAGAGGGGGAGTTGCGAGGAGCGCGGTCGCCGCTTTCGTGGCTAGGCGTCGCGTGTGCCTCGAGACACGAGGGATGCATTAATAGGCTCTGTCTGGCCTCCAATTTGTGATTTTTGATAGAGTATTTACGAGTATTTAAGGTTCGTCGGTATTGTAAGATAATATTCAAGCAGTGCTTATTTTTGCGACCGGGCTGAAACCACACTGGGAGGTACCCACGCTGAGCACCAACATTGTCGAGCTGGCGAACGAGGTCCACGGTGAGCACCGGGCCTCACGCGAGGCGGGCGACGGGGCTCACTGTGGAAGAGAGGGAGGAAAGCTTTACCTGGACCGAATCGGTGGCGAGATGGTCTCGAGAGGGGCGGGCGGCGTACGAGGCTGAGAGAGAAGCTCTGCTGTTAGTTTTTTTTTTTTTTTTTTTCTTTTCGACCAGTGTAAGGTGTTCCAATCAGGCAGTACATTATTGCACGAAAGGGGACGAGGATTTTTTTTTCTTTCAGGATTTTTCGGTTCATTTTCATTTTTATTGTTTTCGCTGTGCTGCTGTGCCGTGCTGTGCTTTATCTTTCGTACACATACGAGTATGCAGACACAGAGCACATCGAAATAAGAAAATAAGTACCCTACCTGGGGTATGTACGTACGTACGATACGTGAGCAAGCGTAGCGGGAAACCACCCGCGACGCGAAGCGTATGTGGCGTCCAAGCTGTTTTCTCCTGAAGCATGGGGGCGGGACTCTTGGCATTATCAAGTCGCCAGTTTGCAACTCAACTGCTGTACATAGTCATGGAAAGAACCAGGGTGGTGTTCGGAAACGATATTTCAGACCGAACTCAGACGGGACGGTAATGCCTTTGGCGGTGGTTTTCCTGACGGTACACGGTATTACGTTATTTGACGGTATCCAATTTGACGGAAACGGAAAATCCAAAATATGCCGGTAAATATCTCGGCGGTAATAGGACACGACGGTAATTTCGTTGACGGTAGACGGTATTTCGTTTTTTGACGGTAACCAATTTGACGGAAACAGAAAATCCAAAATATGCCGGTAATATCTCGGCGGTAATAGGACACGACGGTAATTTCGTGGACGGTAGACGGTACTTTCTTTTTCGGCGATCAAGCCCTCGGCGGAAAACGGAAACACCAAATTCGCCGGTATTTGGCATTTGTTGGATATATGCGTGCCTCGCAATCGGGTAGGCTCTCTTTTCTCTTTTCCTTACATCGAAATTGAGCAGTCTCATGCAAACAACAAAAAACAAACACTGGAGAAAATAGAAAAATAGAAAATCAGGGGATAGGCCCGACCGAGCCTCGTCTAATCCCCCCCCTCTCATCTGCCATTTTTCATTTTAAACCCAAACTATCATGAGTTGTCCTCGCCTCACCCGCAAGAGCTGTTCGCCTACACGATGCCAACAACTGATGAACGTAAATCGTCTGAGGACTTTAGCTACTCGTGATCTCGCTTGGATGGTAACAAGTCGTGGCATCTAGAAATCTCAACCAGTGTTGCCGGAACTATTCTGGCGGTATCCAGTGTTGCCGGAACTTTTCTGGTGGTGTCTAGAGTTGACGGTATTTATTTGCCGGTAGACGGTAGTAGTGAATCTGACGGAAATTTATTGCCGGTAGACGGTAATAATAGTGAACCTTGACGGAAATATTTTTGACGGTGATGCAATACGACGGTTGTTTGCTGACGGTAGACTGTATTTCGTTTTTTCGGCGGTACTGCCCATGGCGGTAGACGGTAACACGAAATATGCCGGAAAACCGCCGCAATTCCGGGACCGTCCACCAGGGCGGTAAAACAACGACGGGGAAAATTTCGAACACCACCCTGGAAAAACACTATTCAATCATGGAACTCCGTCCGCTTCGCATAATTTGATGTACTTTTCCTTCCTGAGCGAAGCGCCTTGTCATAGAACTACTTATAGATATCTCGATCTCTGAGCGTGCTCGGTTGGTACATCCCTGGTCTCTCAGAGCTCCCACTTGGGAATCGCCTCCTTTTATTACTTGCCGGACCTTTCCAGCGGGTCTTTGTTTTCTTTATTTCTCTTCGTACTTTCGGTCCTTCTTTCCTTTTTTCTTCTTTCGTTTCGTGTGCGTGCGTGTACTCCGAGCACGGTCCCGCGGGCGAACCCGGCACCGTCGCGGGTGTCAGCGGGTGCTAGCGGGTAGAGGGGGAGTTGCGAGGAGCGCGGTCGCCGCTTTCGTGGCTAGGCGTCGCGTGTGCCTCGAGACACGAGGGATGCATCAATAGGCTCTGTCTGGCCTCCAATTTGTGATTTTTGATAGAGTACTTACGAGTATTTAAGGTTCGTCGGAATTGTAAGATAATATTCAAGCAGTGCTTATTTTTTGCGACCGGGTTGAAATCACAAGAGGGAGGTACCAGTTTGAGCACCAACATTGTCGAGCTGGCGAACGAGGTCCACGGTGAACACCGGGCTTCACGCGAGGCGGGCGACGGGGCTCACTGTGGAAGAGAGGGAGGAAAGCTTTACCTGGACCGAATCGGTGGCGAGATGGTCGCGAGAGGGGCGGGCGGCGTACGAGGCTGAGAGAGAAGCTCTGCTGTTTGTTTTTTTTTTTTTTTTTTTTTTGTTTTCTTCTTTTTGACCGGTGTAAGGTGTTCCAATCAGGTAGTAAATTATTATACGGAAAGGGGACGGGGATTTTTTTTCTTTAAGATATTTTCGGTTTCATTTTCATTGTTTTTTCTGTGTGTTGCTGTGCCGTGCTGTGCTTTATCGTATATACGAGTACAGACACAGAGCAAGAAAATACGTACCCTACCTGGGGTATGTACGTACGTACGACAAGTATATGAGCGAGCGTAGCGGAAAGCTGCCCGCGACGCGAAGTGTATGTGGCGTCCGAGCTGTGTGAAGGATGTCGGCGGGACTCTTGGCATTATCAAGTCGCCAGTTTGCAACCACAGTACAGTAATGAAACAAACAATATTCAATCATGGACCTCCGTCCGCTTCGCATAATTTGATGTACTTTTCCTTCCTGAGTGAGCGTAGCGGGCGGCGTAGGTCGTCCGCGGAGCGAAGCGCCTTGTCATGGAACTACTTATAGATATCTCACTCTCTGAGCGTGCTCGATTGGTACGTCCCTGGCCTCTCAGAGCTCCCACTTGGGAATCGCCTCCTTTTATTACTTGCCGGACCATTCCAGCGGGTCTTTGTTTTCTCCATCTCTCTTGGCACGGTCAGCCCTTCTTTCCTTTTTTCTTCTTTCGTTTCGTGTGCGTGCGTGTACTCCGAGCACGGTCCCGCGGGCGAGCGCGGCACCGTCGCGGGTGTCAGCGGGTGCTGGCGGGTAGAGGGGGGGTTGCAAGGAGCGCGGTCGCCGTTTTCGTGGCTAGGCGTCGCGTGTGCCTCGAGACACGAGAGAAGCCTGAATGGGCTTTGTCTGGCCCCTGGTGTGGTTCCGGTTATACTGTGTACGAGTATTTAAGTGTCGTTTTGACGAGCAAAATAAAATTCAAGTGATGCTTATTTTTTGCTACCAAACTAAAAATAAGAGAGTGAGGCAGTCTGAGCACCAACATTGTCGAGCTGGCGAACGAGGTCCACGGTGAGCACCGGGCTTCGCGCGAAGCGGGCGACGGCGCTCACTGTGGAAGAGAGGGAGGAAAGCTTTACGCGAACTGAATCGGTAGCGAGATGGTCGCGAGAGGGGCGGGCGGCGTACGAGGCTGAGAGAGAAGCTCTGCTGTTTTTTTTTTAAATTTTCTTCTATTGGACCGGTGTAAGGTGTTCCAATCAGGCAGGAAATTAAGACACGAGAGCGGACGGGGATTTGTTTTGTCCCGAATTTGTCGGTTTCATTTTCATTGTTTTTGGGGTGCTGCTGTGCCATGCTGTGCTTTGTCTTTCGTACATACGAGTACAGACATAGAGCATATATTCAAAGAAGAAACGAAAGTACCCTATCTGGGGTATGTACGTACGGCATGTGAGCGAGCGTAGCGGAAAATCGCCCGCGACGCGAAGCGCATGTGGCGTCCTAGCTGTTTTCTCCTGAAGCATGGAGGGACTCTTGCCATTATCAAGTCGCCAGTTTGCAACAACAATCAATCATAAGAAAACTACATTCAATCATGGACCTCTGTCCGCTTCGAGTAATTTGATGTACTTTTCCTTCCTGGGCGAGCGTAGCTATAGCGGGCGGCGTGGGCCGCCCGCGGAGCGAAGCGCCTTGTACTACCTATAGGTACCGACACTTTCATCACAGTACACAAAGTGACTGATATGCCACATCAAATATATTCCGATACTCGTACCAATTATGTACCACACAACCGTGCATGGAAAACGTTTTATCGCTAACTGCCCATCCTGCTGAAACAGAAAACCTGATACCATCCTTTACCATCAGGATCATGGATCGTACGAGGAATCTCCACTAACTATGGATAAATACACGTGTCGCACAGAGATACGTATCACAACGTCGTGAATTCCCATTACACAGTTGCACGGTTATATATAATCTCACATCCCCCGTAACCGTGTCACTGCTGTGCTGTCGAATTAATATGCTTGTACTCCTGGGTCCTAAATCTTCCAGTACACACCTCTAATAGTATACGTAAGCAAAATTGTCTTTCTTGTTTTGTGTACTCCATAGTATGAATCCATATTTATATAAAATGCCCAATGGTCTTCCTTCAAATTCCAACGCACGGGTTCTAGGATCTTTTTATCATACTTGAAGTCTATGTACTCCATTTGCCCCTTTATTCCAGTAGTGATTCATCCAGTAAACGACCATATGATGTTAGCAATCCAAAAACCAGCACAAGATCCTGAAGTCTGCAAACCAGTTACCAATCTCAGCTGCCAAGCATTAAAAATAAGAACAATTACTATCGAAATATTTATCGTACTACTACTGTATCTCAACCCTAAAATTCCAACCTCAAACTCAAAAATCAAGTCCCAAAAGTCGGGAAGTCAAACCTCAAGTTCAGAATTCAAATTCGTTGCAAGATTACGGTGGAATTCAAAAGACTCCCGAGATATCGCTTTGGTTAAGAAACCCACGTGTTGAAAAGGAGACGGCACATGCGCGATAGATATATCTTTTCTCGCTACTATTATAGGTCCCTTAGAAAGTGGTGCCGCACGTCGATGTGCTTGGAGTTAGAGTTTGTGATAGGGTTCGGCGCAAGCTCCAAGGCAACCTCATTATCCTCGAACACTGGTATGCATGGCATCCCGACCGTACGTAACAAGTACCGCCAGGCTTGCCTCAGAAACAGCACGTCCTTCATAACGTCTGCAAGCGCCACGTGCTCTGCCTCGGTTGTTAGAGAGCGTGACGCACTTCTGGGTCCTAGGGAACCAGGAGACGCAAGCACCCCCGCACATGAATACTCGTAGTCCTCTTGAAACTGACGTCCTATCAGCTGCTACACTTGCATAGTTTGGGTCAGCAAACACCTGCATGCTCAAACCTCCTGCTGCACCTCTCTGAAACGTAATCCCGTAAGAACTCGTCCTCCTCACATACCCTAGTATATTCATCGCTGCCCTCCAGTGTACAAACTTTTAGGCGGCGCAATACCTAGCCACTGCTCTAACTGAGTTGGAGATGTCTGGCCGGGTCTGGGTTGATAGCCACATTAGTGAACCTACCAACTCACGAAACATCCAGTCCCCAGGTGCTTCATTGTTGTCGAAACCCGCAAGTCTTGTACCAACAGGGAGCGGGACACGCATACCGTACTCTACCCCGTACTCATTTGCCAGCTGCTCAGCGAACGTCTGCTGAAAAATTGTCAATACTCCCTTCTCCCAATCTCTCTCGTAGAAACACCCGGACTACCAACGCAACTCTCCGAGGTTCTTGACCTGAACCATCAGGTTCGAGTCTTTACCAAACTGGTCGCACCTAGCCTTCTCTCCTACCGCAAATATGTCATTCACATGCACTACTATGATCATCACTGTACTACCCCCATCCATCAAACGAAATACGCATGCATCGGCCAGGCATTGCGTGAAATCTAACTTTGACAAACATCTAGTAAGATGCGCGTGCCATGGCCTCGACGCCTGCTTTAGGTCGTATAGACTCTTGTTCAGCCTCGTCATCTTCCCCAACAATCTCCCGCAATCCTGAGGCAAACGTATGAACATATTTTCCTCAAGGTCAGATTGCACAATCATCCGAACACTCGAGACGGCAACGGTGGGCGCAAATTATTCTCTAAAATCAATGTGAACTCTCTGCTGATCCCCCCGCGCTACAAGTCTCGCCTTTTGGTTTTGGTTGGCCAGCCGAACTCATCGGCCTTCTAGTCAAACACCCACTTTGCGTTGATGAAGTTGTCCACTGATTGCTATGCCGGCTCAAACGTCCGCACACCCAGCAATCCATAAAACTCGCGCCCCGTCGAATTCTCCCAAAGATGGGCGTGCTCTCCCCGCATGGCCTCCTTATGACTCTTGAGGATCTTGAGGTCACTCGCGTAGCAGTGCGGCAAATCCGGTGGTTTGCAGGGCGGTCGCTGGTCGTCCAAAGTGGCGTTGATGTCTTCACGTGTGGCAAGCAACGCCGACAAGACACACGGTACCCCCCCGGGCCCCACAGCATGGGACGGGGGTTGATCGTGACCAGCAACCTGCGGCGGTTCCTTGCGGCGGCCTGCGCCGACGGCTCCTCGTGTGTTCATCATCGACGCAAGTGATGCCTTGCTCATCATTGACATCAGGCCGACGCGGTGGCTACGACCCTGGTCGATTTCCGCTGGCGACGGGGGAGGCGACTCCTCCGGTGTCGCTGAGGGATAGACCGTCTTTGAGCGAGTACGACCGGACACTCGCTGCGGTTCCGTGCGCTACCGCGGAAGAGCGGCGGCGAAGGGCGGCGTAGGCCACGGTGGTGACGGCGACGCGAGTGTCGGTGGCAACGGCGAGCGTCGGTGGCGACGGCGAGATCGGTGGCGACGGCGATTTCGGTGGTGGCCATGGGCGCACGGTTATATAATCTCACATACTGTAGTAGACATCCCTCGTAGTAAAGCACAATAGAGTACCTCGCAAACTAGTGTATACAGGGAATTCCCGATCCAGTTGTAGAGGCAACCATAGCGTGGTATTGTAGTGTCATGTTAAATCAGTAGTAGCTCTTCAAGTAGCTGCCAGTGTAAAATAACGGAGCCTTCTAAACCTCGGTTGTCCGGACAAGTGCAATGAGTAGATTGCGAAACCAATTGTCCGGACAACTGGAATTAATGGACGATCTCCCAAAGAGGTTGCCCTGGCAATTCTAATTCATGTATATCACCCAAAATCAAATGTTCAGGCAGTTCCAATTGATAGACAGCCTGCGAAATCGTATGTTAGAACAATAATTCCTATTAATAAGCAGTCTTCGATATCATATGTCTGTACAATTCCATTTTAGAAGCACGAGGCATCAATTGTTCAGACAATCCCAATGGATGGACAATCTCTAAAATCATTTGTAAGGACAATTCCAATTGACACCAAAATCATTTGTTTGTCCAAACAATTCCACAAGTTAGAAAGCACCAGACATCAATTGCTGAAACTATTCCAATTTATAGACAGTCTCCCAAGTCAACTGTCCGAACAAATCCAATTAATAGTTTGTCTCCAAGATCAATTGTCTAATCCATTTCAATTACTACACAGTCTCTGACATCACTTTCCTGGGCAATTCCAATTAATTGACACCTTGGTGACTCTGCCGTAGGCGCAATGGTCCACCAATAGGTGTATTGACCAAGGCTTAACCCCATTAGGACCGGATTGCCGTTTTTGGGTCAAAACACCTGGAATTAGAATGGTTTGTCCCCGAAACAGGACTGCATTACTAAAAGGGTGTAGCAAGAAACGAGCGGGACATTATTAACTTTGGGTATTATTCATATGCTCGTACATGGGACTTTTCAATACCACCTAGCCGACGTGTTCAGACGTGAATCATTACAAAAGTACGAACAAAAACAAAACAATCCGTATGCGCTGCTATTTTGAAGTGTACGGCCAATTGATTTAGGAGGCTGTCTACCAATTGGCGTAGTCATGACAGGTGACTTAAAAAGATTTTCTACTCGTTGAAGTTGCCCGGAAATTGATTTTGGATACTGTTTGTTATTCGCAATCGCCCGGACAAATGCTTGAAATCGCGCTTTGCCACTTGAAATTGTCCGGATAAATAAATTGGAGACTGTCTATACATCAGAACTGCCA
Source organism: Macrocystis pyrifera (assembly GCA_031763025.1). Classification (NCBI taxonomy): domain Eukaryota; class Phaeophyceae; order Laminariales; family Laminariaceae; genus Macrocystis; species Macrocystis pyrifera. The sequence goes on along the minus strand of JASSKH010000005.1, from coordinate 127,451 downwards.
GGACAATTGATTTAGGAGACTGTCTAATGATTGGAATCGTCGGGACGACTACAGTAATTTAGGAGACAGTGTAAAAAATAAAAATTGGCCGGACAATCAATTGAGGAGAAGGTCCAATAATTTGATTCGTCCAGGTCATTGATTACGGACACCGCGTAAAAGTAGAATTTTCTGGGCAATAGGGGCAGATGGAGGTCATTTACTAGAAGTTGTCTGGACAACGGAGCTCGATTCGTTCGAAGTAGTTGGAATGAGGAACCACGATAGACAGTCAACTGCAATAGGAGACTATTCATAGACAAGTATTATTACTATTATGCTTGCCTTCCGACAACATAGCGTAGTTGCGGTTCTTAGATAAACCGAATATCCTTCGGTAAATCAGTAGTATCCCCCATACAATTGGGACTATTGATTGTCTATTGCCCAGGGTGTGATTTTCATGTTCTCAGGCGATATTGTAATTTATGCCGTGTGCTCTGGAAGAGAGTTCGAGCACCCTGCTCTCTCGCTCCCTCCTCTGTACTCCAATACAACGACAGCAAGAAATATCATCAGACCTCGTGGTGGTCAGCACATTCAGGCTTGGACTCCAAGTACACACTATTACGGTGGTACATAGTTAATAGGACCTATGATACACATAAAAACCTATATTTTAACCTATTTTTACTAACAAAATTTGGTCCCGTTAACTATGGACCCCCGTAATAGTGACTCGAATGTTTGAGGTCTGGTACCAGACGCCAATGACGCCTTTGGGAGGTCGGCTTGCGTAGAACGCGATTCTCCGAATGGAGTTTATGAGCTGCGGCGCGAAGACCGGCAGGCGTCGAAGCAAAGACAGGCATCGATGATGTACGCCATGGGGAGCACGATGGACAACGGTCGATCGGAATCCTGCGGCGCTGGGGGCAGCGTTGGTGTAAGAAAGGGCCCAGCAAAGGTAGGAACCACTGCTGTAAGAAAAGTCCACGGGGGGCAATGCTCACTGCCGTAGTACAAGGGACTACTGCTGCCGTTAGAGTAGGCATTGGTCGGTCGGAGTTCGGCAGCGCTGAGGGTAGCGCTGCAGTAGAAGAGGAGAGCCCACGAGGGGCATGATCCACTGCTGTACGAGACGCGACAGCAGGAGACGATACGAGTTTGGGTTATGGTGATTTCGCATAATTTCGTAGCGACGGGACGCGGCGGAACTGCGTTGCCTGTCGAGGTTGACCCACTGAGGGGTCAGACCAGCGAGGGAGGGCTGGAGAATGGGGTGTATACCCTGGCGGTGAGTTGAGTGGTGCCTCTCTCGCGCCATTTTGCTCTGAAGGACACTGCTGTGCCATCGTTTAGTGGGCTGAAGCCTGAGTTCAACCCCTGGACAAGAGGCACTCGGTATTACGCCAAAGAAGTTGGCTTCTTGTCTGCCTTCGTGTCGGATCCACAGCAGTACATTATTGTAAGGCAATAGGACACGTAAAACTCAGTACTTGTCACTACGGGGTTCAGCCCGAAAGTGTGCATATGCATACACTGGCGTAGAATTTTCTCTCTACGGCTCTCAAGATCAAGAGTGAAAAGAGTATACCTCACAGGTGTACCTCACGGAGGGACGGGTGGGACATTCTCCTTCCGTGGTACGTCTCTCAGACGACTGTTCGTTTATAAAAGATAGACCACCGAGCCACTTAGTCAGCGCTGACTGAGTAGCTCAGTGGTATATCCTTTATATTTCGAACAAAAGAAGTCCGGGGTTCGAGTCCCGCCAGACGTCGTATTTCCGCTTTTCTGCCGTGGGTAGACGGAAATCAAGTGGAGAGAACCACTATAAAAGAATGCGCGACCACAGAGTCGAAAGTGGAGTGAACCACTTGAGTAAAAGAACGCACGACTAGGGAGGGGGACAACATGGAGGAAAAACCAGGCGCTGATTAGGGGCTTGATCAACCCCGGGAGATGTTATCGGCGGGAGGCCATATCGAGCCCAAAGGTACTTTTTTTGTTCGTTTATAAAGGATAGACCACCGAGCCACTCAGTCAGCGTTGACTCAGTAGCTCAGTGGTCTATCCTTCATATCGAACTTGTTCGATTATAAAGGATAAACCACTGAGCTACTCAGTCAGTCAGGATAAACCACTGAGCTACTCAGTCAGTCAGCGCTGACTAAGTAGCTCAGTGGTTTATCCTTTATAATCGACCAAAAGAAGTACCTTTGGGCTCGATACGGCCTCCCACCGATAACATCCTCCGGGGTTGATCAAGCCCCTCATCACAGCGCCTGGTTTTTCCTTCCTATTGTCTCCCTCCCTAGTCGTGCGTTCTTTTAACAAAGTGGTTCACTCCACTTGATTTTCCCTTTTTCTACCCACGGCAGAAAAAGCGGAAATACGACGTCTGGCGGGACTCGAACCCCGGACTTCTTTTTTTTCGAAATATATAGGATAGACTACTGAGCTACTCAGTCAGCGCTGACTGAGTGGCTCGGTGGTCTATCTTTTATATTTCGAACAACGACAGGGGTAATATCCGACCTCCCTCGACGTTTCAATAGTTTTGAGATATCGTTGGGGAGCAACCCGCTTGAGTAGATGGGTGCGATTGAGGATCTTGCCATGGAAGTGTGTGCAGCAGGCCTGACACTTGGCGACCTCATGCTAAACACCGTTTTCATTGACGCTCTGCCGGCCGAATATAACGTGGAGGCACGTTACCTTGCATCCAGTGACAGCATCGGCCGCGATGATATCATCACGGTTGTTCGAGAGCGTCATCACCGACTTTCTTGAAACAGCAAGAAGGGGCCCAACGTTGGCCATGCAGGCCATGCTATATACGGCGACGGCGACGGTGGCGGCGGTGGCCGCGCAAAAGGTGGAGGCAATGTCAGAGAAAAAGGCGGACGTCGGGGACAGCATGGACGAGGCGGTAGAGGCACCAGCTAGGATGGTGGTGGCTTGGCCGCGGCTGCTGATAGCAATGGCAGCAGCGCCAACGTCACCAGCGGAAGTGCCCCAGTGGGCAAGGTTTTCGCATGTTACAAGAAGAGCCATAGGGTTGCAAACTGCACGGTGAAGCTGTGCAGTGGATGCAACGGACAGGGGCACGCTGCTGATGTCTGCCCTACATCGAAGGAGGAGGCTGTCATGGTGGTGGCGAGCGAGATTGGGGCAAGGGACGACGACCAGGAATAAGATACGGTCCAGACCTCAGCTTTCAAGGCCGAAAAGACAGGCGAGTGCAGTCATGGTTCCAGACAAGGGGAGTCGGCTTGGCAGATAGGAGATGAGGCCTGGATCTGCGATAGTGGTGCTTCTACTCACATGGCGCCCTCAGCAGACTGCATGGTCAATTATCGAGAAATTTACCTCAAACTGCGCATCGCTGATGGATCCACTCGATCAATTTTAAGGATACGGTAACATAGATGTTGCCTATCGGTCCGGAAACGGTCTCGTGCAAGTGCTGATAACCAACGTTTTTGCACGTGCCGGACCTCCGCTACCACCTATTTTCCCTGCCAACTCTTGTCAAAAACGGTCACACTTTTAAAGGACGTCCCACGGTGGTTGTAGTCAGGCTCACGTCAGAGCGTTCGGTCGTGTTCCCGTAGAGGGGGCCGTTTACAGCCTTTACGGCTACCGGGTCGACTGCAGCAGCAGGGAAAATGCCTGTGCTGTCCTTGTCCTTGGGCAACTGCCCGATTGGTCTGCGATTAAAATCAACGATTTCCCATGCGCTGCTGGACACTCTCACGACGCCCACCGCGGAGCAGCAAGGAATTGTGCTCGAGGGAGAGCTACTGGATTGCAGGGGGTGCTCCATGGCTAAGGGCTTTTGCAAGAACATGAAGCAGTCCACGCCCACACGAGCAAATATGGAGCTCGGGAGAGTTTTTGTGGATTTTAGTGGACCCAAGGTGGCATAGTCTCTTGGGAAAAAGCGAAATATTCTCATCGTGCGCGAAATGTTTTCACAGTACACGTGGCAGAGCGAGGCTACGTTTGATTGAGACGGTCGCAATGGCGGGCCAAATCCGGGCTACTGAGTTTTTGCCGACGCGCAACTCCCGGCCACTGCGTCGTTGTGGGCGGAAGCGTCCAACTGGGCGTCTGACGCCTTGAACCGCACTGTAACGACAGCTTACCCAGAGAGTAAGTCGCCGCATGGGATTTGGCATGGTAGCTCCCCCTTGGTAGTACTGCTACCTTTCCTCAAGCCTGATTACTGCAAGGTGAGGAGGGGAAACAACTCACAGGCAAAGCATAGGACTGTTTTTTTTTTTACCTTGGCCCTGCACCCAACTACTCCAGAGAATCAGTACAAGCACTAACGAGGCAACGCACTGTGCTATTCCCGCGAAATATCACCTGGCAACGCCTGTCGCCTGCACCACCTGTACAGAGGAAGAGGTCCGAGGTGGACGACGTGAACACGTCGGGTCAAGGTGGTGGGGGGATGGTGGGTGAGCTGGACGACGGTCTGGTTCACTGGATCGACCTCGACGTGACGTGATGTTTTGCTCCGGAAGTAATTCTGCTAGAGCGCACACGGCTGGCACCTGCCGACGGCGAGGCCGGCGACGGGACAGCCGAGACGATGGGTTAGTCTCAAGGGGGGGGTGAAGTTGACGCCTCCTCGGCCTCGATAGCAAGTGCCGAAACAGCCGAGACGATAGGTCCGTCTAAAGGGGGCGCCGTGGACGCCTCTTCGGTCCCGGCAGGGAGGGCCGGAAGCGACCCGGGTGCAATATCAGTCTCCGACACCGACCAAGGGAACGGTGAAGACCCCCCCGCGGTCCTGTCCGAGAGGCCAGCACATGAGCTCAGCAGCTGGGCGCGCCCCCCACCCCCGACAGGGCGGGGCCGGACGCGGGGTCAGAGCCAACGCCTGGAGGTGAGCATCATGTATGGTTGAATTCTGAGACGGTAGCGTACGAGTGGTGGACGAAGTCTGGCAGTATCATGAAGAGTACATGCTGGACGACGGAGGACGCAGTGACCTTGATGGTCAGAGGACCTGCTGTGGAGGACAAAAGGAAGTTGAGCGTGTACATGTCGAATGGTTTCCCGGAAGGATACCTAACACCAAGCACGTTCGTGACCACAAAGCTTCCTCCCTCTGTCCGTCTACCTTGGAGATTTTGATACCAGGTATTGGTGTCATACCAGCTAGGTGTCCAGTCGCACGCTCTCAGTAGCAGCCAATCGCAACGGGCAAGAGCCGAAGAGCCAGCCCCATACTGCCTCACGTCTCACTGTACTGCCCCCTGTCTCGGGCACTGCCCACACTGTCCGACCTCCTGGCTGCGGTCCTAATTCTACTGAAATTTCCGGACACATATGATGCGACGAGCTGTGTGCCCTTTCAAAAACGAAGAACCTTCTCAGCTGAATTTTCTCCTCGTTGAAAATCTCAACTATTTTGCAATCACCCGCCTATGTCCAGTTTTGGTTTTTGATCAACTTCAGCCGCGGCAGCAGCAGCAGCAGCACATACAGCAGCAGCAGTACACGTCAGTCGAGCGTCATATATGTTTCACCTACAAAGCCCTTTGACGTGCTGCACACACCTCACACCGAGCACGCATGTGACCACAAATCTGCCTCAACTGTTGCCGTTGTATGAACTTTTAGTCATAGTAGTAGTTGTGTAGGATTAATAGTAGTAACAACGGTAGTAGATGTAGTAGAAATAGTAATGTTTGTGATGCTGTTGCCGTTATATGAACGTTTGGTCATGCTCCAACCAATAGTACCGGGTGCATGTTGCTTCTATCAATGCCTGTCCAATGGCAGTAGTACCTGTACTAGAGTAGTAGCAATAGTCGTATAATAGTCGTTGTGGTATCCGCTATTGCAGAGTTGCCGTTTGCATGCTGCTTCTACCTGTCCAATATCAGTAGATGCCCTCAATCGCATACAATACGTAGCCTGTACTGGGACAAAAGGGTAATGATATGAATACATAGACCTATTACAATTAAAACGGAAAGTCTGAAAGTTTTCGAAAACAATATTGCTTTCAAGAAACAGCCGAAAATATTCCCGTACAGCCGCTGTGGGAAAAAAGGGAAAATATGTTCTGCATTATTATTATTTTTTTCTGAACGGCTGTAGGCGGCACAATTTGTGTTTTCTCGTTGCAAATTGTCAACACTCCGATAAAACTGAGCTCATGCGACGATAGACCTACGATTTTGACATAGACTCAGCCAACGGCCAGTCGTGCCGGGTAGGGCTAGCGAGTGTAGATGCCGGCCTCGAAAATATCAGGTAGATTCATGGTCTTGGGGGCGAGAGCTTGCCGACGGTGGCCTACGGTCTTCAAAAAGCCTGTTTTTCGGGATTCAAGACGGATCAAGACGTTCTGTGATCTGTTTTGTCCACACCAGCGGCCATTTGCTTTAATAACATGTGCCTGGCCAGCGCCCGCCATATATCCCCGGCCATGGTGTGAACACGGTGACCCTAGTAGGGTAGGTCGGAGCCCCTAACGAGCGCTCTCCGTGCAGAATTCATGACACAGTCCTTGGTTTTGTCGATAAATGTCTGTCGAGGACTCGGAATCTCGAACTAAACATCCGCCGAAGTTTTTCTGAAGTCGATGTTTGCCCAACATCGGCCCCAGAATCGTAGGCACTTTCGGTGCGAAGAATCGTGCTCATAGCAAGCTGTGTGTACCTGATTGGTTTCGGCGGATCCCTTTAGAATCCAAACTTTTTATGGAAATTTTACGTTTCCTTTGGCATAGGTCTTGATACCGCTAATCATTCAAAAATTAGTATTCCAAGGTTGCATACTGGGGGGTATTGTGAGTGAGGGAAATACCCGGATTATTCGTTTCACGCGAAGGCTGATTTTTTCCGGGTTCAATAACCTGGATGCTCTTGGCACCTCAAGTGTTTTAGGTGTTTGTACTGCGGGTACTGCTTTTACTCAGGGTTATGTGCTGTTGATGTTATGGATACTCGCCATATGTGGGACTTGAGTACTACTCATCATAGGTCAAGTACTCCCAATATTTAGGCCGCCAGAACTGCAATGTAGGATTCTCAGTGGTGGAGTTTGATGTAGACTGGGAGCATCTCTGTGAATGGCGTGTTATTCTTCTCGCTGGAATGATATCCTATTAATAGAATACCAGAACATCCTCCAGTACCGGCATTCGACGTCAGGCATCACCAGGGAAACGGGTGGTGCAACAGTCCAAGACACTACATTTCAGGTTGAGTTTTCATGTACGGATTGGGCTGCTTCAGCAAAGGTAAAGTTGTTTGAAGGGTCTAAGAGGGTAGCTCTGACTGGTCAAGGCGCAGTGAAATACTAGGGGCGGGGGACACGAAGGAAGTACGAAAATGTTATATCCCACCTGTCACCCCGTTGAGATCCCTAACGATGAACGCACGACTATGTACGTACTATAACTAGTGCCATACACAGCATACGTATTAGAGGTCGTTCATGCCGTTAGGCTAGTAATTGGTACTATGCGGTAAACGCCAACTCGCAATAAGCAAGCTACTCCCAAACGAGCATTTGAGCACCGTGTAGAAATTCCATTCCTGGCCATTAATCATAGATAAGTTACTGCACACCCGTTTACTGCAGATAGTGTCATGGTATTGACGTGATTCGCGGTGGGAGCGCTTTTTAACACCTGCGACCGTCCACAGACTTACTCCCTCTCTTTCCCGACCCCGTTCCACACCCCGTTGGACTTTTAACAGGTCAATATTGTATCGAACTGCGACGTTGCATCGACGGCCATGGTTCGCTCAGCTATGCGCGGCAAGCTCGTCGACCTGTACATTGTGGCAGGGAGCCTCGGTCTCCTTCTCGGTCGAGTCGGTATTAGCGATATTCTTCGCGTAGACAATTCCATCGTTCTCGTACGAACGATTAGGTGGGCCACCCACTCATGTTGATAGTGCGCTTTGGCTCCATGATTTCTGATGTCCGTCTATCGTGGGGGCGATTACGAACGAAAACAAGATGAAATCTGCGCAACGACTTCTCAGGATCACCCACACAGAAACACCACCACCTCCACAGCAGGAACCCTGCATCATGATGTACTAGTAAACGGACGATTTCGAGTTAAAAATGAAAAACTATTACGCACTGGACGATCTCGTGCTATATATACATCATGCCTGGACTCGTGTCCACAACAGAACGCCGTGGTGTTGAGATCAAGGTCGGGACACTTCGTATCCCTGGACAGGCTTACCTAACAAGTCGGTACTCGTTGGTACTCACGTGTGTTGTTTGCATAGAGATAGAAGAAGAGCAGCTTTGTTCCTGTCGTGCACGCGGAGACTGAGAGTCAAGCTCGCGCCTCGCTGGGGAAACCCCTGGTTTTCCAAGATGCGCCTCCCAAGTACCACAGATATTATTCCAATACCTGAACCCAGGTAATTACAGAGCTTTCGGCCTCATTCAAAACAGTACCATAACACTAACCCACTCTGATGAGCCGTATATGCGGAATTAGGGGAATTTCGTGGAAATCCCGATTTCACGAGCTAGGACATGAGTCGACGATGCGGCTCCTCAAAATCCACTCCCACACCTCTGAACGGCAAGGCAACTATTACGAAGGACCATAGTAAATAGCACCTACGGTATACACAAGAACCTATATGTTTCCCTATAAATACTACTAACAATATTTGTTCTCATTTACTTTGCCCCCCCGTAATAAGCCGGCAAGGTACGTCAAGAAAGAGAAAAAGGAAGACCTAGCCTTGAGGGCAGGAATAGATCGTCAACGAAAGCCATCGCCACACCATCCGCAACGTGGGTGGGGCGAGAAAGTGTCTACGGAAAAGCGAAAGGTTAACACAAAAACGAGGCGGTCCTGTTTCCCAGTAGGTGTTGTCAATGTTATCCAGATCGTCCCCAGCCCCCAAAACGCGCGTGGGCGAGGGAAACCGACTTGGAGGGTTAGCAAATGCCGCGAAACTCACGTGGAGTTGGTTGTGGTTGCGAATGCTGGCGTTTGAGGAAGAGGACAAAGAGGAACTACCCATTTCGATGAGAAACACTGGTGCTGATGATCTACTATTCGTAGCTTGTCAGCCTTTGTTTTGGCAAGTTTGATAGCATATATGCACTCGAGGTAGGAGTTACATATTGCCCACCTCTTTTTATTAGTCCGTGGCGTCTGATGCTGCGCCGTTTTGTTTTCTCCCGTAGTTTAGCTTGGGAAATATGTCCTGCCTTTCATGCCTTCTTTTCTAATACATCTGCTCTTTACTACAAACGTTTTTATTGTGTTTTGTGTATACCGATATTTCGATGACAACTATGAAAGATGGCTCGCAGAAGCTCTTCGCTGGACGTGGTTACACTACCTGGCTCGTGCCCGCGAAGGAAACAGGATGCGCGATGTCAAACGTGCCGCTTATGGGCCACAAAGAAAACCTAGACAATATGAGAGATAGTTATTTGGGTCGGTATATCCACTATCGACCAATTCGTCAAGAAGTACGCTCCACGATCAACTCGGGAAGATACACGATCCACTACCAAGTCTGCAAATGCACTTTCTACGACTACTTGTGTTCTAGAAGGCAATTCATTGACCGGCCTAACCCTAACTTTCACCTTGTCCCCTATCAGTTGATTCTTGGCTGTGGAAAGCGACAACTTGCTCGTGGCAATATACATTCTATTTCGGGCGACCATAGTAAAGGACCATATATTGTTGGTAAAAATTGGGAAATATATAGGTTTTTTTGTGTGAACCGTAGGTCCTATTTACTATGGACCCCCCGTAACACGTGATATTCTCATGCCCAATCATCGATCAAGCCAAGTACTCTCCTATCGTTCTTGTACGTGAATACAGCTACAATTGAAATGCAATACGCTGATTTGGTGATTGCACCGACTAGTGCTACCGGTAAACTGCGTTGTACTACCAAGTAATACGAGGGTACACCGCATGCATATGCCAGTCACCACTACCCGGCGTTGACCAGATAGTCTACTGTTTTGCAATCGCAACCCAACATCGATCAAGACAGAAGCTTGCCGAAACGAGTTTCTTATCACTCTCCGAAAATGGAAACCTCGTCTTCATATGACGCTAATGCCGCACGTAAGAAAGCAAGTACTCGTACCAGCATTACTTGGGTCATTTGCAGTGGGGTTAGTACCGAAGTAAAACATGGCGCAGTGGCATGTCGTTACAACACGTCAACTTAAACGAACGCATGCAGTGTTTGCCCACAAGTCCCTAGAGGCTCCAACTACGTGAGCACTCGCAAATTCACTATTATCCTAGGCGTTCTCGAAAACTACGCCAGCAACTCCGAAGTCGCATGCGTGGATTCTCAGAATATGCTTGTTCTGTGTCGGAGGGCCTTGCCGTGTTCTCTCTCTCTGGCGATCCCTGGACCTCCATAGTACAATCGTCCACAAACCCGTTGATTCCTTTTTTCTACTCGCGCCGGGTTTCCTCCGGTCGGGTTCGGTGCGGTTGGGTTCGGTATCACCGCGGAAACAACCCGAAACGAGATATATTGGCAAATCAAAACGCCAACTGAACCAAATCGCAACATGGGATATAAAAGCAGAGCCGAACCGAACAAAACGTAATATTCTGCTTCACAAAGCCCGCACTTGATTCATCCTAACCAAGAAGCATCACCACACACCCGCACCGTACCGAACTGTGTGTTTTCGCAACACAATAGCGAGATACGGCCCACTCTATGAGATTTCTCTACGATTCAGTTGTATGGGACCCTTGCAAAAAGCCGATGTCCTAACCTCTTCAGATGTCATGTTTTGTAATCGTACGAAGCATCCCAGCTCGTCTCGTACGTGTACGAACGTTGCATCAAAGGCCATGAGCCTAATGCACTCGTCCGAGCCACCACTCGTCTCAATCAGTTTGGCAATGTTTGAGAGCGACTGACCCGCCTGCCCGCCCGGTCCGTGACCTGGTTGCCTTAGATGCAGGGGCCGGTACTCAAGGAGAGAGTTAGGGGTACAGGTTGAAACACATCCGTGCCATTGTTGTGCTACCAAAAGTGTTTGGCTCGCAGGAAAATGGGCGGGTCTACCAAACGTCGTGTTTGCTTGACATGTAAATCATTCTGGGCTTCACACTGAGTACAAGGGTGCATGAAGCCGGAGATCTTCGCCCCAGGTTTGGACGATTGCAGCATGCCACGGTACTGCTATGTTCAGAACATCCTGTAAGTTTCATACGCGTCCAAACCATAATCTCTTACTCTTCATTCGTACCACAGTATAACTGGTCTGCTATCGGAAATATGGGCTCAGCCCCATCTGCAATCGCATACCTTGCGTGAGCCCCAGACCTCAGTCAATGCCCGTTTATGTAGGATAGGCGTTCAGTATCAGATAGGATGGGTTGAGTTGCGGTCGCACCCGTACTGCGAGAACGTCCAACAAACTAGAGAAACTACAACTACATATCAAAATCGCAACTATAATACACCGCCAACTCAAATAGAATAGTTGTCATACGAAGGAAGGTCAAGCATGCTTTGCATATTGGCCAAATTCAGTCCACCAGGAGGCTACGCTGTTTCCGTGGGTGCCAATTCTGACGGTCCAAACTGATGCTCGACGTTCGGGGTTTACCCAAATTCTCCCGAAGCAGCACCACGAGTCTTCCGACGTTGGAGCTGAAGGTACCGACAAAAAGCTCGGCTGCCGCCAGCTGCTCGAGGTCTGCTAGAATATAGACGAACGACCCGTAGTCCTTGCGAGAATGAAGCAAGTACACGGGGTGTCGACAAAGGGGATGGAGAGAGAGCTGGATGAGGCATGCACGTTTCTGCTAGCACACGTTGGATGTACGTGACATTGTCGTTGGCCGGCCTCAGAGCAAGCGTGCGCCCCCGACTTTAGAACGTTCAGTTTAGCCCGAACACACTTCTGGACTGCGAGTTGATCTATGCTTGCGCACAGCCTTCCTTTGCATCTTGAGAATATCAAAATTGATTTCGTAGGTGTCTGGTAGGCGTGCAACCCGTTGAATGCGAATTTGATATCGTATATCGTGCCATTTCCGCCGCTCGACTAGTAACCTTGGACGAGACAGTTCATCAGTGTCGTCGCTGTTCACAGGAGTGAACGAAGGTGATAAACTTTAAAGTACCATAAACACACCTGCGTCATGGTGACTGTATCCACGCCCCTGGTACTTGAACCGCCTGTGACTCCGTTTGAGACGTACACGATGGCCTCCCTCGGTACGTTGGGAAAGTACGCGGGGGCGAGGGTACGAACCTCTTCCACAATGTCCGGATCATCGGAGGCAACCCATATGGCTTTGATGCCATCCACTCCCGTTGAAGTAGTCTCATCCTCGAAGTAGGTCACCGCTGCCTTCAAGTATTTCTGTGGATAGTTGTGAAGTATGTGAGTGTGGAAGTGATGCAGGTCATGCATTTATTGTTTGAACAAGACATAGCGACATTGCCGGTTTTTTTTAATCAACTTCTTGTTCTGCTTTCCAAAGCGGTGAGGTGAGCTTTAGAGCTACGCCATTATTTAATTCCGGGATAACACCTGTGCCGAACGAACCTTTACGTCAATTGCCTTGGCCTCGTGTACTATTTTATCTCCACGTCGGATGTGCATTCCCAGGAAGGGCGACCCTTCGAACGCCTTCTCTCCGTGGGTCACAAAGTTCACGTCCTTTCGGAGCCAAGGCGTCATGTAACTCCATAGGTATTTGGCCAACACCTGTATCATGACGGGGCAATACGTGCAAGGATTAGCTCGGCGTGTACCTTGCAGGCCACCCCGACGATATATTACAACCCACGACCATGATAATTTCGCTGCGCTGCAGGAGCTGCCGTACTGCCAGATTTCGGTAAGAACATAAGGCTCAACATCCGCCCCAAACCGAAGACGGTGTGCGTGTAGATACTATAACATTGTTCCGAAATATCAGTTTGTTAATTTAGCCATAGACATGACCGAAGCTCACTGACAAGGCGCCCAAATGGTCGATGTTCAGCTTCTGGAGAGAATTGACAATGTCCGATGTCGAGCCGCGGATGGTCCTCAGAGTGAGACTGGCGGCTGTATGTTGGTCTTCATCTGAAACGTTGGCCAAAATCATGTGGTTTGTCCAGGCCTGTGGTCGGGAAAAGAGGGTGTTTCAGCGTTTATATGATTTTTCCCATCATAGCGAATGTCAATACTACTATAAGGCGCAAGTGCAGATTGGAGAGGAACGACACCAAACAGAATGCTCCTCCGTATGTAGCTTATCATCATATCGTACGGAAAGCAAAAAAAAAAAGATGAACGGCTTCCGAATCTGACCTGGGCTGTATCGAAGACGCACATGTGTGGCATGCTGCTGAATAAGCAGCTCCAGCCGTGAGACACCAGTCCGCCACTCTCATTGACGCAGTTCAACCTTTGGAACTGGGTGTCGTTCGATATAAGAGACAATTCGCTCCATTCTTCCACTGCGAGATAATACACCCAGGCGTTGAGCATGTCTGAATAACACGAGGTTTGAGTCCGGGAAACCGGAGGAAGAGCAGAGAGCAGTTAACACGTTAGGTTATCAATATGTACCCACGGCTAGCGTGATGCCTAGATTGAGGAGTGTCGCAACCGCGTCGTCGACATCGAACGGAACCCAAAGAAAAATATTGAGCAGCAGCCATGAATGAAACGCTGTCGTTTTAAAGCACCGGGCGCGCAGTGTGGTGTCAGGAGTAAGGCATGCGAGCATGATGTCATTATCTAGAAATGAGTCCGAACACGGTAAACTCCACCGGCACACGTCTGGTTCGCACGGTTGCATTCGGTCCGAATATACTTCGGGGCCCTATGATATGCAACGCACCCTCCGATGCTTACTACTGACACTTCCACGTACCCGATGACATGCATAAATCCATTAGTTTCTCCTAGTGCCAACAAGGGAAAGTGCCGAATAGGGATCGACTCTACGTCGTGAGCGCAACACCGAGATGCAAACGTGGCACCCTTGGGCACTACAGCAGATAAGGCTGTTCTCAAGTTCGCAGAGGAAAAATAGCAAAAAATGCCTTGAGCCAACCGTAGAGTGGCGGCAGAAGTACACTCGAAATTGCTGCATTTGAGGTATTCAGGGATACAACCAGCATCCTTCTAGTTACTCACTGTTGATATTGCTCCCGAGACCGCACGGACGCCACGTATAGGTCCCTCTCCCCAGCGTACACCCTGGCGTAGCCCCGGTGTACTGCTCCAACCACGGGGGAGAGAAAAACATCTCCCTTAACACTCACATCTTGGACTATTCCGAATGTCTCTACCGTCTGGTTGCTTCCAGCTACCACACCACATGTCAACCCGTGGAGAAGAGCGAGTGCGCACAGGTGAGGCATCAGCGGTGGTCGCCCGAACCCGTACATGCTGTCTACGACTACAGTAGGCTGCTTTCTTGTTTCCTGGCCTCCAACGAAGCCAGAGTTGTGTAGATAGCGTCCCCCTCTGCGCATACACGTACGTACAATACGCAAACTCTTTTGTTGAAATGAGATCAGGGGTCGCAGGGAGGAAACAACAGTGTACCGAATGATCCGGTAGTAACTTTATTCCGTCGTGAGCTTATAAGAGAGAAACTGAAGGTTTCTCGACTGAAAAATGAATCACACTATTAATATTAATAGTACCTTGTTTCAAAACGTGACCAGAGCTATGAACATGTTGCTTTCACGCGAAGGAATCGTCGCACCGACATGTGTGTTGTACTATTATATTATATTCTGTCAAAAAGCCGCGCTACGGTGTATTGTTTCGCTGTGAATCCAGTTTAACCGGCCGTTGCTGATAATAGGGCGGTGCCAAATTCTCCCAACAATAGGAGAGGGAAGCAAGCGGGAGGTTTGTGATTCTGCGAAGCCTATCGAGATTTTGTGTTTATGTTCCATCTGGCATAGATCAAACCTTATAATTCGACCAACCGGTTAACCCTAACCCCCCGAGTGATTGCCGGGTTTCCACGGTTAGTCGCTTAGAAGGCAACACCGGAGCCATCTGTGGAACCAACGTAAGTACACAGCGACACTGCTAGACACCTTGCTTTTGACCTGTACCACGCAAATGCTCAGATGACATCAGTACAAACGCTACGTAGAGTTGGGAGCATTTCAAACCGAACGCCGTTTAGTCGGATACACGAGTGATTTGTCCGCGACAAACGACCTCACGCACGCAACGAGGTCAGCAACGGGAAAACCCCAGGTAGGAACAAAACTAAAACAGGAGACTGTTTTTCGCGTTTAGGTAAAAACAATTCGTCACAGTCTGACAACTACTATAAAATAATATCTCTATGTTTTGGACAGTTTCTTCACCTGCCCGCCCGTTTCCGGGTTTACCACGGTGTCAATAATGGATTCCGGGACAGCGACAGCGACAATAGGTCGGAAGTCTAGGTGTTTATTGGGGTCTATTTCGAAACCATGGACTTCGAAGACACGAATTGCGAATAATATGTGGATGCTCACAAATGAAACATTTCAAGGTTATGTTCTATAAGGTACGTACAGAACCATATCCGGGGTATTTTCCCGGGTATTACCTTTCAAAGAACTTCTGTGAGTTCTGTTCGACGTTCATAACCTTACCCGGAACTTCTTTTAAATTTATGTACGACATTCATACCTGTACCCGGAACTTCTTTACGTTGTGTACGACAATCATATCCGCACCCAGAGCTTATGTATTTTTTGTAAGGAGGATGTTCCACAATACCCGGGGTACGGGTATACCTTTGTCACAATACCCGGGAGCCCGGTACGTAGTCCGGTTCAACCCCTGAAGTGCCCGATTAATGGTCCGTGTTTTTTTTTGTATATGCCGCACATCGTCTGACACTATCAGACCTGGTACACACGTGCTCACATTTACCCAGGAATTCCTTCTGGCAATATTGTCGAGGTGGGCAATCATTATTTAGAATGATTAAGCTGACCTAATTCATCGAATACCATCTATATTATCCCATCAATTCTCCTTCTGTGCGTATGCTAAATACGGCCTACCGCCTTTTGCCTAATTATTGCCTAAACCTGGTATACTGTTTGTGTATATGCATCATGTTTACTGTGGTTTAACGATATATTTACAACGATACAAACTCTGGATGTACAAAAGGGGAGATATAAGTCCCTGGCTTGCAATAGTAATACTGCTACGAACAAAATAGTATTCAATACTACTTATATTATGCAATTGCAAGGCTTCGTTCTTGAACAGTGCTTTGGCCTGGGATTTCGGTGGCATACCTGTGACCGCGGAAGACGTCGTTCCCAAGGAAGTTGGAACGGTTCTTATGGTGAAAACCGTGGAAGCCAGCAATAACAACAGTAGCAACAATACCAAAATTGGCTATCAGTGTATCCAGTATAATACCAAGCGCAGTACGTATATCACATACCTTTTGTTTTTGTCTCACCACTTAAAATATGTTATTACTGTTTTCGCCCTGTTGATTTGCGTTTTTACCCGAGGGGATTGCCTGTGCCCGGAACTTCTGTGAGTTCCGTAAGACTTTCATATCTGTAGCCGGAACTTTCTGAAAGTGAACGCTTGTGCCGCAATACCCCGAGGACGGATACGACATTTTTCTAACTGCCAAGGCCCGCGCCACAATGCCCAAAACTTGTGTGAGTTCTGTGAGACTCCTATGCCCGCACCCGGAAGTTCTGTGGGTTCTCTATGACATGCATACCCGTACGTACCCGGAACTTCTGTTAATTCTGTACGACCGTGCCACAATACCCTGGGGGTACGGATAGCACTTTTTATACCTGCCCTAAGTTTCTGCGAGCCCTGTACGCCCGTTCTACATAATACCCAGAAGTTCTACTGTCGTGAGTTCTTTAAGACTTTCAGACCCGTACCCGGAGCCTCTGTAAGTAGTGTAAGTCTTCCGTACCCGCACCCAGAATCCACAAACCCTAACTCAAAATATAACTTGAAAAATGTTTCTTGTACCGTTGGTGTGCCTTGTACCCAAATCATATTTTGCTGAGTCCGATACTTGTTTATTTGCCTACAACTTACGAGTTGAAACTACTGTAGTAGAAGCAAACGATGATATGCCGAGCGCGACGTACGAAGCCTTGTTTGGCTAGGGTAGTTATAGCGCCTCTGAGTGGGTGCTGAGTTGGTTTGTCTGCTGTCCGTACATCTATCTTGTGTGGCTGCCCAAGTTCATTTCGTGTGTATCACTGTGATTTTTATTTCATCGCGAAACGTGCATCATACAGATACAAGCTCTCCTTTTCGACAACTTCCCGCTGTTGATAGTTCGTAGGTACTGCCGATTGCCTAATTAAAGAACCGATCAAAGCAACAATACTCCCGCCGTTTGTTTCCAACGATGCCCCGAGTATTGAAAGTTTGCTGTCTTGTTTTTTTTGCTTGCTTTCGTGGTAACCATAAAATACGAATTTCCTAACGGATTCAAAATAGCCATTTTCAAGCTAAACCTATCCCGTGCACTCACCAAACACATTCTGGGCACGATTCATGACGTTGATGCTCATTCGGCTTTTTTCGCTTTTTCAATCGATGTTTTTCACCAAAATAAATTGATGGTGATCGTAAAGCCTGTGCAATCCCTCGGCAAACGTTCTTAAGATCGTGTCTAGAATGTTTTTTTCTGCGTGTATGGGATACTTTTATCTTGGAATGGCTATTGTCAATCTGTACCGAAATTCGTACAAGACTACCACGAGGAGGGCAAAAAGAAAAAGAAGAAACATGCAACACCGATTGTTCTCTCTTACTCGGGGCATCTTTGGAAAAAAACGGCGGGCTAGCTGTTTGTTGTCTTGGTTCTTCGAATAGGACAACCGGCAGTACATCTAATCAAACAGGAAGATTTTCAAGAAGAACTAGCCTATTTCGACACACCTCAAGCCCGCAGAAGCGGACGAACGTCCGTTAAGTCAAGTACACCCTGCGCAACACACTCAACGAGAGGAAAATTTGTCGACAATGGACGAGGAGGAAAATCTATCGAGAAATGTTGTCGGATGCAATAGACTGTTGAACGTGACTATTAATATCAAGAGAGTTTGTCCGCGACAACACTCGTAGTTTGAAAAACTTGGCCGCAATCAAAGCCATCTTAAGTGGTCAATAAGGGGGACACTTTCGGTTTAATTAGGGGATAAGATAGTCCAAAGGAGTTGTACATGCATTGATATAGGACAATCACAGGAGGAACACCCCACTCTAAGCTGTGTGACGTAGTCAAAGGGAGACATCTTTTTGTGGACACTGCTCCGCCACGGTGCCATCAGCCCCGACAACTTGCAATGGAAAAAAAAACGAATGGTGTGTGCTCTGCATGGCATGAACCGAAACCGTCTTGCCAGCTCGTCATGAAGTACCTCGGGAAAGGTTGGGGCACGCACGATTACCTCCCACGGGCGTGTTTTCCCCATCCTGTCGTTTGGCTGAGACACGCGGAAGTATGCGCCACATTTACCTCATTTCCCTTTTAGATACTGTTTATGCCAGATGGGCGTGCGGCAGACCTGCGGTTCCTGCTCGAGGTCTGGGTTCCTAACGTTGAGGGCCCACTGGGGGCTAAACAACAAGCGAACAGGGTATCATGTCGTATAGCACGAGCAGGGTTGATATAAATATATTCGTGCAAGTATCGTAGTATATGTCAGTATATGCATGGTATAGTATTAGTACTATGCTGCAGGACTATAATAACAACGTGATGGTATATCATAGTAAATACTCAAGTGTAATACATGACTGCGGCAGACGATACACAATACTAATATCAGTTGTTGTTGCGATCTTACAACGTTAAAAATACACACCATGCTGCAGTAAGTAGTACATACCCTCGGGTGTAGAGCAAGTAAAGGGGGGACACCGACATGATGCTATGATACTGGTTGCACGCGATGTTGCGTAGCAAGATACAAGTTGTCAACGACGAGGGAAACTTCGAGACTACTACAGCGGTAGGCCGTGCTTGTATAGGCGCTAGAGACGTGTCACAACCTGCACAAGCCTATCTATCGGCCCGATTTTGAGATAGACTTGACCAGTGATGTATGCCCATCGCATACATGACACAAAACGTGCCCAATACTGTAAATTCTTTCTCCCTGGAACAGCAGGGTTTGGTAGCTCACAGTACGGTATACACGTATCGAGTGACTTCAACCTACTCTTGTACCACCAACTAAAAAAAACTTCAATTTCTGAGTCAGCCGTCCATGGGAATGGTACTCCCTGTTGTCTGCTGGCAATGCCATACTTCGAAGTAAATATCGGTCTCTATTGATTGTGCCCTTAACACGACGGAGACGTTACATCTAATATTAAGGAGTTCCATGTATTGATACAGGATTATAGGAGAGGGATATTTAGTCGGGTATTCGGGGGGATAAACGGGAGTTTTATTCCCGCGTCATGTAGGATAATAACCTGCATACGGTGCATGAGCTGTCGACAGCTCGGATATAATATAAGAGGAGTTCCGTGTTACTGTCTGGAGTCAACCACGCGTTCCCGTGCCAGCTGCGCCTATACATTTAGAGATCAATCAACAGTCTCCGATGGTATAGACTCTCCATTAGCTGATAGATTGTCCATGGGAAATATTCTAGTGGAACAAATCCAGTCGCACGTTGAGTTCATCGCTAACACGTACAGTGGTTGTAGCAGTTAACGCTGGGATTGATGAACTCTGTAGTCTATTCTGGTACGTATACCAGGTGTATTTCTAACGTGTATCATTACCTATACTACCCTACAGTACTTGCCATGTGCTAGCTATGGGTGCACGCTTGATTTTGTTTTTCTTGAAACGACCTGTAAATGGCGATGTTGTAATAGTAGTGGGCGGGCGTCGCCTGACTTGGCTCCATCTTTTTACCGATTTATCGACCCCAGTCTCTTTCCGAAGGGTATACATGTGGCAGTGTGACAAGCCCCAGGCCTCATCCGAAGGGCAGTCACACTCGTGGAATTACCGCTTCCCAAAGATAGATATCCTTGGTGGCACATGTGAGCCAAACGCGGTCACAGGAAAGTGTCTACACCGCCCTCTTTAATGGTACCCATGTTCATCGTTGTTGGGTACTTGGTAACCCTAAGTAACCCGTACGACATTGCAACAAGTTGTCAATAATATGTAAACATGATAAACATAAGTAAGATATATACATTCATTCAATATTTCCGAATCCTGGCCTCTCCTTCGTCCTTAGACGCGACGTACGTTCAGCATTTCGAAATCCCGGCCTCTCGTGTGTCCTGGAGAATGCGACTCTTTCCGGCTCGAGTGCCTACTATACGTGCCCGGGGATCTGCAGATCAGGCATTCGTGCGTAATTACTTATCTCGTACCGTAAGTTATTGTGCTGTTGCGCACGTACTGCAGATCTGCTGCACTTCCGTCATTTCTTCAGCCAACTACTCTTAACATGAAAAACACCTACCGAGTTCGCAGGATTCAATACTTCTGAGCGGCAGCGAGAGTTGTTTTCAATTAGAGCAGTACGTAGCGATAGGCGGATAATGAACAAACAACTGCCGAGTGCGTAGAATTATACACTTCTGAGCAGCAGTGAGAGTTGTTTTCCATCGGAGCAGTACGTAGCACTACGCTGAGAATAGAAGAACTATCATGTTTCCGTAATACTGCCGCAGAGAAGACCTGCCGTAATTACTTGACCTTTCTTTCTGTCTCGTAATTTCCATAATTGATGCTATTGCGCACATACATTTGTTTTTTAGAAAACGCGCAAACACCTAAACGTTTATCTTTAGTTCGAAAGTGCTGACACCACCTCGTAGGCATTCCATCTCGTACCACTGCATTTCCGTAAGTACGTATGTGTACCCATGAAGAATACTACATGCAGCAGTAGTAGTAGTAGATAGTCTTCTTCCTCACAACCCTTTCAAGCCTCTCTGTCTTAGAACCTAGATCCGGGGTGGTCGTAGATCAAGCTCTTCTCCTCCCTCGTCACTACTATGCTGTCAAGCATGCGGTCCTTTCTTTGATGTCTGCGTGTTGCTTTGGGGGGGGGGGGGAGCTAACCCATTAATTACTGCAGTCCCGTTTGGTTGACAAAGCACTCTAATTTCATGTGGGTTTCCCGCAAAATGGGGCTGCAGTACTACCACATGAAACAGGAAATTAGAGTGGTTTGTCCACCTCGAAACGGGACTGCAGTACTGGCTTGAGTAGGTTTAGCAATCTGGGAGAAGGGATCTTTAGGGGCGTTTTAGACTTGAAAATTGCGTAGCGCGGTCTGCACTTCGGAATCGTCGTCTGCATTTGAGAAATTTCCTGGTTCGATGCAAACGCGGCGCAGCCGCGTTTACAGCCAGTTTTGGCCCGTTTTGGCTGCGGTTTGGGGTCAGGGTTAGGGTCAGGGTTAGGGTTAAGAGTCAGGGGTTGGGTTTGGGTCTTCGCCCGTACCTTGATCCCAACAGGACCCCAAATACCCGAACAGCCTACTAACCTAAAGATCCCTTCTCCCAGATTGCTAGGGGACCTCACCATTCAATATGTACGACCTCACACACAAATTATTGTCTCCAGACATCCCAAGGGAGCAAAACAGCCGACCACCAAACTACAGAAAAAACCTAACATGGCAGTCGTCCGAAGCACTCTGGTTCAACAACATGTAACACAAACCTCATCAATATTACGAGCTCACACCGACCTTCAAATTATTGCGGCATGTTTGTTTTATCACATTGCGTTGTAAATCAATTTCGATGCGCCCGGCCTAAAAAACGTTCATACTTGCTGTGTTGTATATCGTATGTGTGTACCTACTATTAATGTTAACAACTACTGCTTCAACTTGTACAGGACAGAAGAAGGAGTCAAAGTACAGATTAGATATCAAATGTAGGTTACATACGTGAAAAAAATGTCAATAAAAACGGCATGAATGACTAAAAAAGTTTGCTGTCGACAGCTGTTGAGGAGAGGCGCCGTGTAGAGCATCGAAGCTACTCGAATCCTGAAAGGACCCGAACTGGTACCGGAACTCGACTCGAACCTTGTCTAAATGAGCCGTAGATCTTGCGAACTCAAAATTTTGCGGCATGTTTTGTTATATCACATTGTAAATCAAGTTGGATGTGCCCGGCCTAAAAAACGTTGATACTTGCTTGTGTTGTATATTGTGTGTGTACTTACACAATAGTGCTCCAACTGAAAAAACGTTCATACTTACTTGCTGTGTTGTATATGTGTGTGTACCTACTATATCATAACTACTGCTTCAACTGAAGAAGGAGTCAAAGTACAGATATCAAATAAATGTAGGTCACATACGTGAAAAAATAATCGATACAAATAATGTTGATAAAAATGCGAAGGGTCAGCTCGTTAAACAATTCCAGGAAATCAGAACGCATTCAACAATCTCAGGAAGTCAAAACGCAAGCAAGCCTGTGTTAGTATCCAAACGGTTTTTGGTGGTCCACCAAGATCAACACGCGCGCGACCGACCTTAATTTCCCTAGGACAGGACTGCGCTACTACCGCACGAATTTTAGAAGTGTCTGTGTGTTGCCCTAAAACGGGACTGACTGCTGCAGTTAAAGAGTGAGTCTGCCCCCCCCATGAAAAGGCGCAGGCATGAAGGGGACGTCACACATATTACGAAGGTAGTACGCACGCATTTTTACGGCAGCTGGCGCAGCAGTACACGGATATACTATGCACCGGTCCCACGAGGCACGCGACGAAGCAGACACAGGAGACAGGACGTGCACTCGAGCGAGGTGACGGCAACAACAGTATCACTCGAGAAGACGACGCACCACTCTCGGAGGAGACGACGAAGAGAGCAGCAGTCAGAGGAAACAGCAGCACGCATGACACGCAACGACACGCACGACCGAAATTTCGTATAGGATACTCGCCTGTGGTGAGCCGACAATCACTCGAAGTAAGACTGGAGGAAAGAAATTGTGGCCTGTGGTGAGCCGAGGATCGCTCGAAGTAAGACTGGAGGAAAGAAATAGTCGCCAGTGGTGAGCCGCAACACAATCATAGTAATAATCATAGTAATACAAGGGTGCTTCGTCGAGAGGCCTTCAAAGGGCCTCCGACGAAGCTAAGGCCCGCAAGCAACGCTAAGGCCCGCGCTAAGACCCGCAGGCAACCTACAGTTGAGAGAGGCCTTTAAAGGGCCTCCGACGAAGCTAAGGCCCGCAGGCAACGGTAAGGCCCGCGCTAAGACCCGCAGGCAACCCACAGTTAACGGCTAAGGCACGTCAGTTTACGATGCCAAGGAACCGTTGATGTGGACTCAACGATCTTTGCTCGAAATAAGTCCAGTAAAAACAGGTTCTAGTGTTGATCCCTGACGTAAAGCATGATGTAAAGAAGGCCCGTGACATCAAAAGTGACGGGCCGCCGACCAAGCCAATCCCCGCACGCAACGGAAAGCTAATCTGCTGCTAACGGCAGTTTACGATGCCAAGGGTCCGTTCAGGATGAAATGATACGAACTGTTCGAAAAAGATGTCCTCCTGTTTCAGATATAAATGGTCCCTGACGCATTGGATGTTCCCTTAGGCAATGACAAAAGCACGAAACAAAAATGTTGTCTTCCCTAAACTCTGCCGCACACCACCCTCGGGTCATGCCAAAAATCTCTGCCCCCACAAAACACACCAGTCAGTGTACCAAAGCGAGACTCGTACGATGCACGATCGGCAACTGCGAATCCTCGCCTGATACGGATGAAAAAAACCAAGGCCATGATAATGCATAATATGCCGTTCGTGAGAAAAGTATTATACTCTCTTGTCCCGTACAGCCCAGGGCAGATACGGGTGAATTAATCTACGCTATCCGAGAATCTATCTACGTCCCCCTGCGACGAATCGAAGAAAACCAAAGCCAAGATATAATATACCGTTTGAGGGAGGGTATGCTATTTTCTCGTCCCATACACCCCACGGCAGGTAAAACAGACAAATCTACGCTCTGCGCAACGACAGGTAATGGATAATGCATCTACGCACTCGGGCTGTAAAACGAAAGTAAACAGAAAAACTATGGTTTCCCATTGTCCCCTAAAACCCAACAAACAATCTTCAGCAATAACGCCAAAAAGAGAAACCCTGGTTCAAAACACAGTTAATTTCGTCGGACACAAACGCCGACGACGAAAGCTTCAGAAAAATAAGCGGGCGTAGGCGAGCAGGTTACAACAACGGTCGTGTCATCTAATCTGATGAGTATTTGAGCATCGAACGAAGCAACCCCCACCCGTTAAACGAATGTGACGAATTTGAGACAAAACATAAAAAAATCAAAAGAAAAAATGTTACGGTGGTACACAACAAGACACACAAATACTCTAGTTCTTCTATTGTGCATTTTTGGGGACAATCCACTCTAATTTCACGTGGTTTGTCCCCAAAATAGGAATTCATGTGGTTTGTCCTCAACACGGGACTGCTGCAGTAGTAGTACTAAAAGAGTTCATCTCCCCTCAGAACATAACGCGCAGGGACATCAAAGGAACAACACACCAGCCAGTGTGTCTGCTGCTGTGTACTGCAGTACGTAGTAATGCACACCAGGCAGTGTTTCTTTTTATACTTCACAAACGCGGGGAGGCGGGGGGAGAACCTGCTCTGTGACCGACCCCGATTGAAGGTTATATACGACGCCTCCGAGAAGGGAGCAAAAAAAATAGGGCGAGTATAAATAATAGGTTGTGCGAAAGATCGGGGAAAAAAAATGCTAAGCTGAAGTGCAGAATGCAGGGAGGGGATATAAAATAATAATCTCTCCAAGGTGAACAAAAAGACTGTTTCACCTTGTAGTATATCTGGTATACTACTGCTGCTGTGAAAATATGTCCTATTAATGTTATTATTTAGCCGTTTGGCGTTGTCGCAGAACATGGAAAGAACGTCATCATTGTGCACAACACCATTAAACGAAATCGATAGTGGGGAAGGAGGACAAAAGCTTGTTCTGCGACCACCCCGAATCTAGGTCATAAGTTATAAGGCAGAGGCTTGAAAGGGTTGTTGTCTATTGAAATGACAGTTATTTTATTCTCAGTCTAATGCTTTTTGCAACGTACCGCTGTAATTTTAATAACTCTCACTGCTGTTCACAAGGATATTTAGTCCTACGTACGTACTCGGCAGTTAATTGTTAATATTAAAAGTATTAATAGTCATCTCACTGTTGCTCGGAAGTCCAATCACAAACAAACTTGACGACAAAAACGTGCGTGTGTATGTGATCGGTTTACGTGAAAAAGGTGTCCCCGTTACGCCAAAGAAAATATGGTCAGCCAGTTGGAGAATTTCAGTGATGTGGTACGCCAAAAATATTTTACCCTGGAAACAAAACAACGAAAACAACACTGCATCATCTGGAAGAAATCACATGCGTTGAAAATGAAGGATTGATACGCCCCTGATCCACAACAGTTTAACTCCTGAAAAACAGATCTTCGGATATTGGTCCCTCGGATCAAGCCCTCAAAAGAAAATACCAGGCGAAGTACCGCTTTAATTGCTGCAGCAGAAATTACCACACAGCACATGACATGCTTATTGTAGGGCGGGAGGAGAAGAGCTTCCTCTACGACCACCCCGGATCTAGGTTATAAGACAGAGGCTTGAAAGGGTCGAAACAGTGAGGAGGAAGACCATCTACTACTACTGTTTCAAATGCGTTCACTGCGCAGGGGTCCTCTCTTGCCGGCTAGGAGGCAGCTCGATACCCCTCGTGGTAGTAACCTGTCTCATAGCCACTAGCGACCTCCTGGGGTCCACTCTTCGCTTGCGTTCACCACAAATCGCACCTCTACGGAACTGTTCTGACCTGCGGGCATGTTGGCTCCAACGTGCTGGTTGTAGTGCTGCTGATCCATGCTCGCTCCTTCGCTCGCTCTCATTGATTGACAGGCCCGGTGTTGAGGACGTTAGGTGGGTCTCAGAGTATTTGGATTGCTCCTGGCCAGGGAAAAACTTGTGTGTACATCCGCGCTCCTTTCTGTCTGAGGTTTGACTTCCTGGAGGCGTGTTTCCCTGGGCATTTCTCATCATCGTCCCCTTTTTGTTAGGTCGACTGACAGCTCGGCATGGAACCTGTCTTTGCTCCGCATGTCAGCCTCCCTGGCAATCCTCTTGAAAGCAACCCTCCTCGTTCGGCATCAATCCATTGTCTATCGGGCCTCTCGACGGCTACCTTAGCAATGCCCTGTTGCACCGAACCGCTGTAACACTACTGCTGCTGTATGCAGTACTCTTCATGGGTACACATAAACGGCGACTCTTCTTTGCGGGGGCTCTGGTGCGGCAACACGAGGGGCGATTGCCCATTCGGTTGATGTTCGGGACGATCGCTGGTGAGGAGAGCCCGAAACTAGGCGGGCAGCCCAAGACTTGGCCAAGGGCCATTGCTGAGGACCATAGAGTGTTCAAAGCCAACGAGGGATCAACGGAAGACTCCCCCTCAGTCCTTGGAGTTGGGACCGCACTGTGGCCCACTGCAGCAAAACAGACGGGAAAGTGGTACCGGGGAATCCTCGAAGCAGCTGAACAGTTCATGGGCAGGTGGCACGAGGCTGAGGCAAAGCTGAGTAGACAGCGCCGTGCATCCGCTGCGGGTAGTGTTAGAGGGAATGGGGGGAGGGGTAACAGCAGGAGGGGTAGAAGGAACACCGTACAAGTGTATGGGGGCAGGGGGGGGAACAGGAGGAGTAGAAGGGAAATCGCGGTAGAAGAGAGTAGCAGAGAGACTGCAGATAGGGTAGCAAGGTACCAGGCCGACTAATAGGTTGGACTTTTCTTTGCTACTCGTACCGCCAACTGCTGCGGCCGTTCGGTATGTATTGGCTTGGTGCTTTGATTTTTTTCCATGACTTAACTTTTTCCTATATTTCCCCCTTCTTAACCTTATGAAGGAAGTACTACATAGTGGGTGGGTGACGAGCGTATTTTGGCCCACTCATTATTTCTCTTTTTACTTAGTTAAGTGTTCCCCGGGATGCATAGTTCCCTTTTTCCTTCCCGTTTCTTCCCCTTGCACGTCCCTTTTGGCTCATGCTCGGGGTAAGTATTTGTCTGAGCTTTGGCTTCCCATTTTATTTATTTATTTGGGATTCTTCTCCTTTTCTTTTTCTTTTTCGGTTTGGTTTCTTCGTTGCTTCTCTTTCTTTATGGTGTATTTTGGTTGCTGGCGTATGTATGTATGTTGTGTCGGCCGCACCTAGTGCGAAGGCATGGCATTGCGTAGGCTATTAATGCGTTACGGTGTGTTATCTCTTTGTCGTAGTCTGTGACCACAGAGCTCGTATCTTTCGGTTCTAGGGTGAAGAATCAGCACGGACACTGGGCTTGCTGGATGTCGACGAGTAGAAGAACGGTTTGATGTGAAGAACACACACACATACGTTAAAAAAAAAATGTATCCAGATTGATGCGTATACCTGATGAAATAGCTGGCGATAATTATGTTTTTTGTTCTTGTTTCATTTTCTGGTCCATGGGATCAAGCCAGTGAGTTCCCCTAGCAATCTGGGAGAAGGGATCTTTAGGTTAGTTGGCTGTTCGGGTATTTTGGGTCCTGTTGAGATCAAGGTACGGGCGAAGACCCAACCCAACCCCTAACCCTAACCCTGACCCCAAACCCCAGCCAAAACGGGCCAAAACTGGCCATAAAACTCTGAGTGGTCGTTCCCGTTTTTAGTTTTTTTCGCCAGAGTGTTTCCTGAGTTCTGCTTCGGGTGCAATGAGATTGTTGTAACATGTGTTGAATGTTCTTTTACGTTCATTCACTGTCGGGGTCTTCAATCAAGCAGTCATTCCCGCGTTTGGCTTCCTTCATAAGAATAATTGCTGCTTCGGTTGGATTGAGGTTTGTGTTACATGTTGTTGAGTAGTTTCTTAGATTGATTGTTGGGGGTGTTTTCTTCCTTGGGGTGTCTAGACAGAGAGTCAGGTTAAGAGTTCTGCTTCGGATAGAAACACGTTGGTTTGTCATGTTTATTATTGCGATTCATAAATTCACGGGTACTCGGTGTGTTTCCTTCGTTGGGGTAGACATTGTGTTATTTATTTTCGAATGGTCGTCATTGGAATTGGAATCAGTGAGTTTAAGTAAGGTGATTGAAGAGTTCTGCTCCGGATGGAATGGTGTTGTTGGTGTTGTTGATGAGCATATTCTTTAATTTGTCGCTGTTGTTTCCTTCCTTGGTTTGTCTACACAAAACGTGTAAGCTCCTCAATCCGACGGGAATTCCCGTTTTCTACTTAACAAACAGTTTGGTTTATGCTTCTGGTGGCTTGACGTTTGTTTATCGTGTTTATGATTTCCTTCGATTGATCTACGGGTATTTTTCCTTCGTCGGGGTAGTTAAACACTCTGAGTGATATATGCTCGAATGGTCGTCACTGGAATTATTTTTCAGTTCTGCTGCAAAGCAGTGCCTTTTCACGGGTCTTTTTCCTTCGTTGGGGAAGTAAGACACTCTGTGTAATTTTTGCTCGAAAGGTCGTTTTTGAGCTGATTAAAGAGTTCTTCTTCGGATCGAATGGCGTTGTTGGTGTTATTGATGAGTGCCAGGTAGTATACTGTTCTCATTTGTCGCTGATGTTTCTTCCTTGGTTTGTCTAATAACACCTAATAAGTGTAAGCCATTATGCAATCGGACGGCAATTCCCCCTTTCTAGTCAACAGAGAGAGTGCTTTTCCTTCTTCGGGTGACTTGACGTTTGATTATCATGTTTTTTGTTTCCTTTCATTGATGTACGGGAATTTTTCCTTTGTCGGGGTAGTTAGACACACTGAGTGATTTGTGCTCGAATGGTAATTATTGGAATTCTTCCTTGTCAGTTCTGCTGCAAGGTACCTTGACACTCAAGTGCGTCAGCGATAATATAAATGCAATAATTGGTATCGATGTCCATCAGCCCCGGGTCACCAGGCGTCTGTCCCTCATTATTGTCGCTCATTATTCTTCCCTGTGACTATTACTCATTCCCGTCGGGGATTCGTCGAACATGTGTCACGGGCCCTTGGCATTGAAAACTGCCATTAAGTTTGCAGTGTGGGTCGACGGCGGTCATGACGCCGTCGGCGAAAACCCCCTTGTTTGTTTTTAGTATGACTATGTTACGGCTCACCACAGGCGACTATTTCTTTCTCCAGTCTTACTTCGAGTGATTCTCGGCTCAACACAGGCGAGTGTCCTTTACGAAATTCGGTCGTGCGTGTTGTCGCGTGTCATGCGTGCTGCTGTTTCCTCCGACTGCTGCTCTCTTCGTCGTCTCCTCCGAGAGTGGTGCTATTACTATGATCATGTTGCGGCTCACCACAGGCGACTGTTTCCTTCTCCAGTCTTACTTCGAGTGATTCTCGGCTCAACACAGGCGAGTATCCTTTACGAAATTCGGTCGTGCGTGTCGTCGCGTGTCATGCGTGCTGCTGTTTCCTCCGACTGCTGTTCTCTTCGTCGTATCCTCCGAGAGTGGTGCTATTACTATGATCATGTTGCGGCTCACCACAGGAGACTATTTCTTTCTCCAGTCTTACCTTGAGTGGTATCCTTTACGAAATTCGGACGTGCGTGTCGTTGCGTGTTATGGGTGCTGCTGTTTCCTCCGACTGCTGCTCTCTTCGTCGTCTCCTCCGAGAGTGGTGCGTCGTCTTCTCGGTGTGATACTGTTGTTGCCGTCACCTCGCTCGAGTGCACGTCCTGCCTCCTGTGTCTGGTTCGTCGCGTGCCTCGTTGGACCGGTGCATATACCCGTGTGCTGCTGCGCCAGCTGTCGTAAAAATGCGTGCGTACTACCTTCGTAATATGTGTGACGTCCCTTTCATGCCTGCGCTTTTTTTATGGGGGGTGGGGGCTCACCCTTTAACTGCAGCAGTCAGTCCCGTTTTAGGGCACCACACAGACACTTCAAAAGTTCGTGCGGTAGTAGCGCAGTCCTGTCCTAGGGAAAATAAGGTCGGTCGCGAGCGTGTTCATCTTGGTGGACCACCAAAAACCGTTTGGATACCAACACCGCCTTGCCTGCGTTCGGACTTCCTGAGATTGTTGAATGCGTTCTGATTTTCTGGAATTGTTGAACCAGATGACCCCACGCATTTTTATCAGCCCAATTTGTATCGACTTTTTTTTTTCACGTATGTGACCTACATTTATTTACTTGATATCTGTACTTTGACTCCTTCAGTTGAAGCAGTAGTTATTACGGGGGTCCATAGTTAACAGGACCTATGGTGTACATAAAAAACTATATATTTCCCTATTTTTACTAACAAAATTTGGTCCCGTTAACTATGGACCCCCGTAATAGTATCAATAGGTACACACATATACAACGCAGCGAGTATGAACGTTTTTTAGGCCGGGCATATCCAACTTGATTTACAATGTGATAAAACAAAAACATGCCGCAAAGTTGTGGGTTCGCAAGATCTATGGCTCATTTAGACAAGGTTCGAGTCGAGTTCCGGTACCAGTTCGGGTCCTTTCAGGATTCGAGTAGCTTCGATGCTCTACACGGGCCTCTCCTCAACAGCCGTCGACAGCAAAAAAAAAAAAAAACTTTTTTAGTCATTCATCATGTTGTTTTTATCGACATTAAATTATTTGTACGAGTATCGACATTTTTTTTACGTATGTGACCTACATTTGATATCTAATCTACGCTTTGACTCCTTCTGTCCTGCACAAGTTGAAGCAGTAGTATTAATAGTTAATATTAATAGTAGGTACACACATATCTCATATACAACACAGCAAGTAAGAACGTTTTTTAGGCCGCGGGCACATCCAAGTTGATTTACAATGTGATAAAACAAACATGCCGCGATAATTTGAAGGTCGGTGTGAGCTCGTAATGTTGATGAGGTTTGTGTTACATGTTGTTGAACCAGAGTGCTTCGGACGACTGCCATGTTAGGTTTTTCTGTAGTTGGTGGTTGGCTGTGTTGCTCCCTTGGGCAGCCGGCGTAAAAGTGCCCGCTCAGGCGCCTGCCCGCAAAACAAAACTCGTGATTCTCAGTGGAAACCCCACACAATTTTGAAAGGATAACAGCTGAAGTTATTGAAACTGTCACACTCTTAGACTGGAAGGGTAGCTTCCAGAGTTTAGATGATAGTTCGAACGGGCAGAGACGCAGTGGTCCAGGTCAAGGAGAGAGAAGAAGAAGAAGAAGTTTTGTGGATTAAACCCAGCGCGATGAGAGGCAAGAAGCGGACTAAGCAGTAAGGGGTAAGCACAAGACAGTTGGTCCTTCCTGTCGGTAGTTCTACCCAACTGCTTCAAGGTATTCATCTACGGGAAGAGTCATTACTCTGATCTATATTATTACTCGTCTCTGTGTCTGTGCTGTCGGTCAATGATCGACAACCTGACTTATACGTCCCGACATCCTCTCTAGACTGTCGCTCTCTCGGGAAACACTCTCTGCTAGTGGTTACGTACTCGACTACTATTAATAGTAGTCTCCAAGTAATCAGTCCTCCTGCTAATGGTAAAATTCTCTACAGCAACAACAGTCTTTGCTACCACAAAATAGTCAGTCCAACAGCAGTCTTACTCATAGTACTCACTCATACGTACGTCAGTTACTTCTCTTACCACGGCAGGCCAGAGTCAGCCTCCATGTCAGGTGCATCCAGGCATGAGAGACTGACCTTTTCTTTTCTACATCCCGAGCTGTATACCGCCTCCGAATACTACTGAAACCCAATATTACCTCAATAGCCCATCCTGGTCCACTGTCGCCAACTTAGAGGGCGTGCGGTGGAACAACATCAATATGTGATCTTGCTCGCATGAAAGAGAGAGAAAAAAAATACCAAGTCAATAGTATTAGTCAGACCCGAAAAAAAAAAAAACATACCAAGTCAACAGCCTCTTAGCAGTGTCAGACCCTGAAAAAATCAAAACCTATGACTACAATTCTCGTAATATAAAATATAACCCCCATTTTGTATGTACCCTAATTGTTGTACTCTGGTTTTTAACTGTGTGCTCTTCCTAGTATTTTTACTGTATCACAACCTCCCGGCTGTACTTCCCGTACTGAAGTTTGCCCCCCCCCCCCCCCTTCTTTTTCTACAGCAACCACCTGGCTGTATGTCCCGTACTGAAGTTACCCTCCCCCCCTTTTTCTACTGCAACCGCCTGGCTGTACGTTCCGTACCGAAGTTGCCGTCCCCCCCCTGGCCTATTACATTGCACTCCTCGTGTCCTATCTATTCAATTGATGGAGCATAGTTGTTGACACTCCGAGTTCTCTGGTGTACATGCCAGCACCACGCGCTTCGCTCCTCGCTCACAGTTGTCGACGTCTCCTGAGATAGCCGCACGTTGTATTGCTTTCTTCCCAGATCCAGCATTTTTATGGTATATATGCGGGAGCATCTTGTTCTCTGCGTCCTCCGCTACCCCGACCACTCTCGCCAGCTGCCAACCTGCTTGCGCCATTTTGAAATATATGTACGACCTAATTATTTCAGGTGTATACAATTTTGGCCTTTCTCTGGTATCACAGCAAACAAAATATCCTGTCGGCACGTGCCTTTCGTCCTTTTCACGTGCGATAGCTCGTCTAGCTACCTCCACTCTGTATCGACGATATTTAGCATTTCCCCCCTTGAGTTGAACGGGTTCCCCCGTCCAATATTTTACTATGCAATTACCATATTGCTTCAATTCCTCCTCGTGCTCCCACGTGGGTCGCTCCAGTCCAACCCAGTACGTATAATATTACACTTTAACTGCTATTTTACCACCTAGCCCTCTCGTCAGTCGATGTTCTGTTAACGTGCGGGGCGTTACGCGATGGGTATCTAGTTCAGCAGTCACATCGTCCGCTGTTAGATGAAACGAGGGTGAAATTTCCGAGTATTTATTCAGGACGTAATTACTCATGGACCATGGTAAAAATCTCGGCGCGGTCGCCTTTTCGTGAGAATTATAACATTTCTTGCACTGGTGTACTGACACTCTTGCATTTATCCCCCGACCTGGCTCATCCTTTCGAATTTCTAACTATATTAGTTTAGGTCCAACCTCTCTGCCATCATCCATCTTCCCTGGCCGCACACGTAACACCTTATAAGGCCCTGTCCAACAGTGTACCAGTTTACTTATTATTGCAAACGATTTTCTGGCTGAGCTGCCCTCAGCTGGTTTGTGCACATGTTTTCCACCTCCCGTTATAGTGCTGTGATCATCGTAAACCCACGCCCAATCTCCAACCGCAAATTTCGTTCGATTGTTCATTGCTGCATCAATTTTCTCATTGTTGGCTTTGTGTTTCGCTTTTTTTAACCGGTCTTCCTCTCGGATTAATTTATACGCTCTCACTTGCCTATCTCTCATCAACTCAAGATAATCAAGCTGATCTCTTAGTGCGCTCTGGTGTCCTTTCACGCCACTACTTTCTAGTATAGTCATCGGCAACCTCGGGTACCGACCTATGTGTACTTCATTAGGTGCCAATCCTGTTCCTCTGCTCACGTTGTTATTGTGTGCTGCTATTGCGTGCAATAACATCTCGTCCAAATTCTTTTGATCATCGGCTATATACTTCGAAGTATATGATAAGACAGCATCTGACACAAAGTATGGTTAAGCCTTTCTACCATTCCGTTCGTTTGGGGGTGGTAGGAACTCGTATACTTTTTGATTGAGCCTAGCATCTTGAATACCGCTTTGCACACTACTGACACAAATTCCGCACCACGATCTGACAAAAAAGTATGCGGGCATCGCCACCTTGAATGTAATCGTGAACCAACCTGGCCGCACAACCTTCCGTATTCTTTTCTCCCTTTGATATGGCGTACGCCTCGGCGTGTCTACTGAATAAATCTACTACCAGAAAGACGTACTCGTTTCCCTTGGCCGTTACCGGTAGGGGTCCTAGTAGATCAAACGATACCATCTGTCCTGGTTTACTGGGCAATGACAATGATATCAGAGGCCAACGTGTAGTTCGCCTGGTGCTCTTCATGGCTTGACATGTGTAGGATCTTCTTATCCACCACTTTACGCTCTCTGCCATTCCGATCCACCAATAAAATCGCTGTAATAACCCAAGCTTCACCTTCTCTCCCAAGTGTACTGCCTCCTTGTGCGCACAGGCCATCACCCAAGGTTTTAGCAGCAGCGGTACGTAGGTCCTCACCGGCTCATCTCCCAGCAGCCTCTCATACTGTCCTGGGTTTCGGTTAGGGCGATCATCAGGGGCACGCGACAGGCGTCGGACCAGTAACTTTTCAGAGGTCGGAAGCTCCATCAATTCCCCTTGCGATACTAACCGTTTCAACTCTACTACGTCTATCCCCGGACCTAACCCTTCCTCGGTTATATCACTGCTTGGTGTTTCATTTTCTGTGCACGTCATTGCTACGTTAGCAGTATCATCTTTGTGTTGGTCAACCTACCAGTCTTTCGCGGTTTTCTGGCACAACTTTTCCCCAAAACCGCACGCTGCTTCGCTGTCTAGTTCCTCATCTGCAAGTTCTGATGGTTCTGCTACAATATTTTCCTGTCCTGTGCCTGCTGCTGCACCATCGTTGCTACCTCCCCCGTCTATGTCTATTACTGCCACATCCCGTATCGAACCTGGGTCCAACAATTCCCTCCCCTCCTTGGTCATCGGACATGCATGTAACACTAGACCAGGTTCTAGCTGACCGTCGAATACCTTACTCTCGTCAGGTTTACTTAACGGGCCGTCATCACGTATAACATACTCTCGCGGACTTCCGTTTTGTCTCGACTGGTACAAATCTCGTTTTTTGCCTCGCTGCATCAACTGCCAGGATAGCTGAGCTTGCTCATCCGTTGTTCGCGGCGCAGTAATGTGCTCAATCTCTGTTTCATTATCTCCCACCTCAAAACGGTTGTCGGTACAAC
The DNA here is from genome assembly GCA_031763025.1 of Macrocystis pyrifera. Classification (NCBI taxonomy): domain Eukaryota; class Phaeophyceae; order Laminariales; family Laminariaceae; genus Macrocystis; species Macrocystis pyrifera. The sequence goes on along the minus strand of JASSKH010000005.1, from coordinate 92,516 downwards.
ACTCCAGCCCACCCAAGCTGATGCCCTTCCCTCTTTCGGTTCGACACTCCAGCCCACCCAGGCTGATGCTCCTCCTTCCTGCGGTTCGACACTCCAGCCTACCCAGGCTTATGCTCCTCCTTCCGGCGGTTCGACACTCCAACCCACCCAGGCTGATGTCCCTCCTTCCCAAACTCGGTTGTATTCCACTGGCACCTATGAAGTAAACGTCCACATCCGTCGGGTCAGTCAGACGTAAGTTATCACAAGTTTCTTCCTCGGTTGCAGGCAATGGCAACCGGGACATAAGGTCTGCGTTTCCATTCAATTTTCCCGGTCTATATACCAGTTTATAGTTGTACGCGCTTAGAAAATCAAACCATCTCTGTACGCGGTTAACTTTCGTGGCCAGGCTCTCGAGGTTTTTCAGCGGCTGATGATCGCTTATCACTATGAATGGTAGACCGTAAAACAACTGCCGATTTTTCTCGACTGCCCACACGATAGCTGTACATTCAAGTTCGGTGGTGCTCCAATTTTCCTCGTTTGGGAGCGTCGATCTGCTAAAAGAACTAATCGGGCGAGTCGTACCGTCGCTCTGGTCTTGCTCCATCACTGCACCAAACCCGTCCGCAGACGCGTCTGTAATCAACTGAAACGCCGGTCACCGAAAATAGCTGCTGCAATATCGGGAAACGCCAATACGTTGGGACTCGCTAGTTGCGCTCAAAGGTCGTGCACTATTTGCGTATGTTCCAGAGTGAATTCAAACTTTACCCCCTTCTTCAGCAATGAGTTCAGTGTCTTTGTGACCGCGGCCATTTTAGGTAGACACTTCCTGTAATACCCTACCCCCCCATGAGTGAGTGCAGCTGGTTAACATTTGTGGGCATCGGCATCTTCAATAATGCTTCTACTTTTCCAGGATCCAGTGCTATCCCCTCAGCCGTTACTCTGTGACCCAAAAATGTCACTACCTTTACCCCTAGGTGTGATTTCGTTGGTGCTAGTTTCAAATTGAAAATCGTGAGTCGTTCAAACAAATTCCGTAGATCTTTGCTCTTCTCCGTTTTTCGAAAAACAAACAATGTCATCAATAAATAAACGCATTCGTTCCAACCCTTCGCATACACAAAGCATGATCGACTGGAACCACCATGGGCTCGATGCTAGGCCCGTCGGCATGACCGTCCATTCCCAATTTCCTGATTGCGTGCACACTGCTGTCAAGGGAATAGAGTCTTCATGTATTGAACACTGGAAAAATCCGCTCACCAAATCCATCGTACTAAAAACATGAGCTCCTCCTAAGTCAGCTAACAAGTCATCAACAGTCGGCAACGGCAAAACTGGTATGACAGACTGCGCGTTTACCCTCTTGTAGTTACATGTGATCCTGATTCTGCCCTCCCGATTTCGCGATCACCACCAAGGGGTTAGACCAGTTGGAATATGATTTGCGCGATATTCCCGCCAACACTATTCTATGGATCTCTGTTTGGACCTTTCCTGCCAGTACTGGAGAGTGACGGTATGGTCTCTGTTTGACTGGTCTCGCATCGCTTTTCAGTACAATGCGGAACGGGTCTACCGTGACATGTCCTAGATCAGTGCTGTAATGTGAAAAGCGATGCTCTCATAATTACAATGCAATTCTGCCAGAGCGTCAATATCTGCTACTTTCCACAACTCTTTTTCGAAACCGAAATTTATTTCGTGTAAATGTGGTGGTGCCCTTTGCCACAATTTTACAAAAGCTGCACCCTGGTCGTCATCTAAACTATCCAAAACTTCTTGCGGGATTTCGCGAGTTTTTTTCATTTCCGCAGCTTCTACTGCATTAATCTCTCTAGACAGGGTGGGTATTAGCTGTGCTTTTGTAAAATCACTCTTGACTAAGGGTGCACCCCCTACTCCCAATTTCATGTCTGGCATCATTACGTATGGTTGATGTCCCGTGTTTTGTAGCGGGATTTCAGAGGTACCGGCCTCTACTATAGCTTCCCGGGGCAACCAGCCTTTGTTAAATTGTATATAGTACATACCTTCGGACGCCGCCGTACCGTCCGTATTAGTGATATCGACTTTAACTCATGCCATCCCGTTCGGAAGTGTACATCGTTTTCCCGAAAAACGTGCAAACCACCACCCCCTTTGTACTAGTTTCTACTAATCCTACTGTACTGTTGACCCAATCAGAATACCTTTGTGTGTTTTCAACGATCCCACTCTCCCGTACTGTAAACGTCACCATTGTGTTTTTGTCGTTTATGTCAACGTATTTTCTGGTTGGAAAGTCCGCCCAACCATCACGTCCTAAAAGTACTGCATGAGTCATGGCCTCATCTGGCACAACGTGTGCATATACTACCAAACAAACTGACTGTGCTCTCCCATTCTCTGAGGTTATGATCGATTAATATATGCAGCAGGACAGTCTCTTGCATAGTGTGTATCTTCCGCACAATTTAAACATCTCAGATCAAAGGCTCGGCGTGCAGCATCTTTGGCTTCCCTCGAATCATATCTGATATAGAATACAGGTTCTTTATGACTTTTACCGAAGCCCCCTCGGTTCTGTAATACCATAAAAACCTTCTCAAACTTCATACTCTCATCCTGATAATCAGCCTCTCTCTGATCTATTGACATGACTCCCCCAAACCTCTGACTATGGAAGGCTTTTGCATACGTTTTTGACCTCGCCATCATTGGCGTACCTACTCCATTTCTCCTAGATGACGCACTGGCCACCAACTGGTTTAATGAAAGGTCATCCAAAGCTCTCATCATTTCATCCACATCGTCAAACGGTACCGTACTCATGTTTCTACACGCAAAGATCTGTGCACTCTGGGGTGCGTACTGATCATCAATGCTCGTTTGTATTGCTATTTGTAAGGTCTCGTCCACCGGGGCGACCGGGCCCACACACCTTACATTGGCTAATAAAAGTCTCACTTCGGCGTGGTATTCAAAAAAGGGTGTCCCAGGCGCTACCACGAAATTCTGCAACGTCTGCATCACTGCGGCTGGAGGTGCTTTACTTACCCCCCTGCACAATATCCTGACGATTACGTCAAATGCTGCTTTTCCATTGATACCATCATCCAGTAGTTTTGCCCCTTGGGCAAGAGCGTTGTTCACCAGCGTCTTCATCACCGGTGCCTGCGGGGACGTGGAGCGCACCGAACAGAGAATATGCCTTTCTAAGACGCGTTCCCAACCTCTGGTCCACTCTCTGTTGTGAGCGTCATCGCATGCTACCCGCACACTCTCAACAGCGTTTCTCAGCGCGGATGTAAAATGGACCAAATCTGACACATCATTGTCCGACAAAAACGGGATGGGTGGAACAGCAATTAGCAACCCAGTGTCTAATCTTGCCATCGCTCGTTGTATACTTTGTGTTTGTATACCCCCGTTCTCACCGTCTCTGTGGCCATCTCCAACCACGTTAATAGTTTGGCTAACCTTTTGTGTTTTCGGCTTTCTAATGCTTTTTGAAGTAGTCTGATTTTGGGTTCTGGCTGCATCTACTACTGCCTCATTTGTAACAACCTTTTTCATTGAAATCTGGGCAGCATCGGGGAATTCAGAGCCGTCATCTCATACAGACTCATACCTGTTGGTAGACCTCGGGCTCTCACTGTTCCCTCCTCCTCGGCCCCTGCGAGTCCTTCCACGACCTTGAAGGTTATGGTTGTCGTTGTAGCCTCCTCCTCCTCCTCCGCCATTTCCGTCTCCCCCATTCAAGTCGCCTCCACCACCTCCATTGCCACCATTTCCATCTCCCCCATTCCAGTCGCCTCCACCACGTCCATTACCCCGCAATCCAACCACCGCCGTTACCCCCACGGTTGCCACCACGATTACCCTCACTCCAACCACCGCCGTTACCACCACGGTTGCCACCACCGTTACCCGCATTCCAACCACCCGTCCAGTCACCGTAACCGCCACTCCCGCCTCTCCCGCCACGGTCCGGAGCTCTATCACCACCTCGACTCCGGCTCCTTCCGCTGCCGGCGCTGCTCCATCTACTATCCCTCTTTCCTTGGTTTTGATTTTGTCGTTCACCTTCGTAGAGGGTACTCCTCCCGCGTTAGGGTCAAGGGCTGTAACCATTGGCGCTTGTAGCTGGTTCTTGTTGCTGCGGGTTGTTTTGCTCCCGTTGAAATGCCAACAAGAATTCAGCAGACACGTGGGGGTATTTTGCGACCATTTCTGCCAATTCCTCCAACTTTCGGTCTTTCTCCGTCTTCTCTTCTGCGTTGTCTTTGGTCGGTGTGGGTCCCGCAACCTTCTTCGGGATCATGCCCGTCCGATCTACCGCCCGCTGATTGACGGATTTTAATGTCGGTTTGGTGGGGTCGTGCGGCCGTGGTGCGTTCCGTTCCAGTGGAGTTCGTGCCGGTCCCTTCAACAGACCCGTCCCCAGTTTTTCCCTGAGAGCTCTATTTCCTTTGATTTCGTCCTCTACCGCCTCCGCCGCTACTATTTCCTGGTGCAGGGTGGATGCTGAGCTCTTTACCTCCTGCTCCTTTTTCTGCACCTCCATCTCTGCAGCTCTAATGTCTTGCTCCTTTTCCCTCAACATCCATTCCTTTGCTTCTCTGATGCGATTCAGGGCAGATACGGCCACTTGGTGCTTTGTCTGACTCTCAGCGGCTCGTTCACCTGCTGCCGCCTGTCGCAACTGCGCCGCCTCTTCCCTTTATCCTAGTTCAGCAACGGCTTCACCGGCACGGCGGTATTTGGCTTCTGACTCCCTCGCCGAAGCCTTGGCTCGTTCCTGTTCCATTTCACATGACCACGAGGATGGGGTGGTAGGGTTGTCATCAAGTGTCAGTGCCGCAAATCTGTTCCCCCACTCTCCCGGTCTGTACTTGGGGTTGTGGGTCTGGTGAGGTGTTTTGTCGGGCACGCTATCTTTTTGGTCAGTTTGTAATGAGTCGCCCTCAGAGACAGATGCTGCAAACTCCACATCCTTTTCCAGAATTTCGTTTTCTCTCGCCACCATTTCATTCTCCTCGTCTTGGAGCTGGCGTGCGAGTTTTTCGTCCTCACGGTAAAGCGAGGAACGGAAAGGGACAACCGGTGCATTCATGCCTGGGATGAGCTTGCCTGTGGGAACTATGGCTCCCCCCGGACCAGCTGCTGTCTCTAGGCAGCGTCCTGAATCTAGCGGGGCAATTCCCAGGATGGAACATTTCTCGTCATAGGTCACACTCTCCAAAAGAGACTTCAGTGTCTCAACCAGGCTCTCACGTACCTCCTTCGTGTCTGCCGCCTGCTTCTCACGGAATGACTGAAAGGTTGGAGCTTTGGGCGCCGGGCCCTTGCCTCCTCCATTTTGGTATTTACCCTTTCCTGTGGGCTTGCGTGCGATTTCAGCGTAGGAAGGGCTGGGTGGGGTTGGAGGAATGCGATCTTCACCCTCCTCCGTGTCGCTCACATTGGGGCGCATGTCAATCCCAGGCGCCAGGATCTTTGCGCCGCTGCGCACTACGCCGCCTTGCGCGTCATCACTGGTGCCGTCCTCCTCTTTGGGCTGTTCTTGGTCCTTTCCAGGGCTTATGCCTTCCTTTTTGGGCAGTTTTGCACTCCTGCCACTCGGGGAGAGTGAGGGTGCATTGCCAGTTAGGTGGCTTGCAAGCCTCGCCGCCTTAGGTTCATTCTTGACCGACAGCGTCGTGTCAGCTGCTATGGCAGCAGTGAGGGACCCCCCCACTTCCGGTGCTTGGCCCTTGCCAGCTCTGTCGGATATCTCTTCCGGTGCTTGGCCTTTGCCAACACTATCGGATGCTACTTCTGGGCCCTTTGCTTTGCTGACCCTCGCGGAGCGTCTAGGCATGGCCACGGGCTTGAGTCCTGAAACTTCCTTCCTCCCTCCAGATTTCGTGTTGGGTTGGTACGACATACTTTTACGTGTTTTCTTACTTCTCCGCTCGAACGCCCTAAAGCCGGACGACGCCACTGAAAGGATAACAGTTATTGAAACTGTCACACTCTTAGACTGGAAGGGTAGCTTCCAGAGTTTAGATGACAGTTCGAACAGGCAGAGACGCAGTGTTCCAGGTCAAGGAGAAAGGAGAAGAAGAAGAAGTTTTCGTGTATTAAACCCAGCGCGATGAGAGGTAAGAAGCGGACCAAACAGGAAGGGGCAACCACAAGACAGTTGGTCCATCCTGTCGATAGTTCTACCCAACTGCTTCAAGGTATTCATCTACACGAGTCATTACCTTGCTCATACTCTGATCTATATTACTCGTATCTGTCTCTGCTGTCTGCCAATGATCGACAACCTGACTACCGACATTCTCTCTAGACTGTCGCTCTCTCGGGAAACACTCTCTGCTATTGGCTACGTACTCGACTAGTGTCCAAGTAATGAGTCCTCCTGCTAATAGTACAATTCTCTACAGCAACAGTCTTTGCTACCACATAGTCAGTGCAACAGCAGTCTTACTCATAGTACTCACTCATACATACGTCAGTTAGTTCTCTTACCACGGCAGGCCAGAGTCAGTCTCCATGTTCCCAGTGATGTAGGTCACTGGGCTTCTGTGGGCCTATATTATTTAAATCCCCATGTCCGCTGCTTTTCAGCACTATTTCGAGGTCTAATTCCATCTTTTTTTAGTAGTCCCCTCCCCCTTTTATTCCAGGCAATACAGGATTAGGCTCAGTAGCCCATCAACCATCTACGCCAGCTTACGCCGGGTATAAAAAATCTGGCTCTGTAGCTTTGGGTCACGGATTAAACAGCAATTCGATATTCAACCTGGCATACTAATCTAAGCTCTGGGGCGAAACGTACTGAAGCGTTGCATGCCACATAAATTCTGCCGACAACATAGACGACGCGGCACAACAGCCCAGCTACGAGAGAGCTTGTGTTCGGTCGCCGGGAATAGCTAGTCAAGCGGGGCGATGGCGTAAGACACAGCGTCGGGCGCATTCCTATCGTACGCTGCTGCTGTTGCTACACGACTCATGACTTAAGCTGCAACAGGGCTTTCCTGCGTCCTTCTCTATGAGGCACATATTGCTTTCCGCCTTCCGACTACGTGTGGGGTGTGTGGTTTGCAGATATGCGGCTAGTCTGTTCGTTGCGGTTGTTGTATTCGGCGTGAGTTCCGCCTCCGCGTTTTCTGGCGTTTCGTGTTGCGATTGGCAATGCCCTCGGTGTCGAAAACCCCAAAAATAAAAGTTGATTAATTACGTATGTACGCATTATTTTGCCCCACTCTCGCATTCACGCTCTCCCGTTCGTCTCGGTCCTCCATCATCGACTCCTAACGCAGATTCCGCATGTCCAACTTCGACATCTCTCCCTCACCTGTGGAATACGTAGGTGAGTAATCTAAGCAGTGCGTCTAGCAGTCATGCTGCTTCAGTTTGTGTACTCGACCTCGTACCTCGTGCCTGATACCTCGTGTGTTGAGGTGCACGCGCTGCGTATTTGTGCTTCGCGCTGCGTATTTGTGCTTCACAAAAAACGGAAACACAACTTGAAACAATTCGTGGGGCTTTTCTCGCTGTGTGCGGCTGCTGTCATAAGCGTTTTCCATCAGCATGAGCTGTGCTTGTTTGTGCGGAGCTTTATTGTGGCAACTCTGAACTCCTTCGGTTTGAATTTATGTCTCAGTAAGTGCCACTACTGTATGTCCCTAAACATAACGACCGTTTTGATTGCAATATGTGGTCCAACCGCTCTGAATATTCTGGGACATAACTGGTACGAGGAACCAGGTACTGAGTCTGCCTGCCTTTCGGCCTATTTTTACCCCCCCGCGCCTCCTGTACGGACCTCGCACGTGATGCCTACATCATGTCTGACGTTCGCGTTCCCTGATTGTGGTTGTTGTTGCTTGGTGTTGCTTCTTCTTGCTTGCTTCTGCTTTTCCGTGGTTGCTTGTGCTTGCTTACATGCTGTTTTACTACTGCTGCTGCTGTGACATCCGCTGTACGTTTTTTTACTTGCTCAAAATACTGATCTGGCCCTAGGCCTGTGCTTCGTTACGTTTCTTAGACATAAGGACTGTAATTACTTGTTGTTAATGATCAAGTGGTTCCTATATTATAGCGTGTCCCGTTGTCGACCCGCTACCGGACGGTGCCTCATGTGTTTTCCAGATGTTTGGTCGTTTAGTATCTTTGGATATTCGGGCCCTAAAGAATCCCAAATTCCCCGCAAAAAACGAAAACGAAAAACCACCACTCTTTGTGAACGGGTTGACAAGGGCTCACAGAACATGTGCGCAAGAAATGAAGAAAAGAGGATCTACTGTCATAGAGTCGAGCAGTGCGCGTGTCATGCATGATGTTGTAATCTCGTCGGGCTCTCCGGCCAAGATAGCCTATATTCCTCGAAAAGCTGCTCATACCCACTTCCAAAACATCATGTATTAATTCGTTCTCACAACAAACAGGGCCGTTAGGCCGTCCGTCACACATGTACACACTCAAGCTCTTTCAGTTCGATGCAAAGACTGCCACCTGCATTCCCATCGTTCCACCCCGCTTGCGGAACATACGCCTGAGCCATCTCCTAGTTGTCTCAGTCGGTACTCCTGGTGTAGAGGGACACTGCCGGCAGCAGGATGAATTATATAAGAAGCTGAAGGGGTGGAAAAGGGTTTTGACCGTCTGCTCACATCCCTACAGTCTCCGGGTTTAATTCGCAGTGTCCACTTTGCCTACATGCCGTGTCCACTTCTGGAAACCCCGATGGAATACCACCGTAACATCCTCCCCAGCTGGTTCCGCCGGGTAAGGCGAGCCACGCGATATGCTAGACGGTGGACCCGCGGTATTCTCTGCCAGGCAAACTGAGAGAAGCAAACCCAGAAAACCCAACCCATTTTTTCTTTCCCGATAGGAAAGGCTCCCCCCTATTAATAGTACGCACACTACACGCGTCGCCTTGCTCTCTTAACGCGGCGTGCCCTGTTACGTTCCCTCCGACTACATTCCTGAATGCTCACATGACTCTTAAAACCCCTACCGTTCCCCCGGTGTACAATATCTGTACCACCTAACCCTATTTTTGCCAATCGATAGAAAGATCACAATCGTCGCGCCCCCAAGGTGAAAACTAGGCAAAAACAGAATGTCAGCGATCGCAAGGAACCCCGTTCCTTCGGACAGTAGTCTGTTCGTTTAGATCGTTCCAGCAGCGACGGTTTCAAGTTGTAGAGGGTTGCGTATATCTTCGCAGGCGTTATTATGAATTATGCCGTGTGTTCACGAGGAGAGTTTGTGCACTCCGTTCTCTGCTCCGAGCTACGAGCTAGGCTCCGCTCTCTCTCCCCTCCTCTGTCCTCTAATACAACGATATAAAGAAACTCATCAGACCACGTGGTGGTCAGGGCATCCAGGCTTGGACGCTACGAACACACTAGTGTCTTGAACGTTTGAGGTCCGGTACCAGAAGCCCACGATGCCCTCGAAGGGATCGGCTCAAGAAGAGCGCGACTCTCCAAGTGACGTTGAAACGCTGCGACGCGAGGTCGAACTGGCGATGGAGAACAGAGAGGCGTCGATGCTCAACGCCATGAGGGACATGATGGCCGAGTTCATGAGGAACAACGGCCGATCGGAGTCCGGCAGCGCTGTGAGTAGCGCTGCTGTAGGGGAGAGCCCACAAGGGGCAGTACCCACTGCTGTAAGAGAGATTGCAGCAGAACAAGAGACAAATTTGCGTGAGGGCGCCCCGCCAGATTTGGGAGCAACTGGACGCGGAGTAACTGCGTTGCCTGTCGAGGTTGGCCCACCGAGGGGTCATCCAGACCAGCATGGGAGGACAGGAGGATGGGGTGCGTACCCTGGCGGTGAGTTGGGTGGTGGGTTTGACCTGCCTCTACCGCGCCATTTGGCCTCCTGTGCCATCGTTTAGTGGGCTAAAATCTGAGTTCAACTCCTGGACAAGAGACGCTCGGTAATACGCCAAAGGAGTTGGTTTCTTGTCTGCTTTCGTGTCGGATCCACCACGGTACATTCCCGTAGGGGAATTAGACACCGAAAACTCGATGCTTGTCGCTAGGGAGTTCAGCCGCGAAAGTGTGCACAGGCATACACTGGCATGGAATTTCCTGTCGACGGCCCTTAAGAGCAAGAGCGATAAAAGCATTTTGCATCGGTGTACCTCGCCGAGGCAAGCGTGGGACGCTCCCCTTGCGTGGTACGGGCCTCAGACGACGGGGGTCAAATCAGACCTCTCCCGACGCCTTAACAGTTTTAAGATGGCGCCGGGGAGCAACCCGCTCGAGGAGATGGGCAGGATTGAGGACCTTGCCGCGGAAATGCGAACAGCAGGGGTGTCAGTAGACGACCACATGCTGTACACCATCTTTATTGACGCTCTGCCTGCCGAATACGAAGTGGAGGCTCGGAACCTGGCATCACGTGACAGCATCGGCCGTGATGACATCATCAAGGCTGACTTTCTGGAAACAGGAAGAAGGGGTCCAACGCTGGCCACGCAGGCCATGCTATGTACGCGGGCGGCGGCGGCGGTGGCGGTGGTCGCCGGAAAGGTGGAGGAAATGGCAAAGAAAAAGGTGGACGACGGGGTCACGGACGAGGCGGTAGAGGCTCCAACGAGGACGGTGGTGCCTCGGCCGCGGGTGCTGGTGGAAATGGCAGCAACGCCAAAGCCGCCAGCGGAAGTACTCCAGTGGACAAGTGTCATAGGTGTGGCAAGAAGGGCCATTGGAGGAGCGAGTGTACTGCGAAGCTATGCAGTCGATGCCAGGGACGCGGGCACTCTGCCGATGCCTGTCCCATGTCCACGGATCGATGCAGTCGATGCAACGGGCTGGGGCACGCTGCTGATGTCTGCCCCTCATCGAAAGAAGAAGCTGTCATGGCGGTGACGAGTAAGGATGGGGGAAGGGACGACGACCCGCAAAAAGGTACGGTCCAGGCCTCAGCTTTCAAGGCCGAAGAGACAGGCAAGTGGAGCGATGGTTCGGGGGAAGGAGACTCTGCTTGGCAGGTAGGAGACGAGGCTTGGATATGTTATAGTGGTGCGTCTACTCACATGACACCCTCCGCTGACTGCATGACATGATCAATTATAGAGAATGCAACTTGACTCTCCGAATCGCTGACGGATCCACCCGAGCGATCGAAGGTTACGGTGACGTGAGTGTTGTCTTTCGGTCCGGAAACGGTCCCGTGCAAGTGCTGCTTACGAACGTTGCGCACGTGCCGGATCTCCGCTACCACTTATTTTCCCTGCCCACTCTGGTCAAAAACGGCCATACTTTCGAAGGGCGCCCCACGGGGGTTGTAGTCAAGCTCAAGTCGGAGCGTTCGATCGTGTTCCCGTTGAGTGGGACGCTCTACAGCCTGTACGGCTACCGGGTCGACCGCAGTTGTGGGGAAAATTCCTGTGCTGTACTCGCCCCGGAACAACTGTCCAACAAGTCTGCAATAAACATCAACGATTTCCACTGCGCTGCTGGACACTCCCACAAGGTACTACTTCGCAAGACCGCGGAGCAGCAAGGGATTGTCCTCGAGGGAAAGCTGCTGGAGTACAAAGCGTGCTCCATGGCAAAGGGTCTCTGCAAAGGTATCAAGCAATCCACACACACACGGGCAGATAAGAAGCTCGGGAGGGTTTTTGTGGATTTGAGTGGACCAAAGGTGGTATAGTCTCTCGGGCGGAAGCGGTATACTCTCATCGTGCGCGACGATTTTTCACGATATACGTGGGTGTACTTTATGCGCCACAAGTCGGACGCCGCGGAAATGTTCGAGCAGTTCCTTGTGGATTCTCGTGCAGACGGTGTCCCTTCTACGGTGGTAATCGTCCGATCTGATGGGGGTGGTGAATTCCGCGGGGGAAAGTTTGGCGACCTGTGTAGATCACGAGGGGTCAAGCAGGAATTCACGACGGCCGACAGTCCCCAATTCAATGGAGTAGCAGAGCGCGCGCTAGGTTTGATAGAGACGGCCGCAATGGCGGGCCGAATCCAGGCTCAAGAGCTTTTTCCTGGCGCGAAACTCCCGGCCACAACGTCGTTGTGGGCGGAAGCGTCCCACTGGGCGTGTGACGCCTTGAACCGCACAGCAACAACAGCTAACCCGCAGAGCAAGTCGCCGCATGAGACGTGGCATGGTAGCCCCCCCCCTGTAGTACTACTGCCCTTGCTCAAGCCTGGCTATTGCAAGGTGAAGAGGGAAAACAAGTCACAGGCGAAAGCGCAAGAGTGCTTTTACCTTGGCCCTGCAACAAACTACCCCGGAGACTCAGTACGAGTGCTGACAAAGAACCACACTGTGCTAATAACGCGCAATGTCACCTGGCAACGCGTGTCGCCTGCACCACCTGTACCTGCCCAGGCGAAAGAGTCCCTGTCTACGGAAAAGGAGGGGTCAGAGGCAGGCGACGTGAGCACGTCGGATCGAGGTGGTGGGGGGGGTGGTGGATGAGCTGGACGACGGTCTGGCTCACTTGAGCGACCTCGACGTGACGTGGGGTTTTGACCTGGACGCGTTTATGCAGGAGCGCGCACAGCAGGCCGCCGGCGAGGCCGACGGCGAAACACCCGAGACGATGGGTTCGTCTCAAGGGGGCGCCGTGGACGCCTCCTCGGTCCCGACAGGGAGGGCCGAAACAGCCGAGACGATGGATTCATCTGAAGGGGGCGCCGTGGACGCCTCCTCGGTCCCGGCAGGGAGGGCCGGAAGCGACTCGGGCGCAGCATCAGCCTCCGACACCGGGCAAGGGGACGGTGAGGATCCCCCCGCGGTCCTGTCGGGGAGGCCAGCACACGAGCTCAGCAGCTGGGGCCGTCTCCCCCCGACTGTACGGGGCCGGACCCGGGGTCAAAGCCAACGCCTGGAGGGTGAACGTGCTGTGCACCAGGTAAGGATAGATGAAAGGGCCGCAGACGCGCTGCTTGCGGTAGCGTACGAGTCGTGGACGAAGCCTGAGAGTATGCTGGATCGTACGCCCTGGACTCCGGCGGACGCAGTGGTTTTGATGGCCGGAGGACCTGCTGTGGAGAACAAAGCGGAGTTGAGCGTGTGCATGCCGAGTGGTTTCTCGGAAGACCTAGAACCGCCCTCACAGTCCGTAGCAGATGTAGAGCGTTCTCAATACAAAGCGGCGTGGCACGAGGCCATGAAAATTGAGTTGGACGGTCACAAAACGACCGGTACGTACGAAGCCGCGACACCGCCAAAAGGGCGGAAACCTGTGGGTGCGAAGTGGGTGTTTACCTACAAGACGGATAAGGATGGCTTGATAGTAAAGACAAAGGCCAGACTTGTGGCTAAGGGTTTTAGCCAGGTGTAGGATGTAGATTATTTTCAAACGTTTGCACCAACTCCCTCGTCAGCGTCAGTTAAACTTCTGGCGGCTGTTGCAAATGAACATGGTTTAAAGATTTTTCCTATAGACGTCGCACAAGCTTTTGTTCGCGCGAAACTCGACGCCGAGATACACATGAAACTGCCCGGTGGGTGTGGTGACATGTCAGGAAAGATCGTCCGCCTAAACAGATCACTGTATGGTCTAAAGCAGAGCGGACGGCAATGGGCCGGACTATTGGTAGAGACCGTGGTAGAGTACGGAATGGAGCAGTGTAGGTCTGACCCGTGTGTGTTTCGCATGGTTGTGGACGGCAAGGTAGAACTGATCATGGCCGTTCATGTAGATGACATCGTGATCGCAGGATCGGATGAGACATGTAGAGATTTCCATGCCGCGCTAGCTATGAAATTTCCCACGAATGACCTCGGCGAACTGACTTGGTACACTGGTTGTGCTTTCAAACGCGACTGGGAACTGGGGACATTGGAGATTACGCAGAAGGCGTTCATTGAGAGCATGCTCTGAATCGTTTTGGTGTTAACTCATCCTCTGACATCCCCGCGACCCCCGGTGTGGAACTAGGTCCAAGAGAGGAGGGCGAACTTGGAGGAGACTGGCTGTACAGGGAGGCTGTGGGCAGCTTGATGTGGCTGTCGACCATGATGAGGCCGGACATCTCGAACGCTGTGCGTGCTGTGGCGCGCCACTCCCACAACCCAACGGAGAGGCACTGGAAGGCAGTTTTGAAGATTATGGCTTACCTCCACGGGACCAGGTTTATGGGATTGACTTTGAACGGGGCTCGGGTTTGGATTTGACTGCGTATAGTGATGCTGATTATGCGGATAAGTCGAACGATAGGCGCTCGGTATCGGGGACGCTAATTACCCTAGGGGGTGCGGCCGTCAGTTGGGCAAGTAGCACGCAGAGGTGTGCTACGTTGTCGACAGAAGAAGCAGAGTATGTCGCCCTGGGTGAAGGGGTGAAGGAAGCTTTGTTTACGGGCGCGGTGTTGTCGTTTATCTGTCCAGAGCTAAGCGGATCATGTGTCCGGGTTTTCGAGGATAACCAGGGGGTCATAGCGTTGGCTGAAAACCCTCTTAGTTCTGCTCGGATTAAGCATATCGACGTGCGTTTTCATTTTGTCAGAGAGCTACTTCGTGCTAAGAAGATCGACATTCAGTGCGTAGCTTCGGAAGAGCAGCACGCGGATATTTTGACGAAATCCCTTGCTGCGACCCCTTTCAAGTCTCATCGTAGGTTCTTGTTGAATCTGCCTTTGGAGGGTGAGTGAGGGGTATGAGCATTATTCGATGAGTACCATGTTTGAGTGATGCGAGGAATAATTTGTCAGGTCGACAACCCTGCGCTACGTTGAGGGGCATGGGGGAGTAGGGCACCGCTTGGCATTTTATTTTCTGGCCATGGTAATCGTTTGGAATGCGGCCGTTGTTTCAATTGCAATGATTTGGAGTATATGTGTTATACAGGGGGTTTTGACCCGGTGGCCGGGTTTCCTCATGCGGGACTGTCGTTGGCTGTTCTTAGGTCCTAGCAAGTCTTGAATGTCTTTTCGGTCTCGTCACTGCTGTGAAGAGCTACGGAGGGTGTTCGTTTGGATCGTTCCAGCAGCGGCGGTTACAAGTTGTAGAGGGTTGCGTGTATCTTCGCAAGCGTTATTATGAATTATGCCGTGTGTTGACGAGGAGAGTTTGAGCACTCCGTTCTCTGCTCCGAGCTACGAGCTAGGCTCCGCTCTCTATCCCCTCCTCTGTCCTCTAATACAACGATTATAAAGAACCTCATCAGACCACGTGGTGGTCAGGGCATCCAGGCCTAGACTCTAAGAAAAATAGTCTCCTATTACCCCCTTCTCCCGCCATAGATACACAGATCGCGACGGTAATGCGAGATGACAGGGTCTTTTTTGCATGACTTCAACATAGCAATCACCTGGCGCCTATCAGAACAATGAACTCCTGCAAACTCGTGTTGCCGTCGCCGAGCTAAGTGGGTTAGTGTTCCCGGATACCCAGTTACCGCTCGCCTAGAACAACGCCTCCCAGCGGCGTCCCGCTCATCCTCCCCAGCTCAGAACAAGCGCCTCCCGAATCGCCACCCCCGGGTCAATAGCCTAAGCCGCTCCTCGCCCATCCTTTTCCCCGGGAAGCCCCGAAGCCACCCAGCCAGCTGCGCCTGTGTTGCCCGAGACCGTACCCGCCGGTGGACCCAAGACGAGCTGCTCGATCCTTGGTCCGCTGTTCGAGCGGTGGTGCGAAAGGCGGAGAGAGGGCGCGAAGGACACTGGCGCGGGCACGCGTGCAGACGTGATAGAGAGAGAGAGAGGGAGAGAGAGAGAGAGGTTTGGAGAGAGAGAGAGAGAAAAAGGGAGAGAAAGAGAGAGAGAGAGAGCAAAGAAGAGAGAGAGGGAGGGGGGAGGATAGAAGGAGAAACCATGTGCGAGACGGCGCGCCCGCGGCCCCGTCCTCCCCTTCACACTCCGAACCTCCTCATTTCTGATGCCGTCAGCTCTTCCCAATCGTTGTCGGCGAAGCGGACGCGCCAGTACGGCGAGTAAAAGTCATAGACCTGTCCGGGCCGCCCCGCGCGCCCTGTTCCGCCCTAGACCGGCTTGATGACTTTCGTGCCGATCGGGAACATTCTCAACGCCTCCTTTCTACTCAGCGCGGGGCGTCTCCTCGCCCCCTCGTCTCGGTCTGCGGGGCGGCTCCGCTCGCTGCTCGGATCGTACAAGTTCCACAACGCGTGAAACGTGTCCAGCTGCAGCGGGGTGAAGCTATCCAGTGACTCCGCCTCCGAAACCCAGTCCGACGCCACCCCGTCGAGGTACCGGCCTCGGTACTCCCATCTCGCGACCCCGGTCGCGCTGACCACCCGCCTCCTGTCCAGTAGCGTGTACATCGGCGCTGCTGTAGTCGAGTGCCCTCCGAGCCCCAGGTCCGCTCCCCATGCCATCTGCGCGAACTCATCCTCCATGGGGTGCCGAAGATCGGACAGTCTCGTGTAGAATGGCTTCAGCGACGCAGCAGCGATCGTCCTGGAGCGCGTCGTCCTGCCTTCTATCTCGATGACGACGCTCAGGCCCTCAATCACTACTACCTCTACCACCTTCCACGGACCAGTCCACTTCTCATGGACCAGTTTAGGCCCCATGCCCTGCCGGTGGAGCGAGCTGTCGCTCTCCCTCGCCAGGACGAGGTCGCCCGTCACGACTCGAGTGCCCGCCGATGGTCGCTGAATCAATGCGTTGCGGCGTTGCCGCGCCTTTTCCCTGCCCTCGTGTATCCTCTCGAGTGCCTCCCTGACCTCCCGTAGGTTGTGCCGGCGCTCTTCGATAAATTTTTCGAAGCCTTCCGTGGTCTCCGTGTCATCCATCTGAGGTACTGACATGTCGTGGGACGTGCGCGGGCTGCGGCCAAACAAGAGCTGGAAGGGGGTCATTGCCGAAGGCAGGGCCGGGTCTGGCATGGTGCGTTTGATCCAGCATGCGAGAGCTACGTACTCGTCCCAGCGGGTGGGCCATACCTTAGACAGCTCCGACAGCACATCGACTAACCACGCCCCTGCTCGTTCCACACTGCCCTGTCCCCGGGGGTGATCGGCAGGACCGAAATCGATCTGCACCTTTAGCCAGCGGCAGAGATTCTCTATTACCGTGGCTGTAAACTCGCCTCCTCCGTCGGCACGGATAAACGAGGTCTCTCCGAACGTTAGACACAGGTCCAAGAGAAGGTGTGCGATCCCTTGGGCCTCCTTCGAGGGGAGAGGGTATGCGAACAAGAACCGAGATGCCTTGTCTACCACCAGCAACAAGTACTCGTTACCTGTCTCGGACGTGTTGGGGATCCTCAGCAAGTCTACCTCCAGGACTTCCCATGGCTCGAGGTACCTGGCAGGCAGCATAGCTATACGCTGGCTACGTGTTCTCTTTCGACGCCGGCACCCGCACGACAAGACACACTCCCTCGCATCTGTACACATCCCCAGCCAATGGAAGCGGTCGCGCAGTAGTGAAAGAGTCCTGCCGACCCCTGGGTGTCCGTGCTGGCAGTGTACTAACGCGAGCACGTCGGCTACCAATACGCCTGGGACCGACGTGCGCCTTGTTAGGATTCCGCTCTGTTCTACCTCGTACCATACTAGGTCCTGGTCGTCGAGGAGATACCTCGCCACCTCCTTCTGGCCCATCCGCTCTCCCGGCCTCGTTTCTACCTCGCCCCCAAGTGCTTCTCTAACCTTACCGAGGAGCGGGTCTTCCTTCTGACGTCTCACCAAGCCCGGCACGTCTCGCAGTGCGTCGATGGCCCGCTCCACCACCGCCCGTTCCGGCGGCTTCTAGCTAAGCGGCAACCCTTCCCCCCTCGTGGGGACCCCCGAGCTTCCCCGGGGTCCCGTCGTGGTCATCTTCCGACCTGTTAGCGCCACCGCTGACGAGGTCTGTTTTTCTGCATCGTCGCCTCCTCTTGGACGCTGACCGGCCACCTTCGCCGACGGCGAACGCGCCGACGCCGTGCGAAAAGGAGGGGCCGGGGCAGCCCGAGGTGCCCGCACGGCTCGAGCCACGTGGTCGGGGAGCGCACGAAGCCGCACGGACGGCGCGGACACACGCGTCGATCGCCGAAGCGCCACCGCCGGCGTGCCCAGCTGTCTGTCAGTCAGGCCCTCTTCCCCCGATGTCTGTGGGGAGACGGCGCCGCGGTGAGTCTGAGAGATACTATCAACGACGGCCCCAAGCGGCGAGGGTGCAGGGGCCGGGCGTGGTCTCGGTGTGCGTTTTTTCTGCAAGCATGGTTCGGTGGCGTGCGGCGTGATCACGACTCTCTTCTCGCGCATCCCTCCCGGGTCTACCACACCTTCCTTCGACGGCTCGAGATCTCTCAAGGGGAAACCATTCAACACCGGCCCTTGCGGCCCGACGTACGCGTCGGGCTCGCCGGAGGTCGCGTCATCGGGAAACGAATCATCGATGGGATCCACGGCTGGACCTGGTCTGAGCAGACGAGACAATGCGTCTGGAGGCTGGTGGGACGAGCCCGCCGTCCATCGTATGGTCATGTCATATTCGGCAAGGCGCAGCGACCAGCGGTACAGCTTGGGATTGAGGTTTCGACTACGGAACAGCCATGTGAGCGCGGAGCAGTCAGTGACGAGCGTGAACGGTCTAGCCGCTAAATACGGGCAAACGTGCGTCACTGCCCACAGTACCGCCATGCACTCCCGTTCCGTGGCCCCCCTCCGTGAATCGGTCGCCGACCACCGGTGACTCGCGAAGGTGAGGGGTCGCTCCGGCCCCTCGTTCTCCTGCGTTAGGGCGGCACCGGCCCCCGCGGCGCTGGCATCCGTGTGCAGCACAAACTGCCTGTCCCAAATGGGGAAGGCTAGGATGGGGAACGACGTTAAGGCGGACTTGAGGGCCAGAAAAGCGTGCTGGTGCAGTTCCAACCACGGGATCAGGGAGCGTCGGGAGCGTTTAGAGGCAAAGGCCTTGTTGCGCAGTATGTCGGTTAGTGGCGCCGCCAAAACGCTGTATCCTTCTACAAACTGCCTCAAGTACCCCGTCATGCCAAGGAACGCGCGCGACTCTTCGACCGTCGTGGGCGGGGAAAGCTCCGCCACCGCTGCAATCTTGGACTCCGCCGGCCTCACGCCCTGTCGGTCCACTACCATGCCCACAAACTCCAAACTCGCGCAACACCACTTAGACTTCGCGAAGTTCACCAAAAGTCCCGCCCCTTGCAAGCGGGCGAGCACCGCTTGTATGAGGGCAAGGTGGCGATCGAAATCCGCGCTGTAGATCAGAATGTCGTCGAGATAATTTTCCACTCCGTCACCCTTTAAATCTCCCAGAAAGTCGGCGACCATGCTAGCGAAGGCCGGTGGTAGTATCTTCAGGCCGAACCCGCACCGTTCATATTCCCACAGTTGCCCGAACGCGTCCCGGAACGCCGCTTTATGGCGATGCGGCTCCGCGATGGGGAGCTGAAAGAACCCGGACGCCAAGTCAATCGAAGTAAACCACCCGCTACCGGCCAGCCGCTGAAAGATGCCCTGAATATTGCCCAAGCCACCACTATCAGTCTTCATGCGGCTATTAAAGGGGCGGTAATCCTGGCACAGCCGCAAGGTGCCGTCATTCTTACGAACAGTCACGCATCGAGCGGCCCACGCTGATGTGGATTTGCGAATAATCCCCGCCTCCGCTAGCTTCTTAACCTCTCTCTGAATGGCATCAGCCTGTTCTGGCGAGAAACGCTGTTGCTTTGTCGCGATCTGCGCACAATCCTCGTCAATCAGGAGAATTCGCAACACTCTCACCGTACAAGCCCGGACTCTCTTCGTATCCTCTGGGAACAATCCCGCAACGTTCTGTGGCCTCAGCGCACTCATCAGCTGGTTCTTCTGGCCCACACTCAGCTGACCGATGTTCGCATCGGCGAGCACCACCCCGCGCGCCGGGGTCTCGTCGTCGTTCGGGTCGGGGAAAGGCGGGGGAATGTCGGACGGCTTCGGGAGTGGGTCAATGAGGGAGGGGTGTACGAACAGTGCGCGGAACCGATCTTCGTCCCTTACGTTAAGCGCGATGACCTTCGCAATCGGGTGTCCGCTTCGCACTACCACGGCCGCGCTTCCCGTGTTGACCACCTTACAGTACAACGGCGTGCCCGGCTCCCACAATTGTACCCCCCTCGCCATCCCCACCACCGCTCCGCTGTCCGTGTCATACTTCGCCACCGGCTGGGTCAGGACCAGCTGTCGTTTGCTGGGCTGGGGGCCCTTTACACATCCCTCGACCGCGATTCCCACAAATCCCGCAACGTCCACCCGACGCGACAGTCACAACTCCCATTGCAACGTCCCGTCATCCTCCCATGCTGCCTGGCCCACGGAACACGCCGGCAGCGATGGGGCTAACGGAGGGGAAGAGGCGGGTGTGAGTACATCAACGGCGGGTTGCATTGCACAGTACCGGTCCCAGGAATGCTTCGTGGCCGCGCTCCGCGGCTGGAACGACACCCACGGGGCCCCGGGCGACGGCTGGAACCCTTGCCTTCCACGAGCGAGATGACGCTGGTGTGCGACCGAAGAAAAATGGCCCCCAAAATAAAAGCGTACGGCAAGTCCCGCACAATCCTTACCCAGATGTTCCGGGCCTTATCCTCCGGGGGCAGCACAATGGGCAACACCGTCGATCCCACGATTTCCATGCCGGGGACCTTGTTACCTGCCGGCTTCGCAGCCTGCAGGGAACCCCTACCGCGACGGCGAAGCTTACGCCGTCCTGCGCTGCCCCCCCATGACTGGACACTGCTCCAAAACGCCAGCAAATGTAGTTGCCCCCCCCGGCGCCTGTGTCGATGAGTATTCCTACCGGGGTGCGCCCCGCCACTCTCCGAAGGTCCCAGAGCCTGCCGTGGACCCACAACTGCTGCTCGTTCCGCCTCGCTGCCAACTTTTCATCGACCCCCGTGTCCGCGTCCGGCGGGGGAACTGACGCACCAACCTTGTTCCCCGGGGGCGAGTGCTTCCCCGGGGCGCGCCCTCAGGCGTCCCCGCGCGTCGTCGCCCTCGCCGCCTGTCGATTCCATGTCCTCGTTGAAGTATGCCGTTACATTGTCGACCTGTTCGTCGGACAGGGCGTACAACTTGCGTTTAGGGCGCGACACCTCGCGTCCCCCCCTCGCTCTGGCTCGTGGCACGCTTCTTGCTGGCGTGAGCCTTGAAGTAGCCCGCGAGGATCAGGGAGTCATCATGGTTAAACGGACAGTCGTGGCGGGGGCAAGCTCCCTGGAACGCAAATGCGAAGCAAATCTTATGCCGCGACAGGAATGCGGCACGCTCTTGGCGTGAGGCGTCTGCCCGTGGCAACTCCGATGGCCCCGCGGAACCGGTGCTCCACTCCTTTCCCGTACCTTGATTGCTCCCCCGGGGCGGCCCCGGCACGCGGGGGGGGCGCGCAGAGGGACCCTCCTTCCCAAAGGGCATCCCGTGCTGACTCGGCGTGGAGGGTGTCTGGTTGGTGATCGCCGCGACGGCTCCGCGGCTCCACTCGCCGAAGCCGTTCTCGTACCGGCCCATCGTGGCCAACCCGTCCTTGCTCTTTCCCTTGGAAGCTGGCCCCCCGAGGAGCGCGGCTATATCGGCGCGCGACTGGCGGAAAAGGTGCCGCGTACTTGCCATTGACTCGGCACCTATGGATGCGAGCGCTGTGACGTCCCGAAGCTTCCCCTGAGTGAATCACGGGGGGGCTGCTGGTACACCGAGCGGCGAGTGGACCCGAGGGCGACCATTCCCACATAAAATGCCTCGGTCTTCTCGCCCCTAGCTACCATGGAAGCACCCAAGGGGTTCAAGAAATCTACCTCCAGCGGCCGGATCTCTTCATGTATACGCAGGAATCGCTCGTGCACCACCCCCTGCAAGCCGGACTAGTCGAACGCGCTCGGTAACAATAGTTGGACCAGGCGCTCCAGGAGGTCCGTCAGCTGCGCCTCCGTGATATATCTCCAAAACAATGTCGCTTCTGACATATGAGGACGGACTGGGTCGGCCGCGAAAGCTCGGTATAGCACCACCAGCCGGCGCGCGGCGGCCTTCCACGCCTCCGTGCCATCTACCGTCACGGCGTGCAGCGCCGCTTCGGTTGCTTCCTTGGATCCCGACTGCTGTAACCCCTCGCGTGCTAATTTTCTCAGCCATTCAGTCGCGGATACCTTGCGGGCCTCGATTTGAATAAAAGAGCCGTCGATGGTCGGCACCTCGATCGTTCGGTGGACAAGAGTTCATCATACGTGCCCAAATGGTCGCCTAGGACGTCTTGCAACAACTCCCTGCGCAGCGGCGTCATGTGGCCAAATGAGGGGCGGTGATGCGACAAGCCCGAGATGGTAGGGCGGTCTGGCGTGAGCGCCCAGACCCCACCATCCGCCGTGCTGAGCACCTTCGCTAGCTTGTCTTGAAACAGGACCGCGTTGGCAATCGACAGCACCTCCTGGGACGCCCCCGTGTAGATGGGCCCCGTGACTTTGCTGTGCATCTTGCCTCGAATTCCCTTGATTGCCTTGTTGGTATCTTGCAACCCCATTGGCACGCGCATCTCACCTGCCCCCATCGGCGCGGCGTGGGCCGCTGGTGCCGCTGGTGCTGGTATGCCGTAGTGGGCAAGGAGTTGCTGCACCTCCAGAGGGACTTGCTGAGGAAGTGTTTGTGCTGCGAGGAGCGGCAAAGGCGGCGTGCCCTGCGGTATGGAAGGCTGCCATTGCTGTGGCGGGGCCTGCGGTAGAGGAGACTACCCCTGCTGCGGCGGGTCCTGTGGTAGGGGAGGCTGCCACTGTTCCGGCGGATCCTGCGGTAGGGGATGCTGCCACTGCTGTTGTAGAGGTTCCCGGTGCAGCGGGGGTGGTACCTGGCCGGGAAGCGGCCTGTAGTAGGGCCCTTGCGGCGGTGGCTCGGTTCTAGGGGGGGCTGCACGGGGGCCCCTGTCGTCAAATTGATCGTGACAAGGAACGCAGACGTGGTCAGTGGCGGGTGGTCAGCAGTGCCTTACCAAATAACAAAGCGTACCCACTAACTGCGGGCGCTCGCCCCCCCCCGTTACTCGGTGGTCGAGTCAGGTAAGAGTGAGGCAATCTGCGTCATGAAACGTCTGGGTGCTGTATCGGTGCTACGGGTAAAATCATAATTTATCCCTACTCACCCCCCCCTTTGTGCACTACCTGCACAAAGGAGATCACGCATATGCTGTACCCGTTGTAACCTATCCACGTATGATAATATGCGACTTACCATGTCTCGACCAACTACTAATTTGTAGAAACTGCAAGACCAACGCTAAATCGGAGTTCAATCAGCCCGCCTCATTTTACTATAACAATAACACAAACTATGCACAGATCGGCACATCTGTAAAGATCTGTACCTCATGCAGGTACTGTGTTGAAAATAGTATACAGAATAACATCGCCCAGGACAGGGGAACAATATAATGATCGCGCGTTGAGCAGTTCTCGCAGAGGTGAAGCAACAAGGCATCGCAAGCGTGGCTGCCACGGTTCCAAGCTGCGGTCCCAGATAGGGAGGCACCTCAGACAAGGCAGCACCGCATGGAAATGTGTGCGTTGCGGGGTGTAGTCGATACGATGTAGCAACTTTTCCGTTACACTGGGAACAGGCAATACTGAATATAGATATATATATATGCAGCATGCCGGCACGTAGCTGAGCAGTCGTACAGCATGCCGGTACAGATGAAGCAGTGCAGTCTTACATGCTCGCAAATCCGTGTAGCATGCCGGAATAGGTCAGCGGAACGTGCAACACCGGACGCTTGTTAAAACAATTGCGCAGCATGCCGGTTCCTTGAGGAGAAAAGTGAACCGTAGATCGCACCCGCGGCGAACAAGTTCTCCGCATTTTAGTACTTTGTCGAATGTTCGTACAGCCCGCCGGTACAGCATTGTAAATGCAGTACTACCTTGCGTACAGCATGCCAGTATATGTCAGAGGAAAGAGTACCCCTGGACTACGGTAAATATCTACGAGAAGTGAAAGACTAGACCGCGCACGCGGCTGACTAGTTCTCACCACGAAAGTTGACAAAATACGTCGAGCCCTATTAATAATACTGCCGTATAGTCGATGCGTACCCGGACGAACCCCGACATGACTACCTGCGTATCTACATGGCCGTCAAACATCGAATCACTAAAATGAGCAAGCGACATCGACCCGTCCTTGCAGCAGCAGGATACCTAAGTACCGCGACAAGGTCTCTCGCATGCTACGGGTTCCTGTACGACTGCAAGCGCTTCCATATACGAGTGGGATATCGACGTTCATGCGGTAGGTGGTGCCGTCAGCAGCGTATCTTATATACGAAATACTAAAACAAGCGAGCGACAGCGACCCGTACTCGCAGCAGTATGCTATCGACTTACTGAGATCAGGTATCTCGCATACTACGTTCCTGTACGACTACACACGCTTCCGGATACGAGTGGGCATCGAGCATGGATACGAAATTTGCAGCTTGTGAACGGGATTAGCGACATTCATGCGGTAGCTGGTGCCGTCAGCAGCGAATCTTATGCGTCTCTTCTCATCCCCTGCTTTTCTTAGCGGGCCCTCTGGCGAACAAACCGGCGGTAAGGCCCTTCACCGACTCCTCTCACCTCCCTGCCCTGTCCCCTCTGTCCCCCGCGGGCGTATGGAGGAGGCTGCTCTCATGGCACGTGTGCCAAGATTGCCTCGCGTAGTTACTGATTAGCGTAATATTAATAGGTATTTTGTTGTATAAATTGCTGTTGTATTTAATACGGTGCCTGTGTTATTAATGAGCGTGTGGTTCACAGCTCGGGTGCTGTCTTCTCCTTATGCTTTTTACCCGGTATATATGATTTAGTATGATCCGTATGGGGGACATTATTTAATCTAGCGGGGCATCGCGACAAACCCCCCCTCCCTCGCCTGAGTTTGCAAAGCTCACATGTGACGAGGGGTGGGTGCTGCGCACTAAAAATAGACTATGTGCCCCGGCAGACTGCAGGATACCTCCATCCACTAAACAGACCTGCGTTGAACACATGAAAGGAGTGTGTGGGGCTACTACACGCACGCATACCGAAGCTCAGCAGAGGACGGACTCTGCTAAACGATGCTTAAGCCACCCCCCCTCGCGGGGGGACAGAGTCAGCTCTCGTTCACCCACACTAAACCTCCCACGGCATGCAGCCGCCAGACCCACACGATGTCCGCCCGTGGTCCCACTTGGGGACCGTGGTGCGAACCGATCGTGACCTACCGAAGGTTCCTCTGAACGACGGACTCAGCCACGACCTCCCCGCTGCACGTACCGTCGAACTCTTTGCTCAAAGCTAGGGTTCACTACTGCTGTTTACGCTGTGGTTACTCTCCGCGTCTATGAGCGTATTAGTCTAGGATTCGGCATAGGGAACCAAGAGCAACCTCGCCCCCGTCTGAATCAATCTGAGAGGGCTTGGTGCCGAAACACGGCGCAGAAATATGATGCGATACACGGGATGCCGGAAAAATCCATCGAACAGAATCCCGTCGGACGCGTGTGAAATGTGCGTGAGACTACTACACTCGTGCATACCGAAGCTCGGCAGAGGATGGACTCTGCTGAACGATTCCTACCACGCGGCCCTATCTCGAGGGGTGTGGACTCAGCCTTCGTTCACTCGTGCTACACCTCTCACAGCACAGCCTACGGATTCGGGGCTAGTCATCGCCTCTGCGGTGGCCACCCTCCGTGGGTACTGTGCTATCATATCTTCTGTGAAAACTCGGGAGCTACGGCGCCGAGCGACACGCGGACGGGGAGCAAACCCGCTGCATGCCGGAGGCCGCCGTGGCCGATTGCCCGCTCTACCATGTCCCGTTCGTGAGTGTAATGTTTCTCTAGAGGCGTCGCTACTTATCGGATGTAGTGTATTGAGAGATACCCGGTACGAGTCTACACAGTATGGTGATCAAGGTGAGAAAGAAAGTCCCCAAGAACCCCCTCACACCTCAGGAGAAACCCCGACCAGCATGTGCAACATCAACCAGCAGGAGGAACATCAATCAGGAGGAGCAACATATATTAGAAAGCCTGAAAAGTGGGTTCTCCTTTACGCGCTCACGGTCGTTTGCAGGCACAGACTATACTACCGGATTGGCCACCATGTCATAGAGTCGAGCGGTGCGCGTGTCATGCATGATGGTGTAATCTCGTCGGGCTCTCCGGCCGAGATAGCTTATATTCCTCGAAAAGCTGCTGATATATACCCACCTCCAAAACATCATGTATTAATTCGTTCTCAGAACAAACAGGGCCGTTAGGCCGTCCGTCACACATGCACACACTCAAGCTCTTTCAGTTCGATGCAAAGACTGCCACCTGCATTCCCGTCGTTCCACCCCGCTTGCGGAACATACGCTTGAGCCATCTCCTAGTTGTCTCAGTCGGTACTCCTGGTGTAGGGGGACACTGCCGGCGGCAGGATGAGCTATATTAGAAGCTGAAGGGGTGGAAAAGGGGTGTGATCGTCTGCTCACATCCCTACAGTCTCCGGGTTTAATTCACAGTATCCACTTTGCCTACATAACGTGTCCACTTCTGGAAACCCCTCGGATCCTTGGAATACCACCGTAACACTATTACTTTGTATCTCCCGAAGACGGCGCGAACATTTGGGCTCTTGAGCGGAAAAAACGCGAATTGTACGGCGACGGCGTGGCGCCACGAAATTACTTGGTTTCACTTTCAGAACTATATTTTCAAATATTGGCGTTAATTATACTTGTACTGCTGTACAACTTGATGCTGGTCCTGCGCGGTCTTTTGAGTGTTTGCGCGCAATTTCCAGGGACATGCCTTGGAGTGCCTGAAACCGGCTTGTTCAGGCTGACTCTTATCGCACGAGAAACGAGAAAACAGAACTGGCATGCACTTCTGTTTTTCGTATGCCCAGATTCGTTTATCGAACTTCGTCGTTTCCTATCTTGTAGTGTTTTGTGTGAGTATGCCGGGGTTTCGTTTGAGTTGGGAGGACGTTGGACAAGGAGTTACCGCAATATTGAATTCGGCGGACATACAGCAGTACTACTACTGGAGTACAAGTAACACACAGCAACACAAGTACACAGCACCCACGTATCCTGTTTGGTACCCGCCGGGTAACATGGGGCTTGCTTTCGCAGACTTGAGCTTCCTGGACTGGGTTGGCTTCCTTCGACGAAGGGTCCTCAAGCTTGGCAGTCTGCTGCAGCATCAGCATCAGCATCAAGGAGCAGTGCGTTGGCATATACATACAAGTTTTGCAGAAAGCTCAAACACACAACAACGACAATTGCCAAGAGCATGCGGTGTAGTCCGTTGTTTGCCATCACCGGAGCATGGAGTCTCTAGCTACGGCTATATGCCGGGATACCGTGTCAGAGACACCGAGAGAGTACAGCAGTAGTAGCGATGATATGTACAAGTATTAGGTCCGCCGCGTTATGCCTCCTGTGTGGGATTCAAAACTAGTTTGGCCAGCTCTGGGACCGGCCAGAACTGGCGTCTGGTTTCGTCTGGCCAGGCCATTTCCGATCGAAATACAGAAAATATTTCAGAGATTTCTGTTTTTTGGCCATCGATAAGATTCGATAAGTCGGATCTGGCACGAAACCCTTCCCAGATCTCTCTACAAACCTTGTTTTGTTTTCCGGTTTCGGCGAGTCGTTCGTATACCGGGCCAGATCTGCTTAGCATTCTCCAATCATATCGCTCCATTTGCTTCGCATCGCAACGCACCCAATGTGTGGAAACCCATTTTTGCTTGGCATTGACCAATCAGGAGACCCAGTTTGCTTATGACATCGCACCGCACTTGCTTGGCATCGCGCGGCAAGGCCCGAGCTCACAGCACACACCGGGCATTTCGCACACTTGGATTTCACTCTGCACACACCCCTGGACTCTCTGAGTTGGGGTCCATCCTACGCTCACCCTTGGGCTCCTGTGAGCCAAGCGTTGTGGTGTGGAAGGCCTCGTGGTTTGACAACCATGACGGTGGAAGCACACACAGACACTGGCCTCGACCTGAACGGCCAAGTCCGTTTTCCTTACAACACGCGACTGCAAGGCGGCCGGCATGTTGCAACAACGTGAGTTCGGCTATGAGGCTTATGTGGGTGCTTTTATTGCCTGGCGGTTTAGGTGTCGCTTTCTCGTACCTTTCGTTTCGCCGCGTTCTGATCAAGTGTAGGCAGTGGGAGTGTCTTGAGAGCACGCGTTTTGACGATAACATCAAGACCAACCATAGTACAGCTACCAGTCGTGTTGCAGCCACGGCGATAGGAGCGGCTACAACACCGCTACCATGATGAGGCAGCAGCAGCAGCAGCAGCAACAGAAAAACTGCGGATGCTGCTGAAGGTAGCAGGAGGTGTGCTGATTGCTTTGGTTGCATAGGCTGCGGCTGTTGATGTTCTACTAGTGTAGGTTTTGTTGGACAGCAGTACCGTTAGTGATCACGTCATCTACAGGACAGCAGCGGAAAGAGTGACAGCAACAGCAAGGCGTACGTAGCAGCGACAGCTACCTGTAGGGTTGCTGCTGTACATTTATAATCGATTGGTTCAGGCCCCTGCTGTTGTCGCTGCTGCCGCCGCCACTGCTGTCCGCGGCTTTCCCACACCACGTCACCCCGTACTTACATAGGCGGTACATTTTTTGACAGCGCGGTGTTGAGTACGACGACGCTATCTCGAAGCACCAGCAATGGCTGGGGCTTTGCTGCTGAGCTGGGGTTGCTGCTGCACAGCAGTAGCTGCGTCAGTTTCGATAGCTGCTGGGGCTGCTGTTGCTGCTGTAAACGGTGTTCTACTGTTCGTATTACCGGACAACAGCCATCATGTCGCCATGTACAGATCCTGCTTGTAGGCGTCATCCAAGATAGCAGGTAGTACAATAGCACCTTTGCATGACGCCTTTTCCTCTCTCCGCTCGTGCGTCATGCTCTGAACAATGGCCGTTTGCCTGATTCAGCGATGGATGGGATCTGCAACGCCGTAGTGCCCGCCGGGAGCTTTTCAGTTGTGAAAAACTACGGTTTCAACAATAGCGCACGCTTACGGAGAAACGTAGATCATCGGCAAGAATGCCACCACGTCAAGGTGAGGTTGATTGACGGTTGGGCAGATGGCGTGAACTGATGGTTCGTTGATGGCTCGTTGGATTTCGAGCGCTGTATCTCCGGAACAGATGCGATACGTGTCAAATTAGGCTAGTAGGGTAGCTCTTGAAATTCTCTGTCCCACGTCGTATGTCCTTCATCCTTCGCCCGTAGCTACAAGTTGGCGCAATGACACCCACAAGTTCTCCACCCGCTTTCGTGCGATCTGCTACCGTCGTTCCTTGCCACTACCACGCGGTGCTGTGCAGTAGACACAAACATTGCTACGCACATAGAGCAGGCTCTCGTGCGCATCGCGGGGGTCAAGTTCGTGGCGGACAACATTGGCGAAGGCCATCTCTTATACTGTCTACGGGGGAGAGCGATGCGGTAAGTGGTACATGAAAAATTCCATGTGCCCTGCCCATGTGATGGTCGTCTAGCTAATACGTAGGTCATATTCTTTTGTTGGGCCCATAATCGTCCCCAGCGTACAACTTCATAGATGAGCAGACCGCCCTGGCCACTTAATGAATTTCTACTTTTGAGAGTATGTATGGCGAGAACGTGAGCCAAAGAGTAGGTATCCGTTGGGCCGATGGAGATCGAGAAGTAGTGCAAGCGTGTTATCTTCGCAAGCACGGCGATCCGTTGGGTTGTACTAGCATGACTTCAGGCAAGAGCGTTCTCTCCAGCGTGTGGCACATCGTACCGAGGATGTGTTTCACAAGATGAAAGAGCCTACTAGATATAGAGGCGACAAGATTTCCATGGAGTGCACACCGTGTGCGAGTGCAATCAGGTCGTGCCTCAGGCGCGCTTTTTACTTTGAGACCGAGCCCATATTTCTATTTTTTGCCTGTATATTGGGATACAGACGATTGGCGACCTTCTACACTCTGGCCGATTGTCACCCATGGCGATATGCCTCAGTTGGAGCCAAGGACGAGGTCAAGCTGGATGCGGAAGGGCCTGGCCAGCTGTGTCCGACCTTGAATGTTATCCTATCAAGGTGAGGCTGGACGCAATCTTGCCAGTGGGGGGGGGTGTACTGGATAGGAGAGATGCACTCGATCTCATGCATGGCCGTAGTCATATGACCATAGACCCTCGCATCCCTACAATGCCGGGACGGAGCATGTCGGGTTTCACCGACCAGGCAGACATTGCTTGCACCAAGCGCGAAGCGCCGTGAGGTGTTCGGTGGGTCGCATGAAGGGTGAGCTACATCCTACCAAGAACCACATGTGACGTGGACTTGCGTATGGATGACAGCTTTAATGAATTAATTTAATTTCCGGTGTAGCCACTTCCAGGGACTCTTGCCAGTGGAGGGGGACTATCGAGCTATCGATAGCCAGCAGGAGGAAATATCATAGACATGATGGCTTGATTATTTCGCAGATACCGTTAATGTGTGTGTACGGCACCACACAAGGCTCGACCAACGCGGCTATAAACAGTTATCTCTCAAGACCGTAGTACGCAAGCATCACTTAGTGAAATCTTACGTCAATATAGAAACACGACTTGGATATATCGGTTTCGTTTCCTGAAGATCACCAATGAATTACACCCCTTAAACTCCCCTCCGCGCGTTTAGCATCGTCAAAATGTTTTGTGTGCACGGTTTATTGGGTGTTTTGTCATAACGTCTTGTAACCCGTACTGCTCTTGTCGAAAGGGGGGAGATGCTAGACACAGGTGAGCGTTGCAATATACCCAAGTGCGCAGCACCATCGTCGTATAGGTCGCTTTCACTCGCACGTCATTTGCAGATGTTCGCTATGCGCCCCCAGCAGGTAGTAAGCTCTGGTTCGAGCGAGTCCTCGCAAGGGTGGTGGTCGATCCTGATTTTCCCATGATTTTTCTGGGAAAGGGCAGGCACATAGGTCCGAAGTTGCTCTTAATAGGGTTCTACGCACAATGACCAATAGACCATGTGCAGGAAGCTACACCCGGGTGGTTCCACCCTATCTGTACAAGGTGGGTTTCAAGGATAACCCAGATACGTACCGTGCTTTTGGCATGACTAGTTACCGCGCGGAATGTCAGCTAGACTAGTATGAGGTTGGATACTGTAAAACTTGTACGCTATCGTAAGTTTGAGGTGACAGGGACGAGTACACTGACGCAGTAGATTGTGAGGAGGCCGCAGCGCCGAATATAGGAGCTCTGAACGGTCGAGCACCAACTTCTCGATAATGTGCTGCGTTCGTTCGTGTCTGTGCGACAGGCACGGAACACCATTAATTGACTGGGCATGGATTGCTGACGCTATTTCTGCACCAGTTTTGCGACTCTATAAACTGCGTGCCTGCACGTACTCTACATCTGTGCCCTTTTCTTTCGCAGCGATCGTTTTAAGTTCTGAGCGAGTACTGAAGCCTGGTATCATCACCCCTTGCGTCCTCATTGTGAATGAATTCGTTCGCGCCGTTTGCAGGCAGTCTCGCCGGAATCCGGCACTTCACAACCGTCCAGCCAACGGAGAAGTCCAAAGTTGATCACCTGCCCAGCCGTGACGGCAGAGCACGCGGAACCGATGTTGCAAGAAGCTGGCTAAGCGAATGATGATGGCTGACCGGCTAGTTTCGGGTTGGCTTTCAGTGAGGGCGCCTTACTCCCGAGAGTCCCCGCTTCAGAAGTTGCTCAAGCTAGTCCATTGCTGTGTGTCTTTATTCGCGCCGGACACAGCGCAGAGGCGGAGGAAGGCGATGATGTTGTGTGAGAGGTTGAATTTTCGGCGGGGCGTCGTTACCAAAGAGGAAACGGAATGCCGGTTCCCTTCGCGGCCTATTGATAATCGACAGTGGATCTACTGCAGAACCCTTTTGCGAAATCGCAGTCCATCTCTTCGGCATCGGTGCCGCGTCGTTGTGGTTGATACATACTTAAGGCTGTAAAGCAGGCCAAGAAGTAGTTTGCCTTTTTGTGGCAACTAGGGAACCTAGAGAGTCAGGTCATCCAGGCTGCCATAAAACCGGTGTAAAGCTTGCATATGCATATATGTGCGTTGTATTCACCACCGGCAATAATTACGGTAGCACAGAGCTCGTGTGTCATGATTGGTGTAATATCAGGTAGCTACATTATACCGGTACATACTGCTACTACTGTAAACTTCAAGTATGCGCCTTACAACGAAAAACAAAGCTACCGGTGCCAGACTATATACTCGTATGACCACTGTATCTGTCCTGTCAATCTGCACTTCTGCATTTATTTATGCACCTGCACGATGCCGTCTTCGCTCCAGGTAAGGTAGAGAGTAGCCGCGCCTACGTATTATTGTGCCAGGTACATGTACACTACTACTATTGCTGTATGCGATGTACGTACAGGTACAGCCAGTAGGCTCCTTCCCGATGGAAAAAGGTAGAATCCTTCGCATATTGACGAGTGCGACAGAGCGCAATCTCCTTACGACTTTATGCCGTCGTGCTACCTGCTCTCGCGATGAAACTCGTCGTCCAGTACTACAGTACTGATGTACGTAGATATATCGCTCTTCCAAATACCAACAGTAAAGATATCGCCAGAATACCCCATTTGAGCAGCAGAGCTCTAACTGCACAGACAGCGACGGCTACAGGCAACAGTGAGAACACTCTACAGTCGCAGTCGGCAACGAACGTAATATCGAAACGCAGAGCGGACGTATCCTCGCACCGCAGAGCTCTGTCTATTCTCGTTTACTGCGTACTGTCCCAGGTACGTACAGCACAGGGTTTCCAAGAATTTTCGGGAGCTTCGCCCCCGGAATTAATTTAATTAAAAGCTGGCCCGGTACACGAAATATTCGGCCCGGTTTCTGGGCCCATAGGAGTCAGCCTCAGAAAAAAATGAAGACAAAATCGTTTTTCTTCCTACGGAGGAAAAACGCCTGACGATTGGTGACCTTTCTTGAGGCCCGTGCTTGGTTGGGACGTCGGGACACATGTTCGCCGCTGTGATAGCTAGCACCAGCCTTATTGATAGGACCTCAACTGAAAACGCAGCTAGGTATGATAATATACTATACCTGGTATGACGTGTCACCCTAATAGGTAAACCATGAATGGTGCTGTCGGCCCAGTTGACGGGGCTCTCGGAATAAAGGCAGGCGGCCAAGACCGGCCGGTTCGTTCGTGTATATTATCGGGCACGTTGAAGAGAAGATGAAGAGGCACGGCGCGTGCCCACACCAACACGAAAAGGGGCATCCAGAACTCACAGCCAATTCCCACACGTATCCCCCAATGCAATGTCCCGCCATATCTCCGTACCAAACCCAGACCTCCGTACCAAATCTCCGAATAACTATTACTGCTGTCACAAGGAGAGTTATGTCATAAGTACATATTTCACTCCCCCTGCTCGTGCCATCACTTTCCTCTATCTCAATGCAATAACATGAAAAAACCCATAATATATCCTCCGTGCTATACTCCAGATAAAATCATGCCTTCTCAAAACTATAGTCAACAGGCTGGACACACCACAAAGCACAATAGTCCGTAGACTAGATAATTATTGTAAACTCAAACTATAGCCTCAGCTAGATCCCCGATCACTTTTTAATACGATTTCAAACTTCTCAACACAACCTGTCTCCATCATATCGGTCATCCTCAAATCACAAACAACTCAATTCAAATTCAATATAATGTCACCAAATAACGGGTGATCAATCCATCATCGTTTCCACCAGTCTCAATTTGAAACACAAATCGTTCAATCATCAAACACACCCACAAAGTAACGCCAAGTTATCACGCAGAGAAAGTGTCCTGTCCAACACTTCCCTATACGTTTTTCCTTTTTTGGGCTCTCTTAATTCCTCCCCATAAAATCCACTATCGAGCTCATACTACTGCAGCGTCCTCGACACAAGTTTTCCGCCTCACGCATCCAAGTCAAATATCAAACATATAATTCCTCCCCATAAAATCCTCTACTACCGCTGTTGAGTTCTCCACACTACTGTATACCTTTCTCACCAACTTCAACTATCAAATGCTACAGCCGTTTGTATTATCCTGGCGCGCCAAGTCAACACAAAAAATCCTCCTCAAGAATATCATCATCACATAAAAAAAGAACACAAGAAATCCACAAGACTCTGAAAGCCAAACACATTAGATACGGTGGCAAATGCCGCACCAGCAATAATCAAATAATTACACAATTAAGTCGGAATCCAAAACGATATGGCACCACTTGCAATTAGATACCACAATTTCGAGACTCTTTATGATCCAAAATATCACCACAAAAACACGTTCAATCAGTCTTCAACACATACAGTCCAAAAAAAAACAACACACCATCCCTCACTCCAAATATTCATGACAATGCCCCTGTGGAAGTCAAACGCCTCCCTGGTTAGTGCCTTTGTGAGAATATACGCCGACGGCACATGAATCACCTTGATCTCGTCCCTCTCCATCAACTCCCTAAGAAAGTGGTGGCGCACATCAATATGCTTCGAGTTCGAGTTGGTGATAGGGTTGCTAGCAAGAGAAATAGCCACCTCATTATCCTCAAAAACCGAAATTAACGTCATGCCAGCATTCGGCAGAAAGAAACGCCAAACCTGCCTGAGGAACAACGCTTCCTTCACTACATCACCCAACGCGACATATTCTGCCTCTGTGGTTGAGGTCGTCACACGCTTTTGAGTCCTGGACAACCAAGCAACAGGTCCACCGCAACACATCACAACACCTCCGCTCACACTGCGGCGATCCGCGGCCTTACTCGCAAAGTCAGCATCCTCAAACGACTGCATACTCAACCCCATTGCACTTCCCTTGTCAAACGAAATCCCCAACGAAGTTGTTCTCCTCACATATCCCAAAACATCTCGCGCTGCTTCCCAATGCCTAAGCTTCGGGTGGGCACAGTACCTCGCTATCGCACGCACTGCATTTGCTATGTCTGGCCTCGTCATCGTTCGCCAGCCACATCAGCGATCCAATCAGTTCACGAAACGCTCACACACATCCTCCTCATCAACATCAAACTCTCCAAGTCTCATTCCAACTCAAATACCAAGCGGCACACTCTTTCCCCACTCAACGTTATACTCCTCCGCTGGCTCCAACGCGTAATTCTCCAGGGAAATAGTCAAACGTGCCGACTCCCAATCTCTCTCCTAAAAACAACCCGAATACCAGCTGAGCGGGCCCAAGTCTTTAACAGGCACCATCTCCCCCAGGTCCCTGCAAAACGTTTCTCGATGCTGCTGTATTCTCTCTTTTGACGGTGGAGTAGAGGGTAGGGTCCTACGGGGTCTGGTACTGCTGTGCCCCCTCACTCCCCCTTGATACTGCTGCATTTTCCCGTTTTGACGATGGAGTGGAGGGTGTGGTCCTACGGGGTCTGGTACTGCTGTGCCCCCTCACCCATTCTCGATACTGCCGTATTCTCTCGTTATGACGGTGGAGGGGAGGGTATGATCCTACGGGGCCGGGTACTGTTGCGCCCCCTCATTCCCTCTCGATACTGCTGTATTCTCGCTTTTTGACCGGGAGTGGAGGGTATGGTCCCAAGGAGTCTGGTACTGTTGTGCCCCCTCACTCCCCCTTGAGACTGCTGTCTTTCTCCTTTTGATGATGGAGTGGAGGGTATGGTCCTACGGGGTCGGGTGCTGTGGTGCCCCTCACTCATTCTTGACGCTGCCGTATTATCTCGTGGTCTGGTACTGTTGTGCCCTCACTCATTCTCGATATTGCCGTGTTCTCTCGTTTTGACGATGGAGTGGAGGGTATGATCCTACGAGGTCTGGTACTGTGGTGCCCCCTCACTCATTCTCGATACTGCTATCTTCTCTCGTTATGACGGTGGAGTGAAGAGTATGGTCCTACGGGGTCTGGTACTGTTGTGCCCCCTCACTACCTCTCGATACTGTAGTATTCTCATGTTCGGACGGGGGAGTGAATGGTATGGTCCCACGGGGTCGGGTACTGTTGTGCCCCTCGCTCCCTCTCGATACCGCTGTATTCTCTTGTATGGACGTTGGAGTGGAGGGCGAGATCCTACGGGGTCGGGTACTGCTGTGCCTTTTCTCTCCCCCTCGATACTGGTGTATTCTCTCGTTGGGACGGTGGAGTTGAGGTTATGATCCTACGGGGTCTGGTACTGTTGTGCTCCCTCACTCCCTCTCGATACTGCTGTATTCTCTCGTTGGGACGGAGGAGTGGAGGGTATGGTCCTACGGGTCTGGTACTGTGGTGCCCCCTCACTCCCTCCCGATGCAGCTGTTTGCTCTGGTTTGGGACGTTGGAGTGGAGGGTGTGATCCTACGGGGTCGAGTACTGTCGTGCCCCCTTTCTCTCCCTCGATACCGGGGTATTCTCTTCTTTGACGGTGGAGTGGAGGGTACGTTCCTACGGTGTCTGGTACCATTGTGCCCCCTCCCTCCCTCTCGCTACTGCCGTACTCTCTTGTTTTGACGGTGGAGAGGAGGGTATGATCCCACGGGGTCTGGTACTGTTGTGCCCCCTCACCCCCTTGATGCTGCTGTACTTTCTCGTTTTGACGGGGAGTGGAGGGTGTGACCTTACGGGTTTGGTACTGTTGTGTCCCCTCTCTCCCTCGTGATACTGCTGTACTCTCTCACTCGGACGTTGGAGGGGAAGGTGTGATCCTGCGGGGTCGGGTGCTGTTGTGCCCCCTCCCTCCCACTTGATACTGCTGTATTCGCTCATTTTAACGTTGGCGGTGAGGGTATGACCTTACGGGGTCTGGTACTGTCGTACCTCGTCACCCCTCCTAGATATTGCTGTGTTGGAGGGGGGGTTATGACAGCGGAGGGGGGGGGGGTCGATTCTGCTGTATTCCTTCTTTGTGGTACTCGTATACAGGTCGAGACTACTGTACCTCTCATTTTGTATCTGAGCCGCGTGTATAATGTCTCCGGGGTATATGGCACTGCCGTGCGTGCGGTCTCGGCTTACCTCCCCTCCCCTTACCCCGTGGTTCCGACCGTCTTGTTACCTCGCTGCCACGATCGTTGCTTCGGTTACAATTCCAGCAACTTATCGTAGAGATGACCCGGACCTGGCGGAACTCCGCCGGAACCTACAACTGGTACGATTTCGCACGCCCCCTGCGTACGGCAACCTCTCGCCCATGATATGGGTCTGTCCTCGGCACAGGCGATTCTGGAGCGGACGCTTACCCGGGGGGAGTTTGTACTCAGGCGTTTCGCGTGTCCCGCCGTGACTTTGGGGGTCTTCACGGATATGCTCCCCAACTCGCGTGGCATCAGTAAGG
This sequence comes from Macrocystis pyrifera, assembly GCA_031763025.1. Taxonomy (NCBI): domain Eukaryota; class Phaeophyceae; order Laminariales; family Laminariaceae; genus Macrocystis; species Macrocystis pyrifera. Next base: position 55,259 of record JASSKH010000005.1, on the reverse strand, counting down.
GCCAGACCGACCAGGACGTAAAGGACGGGCGGGTCATCTTGAAGGCTCTGGGCACCGGTTCTACAGTGGGAAAGGCACCCCCCACACCCGCCGGCAGGGGGCGGGGTGCTTACGGCGCGTCTGCCCCCCGCGTCCATTCGGCGTTCGCGGGTTTTCGGCGCAGCGGGCACCGCCTGCCGGCTTCGCTCCGCTGGCGGCAGGGGGGTGGCGCGGGGGTGCGGCAGCCGCGCAGTCGGTGGTGCTCCCGCTTTCATCGGCAACGGGGGGGGGCACGAGGAGTAAGAACGGCAAGGGCAGGAAGGGCGGAGGCAGCGGAGGCCGTGGCAGCGCCCCGCCCCAACTTCCATCGAGCCGTGCTCTATCGGCAATCGCCAGGTTTAACTCCATTAAGCAGGAGCAGCAGCAGTTCCAGCCGGTTCAGGGCGGTCGTACTTGCGACAAGTGCACTGCGGCCGGGAAGAACCCCAACCATGACCACCGGACTTGCGCTTTCGTCTATTGCTCCCGTTGCAGGCACGGGGGCCGTCTGCCCGTAATAATACGGGCGCTAACAGCAGTTGTAGAATAGTCGCCTTCCGCGTTGCGTAGCCCACGGCGAGATAGGCCTTATACCACGTGCGCCCCCAGGAAAGGGTAGCGGGGGTTGGGGGTTGGGCTCGGTCGGCGACCGGTTCTTCGACTTGAATTCGCCGGTAGTTACGGGATCAGTCCGTAGTAGGACGTGTATAGGGTCCGGGACACGTGGCGGGCGGTCCGTGTTGCGACCGCGTACCATCGGGGCTCGGGGGAGAGTGGGGCGAACGTTGTCGAAGGACGCTGGCGATGGGGGCAGCGTACATAGGGGGGTAGCTGCCGTACTTATCCTGCGCTCGGGCATTGACTTCGCGTGTCCCGCGATACTATTACTGAATGGTGTTCGTTGTGGCTCCCGCTGGGTTCGCTGAAAACATGTGGTTTCTGGTGTTCATTCCCCTTCGACTTACGATATTGTTTAGAGGCTGTCAGCGCATACTAGTCAGTAGGCTGCGACTGCGGGTTGGCCGTAAAAACTCCACGGGATGACTATGAATTCGCTGGGCTCAGGCGGGGACTTCTCGAACCGGCGAGGGCGTCGGCTTGGTTTCTCCGTAAACAGTTTATTTCTGACGTTTGTTCCGGTCGACTCTTGATGAAATTGGGTCTAGTGCAGCGCACGTAAGTTAGGAAGCGGCAACCGTCACCTTGGTCGTGGAAATTCCGTGGGCCGGCGGGGGGGGGCCGCTCGACTCACGCTAATATGATGATAATTGTCCTCACGTATGACGGCGCACCTTTTGGGGTTCTCACTTTCGCTTTCGATACTCTAGCGCATGCTTGTCGTGTTTCCATAATTTTTGTACGATTGTACGCAGACACCAACGCAACTCGTTATCCACACTTTCTGTTACGGTATTAACATCCATGTAATACGCACGGAGTTGCGTTGTCGGTGTCGTCATGTTTTCTCGACGACCCGCCTGGATACACAGCTTCGCTTCGACGCTTGGTTACAAAGATTTACTTACTTTGCACCGAGGGTGGCAGAATTCTGCCCCTCGTTGAATCGATTACCTTACCAACGCTGGAAAAGATTTACTTATTCCGTACCAAGGGCGGCAGAAAGCTGCCTCCTCGTCGATCCGATTACTTTAATGACGAATACACACGCGTTTCGCGAGGCTTCCTTTTGCGCTCGGGTATCCTCAAACGGGTATCCTCTCCTCCTTTCCTCCACGGTGCGCTGTAGGTGGTCGCCGACGTTTGGCTCCGACGCCTCGATCGACGCCACGCACACGTGCGGTCTGTTCTTCTCCCCGCGCCCCCCCTGGACACCGACGAACGCGAGTGGGCGCGCACGGGAGCCCTGCCTGGTTCCGGAGCGTGGCCGTCCGTGGCGGACGTCACTCGCGACGCTATGCAGGGTCGGCTACGGCGTATGCCGTGGGATGCTCCGATATGGAATGCGGGGGGGGATGGGGACCTATTCGTGCCGGGTTTCGTGCGCTGGCATGCAGGCTTCTGGTACGACATCATCCTCAAAGAGCACCCGCTTCGAGAAACGCTTGTGTTGTACTTACGCGATGGAGTGGACCTTCACCATCTTCTCCTAAGGGAATACCGGGGTTCGTCGAGCGCCTGCCCGTATGATGTCGACCGATTTCCAGGAGGGGTGTTCCACAACCGTATCCCGCCAAGGTTCACCAAATTTGTCGACGATGAGGTACGAGCCCTCGTTGATCGTGGGTGTGTTGTCAAATGGGCGGACATCCGAGCCCCCGGGGGGCCGCAGCGCCCCCGCTTGGTCGTGGCGTTGTCGGTCGAGGAGATGAAACCGCGTCTAATTTACGATGCGAGGCCGTTAAACAAGCGGTGCAAGAAGGTCCATTTATCGATGGATACGGTGGCGGGTGGCTAGCTTCGCTTCGAAGGGTTGTTTCATGACTTCGTTGGATGATGCTTCCGCCTTTCACCACGTTCTTCTGCGCCCCTCCGCTTGGCCGCTCTTTGGCTTCGCGTACGGTGGCATTGATTACTGCTGGTGTGTCTTGCCTTTCGGATTCAGTTTAAGTCCATGGTGCTACCATACCCTTAGCGAGGCGAAAGCAGCCCACCTTCGCTCCAAAGGGATCCCGGTGTTAGCGTACCTCGACGACTCGTGGTTGAGTATCTGCAACACCCCTCACGGGCAGACGGCGCGGGAGCAATGGCTTGCTGCGGGCGAGGCTACACACGTGGCGATGTTGGTGTCGTTCCTGTGTGGTCAGTTCCTGTCGGCCAAGAAGTGCGACTTCGGGCCGACTTGGCTGCAGCAGTATCTCGGGATGTTGTACGACTCTGACACCACCACCTTCCGGGTTCCACAGGATAAGCTAGATAAACTGCAGCAGCTGTTGCGAGCAGCCCTAGACGAGGGATGTCTGTCCTTCCGTACGCTGCAGCGTATCGCGGGATAATGCATGAGCATGTCGGTGGTTATTCGGCCGGCATCGCGGTGCACGCATGCTATGTTCGTTGTGCTTGCTGAGCTCGAGAAGTCAGCTCTGTGCATGGTCGACCTTACGCAAGACTCTAGGGCCGACTTCTAGGCGAATTTAAGCTGTGGCTTAATTTGTCGGCTACCTCGCAGGAGGGGCCCCGGCAGCGGGCGCGACATTTCGTGGCGGCCTTGACGAAAGGATCGTCAGACGCGTCATCTGTCGCATGGGGGAACACGGCCTCGGGCACCTTCTCCGCCGGGGCGGTCCGCCAGATTGGTTGTCAAAGCATATCAACCAGAAGGAGATGTATGGCCTCTACCATCTCCTTCGACAATTCAGCACGCGACACCCGAACGTGTTGTGGCGGGCACAGGTACTCATAGACGTGGACAACCAGTCAGTGGTGGGTGCCTTTATCCGTGGGCGTGCGAAGAATCGCGAGGCGCAGGCGTTGCTGGTGCAGTTGTTCGAGTTGCAAGTGGCGTACGGATTCATGCTATCGTTGAAGTGGATCCCGACGGCGGAGAACGCAGTCGCAGATGCCATTTCACGGCTGTCACGAGACGCCGTCATCTGCATAGCGCCGGCATCGTTTCAAGCGGTCTGGGACGAGATGGGTCCGTTTAAGGTCGACCTCACGGCATGCACGGCGTCGGTGCTGCGCTCTCCAATGACTGGGGAGGCACTGCCCTTTTTATCTCAGTACGACTGCGCGGGTACGGCGGGGATCGACGTGTTCGCGCACGACGTCTCGCTCGTTCCGGGTACCAAGGTCCTGGCCTTCGGGCTTTGTTTCCCATCTCCGATCATGGCCGGCCACATCGTGCAACATTTGGCGGAATGCGAGGCTCGCGCGGTTGTCCTTTTGCCGGATGTTAAGGCCTATTGGTTCCCTTTGGTGCAGCTAGCCACAGTGCGGTCGATCGAAGTGGCCGCAGTGGCGGCGGAAGGGTGCGTTCAGTGGCCCAGCCCAGATGGTGGCCTCAAAAATTGGCGGTACTCTAACTGGGGTATGATAGCATACGAGTTAGACGTCGGTACCAAAGGGTAACGATTGCCCAAGTTTCGGCAACTATCGCGCGGGGACGGGCAGCTATCACATAGTAGAGTGCATATATTTCGCGGTTTCGGACGTTTTCGAACGCTCACCGAAGCTTAAGGTCTCCCTTTATATGGTGTTCTCCTTCAAACAGAATGGCGCTAGCGGGAGCCACCTTCAGGGTGGGGCACTTATCAGCGGGGCGGCCACGGCCAGGGACTTGGTTCGGTTTGCGTTTTGCTCTACGTGTCAGGAAGAAAACGTTGCACAGTTTAATTTCTACCGGAAATGTGGCACTCAGCCGGTTCGATCATTGCTGGCCCCGCGATATCCGGGGCGGGTGCCTGTCGTTGTGGGTGTGGATAAGATGCAAGCACGTCGACGCCAAGTACTGGTGGCGATGGAAGGGCGCCCCGGGCAAGTCCGGAAAAGCAGAGTGGCCGACGAGTTTGACGCGTTTGTGCTCGTTGTATCGGCCGGGTTCCGTGGTTGGCAAACAGCTACCCCGGACGATGTCTTTAATTTCCTCTGCTTCCTGGACACGCAAGGGAAAGGCACCAAGATGGTGCATGAAGCATCCTGCCCCGGTGTGGGCCATGCGGGCGACGATACGTGCCTGACGGGGTCTTCGTGAGCTAAACGGTACGCGGCCGAGTCTATTCGAAAAGGTTTAGTCTCGAAGCCGAAAATGGCGATGAAAGAACGCGGTAAGGGAGAGGAATGGGACCCTGTCCGCCGAGTTGGAAATCCGTGCTCGAGCCCGTTGGTAGATTCGTAACTTACCTTCGTATCTGAGGAACAGAAACAGGTCGGGGTTCAGGTCAATCAGGCCGCGCTGATGTTGGAAGACACACTCATAGATCTGCTAAGCGACATGTGGTCGCGCGCTCAGGTGGCCAGCTCTCTGGCAGAGCGTATTTCTCTGACCCGAGATATCGCCTTGTATTATTTGGTCTTCTACTCGATGCGTAGGGGTTATGATCTTTCGGGCCTCTAGTGAGGCAGTGGTAGTTTTAACGGACCGGGACTGCCCGGCGATTTCCGCCTTTCGGGTGGTTACGGCGCATATCTCGGCCGCACAGCGGATTGGGTGGGATGTAACCACCGGGCACCTCTTCCCCGTTGCTACGGCAGAAGGTGGCCGGGGCCGTCTCGCTCTCTCCGTGGCCCGTATGACGGCGAATCTGCAAAGCTATCTGCGGATGGCAGACCTGCCGAGCCACTTCACGATGCACTCCTTTCGAGTGGGAGGCTCGCTCAACAAATCCCTGGCCGGGACGGCTGTGGACGAGATCATGAAAAGTGGGGGCTGGAAGACAGAGTCAGTTGCGAAGTACTACATCGGGGCTACCTCGAGCGGACAAGTGCGGGGTAGCAAGAAGAAACGGGGCCAGCGCTACGCGGAAGCTAGCGAAATACCATTGACGCCAGAGTTCAGAAAGGACTTTGCGGCGTGTGCGGGAAAGGGCTGAGTTCAGGTTATAGAAGTTTGGGTGAGACAACTCTGCCCCGGACCAGCGGTTAACTATAAGGCAATCTGAAATAACGAAGTATGGGCGGGACCACAGGCCGGCGCAGGAGGCCTCATCCAATCCAATACTTAACATTAAATGATCCACGGGGGTAGAGAGACAGAATGCTACAGTAAAATGACAATCTAATTTATGGAGTCAAATTTGGCACAATGAATGGAACCATGGATGATATCGAAATGTCTCGCAATTTGTATCGAAGCGAGGTCACTTCTTCCTTTCCTCCCGAAACCTCGGGAGTAGAGTTGGTCGCGCCATTTCTTGAGACCATCCTACCCACTCGGCAGTAGAACTAGCATTCTTGGGCTATTAATAGTATACCCAGATCATTTACAGGTATTAATCCCGCGCAGAGTATGTGACTCGCCACTTTACTCAGCGCGGGGGGAAATACCAGACGAGACCTCCTGCCCGGCGCAGGAGGCCCCCCATCCAATCCAATACTTACATTAAATGATCCACGGTAGAGAGACATAATACTATAGTTTTCCAAGATGCGCCTCCCAAGTACTACAAATACTATTCCAATACCTGAACCCAGGTGATTACAGGGCTTTCAGCCTCATTCAAAGCAGTACCAGAACGCTAACCCACTCTGATGAGCCGTAGATGCAGAATTAGGGGAATTTTGTGGAAACCCCGAGTTCACGAGCTAGGATATGAGTCGACGATGTGGCTCCTCAAAATCCATTCCCACATCTCTGAACGGCAAGGCAACTATTACGGAGGACAACAGTAAATAGCACCTGCTGTACACACAAAAACATCTATACATTTCCCTATTATTACAAACAATATTTTGTCCCATTTACTATGGCCCCCCGTAATAAGATGGCAAGGTCCCTCAAGAAAGAGAAAAAAAGAAGACCTAGCCTCGAGGGCAGGAATAGAGTGTCAACGAAAGCCATCGCCATGCCATCCGCAACGTGGGTGAGGCGAGAAAGTGTCTACGGAAAAGCGAAAGGTTAACACAAAAACGAGGCGGTCTTGTTTCCCAGTAGGTGTTGTCAATGTTATCCAGATCATCCCCAGCCTCCGAAACGCGCGTGGCGAAGGAAACCGACTTGGAGGGTTAGCAAATGCCGCGAAACTCACCTAGAGTTGGTTGTGGTTGCGAACGCCGGCGTTTGGAGGGAAGAGGACAAGGAGGAACTACCGATTTCGATGAGAAACACTGGTGCTGACGATCTACTATTCGTAGCTTGTCAGCCTTTGTTTTGGCAAGTTTGATAGCATACATGTACTCGAGGTAGGAGTTATATATTGCCCACCTCTTTTTATTAGTCCGTGGCGTCTGATGCTGTATACCATATCTGCGCCGTTTTGTTTTCACCCGTAGTTTCGCTTGGGAAATATACCCTGCCTTTCATGCATGCTTTTCTAATACATATGCTTCTTACTGAAAAAAGTTTTTTGATGTGTTTTGTGTTTACCGATATTTCGATGACAACCACGGAAGATGGCTCGCACAAGCTTTTCGCTGGAAGTGGTTACACTCCCTGGCTCGTGTCCGCGAAGGAAAGAAGATGTGCGATGTCAAACGTGCCGCGTATGGGCCACAAAGGAAACCTAAACAATATGAGAGATATTTATTTGGGTCGGCATATCCACTATCGACTAATTCGTCAAGAAGCACGCTCCACGATCAACTCGGAATGATACACGATCCACTACCAAGTCTGCGAATGCACTTTCTACGCCTAAATGTGTCCTACAAGGCAATTTATTGACCGGCCTGACCCTAACCTTCACCTTGTCCCCTATCAGCTGATTCTTGGCTGTGGAAAGCGACAACTTGCTCGTGGCAACATACATTCTATTTCGGGCGACCATAGTAGAGGACCAAATATTGTTGGTCAAAATAGGGAAATATATAGGTTTTTGTGTGAACCGTAGGTCCTATTTACTATGGACCCCGTAATACGTGATATTCCCATCGTGGCGACTGCCCAATCATCGATCAAGCCAAGTACTCTCCTATCGTTCTTGTACGTGAATACTGCTACTACTGAAATGAAACACACTGATTTGGTGATTGCACCGACTAGTGCTACCACTGAACTGCGTTTTCCTACCAAGTAATACGAGGACACACCGCATACATATGACAGTCACGACTACCCGGCGTTGACCAGATAGTCTACTGTTCTGCAATCGCTACCCAACATCGATCAAGACAGAAGCTTGCAGAACCGAGTTTCTTATCACTCTCCGAAAATGGAAACCTCGTCTTCATATGACGCTAATTCCGCACGTAAGAAATTAAGTACTCGTACCATCATTACTTGGGTCATTTGCAGTGGGGTTAGTACCGAAGTAAAACATGGCGCAGTGGCATGTCGTTACAACACGTCAACTTAAACGAACGCATGCAGTGTATGCCCACAAGTCCCTAGAGGCTCCAACTACGTGAGCACTTGCAAATTCACTATTATCCTACGCGTTCTCGAAAACTACGCCAGCAACTCCGAAGTCGCATGCGTGGATTCTCAGAATATGCCTGGACTGTGTCGGAGGGCTTTGCCATGTTCTCTCCCCATGACAATCCCTGGACCTCCATAGTACAATCGTCCACAAACCCGTTGGTTCCTTTTTTCTACTCGCGCCGGGTTTCCTCCGGTCGGGTTCAGCGCGGTTGGGTTCGGTATTACCGCGGAAACAACCGAAAACGAGACCTATTTTCAAATCAAAATGCCAACTGAACCCAATCGCAACACGGGATATAAAAGCAGAGCCGAAACGAACAAGACGTATTACTCCTGCTTCACAAAGCCCGCACTTGATTCATCCTAACCAAGAAGCACCACTACACACCCGCACCGTACCGAACTGTGTGTTTTCGCAACACAATAGCGAGATACGGCCCATTCTATGCGATTCCTCTACGGTTCAGTTGTATGGGACCCTTGCAAAAAACCGATGTCCTAACCTCTTCAGATGTCATGTTTTGTAATCGTACGAAGCATCCCAGCTCGTCTCGTACGTGTACGAACGTTGCATCAAGGGCCATGAGCATAATGCACTCGTCCGAGCCACCACTCGTCTCCATCAGTTTGGCGATGTTTGAGAGCGACTGACCCGCCTGCCCGCCTGGTCCGTGACCTGGTTGCCTTAGATGCAGGGGCCGGTACTCAAGGAGAGAGTTAGGGGTACAGGTTGAAACACATCCGTGCCATTGTTGTGCTACCAAAAGTGTTTGGCTCGCAGGAAAATGGGCGGGTCTACCAAACGTCGTGTTTGCTTGACATGTAAATCATTCTGGGCTTCACACTGAGTACAAGGGTGCATGAAGCCGAAGCTCTTCGCACCAGGTTTGGACTATTGCAGCATGCCACGGTACTGCTATGTTCAGAACATCCGGTAAGTTTCCTACGCGTCTAAACCATAATCTCTCACTCTTCATTCGTACCACAGTATAACTGGTCCGCTATCAGAAATATGGGCTGTCGGTCGACCAGCCCCATCTGCAATCGCATACCCTGCGTGAACTCTAGACCTCAGTCAATGCCCGTTTAAGTTGGACAAGCGTTCAGCATCAGACAGTATGGGTTGAGTTGCGGTCGCACCCGTACTGCGAGAACGTCCAACATACTAGAGAAGCTACAACTACATATCAAAATCGCAACTATAATACACCGCCAACTCAAATAGAACAGTTGTCATACGAAGGAAGGTCAAGCATGCTTTGCATGTAGCACGGAGCCCAAATTCAGTCCACGAGAAGGCTACGCTGTCTCCCTGCGTACCACGAGTGACGGTCCAAACTGATGCTCGACGTTCGGGGTTTACCCTTATTCTCCCGAAGCAGCACCACGAGTCTTCCGACGTTGGAGCTGAAGGTACCGACAAAAAGCTCTGCTGCCGCCAGCTGCTCGAGGTCTGCTAGAATATAGACGAACGACCCGTAACCCTTGCGAGAATGGAGCAAGTACACGGGGTGTCGACAAAGGGGATGGAGAGAGAGTTGGATGAGGCATGCACGTTTCTGCCAGCACACGTTAGATGTACGTGACATTGTCGTTGGCCGGCCTCAGAGCAAGCGTGTGCCCCCGACTTTAGAAAGTTCGGTTTAGCCCGAACACACTTCTGGACTGTGAGTTGATTCATGCTTGCGCACAGCCTTCCTTTGCATCTTGAGAATATCAAAATTGATTTCGTAGATGTCTGGTAGGCGTGCAACCCGTTGAATGCGAATTTGATGTCGTATATGGTGCCATTTCCGCCGCTCATTTAGTATCCTTGGACGAGACAGTTCATCAGTGTCGTCGCTGTTCACAGGAGTGAACGAAGGTGATAAACTTCAAAGTACCATAAACACACCTGCGTCCTGGTGACTGTATCCACACCCCTGGTATTTGAACCGTCTGTCACTCCGTTTGAGACGTACACGATGGCCTCCCTGGGTACATTCGGAAAGTACGCGGGGGCGAGGGTGCGAACCTCTTCCACAATGTCCGGATCATCGGAAGCAACCCATATGGCTTTGATGCCATCCACTCCCGTTGAAGTAGTCTCATCCTCGAAGTAGGTCACCGCTGCCTTCAAGTATTCCTATAGATAGTTGTGAAGTATGTGAGTGTGGAAGTGTTGCAGGTCATACATTTATTGTTTGATCAAGACATAGCAACATTACCCAGTTTTTTTTTAGTCAACTTCTTGTTCTGCTTTCCAAAGCGGTAAGGTAAGCTTTTGAGCTATGCCGTTATTTAATTCCGGGATAACACCTGTGCCGAACGAACCTTGACGTCAATTGCCGTGGCCTCGTGCACTATTTTATCTCCACGTCGGACGTGCATTCCCAGGAAGGGCGACCCTTCGAACGCCTTCTCTCCGTGGGTCACAAAGTTCACGTCCTCTCGGAACCAAGGCGTCATGTAACTCCATAGGTATTTGGCCAACACCTGTATCATGACGGGGCAATACGTGCAAGGATTAGCTCGGCGTGTACCTTGCACGCCACCCCGACGACATATTACAACCCACGACCATGATAATTTCGCTGCGCTGCAGGAGCTGCCGTACTGCCAGATTTCGGTAAGAACATAAGGCTTAACATCCGCCCCGAACCGAAGACGGTTTGCTTGTAGATACTATAACATTGTTCCGAAATATCAGTTCGTTAATCTTGATCTCCACCGCGGATCATGCTATGGCTACAAACGTTGCACACTCCTACAGGCCCACGACGTGTGCAAGCAGGCTTTCACGCGGTCGTGACGGGGGATTCCGCCAAACGGTGAGCTCTCCTTACATCTAGCCATAAACATGATCGAAGCTCACCGACAAGGCGCCCAAATGGTCAATGTTCAGCTCCTGGAGAGAGTTGACAATGTCCGGTGTCGAGCCGCGGATGGTCCTCAGAGTGAGACCGGCGGCTCTATGTTGGTCTTCATCTGAAACGTTGGCCAAAATCATGTGGTTTGTCCAGGCCTGTGGTCGGGAAAAGCGGGTGTTTCAGCGTTTACATGATTTTTCCCATGATATTGAATGTCAAACACTCCTATAAGGCGCAAGTGCAGATTGGAGAAGAACGACACCAAACAGAGTGCTCCTCCGTATGTGGCTTATCATCAGATCATACGGAAAACAAAAAAGAAGATGAACGGCTTCCGAATCTGACCTGGGCTGTATCGAAGACGCACATGTGTGGCATGTTGCTGAATAAGCAGCCCCAGCCGTGAGACACCAGCCCGCCACTCTCATTGAAGCAGTTCAAGCTTTGGAACTGGCTGTCCTTCGATATAAGAGACAAGTCGCTCCATTCTTCCACTGCGAGGTAATACACCCAGGCGTTGAGCATGTCTGAATAACACGAGGTTTGAGTCCGGGAAACGGGAGGAAGATCAGTTTACACGTTAGGTTATCAATATGTACCCAAGGCTTGCGTGAGGCCTAGATTGAGGAGTGTCACCACCGCGTCGTCGACATCTAACGGAGCCCAAAGGAAAATTTTGAGCAGCAGCCATGAATGAAACGTTGTCGTTTAAAGCACCGGGCGCGCAGTGTGGTGTCAGGAGTAAGGCATGCGAGCATGATGTCATTATCTAGAAACGAGTCCGAACACGGTGAACTCCACCGGCACACGTCTGGTTCGCACGGTTGCATTCGGTCGGAATATACTTCGGGGTCCTATGTTATGCAACGCACCCTCCGATGCTTACTACTGACACTTCCACGTACCCGATGACATGCATAAATCCATTAGTTTCTCCTAGTGCCAACAAGGGAAAGTGCCGAATAGGGATCGACTCTACGTCGTGAGCGCAACACCGAGAGGCAAACGTGGCACCGTTGGGCACTACAGCAGATAAGGCTGTTCTCAACTTCCCGGAGGAAAAATAGCAAAAGTTGCCTTGGGCCAACCGTAGCAGTGGCGGCAGAGGTACACTCGAAATTTCTGCATTTAAGGTGTTCAGGGATACAACCAGCATCCTTCTAGTTACTCACTGTTGATATTGCTCCCGAGACCGCATGCACGCCACGTGTAGGCCCCTCTCCCCAGCGTACACCCTGGCGTAGCCCCGGTGTACTGCTCCAACCACGGGGGAGAGAAAACATCTCCCTTGACACTCACATCTTGGACTATTCCGAATGTATCTACCGTCTGGTTGCTTCCAGCTACCACACCACATGCTGACCCTTGGAGAAGAGCGAGTGCACACAGGTGAGGCATCAGCGGTGGTCGCCCGAAACCGTACATGCTGTCTACGACTACAGTAGGCTGCTTGCTTGTTTCCTGGCCGCCAACGAAGCCAGAGTCGCGTAGATAGCGTCCCCCTCTGCGTATGCACGTACGTACAGCATGCAAACTCTTTTATAGAAGCGAGATCAGGGGTCGCAGGGGGGAAACAACAGTGGACCGAATGGTCCGGTAGTAACTTTATTCCGTCGTGAGCTTATAAGAGAAAAACTGAAGAAGGTTTCTCCGCGGAAAAAATGAATCACACTAGAAATAGTACCTCGTCTCAAAACGTAACCAGAGCTACTGTATCAACATGTTGCTTTCACGCGAAGGCATCATCGCACCGACATGTGTATTGTGCTAATATATTCTGCCAAAAAGCCGTACTACGGTGTATTGTTTCGCTGTGAATCCAGTTTAACCGGCCGTTGCTGATAATAGGGTGGTGCTAAATTCTCCCAACAATAGGAGAGGGAAGCAAACGGGAGGTTGTGATTCTGCGAAGCCTATCGAGACATCTGGCACAGAGTAAACCTTATAATTCGATCAACCGGTTGACAATAACCCCCGAGTGATTGCCGGGTTTCCACGGTTAGGCACTTAGAAGGCAACTCTGGAGCCATCTGTGGAACCAACGTAAGTATACAGCGACACTGCTAAACACCTTGCTTTTGCACCTGTACCACGCAAATGCTCAGATGACATCAGTACAAACGCTATGTAGAGTTGGAAGCATTTCAAACTGAACGCCGTTTAGTCGGATACACGAGCGATTTGTCCGCGACAAACGACCTCACGCACGCACCGAGGTCAGCAACGGAAACACCCCAGGTAGGAACAAAACTAAAACAGGAGACTGTTTTTCGCGTTGAGGTAAAAACAATTCGTCACAGTCTGACAACTACTATATAAGAATATCTCTATGTTTTGGACAGTTTCTTCACATGCCCGCCCGTTTCCTGGCTCACCACGGTGTCAATGATGAATTCCGTGACAGCGATAGCGACAATGGATCGGAAGCGTAGGTGTTTATTGGGGTCTATTTCGAGACCATGGACTTCGAGTACACAAATTACGATTAATATGTGGATGCTCTCTCACTAATTAAATATTTCAAGGTTATGTTCTGTAAGGTCGTACAGAACCATACCCGGGGTATTTTCCCGGGTATTACCCTCCAAAGAACTTCTGTGAGTTCTGTTCGACGTTCATAACCTTACCCGGAACTTCTTTTAAAGTTATGTACGACGTTCATACCTGTACCCGGAACTTCTTTACGTTGTGTACGACAATCATGCCTGCACCCAGAACTTTCTGTACTTTTTGTAAGGAGACTGTTCCGCAATACCCGGGGTACGGGTATACCTTTGTCACAATACCCGGGAGCCCGGTACGTAGTCCGGTTCAATCCCTGAAGTGCCCGATTGATGGTCCGTGTTTTTTTTTGTGTATGCCGTATATCGTCTGACACTATCAGACCTGGTACGCACGTATTCACATTTACAGGAATTTCCTTCTGGCAATATTGTCGTGGTTGGCAATCATCATTTAGAATCAATATGCTGACCTACTGTAATTCGTTGAATACCATCAATATTATCCCATCAATTCTCCTTCATGGCGTATGCTAAAATACGGCCTACCGACCTTTTCCTGATTATTGCCCAAACCTGATATACTGTGTGTACGCATCACGTTTACTGTGGTTTAACGATATTTTTACAACGATACAAACTCTGAATGAACAAAAGGGGAGATATAAGTTCCTGGCTTGCAATAGTAATATTGCTACGAATATAGTAGTATTCAATGCTTGCAAGGCTTCGTTCTTGAACAGTGCTTTGGCCTGGGATTCGGGTGGCATACCTGTGACCGCGGAAGACGTCGTTCCCAAGAAGGTTGGAACGGTTCTTATAGTGAAAACCGTGGAAGCCAGCAATAACAACAGTAGCAACAATACCAAAATTGGCTATCAGTGTATCCAGTATAATACCAAGCGCAGTACGTATATCACATACCTTTTGTTTTTGTCTCACCACTTAAAATATGTTATTACTGTTTTCGCCCTGTTGATTTGCGTTTTTACCCGAGGGGATTGCCTGTACCCGGAACTTCTGTGAGTTCCGTAAGACTTTCATATCTGTAGCCGGAACTTTCTGAAAGTGAACGCTTGTGCCGCAATACCCCGAGGACGGATACGACATTTTTCTAACTGCCAAGGCCCGCGCCACCATGCCCAAAACTTGTGTGAGTTCTATGAGACTCCTATGCCCGCGCCCGGACGTTCTGTGGGTTCTCTATGACATGCATACCCGTACGTACCCGGAACTTCTGTTGATTCTGTACGACCGTGCCACAATACCCTGGGGGTACGGATAGCACTTTTTATACCTTCCCTAAGTTTCTGTGAGCCCTGTACGCCCATTCTACATGATACTCAGAAGTTCTACTGTAGTGAGTTTTGTAAGACTTTCATACCCGTATCCGGAGCCTCTGTAAGTAGTGTAAGTCTTCCGTACCCGCACCCGGAATCCACAAACCCTAACCCAAAACATAACTTGAAAAATGTTTGTTGTATCGTTGGTGTGCCTTGTACCCAAATCTTGTTTTGCTGAGTCCGATACTTGTTTATTTGCCTACAACTTACGAGTTGAAACTACTGTAGTAGAAGCAAACGATGATATGCCGAGCGCGACGTACGAAGCCTTGTTTGGCTAGGGTAGTTAAAGCGCCTCTGAGTGGGTGCTGAGTTGGTTTGTCTGCTGTCCGTACATCTATCTTGTGTGGCTGCCCAATTTCATTTCGTGTGTGTCACGGTGATCTTTATTTCATCGCGAAACGTGCATCATACAGATACAAGCTCTCCTTTTGGACAGCTGCCCGCTATTGATAGTTCGTATAGGTACTGCCGATTGCCTACTTAAAGAACCAATCAATGCAACAATTCTCCCGCCGTTTGTTTCCAACGGTGCCCCGAGTATTGAAAGTTTGCTGTCTTGTTTTTTTCTTTCTTTCGTAGTAACCATAAAATACGAATTTCCTAACGGATTCAAAATAGCCATTTTCAAGATAAACCTATCCCGTGCACTCACAAAACACATTCTGGGCACGATTTATTGCTTACTGCTGCGTGCCGATGGACTGTATTGTAGTGATTTCCAAAGTTTTTTGTGATTTTTTTTTTTTCATGACTTTAATGCTCATTCGGCTTTTTCGCTTTTTCAATCGATGTTTTTCACCGAAACAAATTGATGGTGATCGTATAGCCTGTGCAATCCCTCGGCAAACGTTTTTAAGATCGTGTCTAGAATGCTTTTTTCTGCGTGTATGGGATATTTTTATCTTGGAATGGCTATTGTCAATCTGTACCGAAATTTGTACAAGACTACCACGAGGAGGGGAAACAAAAAAAAAGAAGAAACATGCAACACCGAATGTTCTCTTTTACTCGGGGCATCTTTGGAAAAAAACGGCGGGCTAGCTGTTTGTTGTCTTGGTTCTTCGAATAGGACAACAGGCAGTACATCTAATCAAACAGGAAGATTTTCAAGAAGAACTAGCCTATTTCGACACACCTCAAGCCCGCAGAAGCGGACGAACGTCCGTTAAGTCAAGTACACCCTGCGCAACACACTCATCGAGAGGAAAATTTGTCGACAATGGACGAGGAGGAAAATCTATCGAGAAATGTTGTCGGATGCAATAGACTGTTGAACGTGACTATTAATATCAAGAGAATTTGTCCGCGACAATACTCGTAGTTTGAAAAACTTGGTCGCAATCAAAGCCATCTTAAGTGGTCAATAAGGGGGACACTTTCGGTTTAATTAGGGGATATGATAATCCAAAGGAGTAGTACATGCATGAATACAGCACAATAACAGGAGGCATACCACCCTCCAAGCTGCACGACGTAGTCAAAGGGGGACATCGCTTTGTGGACACTGCTCCGCCACGATGCCATCAGCCCCGACAATTTGCAATGGAAAAAAAACGAATGGTGTGTGCTCTGCATGGCATGAACCGAAACCGTCTTGCCAGCTCGTCATGAACTGCCTTGGGAAAGGTTGGGGCACGCACGACTACCTCCCACGGGCGTGTTTTCCCTATCCTTCCAATTGGCTGAGACATGCGGAAATATGTGCCGCATGTTTACCTCATTTCCCTTTTAGATACTGTTTATGCCAGATGGGCGTGCGGCAGACCTGCGGTTCCTACTCGAGGTCTGGGTTCCTAACGTTGAGGGCCCACTGGGTGCTCAACAACAAGCGAACAGGGTATCATGTCGTATGGCAGGAGCAGGGTTGATATAAATATATTCGTGCAAGTATCGTAGTATATGTCAGTATATGCATGGTATAGTATTAGTACTATGCTGCAGGACTATAATAACAATGTGATGGTATATCATAGTAAATACTCAAGTGTAATACATGACTGCGGCAGACGATACACAATACTAATATCAGTTGTTGTTGCGATCTTACAACGTTAAAAATACACACCATGCTGCAGTAAGTAGTACATACCCTCGGGTGTAGAGCAAGTAAAGGGGGGACACCGACATGATGCTATGATACTGGTTGCACGCGATGTTGCGTAGCAAGATACCAGTTGTCAACGACGAGGGAAACTTCGAGACTACTACAGCGGTAGGCCGTGCTTGTGTTGGCGCTAGAGACGCGTCACAACCTGCATAAGCCTATCTATCGGCCCGATTTTGAGATGGACTTGACCAGTGATGTATGCCCATCGCATACACGACACAAAACGTGCCCAATACTGTTCATTCTTTCTCCCTGGAACAGCAGGGTTTGGTAGCTCACAGTACGGTATACACGTATCGAGTGACTTCAACCTACTCTTGTACCACCAACTAAAAAAAACTTCAATTTCCGAGTCAGCCGTCCATGGAAATGGTACTCCCTGTTGTCTGCTGGCAATGCCATACTTCGAAGTAAATATCGGTCTCCGATGATATAGACTTTCCATTAGCTGATAGATTATCCATGGTAAATAATCCAGTGGAACTAATCCAGTCACATGGTTTAGTTACATCGCCAACACGTGCAGTGGTTGTAGCAGTTAACGCTGCGATTGACGAACTCTGTAGTCTATTCTGGTACGTATACCAGGTGTATTTCAAACGTGTATCATTACCTATGCTACCCTACAACAGTTGCTATGCGCTAGCTGTGGGTACACTCTTGATTTTGTTTTTCTTGAAACGACCTGGAAATGGCAGCGTGGTAATAATAGTGGACGGGCGTCACCTGATTTGGCTTCCAGTTTTATCGATGTGTCGACCCCAGTCCCTATCCGAAGGGGTAAACACATGTGGCAGTGTGACAGACCCCAGGCCTCATCCGAAGGGCAGTCACGCTCGTGGAATTACATCTTCTAGAAGGTAGTTACCCTCGGTGGTACGTTTCAGCCAAACGCGGTCACAGGAAAGTGTCTACACCGCCCGCTCTAATGGCACCCGTGTTTGACTCCTTCGTCGTTGTTGGGTACTTCGTAACCCTAAGTAACCCGTGCGGCATTGCAACAACTTGTCAATAATATCAGATGCTTATTTGTGTTCTCGCGCTTCCCGCGCCTAATCAGAGAGCGCTGATCTCAATAGAATGTTTTCCCCTCGGAAGAATGCGGGTGTTTCATTTCCTGGCTGAAGGAAACATTACAAAATGTGAGAATATAGAGCAAGTCTGTGGTAAGAATTGTGTTCCTCTTTTAAAATATACAGCCGTCGTGGTCCCACTTACGTGAGTGCGGCACCGCACTCAAGTGGGATTATGGAGAAACTTAAGAATACAAGGTAACCTTAATAGTGCGGGGGCTGCTCTAGCGTGGACGAGAGCCACCCAACACAGTCACGACGAAGTGATCGGAGCCACCAAAAGCCCAGGTACAATGCACTTCTGCACACCAGCATGAACAAGGGGAGGTTGGATGGTTTCATGTTTTATCCACGTGTTATTTCTGACCAATACCACAGCAACACATCAGTGTACACTGTTGTATTCACGGCGGCTGCCAAGCACACACGCAGCGTCCTCATGTACGGCGCCCAAATCATTGTTTCAACTGCGTTACAGTAGTTCTACCACTTTTTATCAGGTAAATACTACGTAGCAGGAGGAATAATCACATCATTTCTCGACCACACCTGGCCCATCTACCTCACCGCACTACAGCTTGATGGCTGAAGTCACCCTGCGCTCCCGGTGTCTCGAATGTCTGCTTGCCGCGCTGTTTTGGAAGCAAGGGCTTCGAGAAACGACATCCTGGCCTTCTGCAAATAGCAAGCGGCCTCGTTATTGTTACACAACTGCACAAAACTCTCGAGAGAACCGAAACGCGACGAAGCGTGCTCGTAGGACCGCGGCGTAGAGATGCCCCCGACCCCCTCACAGTCCTATAATCGCTGTCCTCTCTCTGGCTATCATGATATAGCCTTTCTCTACGATGAAGCAGATCATGTTCCCCCTCATCACGTCGTGTTCACTGGTCGCATAGCATCTACTACTGTACATCCTCCCAGTCCTATACTCTTGACCACACTCTAGCCGGTCCCACATATATGCGGCAGCCGCACTGAAGCGAGTTGAAGCAATGGCAAGAGGTCTTCACCAACTCCGCACTGAAAGGGATCGCACTAAAGTGGGACCATGACTGTGATGACATACCTATCGTTGACCCCCGTTGTATAGTTAGTCGAAAACCCCTTGATATATTTATGTGTGACGTCAACACACTAGTGAGCTCGACGTCGGCTTGAAATGTCCTTTCGGGCCCCTGCAGACCATTTGATCGAATATTGGGGAGGCAGCCACGGCCACCAAAAGCACCGCCTTGCGCTGCGTCGTACAGAGCTTGCAGTCCAACGGTTGATATATTGTTTATGTTATTTCTCTTTTTCGTTAGGCGCACCTTTCAACTCGGTAGCGTAACTGACTGGTAACTCCCCACCACAGCGTCACATGCCTTGGTTCGAGAACGCATCCCCGAAATATGTGCCCAGTTGTCAGGTGGTGTGAACAGATGAACCCGACGAAAAATTGTTATTAATAATCGCCTCGTGCTTTCCTAAGCCAGAATATCACGTCACCGCATCTATGATATGTACTGTAGTCTTGTGCCATACATTTCATAGTCAATAGGCGCCTTATTTCGGTGATACAGAATGTTCAAACAGTACGGGCCATCAGAGCTCCAGGAGGAAGGAGATCGACGGTGGTACAATGTTTGTGTACAACGCACCCATTTGACTGTCGTATATTTTTTGCTGAGTCGTTCTTGCCACCTCTATTCGTCTTTGTCACCCACGGCATGTGGTCTACAAAGATTGGCTTTAGAATTAGGGTCAGGGTTGGGGTTAGCGTGTCATCTTAAATATACATGACGGAATCGCCCTTGCCACCTTGTCGCCTTTGCTACATACAGACTGCCAGCAAAATAATATATAGTGCACATTTCGGGGCGCAAAGATGTTTCAACTGGAGAACAGTGCATTGTGGGAGACCTGTTGAATACACTACGGTGCGTGATTAATATGGAATATCCAGCAATTATATGTGGAATCGATCGTAATGGTACCCGTATTAAATTGTTGTGAAAAAGAAAACACTGTACCACCCACACCGGTTGTATTGGGCATACTCCGGAACCTTACCCTCAACGCGCCTACGTACGTGAATCCCGTCAGCAAAGACCGAGACTTAAATAGGTTAAAACCACAGTACCACCCCATACATATCGTATACACTCACGTAATAGTTGCTAGAGGAATTTGGTCGGTGATAGAGTCGGCTGCTCATACGTAACACCTTTCTGCCTGAAACTGATCACGCTCCTCTACAGCCAAATCTATTGGTAGTGGTTTCCAGTGGTTGCAGTCGCAGTCTACAGCCTTTTCTCCGTTAATGTTTTCCCATCCATCCGTATATTTGTCTGGCCGAGCGAGTAGTTGAGAGGTCAGTGTCCTTGAACGCGTCTTAAAGTACCGCTGCTTCGCTTCTCGTCGTATACCACACCGACCTTTGTACACATTCAACGCTTTCATCCTGTCCGTCTTCACGTCTCTTTCCTCGGCAACGTGCTTGATCGTTTTTTAAACGACGGGTGCAGGTTCAGACGATACCGCTTCGTTAACCGTGGATATCGCATGCTACGTTACAAGAGAGAGGTGCACCCCAAACTTCCTCAAGCTCCTCACTTGACTTTGGCCCTAACAAAACCCACCCCTAAACCTGACTTTGACAAAACTCAAGGTTCAATGACAAACATTGGCGTAAGTATTGTTCAAACTATAATGTGAAACCACACAGGTAAATGATATTCCAGCACTATGGATAATTCCGCGGTCTGAGGAGCCCCGTCGATGATGAATATGTATTTTTGAAACAACGCGTCACGTATCGTAGCACGCGTCCATCGCTCGCAGCCAAATACGGCACAAGACAGCTAGAGTCCAAGCCAACGTCCAAATGCAACCCAAGACAGCCAGAGGTAGGCATAAACAGCCAAAGATAGTAAAAAAAGCCTAATACAGATAAATGCAGCCAAATACAGCCAAGTAAAGCCAAAGACAGCCAATGACAGCCAAATCCTGAGCCGAAGCCAAAGCCACAGAAATTTTCTCAAGGTTTCAGCGAATTCAGCGCAGCCAACTGCGTGTCGTGATATCCATATGTCGCCGCCCCCAAGAGTCTGTTCGACTCTTATTTTGCAGCGAAAAATATTGTGTACTCGAGGAGTCAACACGAGTGAACGCAACGAATCCCCGCTAGTTTACCCATGAAGCATGGGGGGAGCCTTTTCAGACTTACTAGTGTTACATGTACCACAGTCTATCGCACACGTTCGTCCACCAGTGGTTACTGCGACGGTAATCTTTTCCCAACCAAGGGCGCTTCCAGTGTACCCTACGATTATGCTACGACCGACAACGGTACGAAGGGCAAGCCCATAAGGCTCCGTCCGCGGGAACTTGACTCTCACCTTTTTTCCAGGTGTGAGACAAGGGTGCTTGGAACGCCAGCGTGGAGAAGGACCAGTCACAGTCGCAGGCGAAACCGGAGAACAATTCCCAGTGTCCCCCACAGTGTCTTGATAGTACACTCGTACCGGCCGACGGTAGTCAGGCTATTTGCTTTCCCGCGTGGAGACTACGGAAAAAATGTAAACTGGAGACTGGCCGGAGAGGTGTCCACGGCAGTTGCGCGTGGACTTATTTCGTGAGGATAGGATATAGCCGTTTACGATATTTTGAGGAACTACGGTAGTCGAGACTCGCACGGGTGTCAATATAGTCATCCGAGAACTAGGACATTCTGTGCGACTTAACAACCATTTGGTGCATTTGATGCACCTGCCAAGCTCTTTACCAAAGAAGCACAAACAGATTTCCCACCGTTGGCAATTGTATATGTTCCGAGAAATACAAAATATACGTAAATACGATACGCTCTGAAACTAGATACACTAGCACATGTTTGTACTGTTGCTGCTGTTGTTGGTTGGTGATGGTTTCCGATACCTTGTGAACTCATCGCCATATCGTTTGGTGCACGTCCTCACGAGGCAAGCTCAAACATGCTGTCACCACGTACCTAAAATTTGCGGCACTCGTCGGAAAATTGCAGGCGACGTACATACATTATCCGACTGTTTTTTGTCACCTCAAAAAAGGCAGCATTGTGGTACAGGGTCATGGCCCTACCATGGTCCCGCCATGGTCCGAAATACATTCGCGCTTGGCTCACACAATGTAAAAGAAAAGACTGTAACGTGTGGAACAGGGCCCTTTCATTTGCTTTTCGTTCATTGCTGTTCATAAATACCACGTGTTACTGTATCTCCATACCAGGTATTGATTAATAAATATGGCTTGATACGACTATGGGAAGGCCAGGAACGGCCCTTGAGTAGTCAATGTACACGAGCTTCCGGGCATATTTGATAAATGCCAAGCATCCACACGGCTGCTGCAGCTGTGCTCGTAGTGCGCTGTCAGGACCACTTATTACACCAAGATTATCATAGGTAGAGGTTGGTGCCATTAATGTATTACCCGAGTACCCGGCGGGTACCCCGTCGGACCCCACCCGCGGACCCGACCCGTCTAACGGGTAAGGTCCGCACTCAAAACCGACGGGTATTTTGCACCCTCCGCGTAATGACGCCACGAGTACCCGGGTATCCGGGTACCCGCCCGTTGTGAGGAACGCCGGCCCAATATTCTCCCATGATATTTCTAGAAAACTGATTCAAAACAGCACGACACACTGAACACGCAACGCCGACGGATGTACGGATATTTTAATGGTACGGAACATGCTCGGAGAGATATAGAAATTCCAATACCCGAGCACCTGGGTACCCTACCGGCCCATTTTATGCAACCCGGGTTCATTATTCTTCCGTACTATATCTACAAGACCGATTTCAAGGAGCACATGCATTCGACTCCAAACGCTATCGGATTCTGCTCCCATTATACACTGGGTACGTGCTGCAGTTATGGGGGGGTCGTTCACCGGCGTCCCCGTGTTTGTATGATATTAACCAAGCAGTCCCCGTCGGAATTTTGCAAACTGGTACATTTACATCCAGTTCCCTAATAACAGGCATACGGAAGACTTTTGTGTGCATCCAGCTCCCCATCGACAGCCCTGTACGCAAGAGTTTTGTACACTACCGTAGCATGAAAGACCAGGCGGCTGGGAGTATCAAATCGAAACATAGAACTCTCCGTTTTTAACGACACAAACTGAAGAAGGTAGAAGCAACACGAAACTGGCATGTCTTTTGCTAAAATTGCACGAGTACTTGACAATATGCCAGGTACACAAAAACTGTCACATCTGTTCGTATTTAACGCTGATGTCGGTAGATCTACGTAGATCGTAAGGTAATATTGTCGGTAGGACAAACATTCATTGTATACCACGACTACTCGTAGTACATCGCAGCATGGATAGGATGCTGGAATACGGAGGTACCGACGTACTGGTACATGATCATATCAGTGTTCATGTAGAATAAGTTATTATGCACGACTTGGCATGGTGATCACACCAGGTAATCGCACAAGAGGTGTGAGCCACACGAGCATACTCTCCGGCCTCTCCATCTTCACCGCTCTCTCGAGCACGGCCGCATATAGCTGCCATATTTCAAACCACATTTCTGTTTTCTGTTCTATCGAACAACCCGAATGTATATCACGATCACGTGGTTTCATCAGCATCTGCGAATGTCGTTTGTAGACACATAATCATGATCCATATTCCATCAGACTATCATGCTCGCGAGGACACAATCAATCGACGCTCTTTAAGAACTTCAGGGTCATCACAGAGATAATACAGCTATCACACTATCAGGTGTGAGATAACAAGTAAACACTCTAGCTAAATCGAACTCAAGCGAAAAGCAAGGGTCAGGACAGCTCTATCGCTACCGCGCGATAAGCTATTATACGTACTTGATGTTCTGTTATCAAGCAAGAAAGCAGGCAATCGTCTCTGTGAGAAGAAAAACACGTACCAGCTTTTTCAAGCGCAAGGAACTTTCTCGAAGGCGAATATCAACGAGAAAACGAATAACACACTGCTGCTGTACGAACATCATGGGAGAATTCAAGTCAGTGGACGTTGTAGACGAGCTCGTCAGGGCCATGGGCGGCAATTTCAATGGCTTGAAGTGTGTTGTATGGAGAAAAACAGCTCAATTGAAGTAATCAACCCTCAGTGCCTCAGAGATGCGGCGATGAATCCACAACCAACGGCAACATCCCAAGTTGGTAAGGATGTATCGTTTACCTACGTCTTGCCTATTATGGTGAGTTGTGGCCTCTTACTGGAGTGTATTCGTCGTGTACTGTGGTGGTATACCGGTTGCTTCGGTGTAGCCAGGCAGTCGAGTTCCGATAAGCGGTGGAGTTGCTGAGTCCAATGGGGATTCGTGGTAGCTAGCCATGGCCGGCGAGCGGCAGACGATACATAATGCGTCTCGTATTGTGATTCCGCTCGAAGAAGTTGATGATATATCACGGGCATCATCTTCATCGCCGGCAGCTTTAGTAGACACGCCCGGGCAGGTATACAAATTCACGTACTTGCTGCCGATAAGTGAAGTGCAACGAAGAGCATTGCAAATTCCAGTTGCAAGTCTCACTGCCGAGTAGGTGACTCGATTTTAAGATTTCCGTGCACCCGTGAGTACGACATAAGTTTTGGGCGCATTCGTTTGTCGTTGGCTCAGTAAGATTGAAACGAGTATTCGGTCTACTCATACGATAGGGTACACACACGAATTTCAAGGCTCCTGGAATGAGTAGCTCTATACCTCGACCAGAATACCACTTTGAGAAAGAAGAATTCGCATTCCCAAGAAACGGGCGCATGCACTAGATGTGCCCGAGCAATAGGCGGCAGACACTCCGCCCTAATAACGGAAGGCACATCATGAAACACCGGGGCAGAAGAGAAATACAAACTCGTGTGTATGCACTGCTGTCGTGGCGTTTGCTATCAAACTACAGGACCGAACCGTACGTCTTGAAGGGGAGGAACACAAAACAGTGGACGAACAGTGTTGCCCCAGGCTTGTAAGAGAAAAATAGTAGTGTGTGGTAGGCTTTGCAGTACGCCGCGCTGGGAACGCGCTTGGGCGTTTCGATCTCGGATTTTGCTGTGGATATGGGGGCTGGGGTGCACAGAGGGGGGGGAAACGGTCGCCTCGTAGCGACCCGGCCCGCTCTCGTCGAGCAACACAAAGGAGGCAGGGGTGAGGCTCTTGCTGGCTTCTGCTGTTGTTGCCTACCAGATAAAAAGCACGTTCAAGCATATACGACTCATGTTTGCGCCAAAATCGAACATCTAATCGGGTATTCTGTTAGCGAACGGAGCGGACAGAAAGCAAGCTTCGCAGCTCGAACCCGTTCTCCAGTTTTATCGTTTTTACAGCGGAAGGAAGCAGGTGGCGGTTACTGCTTCCACGGAATCTTCCACCACTTCCACAGGAGTTTCTGCCACTACCATGGAAACGGATGGACTTTTCCACGGCAGCTTCTTCTGTGAAAGCTTCGACGTGGCTCGTAGAAGCTTCCACGGGAATTGCTGAGTACTTCCACGAAATCAACTTCCCTGGGTGCTCCGGGCTGCCTTCGTGGAAGCTCCATTCATCACTTCTGTGGAAAATTCTATAGCTTACTTTCATCGAAAGCCGTCGGAGCCTCCATTGAAGCGATGGAACTTTTATGGAGTAGTGGAAAAAAAACCACAAAATTATTGGAAACTTCCATGGATGTAGTGGAAAGATTCAATATGAATCAGCGTCCCACAATTTCAATGAAAGCTTATGAAGGCTTCCACGACATTCATGAAAGCTTTTTATAAGCTTCTTCGACTGCTATGTAAGCTTCCACGACTTCCATTGATGCATGCCAATTCTTCCACGATTTCTATGGTAGCTTGTGGGCAGGAGTGCAGGGCGTTGTCGTGGGACACCACTAAAAAGCAAAGTGGAAGAGGCACACGCGTCGCGTTTAAATCTGTTGGACGACTGCTATTAATAGTAGGTAAATGATATTCCACTCGATTTGGAGCTTCGTTGTCCGCAGTTCACGACAAAAGGCCCTGCCCGCGGTAGGCGGAGTAACGTCATCCATTTCACGACAAAAGGCCCTGCCCGCGGTAGGCGGAGTAACGTCATCCATCGACACCATTAAATGTTGTTTTTACAGAAGCAGTAAGTCATCATCATTTTAGCGTAGGCAGAGAGCAGCGGGCTCACCCACACTCCACCACGCGGCAGGGAAGCCACCACCTGGGCCGGGAGCATTTAGTGTCTCGGATAGGGATGACTCTCGGAGCTATACCTGCCGTACTTCTGGCTTTTCTTGCATAGAATACGCTACGTCCGAATGAAGTTTAGTCCTGGGTACACAAGAGGAACACTCTACTGCTGTACTACAGTAGTAAAACAGAGCAGATTGGTTGAGGTGTGGTGGGTCGAAAAAATTACAAAGTACGCCTCGGCGGAGGATGGATAGGGACGACCACTCTCGCACAGGCGGGGAGGCAGGCGGTTCGATGGTGGGATGTGATCAGCGTACTCGTGTAGTTGTTACATGTCCTGCTTTTCGTATCTAGTACGTTTGATTTTCCCTTGGGTTTCGCTTTTAATCAACACACCCAACGCACACAACTTGATGACAGATTCAAATATCCTGCTGCGCACGTTTCCAGCGACAGTTGTACAACATGTCCAGATTTTTTAAGTACGTTGTGACAAGTATGCTAGGGTTCACACAACCGGGCGGGGCTGGCCTTGGTGCCGTGTGCCTCGAGAGTGGTGTACGAATGTAAACGAAAAGCATGTCAACCACGCACCCAAATATATGAATAGAGTGCTACAGAGGAATACGAAATTCACAGCGCGTACAAGAGTCTGACCCTCTTAGAAGCGGTGTTTCTTTCCCTTTGAAACCAAGAACGAAAAGGCTCGCCTTCCGCGTCTTTGGTTTCGGTGGCATTTAACTATCGTATCTGTTGCCCCGTATGGTGCTATTCATCGAAGGCAGCGGTTTGGGTGCATACGTAACAGGGTCAACACGCAGCTAACACCATCACAGGTGTCCTTGAAGACGGTTATTCGGCAAGGAGCTCTTCAAAATATCGCGCCATACGAAAGAACCCGTAGACGTTCGCAGGGCGGCAACAGGGGGTACTGGAAGGCAGCTCTTAGTCCTCGCCTGGTTTGAACGAACGATATACCTGCGCTTTTCAAGTAAAGAAGGAAGACGTGCGACACCATTGTTCTTCTGAAAGTAGAGTGCCCCTTTCACTGGTATCTGATCAACTGAAAGCACCCCACCTATCGACGATAAATATTCGTTCCAAGACAGAATGAGTTGGGATAGTTTAGGCGGTATTGCCATAGCTTGCAAGCCTTAAAATATATAATGGCTGCCGGGGAAATTCCAGATGGAGTCTAGACCTTAGGCCACGATATATATGCCCTTGTTCCTATAATGGAACGATCCCAGTTATATTGCCGTAGTTTTGGTTGTCGATGAAGTGGCCGTGATTTTGATGCGTCACCAACACGAGTCTGAGCAAACGCGCTTCGTCAGACTGTGTGTCGACAGGAAATGGCCAGAAGAAACACTAGAGACGGCGGCAGAAACGTGGCGACAAAACGTACACAACCAACCATGGGTATGTGAGGAGCGTATGTAGTTGATATAAGGAATAATCGAGTCGGATAGCATTTGTTCTGGTGCGGCTAGTTGAGTACAAACACGTTGTCGTTTAAGACAACCCAAGACTCATGCGAAGGAAGACCCGGGCCGTCTCGCGCCATGCAAGTTGCTGGATAAACCAATTATGGCAAAGCCTCCTCGCCGCGTTGGTATTACACAAACACTCGTTGGTAGCTATTGCTGGCTTAATGCGTGCGTACCAGTGGCAAGATGAGTCTGTGTGTACCGGATAATCCGAAGAGTTTTTAGTGGCACCAAACGCACGGGCAGTCATTATCAATCCGTGTTTATTTCGGTCAAACACTCGAGCCCCGGGGCGTGACCGAGGTTGGTCAGAGTCTCTAAAATAATTATGTAATCGCAGAGGGTACATGTACCTACAGTGGTCTGGCAAATCACTATATGGAAAACGGCGTGGATTGCGCAGACTCAGCGAGGGATCTGAATCGGGTTAGAGTGAGTCATTGTCATGAATGGCTGTGGACTTATAACCGTAGATCTTTCCATCAACTCCATGCCGGGATGAAGAACGTCGGGTTTTCACCGACCAGGCAGATCCGGCAGGCAGTGCTTGCACCAAGGGCGAAGCGCCGTGAGGTGCTCTGAGGGTCGCATGAAGGGTAAGCTATGGTCCTAGTAACAACCGTGCGTGAGGCGGTCTTCGGGAATATGGATGACACCGTCGAATGGAATATATTGTATTTGCTTCGGTTTCCACTTCTAGATAAACCAAACGAGGGGTACAACAATTTGCGTTTTTGGTTTTCGCTGTTGCCGAGGGATTCATTGGGTTAAGACGAGCGCACTTAGTTGACGCCGAGAGAGGGTTGTCTAATTACGTTAATGCCACCACGACGTAGACTATGCTGGCATTGTATCGTCCTGATGCGTTCGGCGTTTGCGTGGTTGTTGCTAAGCAAACGCTGGTCGTTCGGGAGCGGGGAGGGATATTTTCTATTTGTTCCCACAGCAATATTCGACGTCATGTTGTCCGTCGTTCGATGTTATCGCCTTGGAAGACGGACGCCGAAGGAGTTAGTTCGCGCAACTCGACCAACGTTTCTTTGCGCGAGGGCTGAGAAACGTATACATGTGAAATTAGTGTACTAGCCGATATGTGCTCTGTTCAGAAGCCTGACCAGGTAGACAATGCTGAATAAAACAGTGCAACCCCTGCCGTGTGATGCGTCTTCGTGCTTATGCCATTGGACCGCAGCCTTGAGCATCTAGTGGCATAATTTTAATACGTCATTGTACCGGTGAGACTAATCGCGGTTACGTTGAAGCAATTGTTTGGGCGCTGGAAGGGCGTCGTGTTTTGTTGTTGATGCCCCCATGACATCACCTGGGCTGACCTACTATTGTCTTGACTCGGTCGGCGCGTGCGTCGTTGTGTATTTATAAAGGCATGGCGGGTTGTTGTTTATGCCTTCCTACAGCAGCCGGGGTTGTCGAACTTGTGTCGATAGGTTGATGACATCGCCTTCGCTGGCATTTATTCGTGTTGTCGCCGCCCGCGCTTGCGTAATGGTCGCTGTGTAAACGGTCTCCATGTCGTAGACGATATTCAATACATTGTGATCGTTGTTGCGGTGGGTTTCGTGAAGTTAGCGTATACGGAAGTGACCGCCACTGGGAGAGAGCTGTGTAATTAATATGTGCATGGGGCAATACCGTACCCTGGACGACCTTCGTCCACTCCTGTTGCGGTCGCCACCTGTGTCGTTTTCAACACGTTAGCAGTTATCGTTGATGACAGGGGGGGGGCAGAGGTATTGTGTCGACGCGTTTGATACATTCCGCTTCCTTCGTTGCCGTTAGGTTGTTCTGCGACAAGGTGTTTCTTTTTTACTGAACAATGGGTTGGACGCGGACGCTAGGTGGGGGCGATGTTTCATGCAGCAATATCGTACCTGGGACTTTGGTTGCCATCGGTGGTTGACTGGTGGTCGCAGATGGGGGTGGGGGGAGGGGCTAGGTGCACTTCAACGCCTTGACCGTATAAAACAAATCTTATATATGTGTTGTGATTGTTTGTCATTTGGCATGTTTGAGTGTCGGTCGCGGCTGGTGTGAGGGGGGGGTTGGTGGTGGTTGGAGAGTATTATGTGCTTGCTTCAAAGTCGTATCCTTGCCTATCATTTTACTCTTTTGTGGCAGGCGGCGCGTGTGTTGTTGCGACACCGGGGGGGGGGCGTTGAGTATTAGGACTGTTGATGCCCCAACTTCATCGATACGGGTTTGTGCCGTAGAGCGTGATTGTCGTTGGTTCGTTCCACGTGCTTGAGGGCAGGGGGCACGTGGGTAAGGCTGCAGTGTTGATTGCTGATGTCTACACGCCAAAGCGTGGTACTGCACTTTAATCGTTTTCGCTGCCGGCGCTTGCGTCGTGTTAGTCCACTAAATGATGACCGTTTATGGGGGTGCGGGAGGCGTCAGATGAGGATAGGTTTTGATCCCTCATGCCGTTGGATGGGCTGACGTTTTGTACTGTTACTGCCGTGGATTTTTCGTTTGTTGTGAACACATTATTTTTGTGGACGCTGGGAAGCCGTGCTTTTCTTATCGTTTTCATACCTCCATGGTTTACCCTGTACACTGGGGAGTTCTCGTGTTCCTGGTGTGGGCTCCCCTGCACTGGAACGGGGCGATGCTAGTTTTCATGCGCATGCCGCTGCCCTCACTACCGTGTTGTCACCTTGTGGCGGTCACTGCTCCCGGAGTGGCGGCAGAGGAGGTGTCGCTAGGTTGGTTGATGAACCCTACAGGAACGAGCGTCTTTGAGAACATTGGAATATTTATGATTCCGCGTGGGGTAGGGCAGAGGGCGGCTTGCAGACCGTAACAGGATTCACGTTAACATCATGCTCGAGAGAAAGACAGAGAGGTGTTTCATGGGACGCGAAGGGGACGGGCTGTACGGTCAGGAGATAAAATATTTAGCAACCTCAACTGTATTATTTTTGTGTTGCACGGAGAAGGGTGGACGAACGTAACGATTTCGGGGCGTCCACGCACAGGGAATTTACGATTGAACGTTTTGGCAGTACTAATTACACAAAAGGATGTTTACACCATATTGACGAGCTTACCGGGGTGTACCCCTTCTTCTTGTAGTCTGAGTCGAGACGTTCTCCTACATCGTACACTACTCGCTGGAACACCGCATACTCACTTCGATCTACCAGCAACAATCTAACAGTGCTGTAATGATCGGATGGTTGGTGTGGAACCAAAATATTGTACGTATAGACTACTGAATGCCTTATAACACGAATACAATACTACTTGAACATCGGCTGAGAACACGTAGAAGGCAGTGGATTCGTTCATAACATACGATTCTCAGCATCACGACAACGGCCTAGTTCTAGAGGGGCAAAATAGAGGGCTTCCAACACAACTTGTATTACTTAGTGTATGGCCGTGGAATCCTGGCGTCCAAGGCTAACGTTTGAATCGCCACCGTGGACATACATGGACGTTTGTCTTCTACGTCTTCTACCAGCTATCTTTTCCGCTCTAAATATGCAATATTAACAAGTCAAAATACAACATAGTTTCAATGACGTACGTGGAACAAACACGTGCATATACCAAGGAACGCATACACGCCAGTAGCGGACGCTAATGCAGCTCATTGGAGGCCTCCGATGCTACAATGGAAGCTCCCGTTGCTTCCGCTTCCTTCCGTAGAAGCCTCCGTTTTTCTTCCTTCTGTGAAAGCCTCACATCATATTATTTCTGCTGTGGAAGCTTCAATCGGATCGCTTTCGTCGTCGAAGACAAAATCAAGGCATGTAAATCTGAGGACTTACATGGAAGACAGTGGTAGCCAGTGGAAGGAGAGCAAGCAAGTACAGTAAAAGTTCAAGGGAGGAACTGGGCGTACGTCGAAATATGTGGAGCCACATGGAAGTTCATGGAATCCCGTGGGAGTGAGCGCAGCTCCTTGGATGTTTGCGCAGAATTGATAGTTTTCACCGCACCGGGAAGCGAAACGTGCTGCAGATGGAATCTCCGACGTTATCGATAGAAGCTCCTGGAAGCTTCCATGGAAGCGAAACCAGCTCTAAAGGAAGGAGTCGAAGCTTCCAAGGACAGTTGCTGTGGAAGCTTCCGTGGGAGCGTTCATGGAATCAACAATGCATTTCGGCGGAAGCGGCTTCCATTGAAGGAATGGAAGAAGTGAAGGCTTACCTAGAAACAGTGGATGCTTCCAGACACCGACTGAGAAATGTGCAAGTGAATCTTGATCGACGGAAGTTCGCCTGAATCCGATGGAAGCACATGGTGTTCGTTGGAAGCTTCCACGAAGGCTTCCATTCACTTCCACGTACCCTCCCAGCTTCCATGGAAGTAGGAGTTTACGCGGAAGCGGTGTAAGCTTCCATGGACGTCATGGAATCTTCTACCGCTTCCGTGAAAGCTTCAACGTTTCCATGAATAAAGCCCAGAGGGCACCAAACCCCTTGAACTTCACCATAGTGTGGGCGAACGAGAGCCACGGGGGACACAGTTTGTTCCACACCAGGCGGGCGACGGGGGGTCACTGGTGTAGAGGGGGACGGAAGCTTGGGCTGGACCAAATCGGTAGCGAGACGATTGCCAAAGGGGCCCAGGGCAACAACAGGGAGTTGTGTTCCACCGTTGTATTGAGCGGAGCAAGCAATTCGGATGTGGCGGTGAAATATTGTGTTTCGGGGGAACTCGTACGAGCAGGTACGGTTCGTTTGGGAATTGAGAACGAGACGAACGCTGCCGAAGCTAAAGGAGCGGCCCAAGGAGATATTCCTCTTCCTGCAGATAGTCGGGTACCTTAGTATGGGGTACAGCTCCAGTGTTAATCAGGTAGTGTCTTCGTAGCCTCTGTCTATCGTTTTGTGTACGGCTTAAATTTCGGAGGTTACTGTTTGTAGCATAATAGATTCTGAATTACAGCCCCACTAGTATTTTTCATTATTGTTGGTTTATTCCTTCACTACACATGCTCGTTTTGTTGTGTTCGGTTTGCTTGGTACCTAATACTAGTACGTCATTGTGGCGGCAGCGATATCAGCTGCGACTGATGTGCTGTATCGTGTATCCGGTATGTATTTCATGGAAGTATAGTCTAGTACTACACTGCAAACTGCGTGTGGTACTGCGGGATTCTATTCTCTGTGGCACATACCTACGAAAACCAATTCAGCCGGTAAGAGCTGGTTAAAGTTGAAAGACACAAATCTCGTCAGACACGAATGCTCGCTTGCAGTATCTACTCCGATATCAAATCATTGGCACTAACGGATCGTCATCAAAAGTGGAATGGGGGGGGCATAGCAGTTTCTGCAGTCGAGGTACTAGGGGTGGCGCAAGCGGCGAAAATGTGTCCCGACCGACCATGTGCTTTAAAGAAGGGCAGCAAAATACAGGCATTCCGTAGGAGAGAATGTTTATTTTTCACATTTTTCCCTGAACGAGCCGGTTCCAGGTGCGTCAAGGCATGCCTGCAAAAGAATGTGCGCAAACATTCCAAGATCTGACTGCGTAGGGCCGATACCAAGTCATTTTTAGTGCCAGTAAGTTGATCCTAAAGTTAAACTAGGTGCTTGAGCAGATTCTGCAAGGGATGTGAATCGGGTTAGGGTGAATTATTGTCATCAATGCCAGTAGACGTATACCTGTAGATCTTCGCTTCAACTCCATGCCTGGATGAAGCACGTCGGGTTTTCACCGACTAGGCAGATCCGGCAGGCAGCGCTTGCACCAATGGTGAAGCTCCGTGAGGTGCTCTACGGGTCACACGAAAGGTAATCTATGGTCCTACTAGCAACCGTGTGTGAGGCGGTCTTCGGGCGTAGGCATGACACCGTTGAATGGATTTGTTTTTTTGCTTCGATTTCCACTTCTAGATAAACCAAGCGAGGGGTATAAGCATCTTTGTTTTGTTTTGTGTTGTTACAGAGGGATTATTTGGGTTAAGGCGAGCACAGTTGGTGGGTGTTACGAGAGGGTTGGATAATTATGTTCATGCCATAACGACGTAGACGACACTGGCGTTGTATCGTCCTGTTGCGTTCGTCGCTTGCGTGGTTGGGGTTAAGTAAATGCTGATGGGGGTGTAAAATGGCGATCCAATCGATGGGCTCAAGATTGGCACAAATAATGGAACTATCGATGATATCGAAATGTCTCGGAATTTGTATCGCAACGAGGTCAGTTATTCTTTTCGCTCCCGAAACCTCTTGAGCTTTACGAGTTGGTCGCGAAATTCTTGATTTGCCGAGAACCACCCGGTACGACGCCAGCCCCTCCAGAGGACGCGACTACCGCTATCGCGTCGGCCCAGGGCCGGCGCCTCCCGACTGAACCGCGAGCTTGAAGCAACGCGGCTTTTGGTCTGGTACATTCTAGACCTCCGGTTCCATGCCATCCTCCCGGAGTCGGAGCACTGCTGTGTTCTTCTCCTCGAAGCATCCGAGGTGGAGGGCTTGGGAGGCGCTGCGCGTCAGCTAGGATACGAGGCAGGTGCTGCGGGAACGTAGGGGCCGGCAGCAAAAATCGAGACGGTCGAGATCGCCGGTATGGCGAACGCTTGTGAGAGTGCCTCGGCTGGAGCGAGTTTGCGAGCGGAGCTGGTCCGATTGGGGCCCGGCAGGTTTAGCCGCCGACCATGGAAATAAGGAGCAAAGAGGATCAAGATCTGATCGGACTCACTACAACCACGCACCCCCCGGAGGTACGAGTGTGTTGGCCGCTTACTCGCGTATACGGGGTTGGGTTGTACAGCGACCCTGGGCCCGCTGGCCGTAGAGCCGACAACAACAATAAAACAGTTTGGTATCGGAGATTGGGTACATTGTGACACAGATTGGTATCGGAGATTATGTGGCGTGGAACGTATTATGCTACAGCAGTGTTCGATACTGCTATGCCCTCTCACTCGCTGCTCATTGACGGGGGTACGCGGAGGGTACTCGAGTTACCCGAGACGGCAGTATGTTCTCTCGCTGTTGTCTGTGGAGTCGAGAGTCGGATGGCGAGGTGCCTGGTCCGGCGGTGCTATCTCATTCACGCCTTTCTCTCGATACTGCTGTATTTTCTCTCTCGTGCTGGGTTCGAGGCCGCGGTTTGGCACGGCTCTGCCTCACTCACTGCTCTCTTCTCTCTCGCTTTGGACTGAAGGGGAGTGTATCATGATATGGTGTCGGGTACAACTGTGCCCGTTCACTCACTGCCCACCCTCGATACTACGGTATTCTCCCTCATTTTGACGGGGGAGTGGGGGGTATGAGGTTCCAGTGTGTTTGCTGCATACTCGCGTTTACGAGGTTGGGTTGTCTAGCGCCGCCGTGCCCGCGGGCCGTAGAACTGACAACAATAAAAGGGTGTATTATTACACAGATGCGTATAGGAGATTGGGTATGTTGTGCCACAGATTGGTATCGGAGATTTTGTGGGGTGCAGCGTATTATGCTGCTGTGTTCGATACTGCTATGCCCTCTCACTCGCTGCTAGCTGACGTGCGTACGCTGAGGGTACTCGAATTTCCCGACACGGGGATTTGTGCTCTCGCTGTTGTCTGTGGCGTCCAATATCGGAGGGCGAGGTACCTGGTCCGGCGGTGCTCTCTCATTCCCGGCTCTCTCTCGATACGGCTGTATTTCTCGCTCGCGCTGGGTGCAGTACGAGGCCGCAGTTTGGCGCGGCTCTGCCTCACGCACTGTTCTTTTCCATCTCGTTTGACTGCAGGGAGTGTATCATGATATGGGGCCAGATACGACTACCTGTACCCGTTCACAAACTGTCCACTCTCGATATTGCTGTATTTTATCTCGTTTCGTCGGTTGAACTGTCGAGCTATGGTCTGGCACGGCTGCACCATCTCGCTCACGGCAACCTGACGAGTTTCTCGCTGCTGCTGTCCCGATAGTGCTGTACGGTCTCTCGTCTTCGGCTGGAGAGGGTTTTCACGCCGGGGTTACTGCTGTATTTTCTCTGTTGGGCCCCTCACTCCTTCTCGATACTGCTGTATTCTCAGGTTTTGACGGTCTGGTAGTGTTGTGACCCCTCACTCCCGCTCGATACTGCTGTATTCTCTCGTGTTGACAGTGGAGTGGAGGGTATGATCCTAAGGGGTCTGGTACTGTTGTGCTCCTTCACTCCCTCTCGATACTGCGGTATTCTCTCGTTCGGATGGTGGAATGGAAGGTATAGTCCTACGGGGTCTGGTACTGTTGTGCCGCCCCCGCTCCCTCCCGATACTGCTGTATTCTCTGGTTTGGACGTTGGAGTAGAGGGGTGTGATCCTACGGGACGGGGTACTGTTGTGCCCGCTTTCTCCCCCTATATACTGCTGTATTCTCTCGTTTTGACGGTGGAGTGGAGGGTACGGTCCTACGGGGTCTGGTACTGCTGTATTCTGCCCCCTCACTCCCCCTTGATACTGCTGTATTCTCTCGTTTTGACGGTGGAGTGGAGGGTATGGCCATACGGGGTCTGGTATTGCTGTGCCCCATCACTCATTCTCGATACTCCCGTATTCTCTCGTTTTGACGGTGGAGTGAAGGGCATGATCCTACTGGGTCTGGTACTGCTGTGCCCCCTGTATTCTCTCTTTTGACGGTGGAGTGGAGGGTACGGTCCTACGGGGTCTGGTACTGTTGTGCCCCCTCACTCCCTCTTGATACTGCTGTATTATCTTGTTTTGACGGTGGAGTGGAGGGTATGGTCTTACGGGGTCTAGTACTGTCGTGCCCTCCCACTCATTCTCTATACTGCTGTATTCTCTCGATATCACGGTGGAGTGGAGGTTATGATCCTATCATGATATGGGGCCGGATACGACTACCGGTGCCCGTTCACACACTGTCCACTCTCGATACTGCTGTATTCTCGTTTTGTCGTTTGGACTGTCGAGCTATGGTCTGGTACGGCTGCAAAGTCTCGCTCACGGCAACCTGACGAGTTTCTCGCTGCTGCTCTCCCGATAGTGCTATACGGTCTCTCGTCTTCGACTGTGGAGGGTTTTCACGCCGGGATTACTGCTGTATTTTCTCTGTTGGGCCCCTCACTACTTCTCGATACTGCTGTATTCTCAGGTTTTGACGGTCTGGTAGTGTTGTGCCCCCTCACTCCCGCTCGATACTGCTGTATTCTCTCGTGTTGACAGTGGAGTGGAGGGTATGGTCCTACGGGGTCTGGTACTGTTGTGCCCTCTCGCTCCCTCCCGATACTGCTGCATTCTCTGGTTTGGACGTTGGAGTAGAGGGTGTGATCCTGCGGGGTCTGGTACTGCTGTGCCCCCCCTGGATACTGCCGTATTCTCTCGTTTTGACGGTGGAGTGGAGGGTATGATCCCACGAGGTCTGGTACTACTGTGCCCCCTCTGTCCCCCTCGATACTGCTGTATTCTCTCGTTTGGCGGTGGAGTGGAGGGTATGGTCCTACGGGGTCTGGTACTGCTGTGTCCCCTCACTCCCGGGCGGGACCACAGGCCGATGCAGGAGGCCTCATCCAATCCAATACTTACATTAAATTATCCACGGTAGAGAGACAGAATACAACAGTATTTTCGCCTTGTTCCCACAGCAACAATCGACGTCATGTTGTCCATCGTTCGATGTAATCGCCTTGGATGGTGTTCTTCTTTGTTGTGTCGGTCAGTGCTTGCGTGGTGGCGGAATGGTAGTGGTTGAGTAAACGATCGTCGTTTGGGGGACCTAGAGAAGGTGGGGGGATCAAACTATTTTCATGTCTCCATACCCTATCCTTTGATTGGCGTTTTCATTGGTTGTTTTGGCGGTTAGTGTTACGGCAAAGAAAAGGTGGGACGCTGGGAGGAGTTAGCGTAGAGCAGGTGGGGGACACTAGGAGGGAAGGGTCGGAACAATGTTGCGGTAGGGGTGGGTCCCAAATGTTCTGCGTAGCTCAAAGAGTACAAAATTCGCCTCACTCTGCATTCTACCAGGTATACAGCAGTCGTACTCGTAGTCTACTACGTGCGAGGTGACACACGTACAGGCCGGTTCACGCTGAATACAAATAGAGTCAGAGTCGGAAGGTACTGACAGTTTGCATGCGTGTGTTCTATTAGTACTGAGACTGCTCCGCTATTGTGCAGTAGTACTGCGCTGTACCGACAACGGGTAGACGGCATCATCAATTGCAGTAGTAGCTAGTATAGGGCGATTTCAACTTCTCCGAGACTAGCCTAACTCGACCGTTATAACGTTTGGCGTTCTTCTCTGCCTACGCCGGCCGTGCGAGTCCTCAAACAAGCCGCCGGGCAAGCCCTCTCGAGGTGCAGCGGAGGTAGGCGCGCGAGAGCAGAAACCTGAAAATAACAGGTCCATTTCGTGTCGACCAAATATCCTCAAAGCTTAAAGAGCGCACGGAATCCCACTCCATCGATCCCACGCATGTGGGTATCGTACACCGGTCTATTCCTTTCGGAATGAGCTCCCGTGCCATCCCGGAGGTACCCAATGTGTTCGACTTCATGCCCGCTGAATGTGCTATTACCAACATTTTGTTTCCCAATTAAAGCTAATCGAGTGAAGACGTTGTTACCAATGTCCTATGTGCCGCGCAAGGAGAAGTATGCTCGATGTGTGACGATCGGCAATAGTGCCAAAAGACACCACTACACGTTATTGAACGGGAACGCGGAATTGTTTGGTACCTCTGAGATGGTAGACGATTTCAGGATAACAAGAGCTCACCTGGTTCCTTCCGCGTCAAAAACAGCGGAAATACCGGGGGTGATGTACGTTGCAGCCTTCGTCACGCGTATTTGTGCCCAACGAACGTCTGCCTCGAGGAACAAAAACGCTTGCCGTAATCAAGGGGTGTCTCCTATCTGCCGTGGTAAAACGCCTCCGAAAACATCGTGGACATCCATTGGATATATGTCGTAGAAATCAAGTTTTATAAGCCTTAAGCTCTGGTGGCGTTAGTCGCGTAACCGTTTGAGTCTACGATTTCCTTCAATGGCGTCGCAGGCCGGGCGAGAGGTTTTCAAGAGCGAGGCACAAGGTTCGGTTCTCACCTTCATCCCCAACGATAGGGAAAACGAGGAATAACTCATGTTCAAGAACTTGTAAGACTCACTCATTTAGAAAATGTCCGGAAAGGAACGACGAGAGCAATGCGACAGTCGGAGGTAAATTTTGGATGTTCAGAGTCTTCTCAGTGTTCCTGACCTACTCAAAGAAGATCTAAGTTTGGTTTAGTGCGGAAGATTATGGTGGACATCGAGTTTGAAGACTTTTAAACACCACCAGGTAAGCGTTTTGTTGCGTAACATTTACAGTCGACTTTTCCTGTAGTATTATGTCTCTCCACCCTGGATCATTTAATGAATGTATTGGATTGGATGATGCCTCGCACGTGTGCGTGGCGTCGATCAAGGCGTTGGAGCCAACCGTTGGCGATCACCTACCGCGTGCCGGGGAGGAGAGGACTTAACAATAGTTATATATAACTATGCAGAATATTGTATAGCGCTACGAGAAACCCGCTAAACCGCGTGTGTACTGGTGAGGCAACGGGGGGGGGGCAGAATTCTGCCACCCCTAGTACACCGTAGACAATGCTTTGATATTAAACATCGAAGCGAATCTGTGTATCCAGGCGGGTCGTCGAGAAAACGTCACCATTGCACAGACATCCGCAACGCAACTCCGTGCGTATCTACGTGAAAGCTTATACAGTAACGTAAATTGTGGATTACGAGTTGCCTCGGTGTCTGAGTACGTTTGTATGGTAACCAAAATTGCGGATACCAAGTAGCGCTATTGTCTTGAAGGCGAATGTGAGAGCCTCCAAGGGCGCGCCGTCATACGTAAGAGTTGAGTGTCATCGTGGCCCAATATCAGTGTGAATCAAACGAATCAAGGACCAGCCAACGGAGTTTCTACCACAACGGTTTCGGTGGCAGCCACCTGACCTATGTGCGCTGCACTGGGCAAAATATAATCATGAGTCGAGAGGAATGAACGCCAGAAAATACCTATTTACGCGAAACCAGGCAGTTGCCACCGTCTGTTTAGAAAGTTTCGTCCTGAGCCCAGAAACGTAACCGTTGTACAGCGGAGCTTCTACATCAAAGTCCGCGGTCGCCACCGCCTGACTGGTGTTCGCTAAATTCGACCAAATATTGTCATGAGTCTGAGGGAAATGGACGCCAGAAACAACATGTTTTCGGCCACACCAAGCCGGCGCCACAGACTGATTTGTACGCGCTGACACTGACGTCCTTAACTACCATCGACTCTTTCGCAACCGGAGCCAAATGAAAACACATGACAAGGATCGAACGTCAATATTAGTACACGAACTCAACGCAAGAGCTCGGGGTATTACTACAACCACCTCCATTATGTACGCTGACACAACCGCCAACGCCCCTTACCAACGTCAGCCCCCTTTGCCTCGGGGTCTAGGTAGAACGAGGTCACCACACGGACCGCCAGTCATCATGTCCCGAACCCCAACGCAACCCCTGCTACGAAGTGCTCCCGTAACTGCAGAGGAAAAGTCAAGTCGAAGAAACCAGTCACTGACCGACACCCCCCCCCCCCCCCCTCCTGGTGGGGGGCGCACACGGTATAAGGCTTACCCTCGCAGTGGGTTTCTCAAAGCGGGAGGCGACTACCATGTAACTGCTGGTAGCGGCATACGGATGAACGATGTCCATCGTGCTTGCAACCAAAGCAAACGGTGAATGCGCAGATCCGGTGGCCATGGTTGGGGTTCCTCCTGGCAGCGATGCAAGTGGGACCGCCCTGAACCGGCTGGAACTGCTGCAGCTCTTCCTAGATGACGCTGTTAAACCTGGCCATGGCCGAAAGAGCACGGTTCGACGGAGGTTGGGGCGGGGCGCTACCGCGGCCGCCTCAGACGCCGCCACCGACGCCCTTCCGGTTGCTCTGGCCGTTCTTGGTTCTCGTGGTCCCCCCCGACGCGGATGGAAACGAGAAAATAACTGACTGCGCGGCTGCTGCGCCCCTGTGCCACCCCCCTGCCGCTAGCGGAGCGAAGCCGGCGGGCGGCACTCGGCGGGAGGAGGTCCTAGCGAACGCCGCATGGTCGCGGGGGGCAGACGCGCCGTAGGAACCCCGCCCCCGGGCGCCGCCCGTTGGGGGGCGCCGTCCCAACCGTAGAACCGGTGTCCAGCGCCTTGTGGGTTGCACGTCCATTCTTGAGGTCCTGATAAATCTGGCTCTTGGTCAGGCCGCATGTTGAGGAGTTTATCGGTAAACACCCCCAACGTTACGGCAGGACAGCCAAACCGCCTGAGCGCAAACTGCCCCGGGGGGAGCGTCCGCTCCAACATAGTCTGTTCGGAGGAAGCTGCCCTGGGGGGAGCGTCCGCTCCAACATAGTCTGTTCGGAGGACAGTCCCATATCGTGCGCGAGAGCGGCTGCCGCGCGCAAGGTAAACGCGAAGTTGTATCAATCATTCACTCCGGCAGAGTTCCTACAGGTCCACGTCATCTTCACGATAAGCTGCTGGAACTGTAGCCGAATCAACGATCGTGGCAGCGGGGTGCAGCGGCGGTCGTAACAGCGTGGTATCGAGTAGATAAGCCGACAGCGCATGCGCGGCCGGGTCATACACCACCGCAACATCATACACGCGACTCACCCACAAACCGAGACGGTATACAGCAGTATCGACGTGTGTGCACGTACCGTTTCCGAGTGAGCAGCGGTACCAGACGCGGCATCATATATTCGACTCAACAGTCAAATCCGAGAGGGAATACAGCAGTATCGAGAGAGCAGTGACTGAGGGGGCACAAAATAATCAGAAACCGCGGCATCGTACCCTCACATCAACCGTCAAAGGCGACAGAGACTACGGCAGTATCGAGAAAGCAGTGAGTGAGAAGACGCAACTGTATCAGATACCGCGACCTCGTACCCTCACACCAGCAGTCAAAAGCGGGAGAGTATCATCAGCCGAAGCGAGAGAGAATCCAGCAGTATCGAGAGAGCAGTGAGTGAGGGGGCACAGAAGTACCAGCCACCGCGGCATCGTGCCCTTACATCAGCAGTCAAAATCGAGAGAGAATACAGCAGTATCAAGAGAGCAGTAAGTGAGGGAGGGGGCCCAATAGTGCCCAAAATCGCGGCATCGTACCCTCACATCAACAGTCAAAAGCGAGAGAGTATCCTCAGTCAAAAGTGGGAGAGAACACAGCAGTGTCTAGATAGCAGTGAGTGGGGGGCACAACTGAACCAGAATCCGCAGCATCGTACCCTAACATCAACACTCAACAGCGAGAGAGCATACAGCAGTATCGAGATCTCCGATGCCCATCCGTGTCCAAATGTACACCCCATTTTCAGGTTCTACGGACGGCGGACACATCGGCGTTAGACATCCCACCACCGTAAAAAGTGAAAAATTAAACGAAACAAAAGAGACAGAAAGAGAAAAGGCTACAGCCGTATCCTATAACTCGAAACACACTCGTACCTCGGGCGGGTGCGTCTTTGTGATGAACCCGATCAGTTCCCGGTCGCCTTTGCTTCTCGCTTGCATGCTCGGCGGGTGATGCTGCTCGACTCCACTCGAACCAGCTCCGTCAGCCCCACCCGAGCTTGCTCCAGGGGAGGCGCTCCCACCAGCGTTCGCCCCACCGGCGATTTCGACCGTCTCTCTTTCGGCCGCCCCTTGTTTCCGCCGCACCCAGCCCATCGCGTAGCTGACGCGTAGCGCCTCCCTCGGATGCTCCGTGGAGCCGGACACAGTGCTCCGACTCCAAGAGGATCCCATGAAACCGGAGAAGGTCTTGAATGTATTAGACCAAACGTCGCGTAGCTTCAAGCACGCGGTACGCCCCCCGGGCGTACCGCGAACAAAGGTGGCCTCGTTCTCCGCGGCCTCCAACACTTGGGTCCATGTCTCTGCGCTCGAGCGAGGGGGTACCTCGGACGCCACCTAGCCGAGCGCGCACGCAACCTCAAGCCGCGAAACCACCGCGCAGCTGCTGTCCGTCACCAGGAAGACGCAGGCAAGGTCGAGCACCGCGCAGGTTCCCAAGGCCCTTGGGTAGAACAAGGCAGCTGCTCGAGGGGGGTGGAGGGGTCCACAAAGGTCGCCGACGCCCTGTTCGGATTTGGCCGCGGAGCATCCGCGGGCGACGCTGGGACCGGGGCCGACGCGTTGGCGGTAGTCGCATCGGCTGGAGGGGCGGGTGTCGAGCGCGGGGTCCTCGACATACTCAATACTCTCAAGACTTTCGCGATCAACTCGTAAAGCTTATGAGGTTTAGGGAGTGAAAGAAAAAAATGTCCTAGCTGCGATACAAATTCCTAGACATTTCGATATCATCGATGGTTCCCAATTTGAGCCCATCAATTATATCGTCATTTTACTTTCATACAACATAAAAAACGCGAAAACGCGTGAGCGACCGGGAAAACGTGATGAGAATAGTATTGCGTAGTATGTCGATAACCCATCATGAACGGTATGTAGACTCCAAGTGCTCCAAATGTTTTTCTGCAACGGTACCCCGATGGCACCGGTATGATAGTATACATATACAACATTATGTTCAGAACGGGTAGAACGCCGCACATCGGGTCCACCACACTATTTCCCTCCTCGTATTTACGTCCACGGAAGTTACCACGTACGTTAACGAAAGCGAAATATACTTCGAAGTCATTTTACCTCCATTTACTTTCACGGGAACTTAGTTTTTACTTCCATGGAAGTAAAATTTTCACGAACTTGTTGTTCTGTTTCTATCGAAGTAACGAATACTTCCATGGAAGTACGCGGAAAGGTCTACTGTTCGTGAAAGTTTAAGCTGCAGCCATCTTTCACAAGCTGAGGCTTCAACAACTACGCTCTGTGGAAGCTGCCTCAACGTTCCACAAGAATCCACCGAAATCAATTGCAGTAATCCACCAGGTCTCATAGACTTAATTTCCTCCATGGAACTAAATGTCGAAGTTTAGTTTTACATTCGTGCAAGTGGTTTGGATTCCACCGGAAGAGTTTGTTTCGCTTCCATGGGAGCGTTTTTACCTCCATGGCAGCAAATTTGTTATTTCCAATCTTACTTCCATGTTTCCTCATATCAGGGTAACTGATGGGCCTCCTGCGGTTC
The DNA here is from genome assembly GCA_031763025.1 of Macrocystis pyrifera. Lineage (NCBI taxonomy): Eukaryota > Phaeophyceae > Laminariales > Laminariaceae > Macrocystis > Macrocystis pyrifera. The sequence continues at coordinate 11,621 of JASSKH010000005.1, read as the reverse complement.
ATTCGGAGGGCTAGCTGGTTTTCTGCATATTGTGGGTGGAAGCAGGGTGCCAAATAAGAAGGTCTCACTATGAGGTCAAGCTACCGAGCGGGGCCAGGACAGTAAGGTAATTGGTGGACCACCATGGAGGCAGATTCTATGGAAGGTTACACAGCTTACATGAAAGTAACTCCAACCTTTTTGGAAGTGCTTTTGCTTCCGTGGAAGTTGATGAATTATTTTGTGAAAGTAGCCGGAAGGTTCCATGGAAACTATTTTTTTCTCGATGTAAGTGGGTATCCATGGAAATTGTTTTAATTCCGTGTGGACGAAACAAATGTAGGAAAGTGGTCATAGGGGGGTATACCCCCTGACTATTTAACCATATGGGGGTATGGCCAAAACGCGCCTGCGGGAGGCGTTCTCACGTGCCCCAACCGGCTCCGAATTTAATTCTGACTCGGTGACAAGGTTCCCGCACCCCACGCCGAGCACATCCGTCTTCAGGTTTTTTCGGGCACGTTGTAGGGACTAACGGCACCGCCGTGCAAGAGAAGTCTATCGAACTCCCCCTTTAGCCAATATTGTGGGGTTATTCCCCCGCAACTCTACTAAATTTTGGTAGTACCCCCGCGTGATCACCATCTTACCGCACTTTGACCGAGTCACTACCCCGCGATAACCGCTTGCCGCACAGCCCCAGAAAAATATATGAACACTTGTACACATCACCCTACTCAGTAGCCCGAGAAGCCCAAGGGCGGAACATCCAACAGTTGCGAGTATTCTCCATGAAAAATGGAGGGAAAAACACACGGCGCAACAAATGACATGCAAAATCAGATATAATATTCTACGTAAGTAAACAAACTTTTGAGTGGGTTGTGTGTTCCAGGTCAATAATGAGACACTATTAATGGTTGACAGCAACAGACCAAGAACCAAGCGACGCAACGAACTAGCACACCCGGCCACAGCGATAAGCAGCCAAGGATGGAACATCCAGCAGTTGCAAGTAGTGACCATCAATATTTGAGGAAAACGCATTCGGGGCAACAAATGTCATGCTAAGTCAAGTCCTCATATTTTACATAAAATACAAAACGTTGGGGTGGGTCGTGTGTACCAGGTCTTCAATGAGATACCGACTGCCCACAAAAGGTGGGCGTGCTCGGCATGGGTTGCAGGCACCTTGCCAGCGCGTCAGAAATGATTTCGGAGTCGGTTGGGACACGTGGGAACGCCTCTCGCGGGCGCGTTCTGCCTATACCCCCCCATGACTAACAAGTCGTGGACGGGTATGCCACCATATGACCTTTTCCTGATTTTTACTACAAATATAAAGTTTTATTCCAAAGAACTTCCCATAAAGGTGCACTCAAAAGCAAAATAACGTGGGAGATGGCGTGTGTATGCCCTGACACTCATCTATCGTGCTGAGGAGCAAACACTAGTACAGACGCGTGCAGTCATTTGGTCATGTTTTGTTCGCGATTATTGTATATCTGATGATTCAGTACATTTGCGAAAAACCGGGATGGTTATTTTTGATCCCCGGTAATTGCCGTTCACGCTGTTCGGAACAGAGTAAGCTACAATATAACAAGCTGATTGCCCTTAATTTCCGGTATAATTTCCGCACATCCACCGTGTTGTACAGGCGATAGCTTCCTCAAGTAAACAGATCGAGCTCGTACACAATTCACATACGTACACATGAATACATATCTGGTACGCGAGGAGAAAGCAAAGAAAGCAAAGAAACATGGCCCCGACAAACGAATAGAAATAAAGAGGAGAACCGAGAAATGTACAGTAGCCCTGCGCGGAAAGCAGGAAGAAGGTGGGTGATGAAACCGGAGACGCCCGCTGACTGCTGGCACAAATGACTCAAAGTGGATACGAATCATATAGAGAGTACACAACACGTTCAGGCAACCCAAAGGACTAGTACTCACAGCACTTCTAAGCCAAGATGCAAAAAGGGGCTGTCTGCTTTTCATATACTTCCGAGGGGAGTGTTTGGCAAGGGGGCTGCTATAGGTCGATTTGAGTTGTTTTATATCAGAGACGTCGTTCTTCTCTTATGGAAAATGCAGCAGGGTGGCCGAGGTCATCGGCTGGTAAAACGTCTATCTCAACACGGGTGTTATTGGATTTGTGATAAGGTTATACGAGAATGCTCTATCTTGTTCGGTTGTTTTCCCTTCCTGTAGTTACTGTTGTGAATATTTGATGCTGTAAATGTATTTTCTTGAGTATACCCATTCGTGTACTGTTTACCATTTGTGTCCTTCATTATGACAGAGTAGTTGTGTGTTGCTTGGATAGTTGTGGGTGAACTAAGCACCATAGTACGGTATTCTTAACCCCAACTTTGCTTTGAGCTTTGGGTGGGGTGGACGAAACACCTGGTGATTTAATTGTGCGGGGTCGCGTGAAGGAGACATGCCAATTATTTGCCACATTATTTGGCGTCGTACAGCGTATGGATGGTATGCATGTGGAATGGGCTCGTGCTCCTGATTTCTGCATGGGATATTCAGTATTTAGAGTACGTCTAAGTTATCTGTACGGGTAGAAGTTACCGGTTAAGTAAAGTACACTCACATACCTGACCTCAGGTTCGTTTGATGTGTGAAGGAGGCGAATAAATGTAGCAGCCACCATTACTATCAAACCACCACCACCACCACCAAGCTTCTGCCGCAATCACCACCAACATCAATCACAGACCCTTAACAAGCTGATTCACAAGCCGCTGCTTGTCGCTTGGCATCGCAGTAGTATTCTGTAAGGACGTCATACTGAGGGTTGGATCACAGCTTGAAGGTATCAGCGTTTGTACTACGGTAGGGGTGGCTAGCGGGCTTTGAGGAGGGTTGACTCTATTACTGTACCAACCGGGAGCAGGGCGCCAAGCGCACGTCGCATGCACGAAGACGCCAGGCACAGCGCGCTGGAAGCGCAGCTGGTCTGCACGAAGACACAAAGGGGAAAGCGCAGATGGTCTGTGCGAAAGACCCTCATTACTGATCAGGGAGGCCGTCAAGACCAGACAGAGCTTGCATCGGTTCAAACTTACCAAGAAAATGGGTGATTTCATACGTCGAAAAAAAAACAGATTTCAAGCGACAGGTCATTGAATTTCTCCGTGTTCGAACAAATTGAAAATGTGGATTTCTAACATGGAAACAAAAACTCTGGGCGACCGAGTTTCTTCTGTAACGTGTTTTTCACTTGTTTTGAAGAAAACGTGTGCGTGGGGTCGGTAGAGAGTGAGCAGAGAAGGTTCAGTCAGCCGGACAAACAGGTTTTGCGCTGCGCTCGTTGAGGTCCCAGATAAACGGGGAAATTGGTATGGACGGTGTTCGTATTAGGATTGCCGTTTTTCATTGGCGCTTGCTTTGGATGGAAAGTGGAATTGCCGTTTTACCGTCACATTGATACGTTATGAGATTAGGGCTTGCCGTTTTTGGCAGCAATTTATTTGCGGTGAAACGTTGGGTTTCACACTGGCTGTTCGTTACGCATGAATATACTATGAGATTTGGGATCGTGTATTTCCGAAACTGTTCCTGATGAAACGTTGAGTGTTTCACCGGCAGGTCGTCACGATGGAAGTTGGTATTGCCGGGTTTAGCAATTAGTCATGACGTGATCCGGAATTGCCGTTACAGCCTTGGTAAATAGTAATGATACACTTTTGGGATGAGCTAGATTTTTTGTTATTTTGTGATACTTTGAAAGGGACCTGTCGTATAGCGCACAGAGTGGGTTGGTCGCTTGTTGCGCTCCGCAAATACATAAAGGTCTAGGGAAATTAGGTTGTAATTGCGTGACGAGGCATGACGAACTGTGGTTAAGCTGTGATGGTTCTGTGCGGGTGGATGCTGCCTCTGTGTGGGGCAGTTGGTCATACAACTGGATACGACATTGGTGTGGTAATCAACGGGATAACACATGTCTGTATGCACGTGAGAGGCATGATGAACTGGAATTATGCTTCCATGTTTCTGTGTGGGTGGCTGCTCCCTCTGGTGGAGCAGTTGGCAATACTACTGGACACGACCTTGGTGTGTGATTCAAAGATATTCCACCTCTTTGTATGCATGTGAGAGCTGCAGACGGTAACCTATAGGTGCGGCTAACCCCCTGTGGTGCCTGGTATATGGTTGGGGAAAGGCCGTGACAACAAAGGTGCGACTGACACTCGCGATATGTGCGTGCTCTGGAGCTTGCAAGAACCAGGACATAGCGGCACACCGCGTAGATACGTAGGACACCTTAAACAGCAGCGCATATACAAAAACAATATCTGGGGTCCAAAACCGAAAAGCAACTTGTTTAGACTACATGTATCCTGTGTTTTAGTGATACACATTCAATGATGGTATTTCTAACGGTACAACCATTGCTGCCACGACTTTAGTACCACCTGCATCGGTATTTTAAACGTCGAAAGATCTTGATTGTGGTAGCTTGCTTCATCACGCCCCTTGTGACTCTTTGTTGATTACGCCATTCGTAACAAACAAACCTCCCCTATCGGACTGCTATCTTAGTATTGTGGGAATTGTGATGTGACCCCACGCAGATGGTGGCAGATGCTGACGCCCACCGACGCTAGTCGATGGTTAGCTCGGAGAGCTTGTAGCAGCAGACGTGCGGCAGTACTTCAGTGCAGAAGACGATGATTTGATGTTGTAAACACGGCGTTTGTGGCCAACACAGGGAGATAGAACAGAAAGCCTGATGGTCTTCCAGGCAGGGCGATGGCAGTACCCAGGAGTTGGCAAGGGTAGCTACGGTACCTAGAAGAGCCAGAGAGATCACAAAGAGTGAGGCTCGTGTACCCGACAACATCGGGTGTTCTACGGACCAACACTGGTTCCTCCGCATACGTTACATGCCAACCGGCACTAATCATACTGATCACACATGCTTCTACTACATGAAGTTCATAGACCAGCGCTACTGGACATTGGTCACAAATATAAGGAAGATGCGTAGGCATCTCCATAACACCCCCTCAGTGAAAGTTGCCTGCGACATGCGTAGGCATTTCCATAACACTTAGAGCTATAGGATTACCCCTCGCCTCCACCACAAATCACAGCCGGTGATACATGAATAATAGTAAAAAAATACGCACTTAATCAGGAGGGTTCGTATGACATCACCCCACAGCAGAGTATCACCCCGGGTGATGAAACAAGCACAATTGAACGTTTTTCACCGGATTCGTGGGGCTGAATAAGGTAGCCACCATCAGGATTCCTGGGGTGGTTCTGTTTCATACGTACGGGAACCGGCCGCCACGAGAATGTTTCCTGCCGGAATTTGCCGCCACGGGCATTCCCGAAAACTAATACCGCCCACCACGGGACTTAATGGGGTGTGAATCGGCCGCCGCAACAGAAAAGGAATTATTTTTTGTATGTATCGCTATCATGGGAATATTCGTAGAACGTTTCCATGCACGTGCACCATATTCATTGCCCTCTTACTACTTTAATATGTTTGCATTCCAACTATCTATCCAGCATGACCTCCAACATTGATAAATGATAATTATTGAAGATATGCAGTACATCATCAATATATCCCGAACTAAAAATGTCTGAAGCACTCACTGCTATGATGGGCTGAGCCTGAGTCGCTTCACAGAAGTGCACCCATAAAATATAGACGCCCCGCAGAATATATATATCTGCATGTATATTAGACACGTAGAACACGAGAAAATGAAGTAAGTCGTGTCGGACAAAACATGCCGTTGAATGCTCCACACAGAAATGTGCATATTTCCTGTGTGGAATACCAAATACCGAAATAGCTTAGGACTTGAATCCCTGCACCGAATGCGAGAGCCCTCCGAACAGCCCCTGTGCCCTTGACTTGGTGAATGGGGTATGAAAACATCGCTCATGATATAATACCGTTCGTTTTAAGCCAAGATCACCAAAAATCCAAATCGAAGTTATTATACTTGAATATGACTAGTCAAGGTCACCAACGCCTCTACCCAGAGGCTCAAGCCTCCAATCTGAGCTTGAGTATTCAAACATAGAAAATCAGATTATCGCAAAACTAAGCTTGACATATTCAGACTGAAAATTTACCACGGAAAACAGCAATCCCAACATATATATCTCGTGCTCAATCTTAGGGCATACAGTCCTAAATATGTAGTGAAATATCGAATCCACAACTCGACGCGTTCTACGTTTGTGAATGACGGGGTTCCTTAACCTAAAATCGTCGGAATGCAACCTTGTTTCGAACAATGACAGTTTTGTGTACTTCGGACATGGGATTATTCATCTGGACGCAATTTGGGTTTGCTGAAGTCAGGTTTCAGGTGAGGTAAGGAGCTCCGTAAGTCAGGAGTCCAGAAAATATAAAGTGAAACTCCATCGTCGAAAGCTTCACTCGAAAATCACAAATTATAGGGATACAGCTCGTCCAACCCGGAAAAGCGAATAGTAAGTCAGAGGTTCAACCTCCAAAAAAATAACAGCGACTCAAAACATAAACAAACGTCAGAGTGTCAAATGTCAGCAATATAATATTCAACTCCTCAAATGTCAGCGATATAAAATCAAGACCTCCACGCTCAGAAATCTCAAAATATATTAATCTAATCTCACGAAATTGAGAATGAAACAAACGCAAGAACAAAAATGTCAACTCCTCAAAGCTTGGAAGCTTAAAAATCAACTCACGAAACTCCAGAAACTCGAACATCAAGTGTTCATGATGAAGCTCCTGTGGGAGCGGAAAGCGTCTTTCGGTAGGGATTTGGTCAGAGAGCATGCTGGTATTCCGACTTCGCATGCGCGATCATAAATTCTCTCCACTCGACAAGTTCTCGCAGGAAGTGGTGGCGGCCATCTATGTGCGTCGAGGTACAATAGAGTTCGTCACGGGGTAGGCCGCTACCTGGATTGCACCCTCGTCGTCGTCACAACCCTGGATGCACGGGTCCCCAAAATCAGGTAAGAGAAAACGCGACACGGACCGTAAGGAAAGGCCCTCCTTGGAGCTCTCTGCCATCGCAACGTCCTCTGCCTCACTCGTGGAGAGTGTGGAAGTTCTCTGCGTCTCAGAAATCCATTGAATGGCCGCACCCCCACACGTCACGACTTCCTCCGAGACAGACTTCCTTCTAGGAGTCCGCGGGATATATAAGCTGCGTCTGTACGAACCAACTCTAAGCCAATGCGTCTCTCGAAGGTAATGCCGTAGCTAAACTTGCCTTCAGATACTCCAAAATCACTCTCGCAGCCAATTGGGTTTGGGGGTAAGCATACACCTGGCGACGGCCCGCACGGCATTGGAGATGTTTGGTCTCGTTGGGTCAGAAAGCAAGATCAAACTGCCCGATAGTTAACCATATGGCTAGTCACCAGTGGGCTCATGCTATTAATAGTCAAACACCCCAAGAAAAACCTCAGGCTAAAGGGGGGTGTTCCTACCAGCTGTCACGCCAACGTGTTTCGCCGTCTTCTCCGCGAAAAACTTGTGGGAGATTGTATTGTGGGAATTGTTGATGTGCCCCCACGCAGATGGTGGCAGAGGCTGACGCCCACCGACGTTAGTCGATGTTGTAGCTCGGAGCAGCATAAGCATGGCTGTAATTCAGTGCAGAGGACAATGCTTTGATGTTGTAAACACAGCGCTTATGGCCAACACAGACAGATAGAATAGAAATACTGGTAGTAGTCCAGACAGGACGATGGCAGACCCCAGGAGTTGGCAAGGGTAGCTACGGTACCTAGAAGAGCCAGAGAGCTCACAAAAAGTGAGACTCGTGTACCCGACAGCATTGGGTGTTCTACGAACGCTAGCACTATTTCCTACGCTTACGTTACATACTAATTCCTCCGCTTACGTTACATGCCAACCGGCACTAATCATACCGAACACACATGCTTCTACTACATGTAGTACATAGAACAGTGCTACTGGACGTTGATCACTGACATAAGGAAGATGCGTGGGCATTTCCATCTCACTCCCCCTCAATAAAAGTTGCCTGTAATGTTGTCGTGTACCCCACAACAGATTGTCAATAAACCTGCGACCTTGTCACGGGAATAGTGGTAACCGGCATACCATCGGCCCTCGCCAAGGTTCTTGATAGGGACTGGGCGGACCAGGTCCCCGCAAAACCGGTCATACGTCTCCTAGCGGCCTACCGCGAAGATGTGGCTGGCGTGAGCCAGAGAAATGACGGAAACAGACCCCGCTTTGATTAACCCTCAACAAACATGGACCTCCTAAGCTATGTTCCAACCTATGGTAAAAGTCTCCGGGTGGGTGGCCTGGTGTCCATGCCAACATCTTGATGTCTGCTTAAAGCCGTACAGGCTGCGAATCAAGCGCATTACTTTGCCGCTCAGGTATCCACAGTCCTGTGGCATCCGCCTCAACATGATTTCCTGGAGATCATCCTGGCCAAACGCCTGTTGCACATCGAAATGACATAAATCCAGCTGTAACTCCCATACCATCGCAGCCATCAAACATATACAATACGCGGGGAGGGGGGGCGCAAGCGTCTAATTTTTATCAACTCCCGGGCACTGGCTGAATCCTCTCTCCACTAGTCGCGCGTTTGCCTTCACGGCCTTACCATACTCATCTGCCTTTCATGTGAACACCCACTGAGCCGATTCCACGTCCCTCCCCTTTTGCTGGTAGGCCTCCCCGAACACCTCAGCTTGCTCGAGTTCGGCAATTCCCCTCTTCATTTAATAGGACCAGTTAACATGGTATTACAAGTGCATCTCCTCGTGGTATATTGTGGGCTCCGAACGTTGGCTCGTGTCACACGTTGGTAAAGTAGGCATGGATTGGTTGGGCAATCGCTGGTTAAAACGTGCGCGGTCATTTGGCCGCGCTGTATTCGCCGCGCTGTAGTAGACGCCTGCTGGTACAACCTCGTCCTCCAACGGGAGTTGCTCCAACCAGCAAGTACGTCCAGTTGGAACATACGCTAGAGTGTCCAAAGTATGGCGGCTGTGCGGCTTCTCGCGAGTTGAGCAGGATATTCCTCGCGTTGCGATGTCCATATCTGCTGCCTGTTGCATGCGGGAACATGAATCCCGCACGACGTTTAATCCCCTGCATACGGGATATATATTCCTTAATAAATCCCGCACGACTTGGCCTCCTGCATACGGGAAATAAATCCCGCATGACTTTAACTGCTCCATCCAATACGAACGGTCGGGGTGCCCCCGTCTGTACTCCTGCCGTAGTGCTTTCAGCTGCTGCTGCTGTACGCCCTCTCCCTGTCTGCTTTACACGGCAGAGGTGCATATGGTTAAACTCCCAACACACGTAGAACATAAGCTGTTGCTGTTGCTCCTCCTTTGCCTACGGTTGTGCTTCCTTCCGCCGTAGGGCTCTGTTGCTGCTGCGACTTCACGGCAGTAGCTGCGACGCCTTTTCAGTCTCATCGTCTTCGGGATCCCCCCACCCGGGTACCGCATCCACCATCGGAGAGTTCCGACGATGGGGGTATATCATCTCTCCCTGCTGTACCAGCGATAGTTAGCTGTTGCTTCCCATCGGACTCCTCTCGCGTTCTGTATTCGAGGCTGCTCTCCAAAGGCGGCGCAATTGAAGCAGCTGCTCCAAACAATAAAAGCAAAACCCTGCTCCAATACTTGATGAGACCGAAGGTCTCCAATGTCATCTCCCATGAGGTTGTGGACCAGCACCACACCCTGGACAATTGACAATGGCCCCTGCAATAGCAATATAATTTGGTGCAATGGACGGGTCTATTGTCGTCGGCAAAGGCTATCGATTGGAACGTTCCTCATCCATTGTCGTCGGTAATGCCTATCGATAGGTTGCGTCCCCAACATATTGTTCAGGCAGGAGTGTGCTGAAGTACCTGGGTTGGAAGCTATTGGCACCGACAATGGCTATCGACGGATAGCTTGCAGAATCTACTGCGGTCCACAGTGGCTATCGATGAACACATTTCTTGATCTATTGTGGCCGGCAATGGCTATCGATAGATACGTTTCTAATCTATTGTGACCGGCAATGGCTATCGATAGATATGTTTCTGAATCTATTGTGACCAGCAATGGCTATCGATAGATACGTTTCTAATCTATTGTGGCCGGCAACTGCTATCGATGGACACCGTTGAGAATCGATTGTGGTGGACAATGTCTATCGATGGACACCATCACCAGCCTATTTCCACACCTACAATGCACTCTGATTTACTAAGCAACGCAATATTTTGTTCCGCAGCAATGCCCTATTTTCATCTTGTGATCACCACCAGTATGGAATGAGTGTATGGTGTATCGTGATGACCAGCAATGTCGGTGCATGGCGCAGCGTGAACGAAGGCTGCAACGTTGTGTGTCTCAACAAGGCAGTGGGTTAAGTGTGTTGCATTGTCGGCTGTGTTGTTGTGGTTAGTACTCTGTGTTGTTAATAGTGATTCAAAATCGGTTGCACTCTGTACAGATAAGATAGATGAGGTAAGATGTGCATATACCCTGGACAATAGAAAGGAAATAGAACATTGCCGCTACAGTAGCCCCGAAAAAGCGTGTGTCAATGGATATTTTTAACGACAACAGACTGGCAACGCTGGTTAATGATAGACATTGTGAACCACACTAGACTGGCAACACTCTCTATCGATAGACACTGCTAACCACAATGGACTGGCAACGTTGTCTATCGATAGATGTTGTTGACGACAATAGACTGGCAACGCTGTCTATCGATAGATATTGTCAGGGAACAATACTTTCTCGGCAATGGAGACAATATGCCTTCGCCCTAACAATGGAATCACAAGGTTGTCCATAGATGGCCATTGTCCTGAACAATAGATGCTGGGGAAGCAACCGTGATAGATAATGTTCGAACATTAGACCAAAACGTTTGCCTACCGATGGTTACTGCCGCCAACAGTATACACGCAATTGTATCCATCAATAGCCATCGTCACCCACAATAGACTGTCGGGCGTGTTTTAGAAATAGACTATTTCTTAAACCTATAGTATACCGTGGAATGATGCATGTCGATGGCCATTCCTGACGACCGCCGAAGCTTCTATTGCCGCCAACAATAGGTACGCGATTGTGTCCAACAATAGCCATCGCCACCCACAACAGATTTATGGCCGGGCTCCGAAAAATATGAAACTGACTTACTTCATTTCAGTACGAGACAAAAATCTCGAGTTAAGAAACGGAAAGCTGATAGTTTTCTTGTCAATGTGGTTTTATTTTTACTATCCAGATTATTTTGAAAGTGCGGTTAATCGAGCACAATGCAAGGGTAGCAAATCGACATATTTCCGAACAAAAAAAAAAATCTAAATTATAGATGACCAGCACCCGAAAAAATAACTCATACCTACTTGGTTATAGTATGGCGCAAACAAACTCGAGATGAGAAACGGAAAGAATAGAATTTTCAGCGTAGGGTGGTTTGAGTTTAATGATCCACGTTTCATTCAAAGTGGAGTTAATAGACTTGTAGGACAAAGCAAGGGTATTAAATCGAGTCAATTTCCGAAACAAAGAGCGCACACAAGTTGATGACAGTTACCAATATCTTGGTGCGCGAGTTTCTATCTTAGGGTT